>CM053029.1:328148430-328759677 GCA_028564925.1 Lithobates sylvaticus | reverse complement strand
AACATAATAATATTATTCTTGATATCACTAGAAAAAAAAAGCCTTTGAAAATTCACTTGCAATAACTCCATCAGTATCACCAGCAAAGCAGCTTCATTATTATCCCATTAAAGAAGAAGAGAATTGTGTGCTGCATTTGGAGATTTCATAATTTGCCACGTCACGAATGTTAATTCTCAATTACAAATGCTAGTTTACAAGACCGACCGCTTCTGCTTCCGAGCATGCGTGTTTGTGCTTTGGACTTTTGTCCGACGGACTTGTGTACACACATTTGTTGGCAGAAAATTTGAGAACATGCTAGCCAACATTTGTGGTCGGAAAGTCCGACAACAATTGTCCGATGGAGCATACACAGGGTCAGACATTCCGGCAACAAGCTCACATCCAACATTTCCCATCGGAAAGTCCGATCGTGTGTACGGGGCATCAGAGTTTTTGTTGAGTTCCCTAAAACAAACTGTACATTATGGGCTTGATTGAAGGATTAAAGGATGTTAAAAGATTAAAGGATGTTCATTTAGCACAATGAGTATAAATTTGGCTTAGTGAATACAGTGGAATTTTGTTCACTTTGGATACCCAATCATGTTCAAGGGAAATAAAAACAATGTTTTTTTCTTCCACATGATTTGATGACTTAAGTGAACAAAGGTTTATTCTTTTAACTAAGACCCCTTTCACACCAAGGTCGTTTTGCAGGCGCTATAGCTTTAGAAATAGCGCCTGCAATCCGCCCTAAAAATGCTGCACCATTGTCTGTAGTGTGAAAGCCTGAGGGCTTTCACACTGCAGCGGTGCGCTGGCAGGGCGTCACAAACAGTCCTGCCAGCAGCTTCTTTGGAGCGGTGAAGGAGCGGTGAACTCACCGCTCCTCCAGCGCTGCTCCCTATTGAAATCAATGGGGCAGCGCTGTAATACCGCCGGCAAAACGCCGATATTGCAGCGTTTTGCCGGGGGTTTTAACCCTTTCTCGGCCACCAGCCGGGGGTAAAAGCGCCCCGCTAGTGGCCGAAATGCGCCGCAAATACGTAGGTAAAACGCACCTAAAAATAGCGGCGTTTTACCGCCGACGCTATTAGCGTTGTTGTGTGAAAGGGGTCTAAGGCTGGCCACCATACATGGTTATTTTTTAATTTAGCCAGTGGGCTGAATGAAAAGATATTGCAGAATCCTCAATCCACACAAACAGGGTAGATGAAGGAACTCCCCCACATTGGAAGATTTCATTCTGACAGTGGCACCCTCCACTGTCAGAGTACACTGATCCATGGCTGCAGCTGCTGATTGTCAATCAGGCCACACACTGATTGAAATCTGGCTGGTTCAACTGTATCAGTTAAACTTGCTATTTACAAGAATGTAGGTAATAGAACGTTCTTGCATTACATTATTACTTGTTTCTTGTTTGCTATACTGTAGGTGACATGATCAAGTGTCCACAAACTTTAGGACTTATCAGGCCGGTGGGTGACTCAGCAGGCAGGCTGCTGAGTGGGCTGGCACCACGGGTGAGTGAGCAGGCTGGCAGGTGGATCAGTGAGCAGGCTGGTGGGCGGGTCAGTGAGCAGGCTGGCGGGTGACTCAGTGGTCCGGCAACGGTAGGAAGTGACATGCTGCATCTGGTGACAAGCGACTGTGGCAAGTGACATGCTGCATCTTGTGTCAGGCGGCGGTGGCAAGTAACAAGCTGCATCTGGTGGCGGGAGATGTGGCAAGTATCAATCTGCATCTGGTGGCAGGCAACGATGGCGAGTAACATGCTGCATCTGGTGGCAGGTGACGGTGGCAAGTGACACGTTCAGGACTCCCACTGATTCTGCATTATGGTAAGTTGAACAATTTCATTTTATATTACAATGTAATAATAGAAATAATGTGCTAAAATCATCCTGACACCATATCCACCATGGTGCTATGATGATTGAAGCTCCAACACCAGCCATTGCCCCGACAAATTGCCCACTAAAATTTTGGCAGTGCCCCTCCAGAAATTAGACTATGGATCCGCCCCAGATCCAAAGGCCAGATAGCTGAACATAAAAGAGAAGAGCAAACAAAGCTAATTTGATGTGCAGATAAAACTTCCTGTACTTTAATAAAATAATAAAAGTTGCACTTGATAACTTCAGGGCACATAACCAGGTGAAATCTCCTACTATGGGGTACCAGGTCATCGCAACCATTGCTGCGTCCACTGTCACTAGGCAGTTGGCATGAGGCGAGGGTAGGAACACATATGAAAACATCTGGAAGGGACATTGGACAAAACATACCCAATAATTGGATGGCAAAAGGACCAAAAATGTATCCTGGAAAATGAAGCACCTCCACTAACATGTTTCAGGGTCATACTCCTGCATCAGACTCTCAACGAGGTTTCTCCTAGTAATATACCCTTATTAAAATTATCCTTTGTAGAGGCAAGCATTTTACCCCCACCCTTTAAAAAGGCACTATCCCTTTGCCCATTTAGAACAAAGTAACAGTCTGTTTCCAAAGCCCCCATCCCAGTTGTATTCACTTTATCCTACATTATCTGCTTTCAGATATGGGGGGCCATGTGACCTCCTGCCATTGATAGTGCACAGCTCTAGCAGCCAATTTGTAGGTCTGAGCACTGCCACATTCTGTGACATCGCTGTTCTCTCTAGCTTCTGACACAGGAGCATTTGTAGGCTCCCATGAGCTTGGCCCTCCTATCTATCTTATCTTGAATTGCATTGTAACTGTACTGTCTTCCTTAATTTTGAAAAGTGCTGTGCAAATGTTGCCACAATTTAAATCCTATTTAATATTAATGCTGGTGGAGGCAAGGGCAGCACTGGATCTCTGGTTTTGTTAGAATATTTGGGGCAGGGGGAAGTGTCAAAATATGCTGTTACCTTGCCCTGAATAGGAAAAGTCTGGTTTCTTTTAAATAAGTGGAGATTTCATAAGGGTGTCTCTAGAGGAGAGCAGGAAAAAAGTCATGTGCAATTATGATTAACAATTCATAAGATAACATTACAGTTTATGGAAAAATAGGGCTTTTAGAAGATAAATGTTTATATCGTGTGGAAAATTCATATTACACATCTTGGTACCATTTACTGCACTGTACTGATTGTTGGTCTTAAATTATTTTTAATTATAATTAATTTACAATGTGCATTAATCTTATAATTCTTTATTTTTAAACTATCATGAGATAAAATAAGTAGCATTGTTCTAAAAACTCATACATCTTAGGGAATAGAGCCTATAGTGTACTAAATTTTATTTTAAAGGTATCTTCATTACATATTTTTCTCGACTGACATAAGTTTCTAGTGTACTTGACACGTGAAGTAATCATTTCTCTAACCCTTCCCATTGTTTCATTACAGTTATATTGTAATGAGACAAGAAATCGGTTAAATATTATTAAGCAAATCCGGTAGAGCCTATTTTGCATGATGGAAAATCTACGGATATCATTTTGCTTTAGCTATGTGTTAGGGATTGTTCATGTCAGCTGCTTTGGACTGTTGTGAAGATGCAGTTCCAGCGAGTCTGCTCCCCCTCCCTCCATAGAGCATATCACTTTGCTCATATTGGGAAGTGGACAGATGAAAACCCTGCAGGGAAAGGAAGCCAAGAACTCATAGTTCCCATGCTTCTGACAGGCAGACGTGTGAGTGTGTAAGGTACACAGAACTTAAAAGGTGGTGGGATCTGGCCCTAATCCTAGTGATACCCGAGACAGGAAAAGAATGTAATTCATAGTGAAAAAGGAAAGGATGACTGTGTATTGGTATTGGCTGCAGCCTTGTAAATGGCCATATGGCAAGGTGCCCTAGAGAAAGTAAGGACTTAAACTATACATATATTTTACGATCAGATTAATTTCATTCTATTATGGTCTTATACTAAGTAATTAATTGAAGTGCTATAAAAATACTAAAGGGGAGACATACTAAAACTGGAGCGCACAGAATCTGGTGCAGCTGTGCATGGTAGCCAATCAGCTTCTGACTTCTGCTTTTTCAATTAAAACCTGGAAGCTGATTGGTCTCTATGCAGAGCTGCACCAGATTTTGCACGCTCACGCTTGCAGTTTTAGTAAATCTCAAGTTTTTCAGGTCCCAAATACTTCTAATACAAGCAGTTGAACTTTCCCATGTGTACAGTTGTTCCTTGTATTTTAAAGAAATTTCATATAAAGTAACTAATTTTCAATGATGACAAAAGATAACATAATCTAGCCTCCTACTGTTAACTTGAATAAAAATCGATCAGCGCAATAATGTAAATATATAAATATGTGATTGTAAGTAAGCTGCTGTTACTTTAAGGCTGCTTTCACACTGGAGCGGTGGGGGCGCTGGCGGTAAAGCGGCGCTATATTTAGCGCCGCTTTACCGGCGTTTGTAGCTGCGCATTGCGGCCGCTCGCGGGGTGTTTTTACCCCCCGCGAGCGGCCGAAAAAAAAGGGTCAATACCGCCCGCAAACCGCCGCTGTAGCGGCGTTTTGCGGGCGGGTTCGGCGCACTCCCCCATTGTTTTCAATGGGACCAGGCGCTATAGGAGCGGTAAATATACCGCTCCTATAGCGAGCCAAAGATGCGGCTTGCAGGACATTTTTGAGCGTCCTGCAAGCGCACCGCTTCAGTGTGAAAGCCCTCGGGCTTTCACACTGAAGGAACAGCAACAGCTGTTTCGGGTCGGTTTGCAGGCGCTATTCTTAGCGCAATAACGCCTGCAAACCGCCCCAGTGTGAAAGCAGCCTAAGTGATTCCACTTTCACCTCTAAAGCAATAATAATACAAAATATAGTGCTGCGCTACTAATCCTCAGATAAATATAATCAACAAATATTGTGTATATTCAAAATAAATGTGTATTTTCCAAAAAAAAAGTATAAATATAGGTCTCAAAAGTTCATGCATAAAGTGACTGATTGAAGAAAATCCAGCTGTATTCCACCCCAAGTGCAGATAAAGGTAAGTGCTCTCCACCACCAGTATCACAAGCCGTTCACCTCATAGACAAGTAAAATCAGCAGTTGTCCCCTCTATGGATAATCAAGACACCCGGAACACTATGGATAAAAAGATCTCCTCAGGCAGAAAGACTTCTTAATTTTTTTGTACCAAAGCAGATCGGAAAATATTAATTTGATCAGTACAGTTGTCATTCCAAAAAGGCAATACAAATACACTACAACACATTACATCACTTCCGAATTTTTATTCTGTCATACAAGAATTTTCGTCACTTTAGTAAACTTAAATTTCAATATGAGACTAGCGTACAAAAAAAAAAAAATGGACAATCGTTCATTGGATAATCTCATTGTCTGTACAAGGCATAAGACATAGTGCAGAAAAAGGAATGGTAAATCAGTAGTGTGAAAAAGATCAGCTGCTGGAAGAGCACAGACAATAACGATGGCTAGTTCTTTGCTCTCCAACAGCATTTTTTTGGGCACAGCTTTCAGAGTTCAGTTCTCCTTTAATCACCTTTATTGTTGATCCTTTTGCTTTGGCAACAATGTTACTGTTAAAATTTACCATAAATCTTTCATAAAGGTTAATTGTTTCCTAGGCATGAGCAAAATTTAGTGTTTATGTAATCAAATTAGGATATTAGTTTGTTAAGAACTATGAAGATATAATGGGTTAGCTGGGTGAGCTGATACACCTTACCCAGAGTTTAATCCAATTTACAAGCAGACAGACCAGCAATAAAATGTTTTAAGATTCAATAAAACAATGGATTACATTGTTTAAAACTGCACAACAAATAACAGTTATGTACTGTATATGTATTTTTGGCATCAACTTTGTAATAGTTGTCCTTTAACTGGCACAGAAGGTTAAAAGGACAAATTGCCATAGAGTATCAGAGTAACCTGACCATTCATGGAGACTTTTTTCCAGGCCAGTGTTCCTTTCCCTTTTTAACATTCTCCCTGCAATTTCCGCTGACGTCAGTGGCAGTGCTAGCATCTTGTTAGCCCCTTGGCATACATGGAATTGTAAAGACCCATACTAGAACGATAAGTATTATGGTCCATTGTGAAGGAATAATGCTGAATGTTTCCACTCTTCATACATATCAACTAGAAGTTTGCACAAACTAATATTTTTAAAGCTATAGTTGAAGTTAAGTGAACATGATTACAATATATACAACTTTATTTATTAGCTGGAATACTATTAACCCCTTCATGAAAATGGTAAAACAAATCCTAATGCCTGAACAGAGTTTTGCAACTTTGATATGTGTTAATAAAACTGTACATAGTGTATCATCACAGCTACTTGCTTACTGCATCCAGGTGAATTAAACGTTGCTTTTTCAGGGCAAATTAGGCTTTCATTTGGTTGTAAGTGTGAATGGATGTCTCCTTATTTTTTGTATCGAAGGAAAACTGTCCCAAAATAGTAAAAAATATATATATATATATATATATATTTTTTTTAATTTAGCTATATATCTCCTGCTATTACCATAACCTACCACCAAAAAACAACACAAAATAAAATCTCCTGCTCCTGATAAGTGCAGCGATAACACATATGTGTATATTCTTTGTTGTTTGTACTCGTAGTAGGGCCCAGAAACAATGGTGCGCATTTTGCTTTTTTTATCTTACCTAAAACTCACTGACACTGATTCTTATTTAAAAAAAAAATGTTTTTATCCTACCTAACATACACTTACCCTGAGCTTTAACCCTGATGTTTGAGCTTGACCTTTGACCCTAACACTAACCCTAACACTGACCAAGATCAAATCCTGCTCTAGCTGTTTTATCTTTATTTTCTATTATTATTATATTAGACAGGAAATTACATCATAATCATGTAGTTTACCTAGGAAGAACATTACATAATGCAAGCATTAAACACTACCACCTAGTGGCAGGAATACTAATCACAGTATAATATATGACATTGGTTGTTGCATCTAAGTCTGTATAAACAGCATGCTAAAAGGGAGTCTACATGAAATGGTGCAATATGTGTACTTGTTGAGGTTAAGGGATTTTTTTTTTCATTGTGGGCTGTGTAATATTCTAAATAGTCTTAAGTTACCAGGTTACTCTGGACAAATATAGAATACACAAATTAGTGCAGTTCTGTGGTGATTGTTACATCATTAAGTGCGTTTTTAAAAGCCAGCAGTGTAATTATCTGAATTTGGCTTGGTATCGACATCTACAAATATACTTTACAGGTAAAGGGGTTGTAAAGTCAGAATGTTTTTTATCTTTTTTATGCATTAAGATAAAAAGCCTTCTGTGTGAAGCAGCCCCCCTCAGCCCCCCTAACACATACCTGAGGTCCCTCTCTGTCCAGCGATGTTCACGAATATCCTGCCGTCTGAGATTCTCCTTCCCTGATTGGCTGAGACACAGCAGCAGTGCCATTGACTGTCGCTGCTGTCAATCAAAGTCAGCTAGCCAATCAGGAGAGGAGCGGGGCAAGGTCAGGGCTCCATGTCTGAATGGACACAGGGAGCTGAGACTCGGCTCAGGTGCCCCCATAGCAAGCTGCTTGCTGTGGGGGCACTGAACAGGAGGGAGGGGCCAGGAGCACTGAACATGAACCTGAGAAGAGGAGGATTTGGGCTGCTCTGTGCAAAACCACTGCAACAGAGCAGGTAGGTATAACATGTTTGTTTTTTTTATAGGAAAAAAAATTAGAAGTGCTGACAAAGAGCATGCGGATAGGAGCAGAAGTCAGTGAACTCAACACTGTACTGCTTCTTCATTGTCCATTACAACATGTGGGTGGGTACATGACAAGTGGGGCTCAGATTAAGTGATAAGAATAACTCTGACTGTCTTTAAACTGGAAGACTATTAGTAGAACAGAAATAAGTGTACATGGGATTTTAATGGTGCTGATATGTACACCCTCAGGAAAAAATAAGAACACATGTATATAAACAACATCAATTGTATTATTACAAGATCACATTAAAAAGTATATGTGTATACCCCCATAAAAATATTGCATATATCTAATAGCATTCGTACATCAGTACAGCAACACCACACGGTAGACCATAAAGTGAGGTACTCAAGTTCGCAGGGTAGCTTCTTCAGGGTATCACGAGGTGAAGCTAAGTACAGCTAATGGCGGAAAATGCCATATGGTAATATACATAAATAAGAATAAAAGACATATATCTATATACATATATATATATATATATATATATATATATATATATATATATATATATACAGTGGTGTGAAAAAGTGTTTGCCCCCTTCCTCATTTCCTGTTCCTTTGCATGTTTGTCACACTTAAGTGTTTCGGAACATCAAACCAATTTAAACAATAGTCAAGGACAACACAAGTAAACACAAAATTCAATTTGTAAATGAAGGTGTTTATTATTAAAGGTGAAAAAAAATCCAAACCATCATGGCCCTGTGTGAAAAAGTGATTGCCCCCTAAACCTAATAACTGGTTGGGCCACCCTTAGCAGCAACAACTGCAACCAAGCGTTTGCGATAACGTGCAATGAGGCTTTTACAGCGTCCTGGAGGAATTTTGGCCCACTCATCTTTGCAGAATTGTCTTAATTCGGTTACATTAGAGGGTTTTCGAGCATGAACGGCCTTTTTAAGGTCATACCACAACATCTCAATAGGATTCAGGTCAGGACATTGGCTAGGCCACTCCAAAGTCTTCATTTTGTTTTTCTTCAGCCATTCGGTGGTGGACTTGCTGGTGTGTTTAGGATCATTGTCCTGCTGCAGAACCCAAGTTCGTTTCAGCTTGAGTACACGAACAGATGGTCGGACATTCTCCTTCAGGATCTCTTGGTAGACAGCAGAATTCATAGTTCCTTTTATCACGGCAAGTCTTCCAGGTCCTGAAGCAGCAAAACAGCCCCAGACCATCACACTACCACCACCATATTTTACTGTTGGTATAATGTTCTTTTTCTGAAATGCAGTGTTCCTTCTACGCCAGATATACTTGGACACACACCTTCCGAAGAGTTCCACTTTTGTCTCATCGGTCCACAGAATGTTGTCCCAAAAGTCTTGGGGATCATCAAGATGTGTTGTGGAGAAATTGAGTTTTCTCCTTGGAACTCTGCCATGCAGGCCATTTTTGCCCAGTCTTTTCCCGATGGTGGAGGCATGAACGCTGACCTTAACTGAGGCAAGTGAGGCCTGCAGTTCCTTGGACGTTGTTGTGGGGTCTTTTGTGACCTCTTGGATGAGTCGTCACTGCGCTCTTGGGGTAATTTTGGGCGGCCGGCCACTCCTGGGAAGGTTCACCACTGTTCCATGTCTTCGCCATTTGTGGATAATGGCTCTCACTGTGGTTCGCTGGATTCCCAAAGCTTTGGAAATGGCTTTATACCCCTTTCCAGACTGATAGATCTCAATTACTTTCTTTCTCAATTGTTCCTGAATTTCTTTGGGTCTCGGCATGATGTGTAGCTTTTAAGGATCTTCTGGTGGACCTTACTGTGTCAAGCAGCTCCTATTTAAGTGATGCCTTGATTGTGAACAGGTGTGGCAATAATCAGGCCTGGGTGTGGCTAGAGAAATTGAACTCAGGTGTGGACAACCACAGTTATAGTATGTTTTAACAAGGGGGGCAATCACTTTTTCACAAAGTCCATGATGGTTTGGATATTTTTTCACCTTTAATAATAAACACCTTCATTTACAAATTGCATTTTGTGTTTACTTGTGTTGTCCTTGACTATTGTTTAAATTGGTTTGATGTTCCGAAACACTTAAGTGTGACAAACATGCAAAGGAACAGGAAATGAGGAAGGGGGCAAACACTTTTTCACACCACTGTATATATATATACCACTTAAATCAATACAACAAATTAAATAACTGTAATCACAATGACTAATGACTTACAAAGACCAGCCCCAATTTGGGGTATGCTGAAAGAGACCCCAAAATTAATGGACTGCCAAGGTGCAGGCTAAGATGGAAAGAGGACCATTCATCAACCAAAATGACCCAGGAACCTGGGGGTGGCTTCATGGGGAGGAGAGAGTAGGCCAGTGATCCATAGTATTTGTAATGCCTATAAAGTGGATAAGAACTTGGACAGTAACTCAAAGTCCAAAGTGGGGGACCTGGAAAACACAAAGATACAACATGTGTAAAAAAAATAAGCCAACAATAACCCCCAAAAGCCTAGCATTCCTTGCCTTTATGTGCCTAGGTTTTTGGGGGTTATTGTTGGCTTATTTTTTCAGGAGGGCTTATTTTTTTAAGGGGTTACCCTTGATGTATCTTTTGGTTTACCGAGTCCCCCTCTTTGGGCTTTGGGTTACATTTCATTGATGTAAGAAAATGGCATAGATAAAGGAAAGCCATGTATAGTTTCTCAAGCCTACAAGCTGATCATGGTTTATTGAATAATTTCTTTTTAAAACTTAACTTAATTTAAAGTATAATTACAGTCAAATTCTAACTAAGCCTAGATCTACTCCCACCCCCATTCTAAGACTATTCTATCTACCCTCTAAAAGAAAAGATGTTTATACTTACCTATTCTGAAGCCACTCCAGTCCGGTGACATGATCAGGTCCCAGTGCCTGTTTCAGTGTAGGGGGAGGTAGCAACAACACCTTTTAGCCTTTAGGTTTACTATGGGGCAGCCGTTGTGCCTCCTCTACACGGAAGCCAGTGCTGGGACCCAATTATGTGATCAGACCGGCTCCAGAATAGGTAAGTATAGGCATCAGCGGGTTGGCCCATTCATAAAGGGGGCAAGGGCCCCGCCCCCCGTATCCATGCGTCCGGCCTCCTATTTTACATGTGGGGCGCCAGTCGCATGTATTCCAATGTTTTTTTTTTGAAGCACGTGATTAGAGCCAGAGGTGAATAGGCTTTAAAAAAGGATGGGCTTGGAGTGCAAAGCACTGTGCCCGAGCCCACCCAGTTGTGTGACAATAGAGAATGATTATTTGCTATTGTCACACTGATTCTCCTCCCGGCCAATCAGGAAGTGGGTCCTGAGACCCATTTCCTGATTGGCCGAATGGAGAAGCTATCCTTTTGGCCTAAGAGGAGGAGAAGGGAGGAGATGCACGGCCGCCGTGATGCCAAGAACTGACCGACCAACCAACCGACAAGTCTGATACTCCACCCCATCCATGATAAGTGCTGTCAGCTCCTCCTGTGGCTGTCAGAGATGGGTTGCTGGCTGTAGAAGAGGGGAGCACACACCTATAGAGGGAAGGGGTAGGTAGCAGAGAGCTGCAGTGATGCCACCGTGCCTAATGAACACCATTCTCCATGGATCACTCCTGTGTCAGCACACACCATGCACACCTCTCCGATATCGATTCCCCCTGCCGCTGACCTCATCAAGCTGGAATCCCTGGGCATGGTCCATCTGAAGATAGCAGCACACGGTAAGAGATCGAGACTCCCTAACTGATGGAGCACCAGCCGTCACTGATAGGCATCTTTTCTTTTGCAAGGTAGTTAGAATAGTCTTAGAATGAGGGGTGGGGTAGATGTAGGCTTAGTTATAATTTGAATGGAATTTCACTTTAAGTGAATAACATACAGCTGTATTTACATCAATTATCTAATCATGTGCAAGACAAGATCTGTGTTTTTAAAACCCCTGTATATGATTGGGGGTTCAGAGTAAACAAGGCTTCCCTTTGCTAATTAACATTTGTAACTCCTTTATTACATCAACCCCATTGTGTGACTGTAATACTACATGGCAAACAATGATCACATAATATAATTTCCATCCTGAGAAAATGGTAAATCAGTGATAGAGAAGGATCTGGGTGTACTTGTAGACTATAAACTTAGAAACAGCATAGATGGCAACATCTGGAGCCAAGAAAATGTTTTGATCTAATTGTGGAATTGACTATTAAAAGAGGATTACAATTTTGCTGCTCTACAAAGCATTAGCACAACTGGGTGACCATACACAAACAGAATCAACTGGAAAGAATACAGAGACATTGAGGATATCAACTGATTACCACAGAAAATAGATATTTAAAGAAAGTATGGGAGCTAGTAAGTTCAAACGCAAAGTTACTTATATCTACTGGGATAGTCCATAGGTGGATTATCTGCACTAAAGTTTCCCTATTGTCAGGAAGGCAGTGTTAGGGATTTTTGCTGGGAGATCACATTATTGCAGGAAATAAAATATATAGTGGTTATTCTGCCTGACAAAGTGCAACATAATAAAATAAATACAAAAATAAATAAAGTGTTGGTTTTATGTGAACAGTGCCAGTAGAATCTAGTGCCAAGACATTGACGGCTGTATTTTTCAGCATAGCAAGGTTAGTCTTTGGTAGAAAGAATCCTGGCAGAGAGGTGAGTATGCAAACATGGTCTCAAATTTTTATAAGGGGAGTTAGTGTTTAAGTTACAGTTAGGCTAGGGTTACACATATGTGTTTGTTCAGTGCAGCCTGCTGCTGTACCTTTGTGAAACATGGGAAAAAGGTACCTGCGCCTTTTTAAAACTGCAGCCACAGGGAAATAGCATGGTGCTTTTGCACCATGGAACTTTCTGCAACCGAAAATGCACTGCTTGTTTAGATGTGTGGGGGTCCTGTTAAGAATGAATGGCATCCCTGTGCATCTGTAAAATAGCAGCCCCTTTTGGCTGCAGGTGCAAGAACAGGTGCCATTACCGCACCACAACCACCCTCACAAATGTGAACCAAGCCTTGAGGTTAGTGTTAGAATTAAAAAACACATACATTATACAATTTTCATTCCTTCAACATTGACTGTGTTGATAGGGCAATCCCTCTCCTTGCACTATTGTTTTCAGACAGGGGGCGTTTTCCCAGCTGTCAATATAACAATCGCCTAGTTAGTGCAATGGGGGACACAGGGTAGGGCATCACTCTTACCATTGTTTTTTCTGTGTTGAAATCTATCTTCCAATTTTGAAAACTAGTTTATCAGTGTGAACTAGTACTTCTATGGAGGATGGATGGAATGCTGGTTAGAATAAAAGTCGAGGGCAAATGACATCCATGCCCATCCATGCCCAATACTGCCACTCCACCTCCCTCTTCCTGGGTCTTTTTCAAGACCTCTTGAACAAGCACTATGTAACACCTCTCCAGGAAGGAGAGAGGATTGGGGGGGGGCCCCCTCGTCGGAGAGATCTCACTGTAATCTGATCTATTCACCCTACTTACCCTCAACATTTTTTTTCTCTTTCCCTTTCATCTCTCCCCAGTGCAGTTGTTAATTTAGCCTCTGCCAGGAAGGTCCAATTGGCCATTGTATCTAATCTTCTTTTAAGCACTTTCACTTTCTATACCCTTGACAAACCCTCCTTCCCTAGATGAATATGTTCTGAACTTCTTTAGCCCTCCACCTGTTTTCTTTTTTCTTTCCCCTTTTTGAATTGTTCAAATACCCTCCTTATATGTTTGTGATATAGACCCAGTTATGTTTGTTGTTTATTGTCTGAGGAACGATATGTGCTGCCTTCCTTGTCTTCGCACAACAACAGCAGTTTGGCCAACAATTTTATTTATCTGCATTATTTTCTATGCTAATTTCTAAACACCAATCGTACGACTGTATGACTATATGATTGTTATATTCTTACACTGTATGTACCAAAAAAAAAACTTTTCATTTAATAAAACTTGTTTTGTTGTGAATTTATGAAGAAATATATTTACTATTCAATGACAGAAATGTATAATTTCAAAAAAACACGTGAACTGTGAGGTCACCATAATTGACCTATAAAAGACCTCTAAGACACAGTAAACTTATGTATTCTAAATTACCACAACTATACTATCCAAGGGGTTTTTACAAGCCTGTATTGAGCCAGGAAGAAAACAGAAAACAATGGTACCCTTTGTCACCAAGCAAAAGGTGTGTACTTATGTTGTTGATTAGTTTGAGAAGGCCAAACTTATTAGGTAACATCACCTGGAGGTGGTCCGTGACTGGGAAGAATCCTTTGTGCTGAAGTAAAGACTGTTTGGACAATTTACAACCATCAAGACAAAATTCAATAGCCAACACCTTGCCCGACAAAGCCTATTGTGTGAAGTCTCAGGAAATTGTGTATACAGCTAAACTATCTAAAACATTTATTGGACTGTTCAAAGTCCATTTCAAAACATGATTTTAAAAGTAGAGGCAAACCGACATATGTTCAAAATATATATATATATTCAGAAGACTGAGTGAATATAAATCATTCAAAGTATATGTGAGATGTGTAGGTCACAAAAGAAAACTATGAGTTAGTATCCGATGAGTTGATGAAATCGGTTATAAAGAAAAATACATATGAAAATATAAGGTTATTAACCACTTCAATACAGGGCTTTTAAACACCCTTCCTTACCAGAGCACTTTTCGCGATTCGGCACTGCGTCGCTTTAACTAACAATTGCGCGGTCGTGAGACATTACACCCAAACTAAATTGACGTCCTGTTTTTCCCACAAATAGAGCTTTCTTTTGGTGGTATTTGATCACCTCTGCGGTTTTTATTTTTTGCGCTATAAACAAAAGAATAGCGATTTTGAAAAAAAACACAATATTTTTTACTTTTTGCTATAATAAATATCCCATTTTTTTTTTAAAAAACAATTTTTTTTTCCTCAGTTTAGGCCGATACGTATTCTTCTACATATTTTTGGTAAAAAAATCGCAATAAGCGTATATTGATCGGTTTGCGCAAAAGTTATATCGTCTACAAAGCAGTGGATAGATTTAGTGAATATTTTTTTTTTTTTTTTTTTTTTTTACTAGTAATGGCGGCGATCTGCGAT
The DNA here is from genome assembly GCA_028564925.1 of Lithobates sylvaticus. NCBI lineage: Eukaryota > Metazoa > Chordata > Amphibia > Anura > Ranidae > Lithobates > Lithobates sylvaticus. The sequence goes on along the minus strand of CM053029.1, from coordinate 328,744,898 downwards.
TTTGTTTTTCGTGACTGTGACATTGCGGCGGACACTTCGGACACTTTTGACACATTTTTGGAACCATTCACATTTACACAGCGATCGTTGCTATAAAATTGCAATGATTACTGTGTAAATGTGACTGGCAGGGAAGGGGTTAACACTAGGGGGCGCTGCAGGGGTTAATGTGTGTCCCTATAGGAGTGATTCTAACTGTGGGGGAGGGGACTCAAGCGGAGGAGACCGATCATGTGTTCCTCCGTACTGGGATCACATGATCAGTCTCCTCTCCGCTGACAGGACTTGGAGCTGTGTGTTTACACACACAGCTCCATGGTCCCGCACGGTCCCGTTGTTTTAACGGGCAATCGCGGGTGCCCGGCGGACATCGCGGCCGCCGGGTACTCGCACCGGGTCCTGAGCGATGCCCCCAGGCGGCCGGGAATGCGAGGACGTCATATGACGCCCACCCAGGATGGTAGATCCACCTTGTGGGCGTCATATGACTATACAGCGGTATTGAAGTGGTTAATAGAATTGTTTTAGGAACAAATTAGTATTAAGAAAACATATGATCATGATATGAATGTATAAGAATTGAATCATGTTTAGATAAACAAATATTGACTAGATACCCAAATTATACAAGTATCCAGATAGATAAAAGTTGTATGTGATGTTGATATATATATATATATATATATATATATATATATATAAACCTGTGTCCTTTTCAAATGGACTAAATGTTTACAGATATACAATGATATGCATATATATCACCATTTTATGCAAGTGATTGATCAATAGATCAATAATTATGCTAAGCGATTTGATAGTATGTGGTTAGTAGAATTCCCAAATACTAAAGATATAGATATTTTCACTAAGGTACAATGTACAGTATAAAATAAAATATATTACTTTACAGAGCAGCCCCAAAACACATCTGAGACCCCTGGTGGTTGAAGGTGAAATTACCTTAAAAACATTTAGACTACTAGGAAAGGTGATTAAGTCTGCCTGCCAATAGGAAAGAGACACATACCTTTTGGGCTGAACATATTACAAGTTTTATAATCTTATTGTGTGAGAGGGTATTTAAGAAGCAAGAAAGATAGTCAAAGGGGAAAGACAGCTCAGGGGAACCTGAGAGGAGGCTCACCCTCACCCTGGGGGAAGGGACAATGGGAGAAACATCTTCCCAGAGAGACTGACAGCCATGCCTGGAAATATACTTTAACCTCCAAGGAGATTCCTGAACCCGGTAGCCATCTTAAATCCAGACTAATAGCCATTTTGGAATGTGTAAATATAACATGTTGATTTTATCTGGTATGTTCTCTTAATTATTGATGTATTGAATATTCTAGTATTGATAATCATTCTCCAGAATCAATAACCGCCTTTTAGATTTTTTTCTCCAATATTCAATTTTTATTATATATTACTTTTTGCACAGTTACCAAATTTTATTGACAAACAAATGTCTAAATTATTTTCGCATTGTTCAACGTTACTTACCTGCAGCATAGTAACGGCTGGGTGTGTGTAAAATACAGACAGTCTGTTAAATTGTCAAGTATAAGGTTATTGATTCTACTGAAGAAGTTATCATGGTGATATTGTGTCCAAGGTACTACGCCCATTTTGAGGGTATTTCCATTAATTGTCAAAATGTTCAAATAATGCAATCTGTATTTTAATTTCATGTAAATATTTGTTTTCCGGGGGCGTGGCCTGACGCTGTATGGGGTAGGAAGTGTAGGCCCTGAGCTCTGTCCATTGATCCTGTAATTCATCCTATTACACCTGGAAAACCTTGGCACTAATCTGGAAAGGTACCTGGGCACATCCCCTACACCTTGATTAACCCCAAACGGCCCTCAGGTACACGGCGGCCTGAACGGAGCGGCGGTCTCCCGCACGGCGGCCTGCACATCTAGGAAAGTCCCCGGCTTCGGCCTACTCCTGGAGCCGGCGGCCATCTTGGTACACCCAAATTTCCGGTCGACGCTGTATACAGGCCTTGCGGCCTACAGGATCACCCTGCACAACATTGGCAACATATACAAGGATACCCCAGACCCCTGAGGTATGTCACCAACAAAATCACAGAAAGCGGCAGCGGCAAAACTTGATCAGTTCCGCAGACAGGAAAAGGAAGATATGGAGGAAAATGGCGCTCCTGAGAAGGTAGGGGGGGGAGAACGAATGACAAGTGACACCGACAGACTGCTAGAAGCGATCACTTTATGCAGAACTTCTCTCACAGCGCAAATTGAGGAGGTAAAGATGGATATTTCCCTCATTAGGCAGGACTTCCAAAAGCTCAGGGACCGGGTGAAGGAGACAGAGACCAGGCTGAGCACAGTGGAGGACGCCATTCCACCCCTACAGACATCCTCAGACCGCATGCAACAGCAAATACACCAACTCCTCACTAAGCAAGATGATATGGAGAACAGGCTGAGAAGATGTAATTTGCGCCTGATAGGCCTGCCAGAGGGGACTGAAGGAAAGGACACTACCACGTTCTTGGAACAACTCCTTATTACTACCTATGGGAGAGAGGCCTTCTCCCCCATGTTCGCAGTGGAGCGAGCGCACCGCATGCCAGCCAGACCCCCCCCGCAGGGAGCCCCCCCCCCGTACATTTATAGCTAAACTCCTAAATTACAAAGACCGAGATGCAGCTCTGAGAATGGCAAGAGAGAAAGGCAACATCCCAGTAGGGAATGTTAAAGTGGCCATTTTCCCAGACTTCTCAGCAGAGGTGCAACGCCGACGCCAGAACTTCATGGAGGCCAAACGCAGACTAAGGAATCAACACTATAAATATTCCATGCTCTTCCCCGCTCGCCTTCGGGTGGAACATGACGGCCGTGCGATATTCTTCGAGGATCCGGAAGAAGTCATCTCCTGGTTGGAGCGCCGAGCCTTCCCTGAAAGAGCTGATTGATCAAGTCCCAGGTATACAGTCTAGATTTTTTTTCCCCCTTTTTTTTTCTGTACTCACTTCCCCCCTTTTTTTGTCAGAACCGTATAATTGTACTGCTTCCCGCAATCGCATAGAATTTTACTTGGAAACACCCACTTATAGACACGGAACATTCCACGCCATATACAGTGAACTCCTACATGCGATATGGAACCAGTAATACCTCAATGTGAGTACAGAACACAAACCTCAGACACTTGATATACAGGAGTCACATTACTCATACCCATTACATTACTGGAATTTTACATACTATCCAAGACCATACTGACCAAGGAGCTACGGAGTTGCAGAGTCCTACCAATTACATGCAGTGTGCAGCGAGACTTTGCCCCGCACACCACTGGGAGTCGCCACTATACAGACTGGAGCTTTTTCTGGAGCTTGATTGTTGCCTTTTGCGGAATACATGGGGATCGAAGATATTTAGTTCACCTTAACCTATTGATATGGGTGACATTCCCAGACCGCTTCAGAATCCAGAGACTTAGCTCGTTACATTACCTTCTCTACAAAACTTGGAGGATGGCGCATTTCCCAGTTGGAAAGCACAAGTTAAGGGAACAAGCCCGCACCAGTTGGGTAGCGTGCAGGGCAGGGAGGGGGGTGGGAGTTATTCCAGTTATTGTTTTGTTGAACCCTGTTGTGCATACTAAATTCAGAAAGCAGGTTACACTTTGTGGAAAATGTATATGTGAATGTCTATATATGTCATGTAAAATAACATTACTAAATCCATGCCTGAGTATTGAGAACCTAAGTGCCACATGCTCAAGGGAAACGTTGCCAAACATGACTGTGTTGTTTGATTCTAAAAATCCCTGTCCATGGCATCTTTAAAATTTCTTACATGGAATGTGAGGGGCATACGCGAGAAAGTTAAGCGCGCGGCAGTCCTCACATTCCTTAAGAAACAATATGCAGATGTGATAGCTTTGACGGAGACACACGTTGAAGGGAGCATCCAGATGGCACTTCGCCGTCCATGGGTCGGATGGGCATTTCATTCTACCCATACATCCCATGCTAGAGGTGTCTCAATTTTGATCGCTAAATCAGTACATTTTGAATTATGTGAGCTGTCCACTGACATGCAGGGACGATACATATTCCTCCTGGCTAAGCTATATGGCGAACTCCTCCTCATACTGGCTTTCTATGTGCCACCCCCATTCAATATTACCATAATTAAAGAGGGACTGTCCTTTATGGCCCGTCACCCTACAATACCTGCAGTCTGGCTGGGTGATTTTAATACCACGCTAAATCCAACCCTGGACAGGCTACAATTGGCTTCACCCACCCTGAACACACCTACTGAAACTAAACTCTCTAAGCTCATATCCACCTTTCATTTAACGGACACATGGCGCCACAAATTCCCACATACACAGTCATACTCTTGTTTTTCATCCACACATAACTCCATGTCCCGTATAGATTTCATACTCATATCCCACAGTCTAACACCACGACTGTTGGAGGCCGCATTCTGCCCCAGGATACTTTCGGACCACAGTCCCTACTGGATAACTCTGAACATCCCAATTGATAAACCACTAAGACCTTGGCGTTTAAACCCATTCTGGCTCTCACTCCTACCAGAAGATGATGAGCTTGCGAATAAATTAAAACTGTACTTTGCGGAAAATGATAACTCAGCATCACCCTCTGCAGTATGGGACTCATTTAAGTTATTCGCCCGCTCAATGTTAACTACAGGCATCAATAAGATTAAGGCAGATTCCGCCAGTGCCCTCGGTAAGGCGATGGCGGATTTGTCCTCCTCTGAGCGAGATTTTGTCACCACTCCGACTCCCACAAAGGCCAACATGCTCAAACTACAAACTAGAGTAGTCAATCAACTCCAATTTCAAAAAGCAAGACAAAAACTTTTCTTCTCTAAGCAAAAAATGTTTGAACATGGGGAAAAAGCAGGCAAGTTATTGGCATACTTGGTACATAGTGAAGATAGACCCCCGGTGGTAATCACATTACATGGCCCCGGAGGACAACAAATTACAGACCCACCTACAGTAACTTCCATGTTCAGAGACTTCTTTGTTGACTTATACAAAACAACAGCTCCCACTGAGACGGAATCGATGTCCCTCTTTTTTGAGGATATTGCTCTCCCGCAGCTGACAAAAGAACAAATCGACCTCTTGGAGACACCCCTCACTACGGACGAAATCACTACAGCTATAGCTAGTTTTGCCAGATCTAAATCCCCAGGATCAGACGGACTCCCAATTGAATTCTATTCCCAATATAGCGATATACTCGTCCCTAAACTGCTGGCCTTATATAATCAGCTCTTTGAGTCCTGTGTATTACCCCCATCCATGACGGAGGCAACAATAGTTCTGATTCCTAAACCAGGGAAAGACCCGGGATACCCAGAGTCTTACCGCCCCATATCTCTCTTACAGGTTGACATTAAAATACTAGCCAAAGTTTTGTCCATTAGGCTTAATCAGGTCATCTTATCATTAATACACATGGACCAAGCAGGCTTCATGCCTGGTCGGAACACCTCGTTTAACCTCAGGAAACTTTATATAAATATACAAGCCACACATGAAGAGGTTGGATCACGAGTCGTAGTAACTCTAGATACAGCAAAAGCTTTCGACTCGGTGGAGTGGAGATATCTCTGGAGATGCTTGGAGGGCTATGGCTTTGGTCCCAAATACATTCAGTGGGTCAAACTACTGTATCAGGCACCCACAGCCAAGGTGGCAATGGATGGCAGTCTCGAATGTTTGACCTCAGTAGAGGCACGAGACAGGGCTGCCCTTTATCCCCACTGCTATATGCCCTAGCGGCAGAACCACTTGCAATATCCATCCGAGCAAATCCGGAGATCAGAGGACTGAGAATGGGCTCTCTAATTGAAAAAATCAGTATGTACGCAGATGACACATTATTATACCTGGCTGATTCAGGCCCATCTCTGCACACTGCACTCCACACGATCGAACAATTTGGAATATTTTCAGGGTTGAAAATCAATTGGGACAAATCTCAAATCCTGCCAATTGACAGCTTTCCGCCTCCGGAATCCCAAGCCAGCCTACCATTACAACGAGTCAGTGTCATCAAATACTTAGGGATACATGTATCTAGATCCCCAGCAGATTACATTTCTCTAAACATAGAACCTCTCCTCTCCTTGGTTAAAGCTAAAGTAAGGATCTGGTCCCGGCTTCCACTTGGGATCTGGGGGCGCATAAATTTAATTAAAATGGTCCTACTCCCTAAGATACTTTATGTACTATGGCATACCCCAGTATACCTTCCCCTGAAATATTTCAAATCTCTAGAGGCCCTTTTAAAACCTTTTGTGTGGGGTGCCAACAGACACAAATTAGCGTGGCAAACTCTCAAAAATCCAACTGAACTGGGAGGCACGGCTCTCCCGGACTTCAATTTATATTACATTGCATCACAGTTGTCACAGTTATTCCACATAGATAAGACGGATGGTGAGAGATTCCTCACCCTCCTATGTCCAAAGTGGGCACAACTTACCAAAGACCCGATATACGCGATAGCATCGGGCTCAGGAGGGTTGGAACAAGGGCGTAATAGGCAAACCACATTATATCAATATAGGAAAATATGGGACTTAGCCACTTCTAAACTCGAAATTCCACGATACAACGATTACACACCGCTATGGCATAACAAAAACTTACCAGAGTTCACCAAAATACAGGACACAAGTGTATGGTCCAGGCAGGGAGTGTTTTATTTACATCACATACTAAAAGATGGGTGCCTTAAAACCTTTAACTTACTCAGAGAAGAATTTCTAATCCAAAACCAAATGTTCTTTAGATTTTTACAACTCCGCCATGCGACACAATCTCAATTTCCTGAATCAGTCCCAGACTCCACACCTAATGTCATTATGGCAGTGATCAAGAACACAGACCCCCACAAGCTAATCTCTGCATTTTACAATATGCTATCCACCCCCATATCTACCAAAATAGCATATGATCTGAAACCCAGATGGGAGAGGGAAGTGGGCCCAATAGAGAATGAGGAGTGGGAGGAGGCATTGGAGGCCTGCAAGGCAGCATCCCCCAAACTATCAGACCGACTATCACAGCTCTATATTCTGCATAGGGCATACCTCACTCCCCTTAGGGTGGCAAGATACAAACGCACTCAATCTACAACATGCCTGATGTGTGGACTGGAGACAGGCACATTTTTCCATCTGCTCTGGGCTTGCCCCAAAATTCAGGGCTTATGGAAGCAAATTGTGACATTTCTACATGATACCATGGGCTCACCCCTAGCATTAGACCCTAAACAGTGCCTTCTTGGAATCCTACCAGATACAATCGACAAATATACAAAAATATTTCTCCATGAGACACTATTTTCAGCCAGGAAAATTATAGCTAAAAAATGGATGAGACAAACACCTCCCAAGATGGTGGAATGGAAACTTGAAGTAAATAATACCTTATCCTACAAGAAGTGTATATATATTAACAGAGGTTGTCCCAACAAATATAACAAGATATGGGACCGCTGGTTACAAGAGTCTGACACCTGTGTATAATAAAACCATATCAGCTTGAAATGACAACTAAGGCACATACTTCTGTATATAATCTTTATTTGTAGTATACACATGGCAAAACAATGTACCTGCTTTCTTACCAATATTTGTAATATGCAATGTAACAGTTACCAAGTTTATTTGTGAAGCCAACATAACATGTATGCACCGTTTGATTAATAAAAACCTTTGTTCAACGTATAAAAAAAAAAAATATTTGTTTTCCGTCAACCAATAAATGTGACTATTAAGTATGATCACTCGTCTCCGTGAACAAGTTTCATATATTTAGACTGTGTCATATAGATTGATTTTGTATCTTAAAAATATCTTCGTTAAAAATTACTTAATAAAAATGTGCGGGAAACTGTCCTTAAAAAAGCACAACAGTTTGGAAGAAAAAAAAAATGAAAGAGAATAAAAGTTGAAGTAAACCTTATGAAAACTAAAGCAGAACTAAAGTTGAAGAATATAAAATTGTAAATAGACAGGGTCTTTTTTGCAGAAGAGGCATGCAGTGTCTCTTCTGCAATAAAACACACTTACCTGCCCATTCGCTATCCCCTGTAGAATGTACCATTCAAATTAAGGTAAGTATTTTTGACTCCAGTTCCACTTTGAAGTGGCTGTAAAGGGATAAGGTTTTTTTTACCTCAATGCATTTTCTAAAGCAAGTCAGCACACATGCCCCCATAACAAGAGATTTATTATAGATTTCCCTTTGTTTTGGACAACTTTGAAAGACAACAATACATACCTACACCTGTGGTGGATGTTAAGGGGGACCCCAGCCAAAAAAAAAATGGCGTAAGGTCCCCCTCAAAATCCATACCAGACCCTTGAGGTCTGGGATGGATTTTAAGGGGAACCCCAGCCAAAAAAAATGGCGTGGGGTCCCCCTCAAAATCCATACCAGACCCTTATCCGAGCACGCAACCTGGCAGGCCGCAGGAAAAGAGGGGGGGACGAGAGCACCCCCCCCTCCCTCCTGAACCGTACCAGGCCACATGCCCTCAACATTGGGAGGATGCTTTTGGGGGTCTGAGACCCCCAAAGCACCTTGTCCCTATGTTGATGAGGACAAGGGCCTCGTCCCCACAACCCTGGCCGGTGGTTGTGGGGGTCTGCGGGCGGGGGGCTTATCGGAATCTGGAAGCCCCCTTTAACAAGGGGACCCCCAGATCCCGGCCCCCCCTTATGTGAAATGGTAAGGGGGTACAAAAGTACCCCTACTATTTCACCAAAAAAGTGTTAAAAATTGTAAAAATGACAGGAGACGGTCTTTGACAATTCCTTTATTAAAATCTTCTTTCTTTTTTCTTCTGGTCTTCCTTTCTTCATCCTTTGGTTTCTTCATCTTCTCCTTCCGGCATCTTCTTCCATCTTCTTCTGCCATCATCTTCTTCCTCCTATCCGCTTCTTCTTGCGCTGGTCTTCTCGTCCTTCTCGTCCGGCATCTTCTTCCATGGCGTCGGCATCTGTTCTTCTGTCGAGCCGCTCCTCGCGATGGGAGGCTCCCGCTGTGTGAGGCTTTGCTACGTCTGACAGGTCTTTTATAACGGAGGGCACCTGGTGACCCCGCCCCCTTTGACGCACGGGGACGTCATGGGGAATTCCCTATGGCTTTCCCCATGACGTCAGAGGCATCTTCTTCCACGGCGTCGGCGTCTTTTCTTCTGTGTCGGGCCGCTCCGCGCAATGGGAGGCTCCTGCTATGTGAGGCTTCGCTCCGTCTGACAGCTCTTTTATAACGGAGGTTACCCCGCCTCCCTCTGATGCATGGGGACGTCATGGGGACTTCCCTATGGCTTTCCCCATGGCAATAGAGGGGGGTGGGGGCCGTCCCCGCCCCCCTCTGACGTCATGGGGAAAGCCATAGGGAAGTACCCATGACGTCCCCGTGCATCAGAGGGGGGCGGGGTCGCCGTCCCCGCCCCCCTCTGATGTCATAGGGAAAGCCATAGGGAAGTCCCCATGACGTCCCCATGCGTCAGAGGGGGGCGGGGTCGCCGTCCCCGCCCCCTCTGACGTCATGGGAAAAGCCATAGGGAAGTCCCCATGACGTCCCCATGCGTCAGAGGGGGGCGGGGTCACCAGATGGCCCCGCCCTCTGTTATAAAAGAACTGTCAGACGGAGCAAAGCCTCACACAGCGGGAGCCTCCCATTGAGTGGAGCGGCCCAACACAGAAGAAAAGACACCGACGCTGTGGAAGAAGATGCCGGACGAGAATACCAGAGCAAGAAGCGGATCGGAGGAAGAAGAAGATGGAAGAAGATGGAAGAAGAATATGGAAGAAGAAGATGAAGAAACCGAAGGATGAATAAAGGAAGAAGACCAGAAGAAAGAAGATGAAAGAAGATTTTAATAAAGGAATTGTCAAAGACCGTCTCCTGTCATTTTTACAATTTTTTACACTTTTTTGGTGAAATGGTAGGGGTACTTTTGTACCCCCTTACCATTTAACACAGGGGGGTGGGATCTGGGGGTCCCCTTGTTAAAGGGGGCTTCCAGATTCCAATAAGCCCCCCGCCCGCAGACCCCCACAACCACCGGCCAGGGTTGTGGGGAAGAGGCCCTTGTCCTCATCAACATGGGGACAAGGTGCTTTGGGGGTTTTAGACCCCCAAAGCATCCTCCCAATGTTGAGGGCATGTGGCCTGGTACGGTTCAGGTGGGAGGGGGGGCGCTCTCGTCCCCCCTCTTTTCCTGCGGCCTGCCAGGTTGCGTGCTCGGATAAGGGTCTGGTATGGATTTTGAGGGGGACCCTACGCCATTTTTTTTTTTGGCTGGGGTCCCCCTTAATATCCATCCCAGACCTGAAGGGCCTGGTTATTGACTTTGGGGACGCTTTTTTTTTATTTTTTTTTTTTTTTTATCAATGACTTTTTTTTTATGAATGACTTTCAATGAATGACTGTTCTCTGTGTTACGGGAGCCGTCAATTCACATTAGCCGCGAGTGATTTTAAATAGCTTTTTTTCCTGCAAAAATGACACTTTGTGCAGGGACAGTTCTAAGCACGGGAAACATGCACCCCTTCACAGGCATACTATAGACACCCCACAGGTACGAAATTTAAAGGAATATTACACTTTTATTGTTTCACTTTAAGCATTACTAAAATCACTGCTCCTGAAAAAACGGCCGTTTTTAAAAAATTATTTTGCATTGATACATGTCCCCTGGGGCAGGACCCAGGTCCCCAAACACTTTTTATGACAATAACTTGCATATAAGCCTTTAAAATTAGCACTTTTGATTTTGAATGTTCGCATCCATTGTAATTAATAGGGTTCTAAAGCTGATTCCGATGGGATGTGTAAGCTGACAGCCCTGGGTGGTGAGGACTAAAAAAAATCCGATATGCCTCACTTAGGCGGACGCCTTCTCCAACGCTCCTCTCTTGACCAACAGAAGACACAAAACTACGTTTTCCACGACAATGTAACCTACTGGAGTCAGGAAAAACATTCAATAAAATCCTCTTTAACATGTCCTCAAGAGATTTTATCTTCTGCACTCTCTGTGGGGACGGGATGAGTTCTGAGACATTCCCCTTATAACGGTGGTCAGGGAGGGTTGCCAACCAGTAATCATTCTTCTCCATTATGCCACGTATTCTTGGATCCTTTCACAGGCTTTGAAGCATGAGGTTGCCCATGCGCCTCAAATTTGCAGATGCTTGAGAAGCAGACTCCTCAGGGTCACTCAGGATGACAGCAGTCCTGGGGTTGGAAAGCCATCACTTACAGATTGATGCAAGTCTTCCTCTTCTTTGAAGTCTTTGGAAGTGCCAGAATCCTCATCCTCCTCCCCTCTCTCCTCCTGTGTGTTCTATGACATAGGAATGATGGTGTCTGGATAAAGTGAGCCTTGAGAAGAAAGGAAGTCCTCCTCTTCCTCTTGCTGCTCTTCCTCCAGTGCCCTGTCCATAATGCCACGCAGAGTCTGCTCCAGCAGGAACACAACAGGAATTGCGTCACTGATGCATGCACTGTCAATGCTCACCATCCTTTTGGCCTCCTCAAATTGCAATGCAAATACAATGCATGCATCCTTAATGATCAGCCATTGGCATGGGGAAAAAAAGCTGAGGCGGCCCAAAACTGTTGTTGTGCCGTACTGGCACAGGTACTCGTTGACAGCCCTCTGCTGCATGTATAGCCGCTGCAGCATTCCCAAAGTTCAGTTCCACCTGGTGGGCATGTCACAAATAAGGCGGTTTACGGGCAGGTGGAATTTCCGTTGAATTTCAGCCAACCGAGCACTGAGTGGGGTATGACCTTCTGAAATGGCTACAGACTCTTCTGGCCTACTTTAGTACATCTTTCAACCCTGGCTATGTACTTAGGAAACGCTGCACCACCAAATTGAGGACATGTGCCAGGCATGCCATATGTGTCAACTTTCCCTGTCTAAGGGCAGACAGGAGGTTTGAGCCATTATCGGACACCACCATTTCTGGCTCCAGCTGGCATGGTGTGAACCACCTCTTGGCCCTTTCCCTGCAGAGCTGTAAGAATCTCTGCTCCAGTGTGGTTCCTGTCCCCTAAACACACCATCTGAGGCACTGCATGGCACCTTTTACCCTGACTCTGAGAATATCCTTTTGAACGCTTAGGGGGTACCTGATGTTCATAGGATAATTCTGCAGAGGAGGGCATGGAGGTGGAGGAGGAGGAGGGGTAGTTCTCACGGGTCTGGCATCATCCCCACCAGCTGTATGGAGACATGGGGGCACAACAAGCAGCAGCACCGAGCCCTGTCCTGCATCCTTTTGAGTTGCAAGCAGCATTACCCAGTGTAACAAAATATATTGTCCCTGCCCATGCTTGCTGGACCGTGTGTCAGCAGTAAGGTGGATTTTATGGCTGACTGCCTTGCCCAATGATGCCAGAACATTCCCTTCCATGTGATGGTAGAGAGATGGAATGGCCTTACGTGAAAAGTAGTAGCGACTAGGGGTGATTGTATTGACTGGGGGAGGGAGGATTGTGCAGACTGGGGGGATTGTACTGACTGGGGGGAGGGAGGATTGTGCAGATGGGGGGATTGTGCTAACTGGGGGGAGGAAGGATTGTGCAGACTGAAGGAGGGGGATTGTACAAACTGGGGGGGGGGGGGGTTGTGCTGACTGGGGTAGGGGGGATTGTACAATCTAGGTGGGGGTTGTGCAGACAGGGGGAGGGGGATTGTGTAGACCGGGGGGGTTGTGCAGACAGGGGTGAGGGGGGATTGTACAAACTGGAGGGGGGTTGTGCAGACTGGGGGGGGAGAGGGGAATGTGCAGACTGGTGGAGGGGGATTGTACAAACTGGGGGGGGGGATTGTGCAGACTGGGAAGGGGGGTTGTGCAGACTTGGGGGGATTGTACAGATTGGGGGCTACACAGTGCTCTGGACGGTGGTATGAGAGCCCTGTAATATACATATTGCTCTGGACAATGGTCTGAGGGGAGGCAGTGATGTACACGATACTCTGGATGGTGGTCTGAGGGGAGGCCTGTAATGTACACAGTGCTCTGGATGGTGATATGAGAGGCCAGTAATGTACACAGTGCTCTGGGCAGTGGTATGAGGGAAGGCCTGTGATGTACACAGTGCTCTAGATGGTGAAATGAGGGGAGGCCTGTAATGTACACAGTGCTCTGGATGGTGATATAAGGGGAGGCCTGTAATGTACACAGTGCTCTGGATGGTGATATGAGAGGCCAGTAATGTACACAGTGCTCTGCGCAGTGGTATGAGGGAAGGCCAGTGATGTACACAGTGCTCTGGATGGTGGTCTGAGGGGAGGCCAGCCCACAGGTGCAAAATGTTGTAAAACTCCACCAGTATTTTATGTTGCTTTTTGTTCCTTTGTAGTCTTATAACAGTTAGCTATTAATATTTGATTATTTATGTTCGAAGGTATCCTGTTGTTACCATGCAATCTTTTACTGTTCTGAATTGTTAATTTTTGGTAAGAATAAAATACAAAATATCCATTGAAAAGTATTTTTTTCTCTATCTATCTTTTTTATTAATTTTTTTTTTCACAATCAAAGCATTTTTATTGATTAGCATACATTGATCAAATCGAACATCAGTGTGATGCGAACGGCCTACAATGCACTGCGCCAGTCGCAGTGCATTGCTGGCTAATGATTGGCCAAGCATGCACTGTGACACCGCATGCTTGGCCAATCATAGAGCCAGCGGCGAGGAGAGCAATAATTGGCCACAGGCAGGAAGCCTGTGGCCAATTATAGCTCAGGGGGTTTAGTACACGCCCCACACTATATAAGGCCGCCGCGCCGGCAGCCTCATGTAGTGTGTTCCGGCATTAGTGACATTATCTGCTGTAATCCATTCTGCAGTGCTGCTGAAATTATCTGTGCTGTGATTCATTCTGCTGAGTGCTGCTGACTGCTGACGTTATCTGCTGTGATTCTGGGGATTAGTGTGTGTGTGCTGTTAGTACAGCATTGCAGTATCACATTAAACCACCTTTACCCTTCTGGCCTGTTGTGTCATCTAAGGCAGCCATCTGCGGTTAATGAATTGCCGGTTCCCGTAACACAGAGAACAGTCATTCATTGAAAGTCATTGATAAAAAAAGACATTGATAATGAAAAAAAAAAAAAGCGTGGGGGTCCCCCAAATTCAATTACCATTACACTTTTTGCAGGGACAGTTCTAAGCACAGGAAACATGCGTCCCTTCACAGGCATACTATAGACACCCCCCAGGTATGAAATTTAAAGGAATATTACACTTTTATTGTTTCAATTTAAGCATTATTAAAATCACTGCTCCTGAAAAAACGGTTGTTTTTAAAAAAAATAATTGCATTGATACATGTCCCCTGGGGCAGGACCCAGGTCCCCAAACACTTTTTATGACAATAACATGCATATTAGCCTTTAAAATTAGCACTTTTGATTTCGAACGTTCGCATCCATTATAACTAATAGGGTTCTAAAGCTCGCACGGTCTTTAGGTCCGTTCGCGGGTTCTGGTGCGAGCCGAACGGGGGGATGTTCGGCTCATCCCTAGTGCCCAGTGTGTATCTTGGCTTTTCTCTCCTTCCTCTACGATCTGCATGTGTCACTTCTGGCAATCTTCTCCAAAAACAGACAATCCATGGTAAAGCCATATTTAAGCCAGATTTAACAAAACACTTTCAAGGGTATAATTAGCTGACCAAACAAAGCAAGTAAGGGGAGTTCATTGTGAAGGTTTACATACACGTTAAAATTAAACATTCCATATAAATATTTCATATTTTCCATCAGCCATTTGTTGTAAGAAGACTGTAATTTGCTATTCAGAACACAGTTACTTAAGTGTTGGACACATACCCCACTCTTTCTTGCCCATGTAGCTCCATAAGAAATTTCAGTTAGAGACATTTTGAAAGTGAATGACATACAAACAATAAAAAAGAAAGATCTTCTTAAAAACGTATAACATAAGAAAAAAACTTAAATCATATTGACCAAAAAACATTAACCACTTGCCCACCAGATCCCATACATTTACATCGTCAAAGTGACTCATTACCGTGAATCGCCGACCTGTCCTTTAGGAGCCATAGCAGGCCTGTGCACCTGCTGCACGACGAGGGACCCGATGCGTGTGACCGGTGGGCGTGATGACCGTCGGCCACCCGTGATCGCGGGCACGAGAGCCAGAACGGGGATTTTTGTATCTAAACACACAAATCCCCATTCTGACAGGAGAGGAGAAACAGATCTTCTGTTCGTAGTAATTACGAACAACGATATGTCTCCTCCTCCAATCAGTCCCATCTACCCCACAGTTAGAAAAACTCAGGAGGGAACACATTTAACCCCTTGATCACCCCCTAGTGTTAACCCCTTCCCTGCCAGTGGCATTTACACAGTATTCAGAGTATTTTTATAGCACTGATCACTGTATAAATGTCAATGGTCCCCAAAAAAGTGTCAAAAGTGTCCGAACAGTCCACGGCAATGTCACAGTTACGCTAAAAAATCACAGATCACCGCCATTATTAGTAAAAAAAATTAAAAATAATAAAAATGCCATAAATCTTTCCCTGATTTTGTAGACGTTATAACTTTTGTGCAAACAAATCAATATACGCGTATTTCGTTTTTTTTACCAAAAATATGTGGAAGAATACAAATTGGCCTAAGCTGATACAGAAATTTGTTTTGTTTTATGGTTTTATTTGGGGATATTTATTATAGTGAAAATTATTGTTTTTTTTTTTTTTTAAATTGACACTCTTTTTTTATATATAGTACAAAAAATAAAAAACCGCAGAGGTGAACAAATACCACCAAAAGAAAGCTCTATTTGTGAGAAAAAAAGGACGTGAATTTTGTTTGGGTACAGCGTTGCACGACCGTGGAATAAACAGTTAAAGCAACGCAGTGCTGTATCGCAAAAAATGGCCTGGTCATTAAAGGGGAAAATCTTCCGGGGCTGAAGTGGTTAAAGCTTATTGTTTTATTCAGGTGGCCTCAATCTGAAACTACATTGTGAGCTTAGTATTTGCAAGAGAGGGAAATTGGTTTCTCTGGACTATTGTTGATAAATGCAGATCTACTGTATATCTACCTTAATATAAAATGTTAAACTTAATGGACCTATGCCTGCTATTTTTTTTCAGTTGTAGACAGATTGTCATGGATGTGCAACTCAATGTAAAATCACATCATCTGTAGATTGAGTAAATATGCAGACCTTGCATCGCTGGAGGAAGGCAAGCTAAAAGCTAATTCTACCATAATGTACAAGTATTTTGTGCACACTTGCACATTATGACAAGGACTCTGAGGGGCCCATATCAAGCAAAGTTACACTTTAAAATGTGTTTTAATGTTAGCAACCAAAAATGTGTTCATTTGTATATTTGTTCATTACTAACCCTGTCTGTACTGTGCTAGCAGATCTTTATTTTTCGGCTGTAAACTAGATGTGCACACTGTCAGTCCTAAAAAAGGGACAAGATCACAAGGCTTGGATGGTACATTGTGTGTTAATGCACTCCAAAAAAAATGGTCTCGCAATCTGTCCCCTAATTGCACATTGCAAGATATTCTTACCAATATACACTGCCTGTAGATTCCTATGCAGTGATATATTTAGGTCTTGTGCTGCCTTAGGCCTGACTAAACTCATGCACCTCCTAATTTAAATATGACCCACCCATTCATGTTATGGCCACACCCCTTCCTGTTTAAGACCTACCCTGACATTTTCCAAATTGGCACTAGAAACACTAATTCCAAGGGTCTTGGTGGGGGGGGGGGGGGGTTGCTGCCACAATGGATTCCCTAATTTGCAGAGATTTCCTCTCACTTCCTGTTTGGCTATAGGGCAAGAAATTAAGGAAAATCTCTGCAATGGGACAGGGATGGCAACAAATAAACTGACAGGGGCTATAACCCCCCCTTACTCTATCCAAAATGAAAAAAAAAAGTGTTGCATATACAACTTTAATGACAAATTTCTGCTAAATTTAGGGGGGGGGGGATATAACCATGCCTCTGGTGCAGCAGAAAATATATTGCACAGTGATGAAGGTATGTGGTCCAGGCATTGAGCAAAGGAAGGATTGGGGGCAAGATTCCTTAATATGTACAACTCAGACAAGCAAAGGATTGCAGGAGAGTCCTACTACCTACCTGCTAGGTATAGGTGACCATGTCAGTGTCCCTTGTGTCTTCACCGTCGCTAGATTAATAGCCCTTTGGCAGCTAGGTAAGTGCCATGCAACTTTAATCCAAATAGTGTAGCTTACCTTCTACCCTGGGTACCCCATGCTACATAATATAGTCAGGTTTCCTAATATTTAACTATCAACATCATCATCAACCCTCAGGGGTTTCTAGTGTATATATAGTATATATATTAGATTGTGATCACCCAAAAGTTTGCAGGAAAGTCTTACTACCTACCTACTAAGTGTAGCTGACCATCTCAGTCTCCCTTGCATCTGCACCATCCCTACTACCCAGATTAGAAGCTCTGTGGCAGCTAGGTAGTTATCCTGCAATTTCCACTCAACTAGTGTGATTTTCCTTTCAGCCTGGGTGCTTACAGCCTGCCTGGCTCCCTTCACGTGTCTCCACTGCACCTCTCCCAACATGGGGTCTCCTCACACAGTGGAGCTCTTCCCCCTTCACTCTACTGGTCCACACCCATCAGCTGACTTCCTCCTCCAGTTTCAGCCTCCCGATATGGCATCTGTCTCTCTCTGTAGCTTAGAACTCAGGTGAGAGGTCCACTGTGCTGATAGGACAGTCAAAACTAGAAGAGGTGCCCACCCCACAGTTGCGGAAGGCTGGCCACCTGCATACTAGCAGCATACTGCTACAAAGAAACAATAAGAAAGGTACAAAATATTTTTGTAAAAAATATTCTAGGTATGCTGTGTGAATGGGAATACATAACAAACATACAATTTGAGTTTCTCAAATTCTAGCCTTCATTTGTATATATTGCTTACTTGCCTCTTTTCTGGCTCTACAAACTGTATTTCTTGTGAATAGTAATGGTGAATGCCAATAAAATATGGTGAATCCTTGCAGGCAATTGTGCCTGAATTGGACCTCTAATACATACTTACAAGTCATTCAGTTCAAAAAAACTATGACTTTAAGCAAACTGGTCTGAAAAATTTAGCCATAAAGCAGAAAATAGGTGCAAGAAGTCTCCCTGTCCTTTTTATATATATTGTTACAATATTATGCTAGTTTTGTTCAACAGTGAGTTGTTTCTTTCTGAATTATGACTAATCCTCCACTGAAAATATCACTGATTTATTTATATATAGTCATTTGTTATGGTATTTTTATTATGGCATTGCAGAAAAAGAGATTGAGCTAATGCAGAACACATTTGTTTTTTTTTTTACTTTTTGTATATACTCTAACTGCACCCAGAAGCAAATTCTCACATATATTTGGAGATGAATAAGCATACACTATAGTTGTCCTGCATTTCACAGGCAATGCCTGTACGCCAAAGGATGGCTTTGTTTTCCCCGACAGAACATTATGTATTCTAGGCTGGAATTAGAAAGGAAAAAATTACCTCTAGGTGGCATGTCAGCGCTGAACTTGTCACAAGTTGGAAAGCTGGATCATTCTCAAGACACAGCAATGCAAAATATGCTCCTTTATAGGCAATGTGTTTGAGAGACAGTGACAAAAAGAGGGTGTACTCTGCCTCCGAGATCTTTAGTTTATTGTCATGCAGTACAAGGAGATTACACACCCCCTATCAGTTCGGAGTATCAGTTTGCCACGGCTCAGTTTTCTTTAAAACTGAATTCCATGCAGAAATAAAAGACACATAATAATGCAGTAATGTATTCAATAATAAATCATTCAATTATTACTATATATTATATTGTCTTGCAATCCCTATATAGCAAAATAGGACTGGGAGCCAATCAGGTGTTCTGCATGCAAATGTCTAAAAGGAGCATGCTGCTAGCAGGAAAGAGTACTGTAAACAAATAGGTGACCTTCTCAGTGTGCTTCCAATCTTTCACTGATCAGTCAGCAGGCTGGGGTTAGAAGGAGGGTACCACTGTATTGTACTTGTTAACTCTAACTGCTGTAATAGAGTGTCTATTTTGTTACCATGCTCAGATGCAGGCACAGGCCCATTTCAATCTGTTTTTCAGCTTCCCTCCCTCAGCAGCTCAAAAAGGCCACACCTGATGAGGCAGAGGTAGCTGGAATAGTGATCTGCAGCCAGATGAGAGGCCCTCCATTGTCAGAACTGATATGTGTGCAGCTGGAGAGGAGCCTAATACTACGTAGCTTCTTTAGAAGACCCAGCTACTGTAGGGCGCACCTCCTGATATGCTACCAGACTACTTCAGGCCTATTGGGGTGACCCTTTGTTCTTGGATTCCTCCAGTTGTTCGCCTGTGTTTCCAGAACTACCCTGAACTTCACTATGAAGGACGCTGTTTATTAAGATAATCGCACATAGCTGTGTTCTGTACTGTTTTACTGAAGTAGTGAGCATCAGATAGACTCTATTGTTATAGAGTCATATGGATATTGTATAATGCGGCCACATGCTACCCTGATTGAGTCACAGAGACATCAATGTGATGTTTTCATATGTTTGCACAGCTTTCATTATTCTGCAGTGTATATGTGTTTTTGCCATCTTGATCCTGTTTTGCATTATTGCTTCTAACTTTGCACCAGTTATTTTTTCCCTTTTATTGGCTGAACTAGATGGACTTGTGTCTTTTTTCAACCTGACTAACTATGTAACTATGTACGTTCAGGAAAATGCCATTTACAGTTACTCTTCATCTGATCATCTGGCTGAATAGCTATTCTATTAAACTTAGAATCATGAACAGGATTCGTTATGTCAGACAACAGTTATTGGAATGGTGTGAGACTGGTGTCAGGCAGTACTACTCCAGAAGGAATCAGGCAAGCAACCTACTACCCTTGCATTAATGACCTCCTTATTCCTGGAAGGATTCCTGCTGCAATAATTACTCAAGTAAACAGGGTCTGTTTAGCATAGCTCAGGCAATTGCTAATTTTCAAACTGAACATCCTGCCTCAAAATTAGTTCCTTATCCCCTCCATGCTGTGCTGACAAAGGTCTTAACAAAAAATTGTTTTGTTGTGCTGAATTTAGCAATAGACTAGGGAGCACTTAGGCTGGCCATTCACAGTTCGAATCTCGGTTGGTTCAGCAGGAACTGGCCAAGATTCAAACCGTTGATGGTCAGGTTGAATGTACCAAGTTGAACGATTGATCAACTTGGGTACAACCAGCCTGCCAGATTCTCTTGTGATTATCAGCTGCTATAGCCCCTAGTAATAATAACTATCTTCTCCCAGTGGGTATGGGTGTTTTGGGAGTCACAAGAAACCGTAGGATTACTCTGTCTGCCACAGTCAAAACTCTTCTCTGATATTTTACTGCAGTTGGTGTCTGATTATCAGTACTTTTATCCAAAGTTTATATATTTTTTCTTCTCTGCTATTGTTTTATACCATCTAAAGAAGAGTGTTCTGAAATGATTGTAGCGTGTACCTGCATCTAAGGGAGCTGCTATGGATGTGGTAGCTTAAAGTGGTTGTAAACCTAGTTAAACCACTAGTACCTACAGGTAAGCCTATAATAAGCCGAGAATAAGGAGATATTTACCATATACGCTTGCGCCGACATCATGTTTTGGCCTCTGCCCCATCAGCGCTCACTGTAATGCATGTAGGTGGGGTGCAGCATGGTGCGGCACCAATAATTCACAGTCAGTTGCAATAACAAATCTGCATTGAAGCAATGCAGTAACAGTTTACAGAAATCCCAGTGGGAATCTATAAAAAACAAGGGATAATAGCTGCACTAGAATATCATGAGTACTGAACAATGAATAAAAGCAGCTGACAAAAAATACTTAGATTGCAATGTATCAAAATATAATAAAGTCCAATTGCAGCGCTGAGGGTAAAAAGACAGATGGAGGGATGGTTGGTACAGGTGAACGTGAAAAGGAAGAACCTTTCATCAACTTCAGTGCATTATAAACACACACCACCATGCTGACAAATATATCTTCTTACCAGAAACATATGAATAACAAGCATATGGTATATAACTCATCCAAACTCTTATGCCCCATACACACGGTCGGATATTCCGATGGAAAAATTCCAATCGGATTATGTTGTTGGAAAATCCGATCGTGTGTGGGCTCTAGCGGACTTTTTCCGTCGGAATTTCAGACGGAAAAAATTTGAGAGCAGGATCTAAAATTTTCCAACAACAAAATCCGATCGGACTTTTTCCGATTGTGTGTAGAAAATTCCGATGCACAAAGTGCCACGCATGCTCAGAAGAAATTTGGAGACAAAAGCTATTGGCTACTGGCCTCTACGTAATCCAGTCGTACGAGTTGTATGTCACCTCGTTCGGAACAATCGGCTCTTCCGACAACTTTGTCCGACCGTGTGTGTGTGTGTGCAACACAAGTTTCGGACAAAATCCGTTGGAAAACATCCGACGAATATTGTGGTCGGAATGTCCGACCGTGTGTATGGGGCATTAGGCAGGTAACATCATCAAACGGTCACCACAATCCAAATTGGGAGCTCAGAAGGTATGAGGATCCTCTGCAGTTTCCAATAAACCACCAATATGCAGCCTTATCTCCAGTGACAGGGGCGATAATTACCAAGAAAGGAAAATGAGGAGGCACATAGTAAAGCCTGTAATAAAAAAACAAAATTTATTGATAAAAAGGGGTACTCACAAACATCAGATGAAAATAAAGAATATATGAATCAATGAACCACGGTATAAGGCATGCTGGCTTTCTGTGTGGGAAGACTGCCCAACCAGGTACATTCATGGTTACAGCAACATTAACTGAGTAATTACAGCATCTGTAGAGAGGGGCAGAATGCAGCCTGGCTGTCTCATGCATATTGGGAAGATGTCCAAAAGAGATGAAACCCTACGCTTTCCCTTCTCATCAGGAACATTTCTGTACCACTAGTATTGTCCCTGATGGGCTACCTTTCCCTGCTTTACCCACTCGGATAAAGTGAGCTAAACCTGGGATTCAGGGTCTTAAAAAGGCACTTTCTGAACAAAGATGGTCACCAGGGTCACATGGGGCAGCAGCATCCAATCAGATTGTGTCATGCTTACCCCTAATGCGGTGGTCAGACACTATAGCCAGCTTTCTTGATCTCCACCTATAGCAGCCCCCTTTCCCATAAGGCAAGCAGGCCTACCGGTACTCGGTCGCCCCCAGAACTTATACACAATGCTATAGTGCCTGGCTACCATGCCCGGGCATGTGCAAACTGAGCAAAGCAAACACATATTTGCCGTTCAGAATAGTCAGGGTCAACGTCCGAAGTCAAAAGGCAGGCAGAGTTAAGAGAATAGTCGATATCTGATCAAAGGTCATCGAGGTAATCCAATCTACCAGAGCAGGGCAGACAAACAGGGAGCTTGATCAGGTATTACACACGCTATTACAAGCATGAGACTGCAGGCTTGGCTAGCTTAAATCAGGTTTGGTCTGCACCCAGAGACTTTCCACAATCAATTACCATGCAGGTGGACAGACAGACAAGGAGAAGCCCACAGCCAAAACCAGGATGTTGGAACCAGCAGCTAAGATGAAGCAGGAGCTCACATACTCCCGACATTACCCCTCTCTGAGGAGGAGCCCCCCAGACCCTTAGAGGCAGGTTGGACATCTAGAACAGGACCATCAAGCTGGGTGATGGTCAGGTGATCAGCGAGTTCAGGTTGGTAAGCAGGCAGAGAGTCTATGGGGACAAACTGGATGGTAGACGGAAAACCAGTAGTGTCAGGCTGGATAGCAGGTGACATGTCACTGGAGTGAAGCTGGGTAGCTGGAACACAGGCAGGATGCAGAGTGGCTTGAAGAAAAGGTGGAAGGCCCCACCTGGCCGAATGAGCCGTCTATCCAAAGGATGGATGGAACTTCTTAGACACGTATGAGCAGATGTAGTTATGCAGTAGGATGAGGCTAGGCTACTGAAAGTCCCAAATAGGAAAAAACAGGAGGCTCAACTGGCATGGGCTGGACCAAAGTAACTGGTGCAAAGGAAGACTGGACTGCATCAACAGGTGTAGAGGCAGACTGGCAGCATCAGCAGGCAGCAGAACTTGAGGAGTTAGCCTGGATGTGTGTCCAAGGGCGTTTAGGGACAGGCATAGGTAGGGGTAATCCAGAGGGCTTTACTTTTGTGAGAGCAATCTTTTATGGATAGAGTGCCACCAAAGCCTGCGAGAAGCCCAAGAAAATGTTTTAGTAATCCCTGGGTGCCCAGCCGTCATAGCGCCATGTGCTTCTGAAAGCAGATTGCTTCCCCAGTGACCCAGGAAACCATAGAGGAACCATGTTCCTCCTGACTTCATCCCCAACTGCAGTGCTGCTGCAGACAGCACCATCTTCAGTGGAGAAAGTATACTGCACCTGCCTACATGCCAGGCTGGGCAGGGGGTGAGAGCGGCTGGCTCAGTCTCCCGTTGGTGTCCAGGCATCCGGGTGGATCCTGACTGTAAGGTCGGGATCTTTCCAGAGTCTAGAGTGGCTGAACAATATCGGCCAACAATGGCCTTTAGCCTTGTTGGCTGAAAATGGGTCACAGGAATGCAGAACGAACTGCACTCCTGAGACCCATAGGAGAAGTATAACCAAAGAAGCTTTTCCCATACTTCTCTTTAAAATCTCTTTTTAAAATGGTACTAGTGCTGAGTGTGGGCCAGATAATAGAAACTCCTAGATACTGTTTAAAACACAGAGTTGTTCTTTTTTTACACTTAGTATAGAGTGATTTAACTCCAGTTAGGATTTACATTTAATGTGAACTTAGGCAGTATCATATTACATGTACTTGCTCTTTTTATTTTGAAATTCAGCAGTACTTATGCACTAAATTTACTTATATTAATGCATATTTATGACAGAATTATATGCTTTGAGTACGCTTTTCTTTGGTAGGGAGAGATTTCAAAGAGTAGCAACCTCTAGTTACAAAATCATATTTAAATAGTGAAAGCACTATTATTGTGAAAAACATAGAGAGTATTTTTAAACTGTATTAAAGCATGTACTCCTTAATAAATGTCTGTGTTTACGAAATAGCATTTAGTCATAGTCAATATCATCTCATATAATTCATCCCTGGCACATTCACTGCAGGTACAATTGGGATATTTTTTTTAAGGCATGTAGACCAATGACTAAGGACAGTAGACTTTGAAATTCACCTGCTTTTGGAACCCAAACCTGCCCCTGATACTGCAGACATTACAAAATTCCATGTATATCTAAACCAAATTACAAAAATGTAATATTTTGCAGTTTACTAGTTCTTAGGTGTAGTGGTTGCATTAGTTTTTATTTTTCAGGTTGAGAACAATTTCATCAAGTTCAGAAAATCTCTGCTGGTCTTGAAAAAAAATGCAGTGTCTTTGTCAAACAACTTATGTTTCTTCTGTATACTATTAATCCCCCCCCCCCCCCAAAAAAAAAAAAAACAACAAAAAAACAATGTAAATGAGCCTAATACAGTAGAGGAAGACAGGTTTGAAGTCCAGCCTGGGTGACCACCATGACTGCCCTTAAAAATACAGTGAAGGAGTGAGCATAGACAGCCAAAGACAGAAAGAGTGTTATTTGCAGGACTACTGAGTGAAAGTAAAAGAGAAAAAGCATGAAAAAAAGAAAAAAAGTTCAATCACCTCATCTTAAACCTGGAAAGTGGGGTGCATGAGCAGATCCTGACTGATCAGACATGCCAGCTTAGATCTCTGCTCCTGAAGGGAGGTTTCTGACATAATATCCTGTGTCCTGACTCAGCTTCACCCGGTAAATATTGTTACTTGGTCTGCTAATAACCCCCGCCACTTAATGTAATGGTTCTTGGGAGTCCTCATCTGAAAATGAAGCCAAAAACAACAAAGCAGTGCTGCCTCAAGTTTCTGTCAGAATGGCACTAGCATCATCCCCTCTCCTTGTTATCTCACACTCAGTGAAATCCTCTTAGCGCTGTAAGGTGTCTGTGGAAACACAGGGGGAATAGGACTCAGATTCAGATATACAAACTTTACAAATTACATCTTTTACAGACCCTGGTCATTCTTCTGTTCTGAGGCAATTTGAAAAAATGCTTCACAAAGCCCTTAAACAAACCCCAGATCATATACAGTAACAAACAGCCTGACTAGGGAAATCAGAGAACTGGGCCAACGCACTGCAAATCTTGAACTGCGAGTTGATGAAATTGAAAATAACACCCAGAACTATGCAGTTGAATTTGAAAACCTCAAAGAGGAAAACTTAGTCCTTCACTCACGTTTAGAAGATAAGAAAATAGGGCCCGGTGTTCCAATATCTGTATACGTGGAATACCTGAATCTGTCACTGATTTGCAAGCCACTATGCTATCCCTTTTTCAAGAACTACAGCCTTCCATACCAGTTGAATGGAGATGGACAGGGTTCATAGAGCGCCCTCACACCTCAAAAAGCTCATGGTCCACCGCGCAATATTAGCGGCAAATTGCACTATTTCCGTAGCAAGGAACAACTTCTAGCTGCAGTTAGAGCAAAAGATTCACTGATTTCCCAGGGACATACCTATCTCTAAGCGTAGTGCTTAATGTTTTACAGCGGCACCAAACCACCTATCAATGGGGCTTTCCATTTTCAATTTGCTTTACTTACCAAGAATCTAAATATGTCTGCCATTCTGCTGAAGAACTCCAACCCTCTTTACAAAACATTGAGTTTCTAGAATGCTCTCTCAACCAAAGCAACACATGAAATTGAACGGTTACCCATTCCCTGCAAAAATCAGCTGCTGCTGAAGGAAATAAAAGTCGCCAGGGGCAATCAAAACGTGGTAGTTTTTCTTCTCCTATGCCAACTCCTGAGGACTCTATGGACTGACTTTTTTCTTTTTGTTTGACTCAATGTCAGGTATTCTTATATCTTTAACTTCCAACTAACTTGATGTTTAGTAGTCTTTATTTATTTTTTGTCTTACCAGTTTAGAACTCACTCGATGCAAACTTTTTTCTATAGTTTAACGCCTTACTTTTCGGTTGGTCTTTTTATTCTGACAGCAGTTGTTCGCTATATCTCTTTACATAGCCTCAAGCTATTATTCATTTTTTGAATGTTTTCTGTGATGATTTTTGTTTCTTGTATACTTTACCCCATTCTTTCCATCCTTCTTCATATGCTTTCTCGTGACACAATGATGGGTATGGAACTTTTTAGGACAATGGTATCATTTTTTTTTATGTATTACTTTTTATTGTTGGCAGTGTTCCCTTTGATGGTGTTTTTGCGCCTTCAGTGTTCTACCCTCGGATCCCCATTATTATGTGGGCTTCTGACGGTAGCTCTTTGGCCTATTATTTTACAAATCTTACTAATATCTGCTCAACGGGAGCCAATTCCTTTCCTTTTCTTCCAGCCTTTCCTTTTTCCTACCCCCTATACTGAATTTAATGTGATCCTACTGTCAGAACTTAACGTTTTTTATTAAGCAACTCCTTATATTACCAATATTACCAATATGGCCCTCTTAAACATTTTGACCCTAAATGTCCAAGGTCTTAATATACCACAAAAAGGCACTAATCTTATCAATAGGTATATACAGCCTCGGCAGCTATTAAACAACAAGGTGTTATTATAGCTATTCACTGTACAACCCCATTTGTACATTCATCTGAAATAAAAGATCCTGAAGGCGGCTTCCTCATTCTTATTGGGCACATTTCTGATGTTGCTGTAACCATTGTATCATATTATGCTCCTAATAAACATCCATTACCATTTCGTTCCCATCTTTTTCATGTAATTGACTCACACAAGTTAGGTACAGTAATATTATGGTGAGACTCAAACCAAATTCTTTTTCCCTTGGATAAATCTCCCCAGTCTCCCTCCTCCTGTTCCCCTAAGCTTTCTTTTCAGCAACTTATCTCTAAGCATAACATGTTAGACTCTTGGTGTGAGCTCAATCCAGCTCGTAAATGCTTTACATATTACTCCCATCCACACAAATCGTTTTCTAGGATTGATCATATCTTCCTAAGTGTTGGCATGGCCCCAGAGATCCTATCATCAGTTTTACACCCTTTACTTGGTTCGATCATAGTGCAGTTTGTACTACCATCTCCTCCCCTATCATCTTGGTGCATTAATGATTCCATTGTAACTCACTCTAGATATTAAACATGCTCTCAATGCCTATTTCATTAATAACACTTCTGCAGATATTTCCCCTCTCACTCTTCGGGAAGCCCATAAACCTGTAATTCAAAGTATGCTTATGCGGCAAGCATCATTTCTCAAACACAAGCGCAAGCTTTCACCAAAAATGTGAAAATGACTTCAATCTGTGTCACGATGCATTCCAAAATTCTCCCTCTCCTTCTACTAAAGCTAACCTTGATAGAGCCAGCTTAGAATTCAACCTGTTTCTCACTGACTCTGCAGATAAATTAATACATAAATCATAACACCTTTATTACCTAAAACCAAACAAACAAGATACCCTATTAGCTCGAACCTTATGCTCACTGCAAAAACTTATGACATCTGTGCGACTCAAACTAAACCATGATTCATACAGTAACCCTGTCAAAATTTTACACACATTCTGCTCAAATCTTGCTAAATTATATTCACTCAACCATAAATTTGACCATGCTGCTGCTGATTCCTTTTTTCACAAATAACCCTTTAAACACTCTCACAAACCCACAGTGAATGACCCGAGTTTGCCATTGCTGCAACAGAAGTCATTGCGGCTATTAAGGCTTTAAAACTTAAATATAAATGTCCTGGCCCAGATGGATTTTTTGCTTCCTACTACAAGAAATTTTCTAATATATTATCTCCAATTCTACCTGAGACCTTCAATGCATTGTTGAGGGGACACTCTTTTCGTTCAGATTCCTTAATGGCCATAATTTCCATGCTTCCCAAATCTAACACTGATACAACCTCTTGGACAAATTATTGTCCTATTTCGCTTCTTAAATTTGACATTAACCTTTTAGCTAAAATACGCACCACCAGCTTGAATCAAGTAATAGGCAAACTTGTTCATCGAGACCAGGTTGGCTTTATCCCCTCGCGCCAAGCAAGTGATAATATTTTTAGAGCTCCTTTACTCGCCCATGTCGCTAAATCCAGATTTCTACCTGCGTGTTTTCTTAGCACTTGATATAAGAAAAGCACTCGACACTGTCTCATGGCCATACTCACAATATATTCTTCAAAAATAGGGGGTTTGGGGAGGCGTGGCTACCCGCCGAGTAAGACGGACGTCTGACTCCACAGCTTCTGCACTGACCGTCTCCTATCACTTACCCACAGCTATCCTGATCCCTCTCAACAACCATCCGGACCTTCAACATACAGGATTACATCCTCAGAATGTCATATCCGACCCGCAAGAGGAAATAATTCTGCAGCCTAAGAACCTGACAGATTTCTTCATCATGCCGAAAATCCAAGATGGTGGCCGCGGCTCTCCACACGAACCTGCTACAGCCTACACAGATCTCCCTGATGGACTGGAAATATCAGCACAGAATGACTCCCTGGGTGCCTCTCCTTCCTCCTTGCCATCATCTGCCAGCAACAGTCCAGCTAAGTCGAGGATGCGACTGGATTCTGCCAGCACAAGCCCTGAGGTGAGCCCTGCTTCAGATCACAGCTCAATCCATCCATCCCCTATAGTGGCCTTCCCCACATCAAATCAGCCTGTACTGGATACTACTATTAAGGAGATGCTCATCTCACTTCAAAGCTCACTGCACAATGACATTTACACCATGTTTAACCTGTAGCCGACCACCCACTGTCTATTGACGGCGGAGCGGCTCTTGTGGCGGGACACCGGCGTCTAAATTTTGGCCACTAGGGGGGGCCTGTCGCTGGGGACCCGATGCGCGCGCCCGGCGGCCGCGATGTCCGCCGGGCACCCGCGATTGCCCAGTAACTGAGCAGGACGTGGATCTGTGTATGTAAACACACAGATCCATGTCCTGTCACTGGAGAGGAGACCGATGGTGTGTCCCTTGTACATAGGGACACCGATCGGTCCCCTCCCCCAGTCAGTCCCCTCCCCCCACAGTTAGAATCACTAACATAGGGAACATATTAACCCCTGCAGCGCCCCTAGTGTTACCCCTTCCCTGCCAGTCACATTTATACAGTAATCAATGCATTTTTATAGCACGGATCGCTGTATAAATGTGAATGGTCCCAAAAATGTGTCAAAAGTGTCCGATATGTCCGCCGCAATGTCGCAGTCATGATAAAAATCGCAGATCGCCGCCATTACTAGTAAAAAAAAAATAATAATAAAAAATGCTATAAATCTATCCCCTATTTTGTAGATGCTATAACTTTTGCGCAAACCAATCAATATACGCTTATTGCGATTTTTTTTACCAAAAATATGTAGAAGAATACGTATCGGCCTAAACTGAGGAAAAAATTTGTTTAAAAAAAAAAAATGGATATTTATTATAATAAAAAGTAAAAAATATTATGTTTTTTCAAACTTGTCGCTCTTCTTTTGTTTATAGCGCAAGAAATAAAAACCGCAGAGGTGATCAAATACCACCAAAATAAAGCTCCATCTGTGGGGAAAAATGATAAAAAATTTATTTGGGTACAGCGTTGCATGACCGCGCAATTGTTATTCAAAATGCGACAGCGCTGAAAGCTGAAAAATGGCTTGGTCAGGAAGGAGGTGTTCGTGCCTGGTAGGCAAGTAGTTAATAAGTTCTCCTCACAAATGCATTACATGGGGCAGAGAGTGTGCAATATTGAAACCCAAATAGGAGAGATGACTGAAACAGTGAATGATCTTTTGGATGCACATGATCACACTCATGAAGAACAACAGTGGATGACCAATGAAGGACCTCAAGGACAGGTCTTGTCGTAATAATGTAAAGCTTAGGGGGGGTACCTGAAACCGTCATTGTAAAAAATGAGTGGAATATGAATTATTATCAATATTCTTTTACCTCAGAGGCGTTTCCGAAATATAGCATTGATAGTCAAACTGACTTGAATCAAAATGTGAATTTATTTGTCACACGGTTGGCATCATAAATACAATGTAAAAAGTATAATAGTTCAGTTCAGTGTGGGTAAAAGTATATGAAATAGAATAGTTCTTAAGCTGTAATAAGCTTATGAAAGTATGTATGTGTCCTTCATGGCTGCTCTTCGGTTTCCATGCTGCCTTGTGTTCTCCAAGAAGAAGCAGGAAATGACGTTCTTAGACTTCCGGCAGAAAGTCAGCTGTTCCAATTAATCAGTCTTCTTCATGTGAATATGTCAGTGTCATACCTCCTAGAGGATGTGTGTGAGTGTGTGAATCTCCTTCAGTATCGACGGGTTGGCTTTTTATGCTACATGTATACGTCATGTCCTTCAAGCTTAGAACCTTGTATGGCACACATTAATATCTGCTAACTTCAGCAATATGCAAATACTCAGAGAGTCATATGGAGCTTGATTGACAAGTCCACATGCAACACTTCATACTTGAAGAAATGTGCTGGTTATGTAATGTCATTATCAAACATCTACATAATATAGACATATATTACCAACTTTACATTAAGTAACTATATACTAATACTTATCAATATGACTGAGATTACTCTAAATTTAACAAGATATAATCCACAATATATTATTCCTTTAGCTACGTAGACACGTGTCTATTTTTGTCTCATGACATTCTGTACCAGATACCATATATGTCATACTCAAATTGGCTACTCCAGAAACGTATTACTAACTCAGCTTCGAATGAGGATATTTTTACTGAACACTTGATCAAGGTCATTCACACATACTATTTATTATGATTAATCATAAAACCAAATATGTTTTGCAAGCTTGCCATGAATATAATATAACACCTATAAGTGCCGAATTATGAATTTGAAATAATATTCTAACAATCCCCCCTGAATTATGATTAATCATATAAAATTGATTAATTACATTCATAACATCATTCATATCACAATTACTCATCCTTGTATCAAATGATCGGACGCAATATTCCTCAGAACTGAAGCAGCTAGAAATAACTATCTTTCTAAATGCTGTTCTCTTTACTTTTAACTCCTCTTAGATCTATCTATTCAAAATCGTAAAATAAAGCTATAGATTTTTTTTTCTTTCTTTTTTTAAATATAACATAATAATGACTCATATCAATAATTATTAATAATAATAATAATAATAATAATAATATTATATTAAAAAAAATAAATAAATTATGCAATAATATATTTCCATATTTGTGCCCAAATAATATTTTAGCTCTTTGGAAATATACTTTACACTCTAAAACTTGTCATAACTTTCCATATTTCTATAATAGTGATGTTTCTTAAATTATGAACAAAAGATGTTCTATTAACTAGAATTATTGTGCAGTTGTTACCTAAAAATATTCAATATATGAATAAGGAAAAAATAAATAAAAATAATAATGATAATTCTAACTTAATATGAACATTAATATCAGAATAATTGGATTATCAAAAAAATGTATATGTGGATAAATGTTTCAGTCCTAAATTGTGTATCTATAGTAGATAAATAAAGTTTTTTCTGATTAATTTTTCTTCATGAAATGTCTTTAAAATTTCTTCTCAAGTTCTGTTAGAAAAACTTTGTTGAATAAGATAAAATAGTCATAAATATGAAGAATAAATCTTTCGTCCAATATTCTTTCCGAAAGGATCTCTTCTTTAACTTTGAATTTCCTGATATTCTCTTTGCTCTTCATAGGAGATTGTTATCCTCCATATTTATTTGATTTTAGATGCCATATCTGTAAAAGAGATGCAGTATCATTAATTAGGCATAAAATATTTACATTCAATTCTTGTAACTTTTCTTTTTTTCAACAAATGTTAAAACATTGTAGGACAATAACTTTGTGAATTTGTTAAACTATATGTAAAATAATACTATCTTGTATTTCCTTCAAAGATAACTTCTGTATGACAATGCACTGTCCTTATCCTGTCTAAAATGGCCTAAACTATAAAACATATGAACTGTGAAGTTTAGGTATGATAGGGTGCAACATCTCCTTTTGGTCATGATACAAATCCTTGTTATCACAAACATAGAGATGGACTATGCCTTTCTTCTCATCTCTAAAAGATTAGAAATATGCGTAACTGTATTCTGTGTTGAAGCTTTTATTCTAGTGTTAGACTGTTCTGCAGTAACAAATACTGATTCTATGTACTTCTCTGTTCTTACACTGGAAACCTGAGATGAAGACTTCTCAGATACAGCTGTATAAACATGTGCTGGTGTACATTTCTGAAGATGTCTTCCTTTTACATCTATCTGAATGTGTTTGGATGATAAAGCTCTGAACCATAGAGGATATGTTTTACGACATTCTTTAAAACTATCTTCCTCAAAAATATCTTTTAGTGAGCAGTCAGGTGTCTGTACAATGATTTTGTTTGATTTTACTATGCTCTCTGTAGCTTTAATTGCATAGTAAACACTTAGCAGTTGCTTTACACCTGACTCAAAAGTCTTTTCCAAAAATGATAAAACTCTGGAGAAATAGGCAATTATTTTCTCCTTACCTTTTAGTAATCGAGATAACGTTACTGAGATGGCATTCTCAGATACATGAGTTTTCAAAACAAAAGATACTTCAGAACAAACCTCTACTGTATGTAATGCTGGAGCATTCTGCAAATCTTTTTTCAACACTTCAAAAGCATTTTTCTCATTTGGACCCCATTGATCAACTATATTACCTTTATTTCTCAAAAGATTATATAGTGGATTAACTTTTTCTGTGAAACAGTGTACAAACTCTTTGCAATGATTTATTTTATGCAAAAAATTATGCAATGCCTTATGAGTTGTTGGAGTTGGGATTGCAGTAATATCTCTAACTGTTTCTTGCAACAATTTTCTCTTTCCTTGACTAATTTGCATGTGAAGGTATTTCACTTGACTTTTCATCAGCTGAACTTTTGTTGTGTTTAATTTTAGACCTTCAGCTTGTAACATCATAAACAACTCAGACAAAAGAATCATATGTTCATCGATATTCTGAGTACTCAGCAAAATCGTATCCACATGCTGACAAATGCAGTCTGGTCTAGAAAATTTTGAAAGAATTTTTGCTATAGTTTCATGAACTATACCATCACCAATACCTAGACCAGGTATTAATCGAGTGAACGTATAAGTCTCTTTTCTGAATGTGAATGCAAGTTTGTACTGACAGCTATTCGTTAAAGGAATGGAAAAATGGCTATTTACGATTTCTAGTACAGAGAACACTTTGTCCTCAGCATTCAAATTTAACTTTATGTTAGATTTATCAGGAAGAACTGGGTTATTTGTGATGTGTTTATTCAGTCTCCTTAAGTCAACTGATAAAGAATATGAATTATCAGTATTTTTGATAGGCCAAATACAGTTATTTACCACTGATTTAGCTTTCTTTACAATTCCAAGTTGTACAAACTCTTGAATTATGTTAGAAATTGGACCAATTGATTCTAGTGGTAACTCATACTGACTAAGGGGTTCTGGATCTTTTCCCTCAATATTCAATTCAGTATTTTTCAAAGTTCCAATGTCATTTTTAAACTTTGACCACAAACTTGGAAAACGTTGTACCACTTCCTTTAAAGCATAATTACCATTAACATCAGGCCACTTTTGTTCTGTAGACATATTGGTAATGGAACCAACATTACTGTATACAGAGGGATCAATAAGCACTGATTTGGGCCTAGATGGATCTTTCCAAATACTTTTATTAGCCAAATCAATCACCCACTTTTGTTCATTGATTACATCAATGCCAAGTATATTCTCTGATTTGTGACAGACCCAAATGTTAATATTAGTTTTCACTAATCCAGGTACTTCAAATGTTACATTAGATACCTGTCTAGCAGTAGAATTACATGTATTATTAAAACCCACTACATTACACATAGGAGAATTGGGTTTCACATATATGTTTTCTTTGGTAAGGCTAATCTCAGATCCACTGTCAATGAGACAATTACAACTTTTACCATTCAGAAAACATTGTATATATGGCCTACCATTCTTGTCCAAATGAATTGGTGCTACATATTGTAATGGCAGAGAAATTAAATCCCGATGTGATTCTATTTTTGGCAATGGCAATAAACCCTCTCTTTCAGTGACAGTGTTGTCTGAACTGCTGTTAACAGTCAGATTACTGATCTGTTTGACTTCTGTGGCATAAGGCAATTCAGTCAAAATTTTATCTTGACATGAAAAAACAGGTTTTACAAAAGCTGATTTTTCTTTCTCCATATCTTTAGTTTTTATTTGTGAGTCTCTCTTAAATTTACAACAATGTTTTCTCATATGACCAAATCTATGACAGTAAAGACACGTGATAGACTCTCCTCGCCTCACTTGCCTGCACCTGTCCTTGTCATTCCTGCTAAGACCTGTCATTTCTGACATGTCTGCAGCCTGACTATTTTTGTCACATTGAATTATAGCTACTTCGTGTGTGAGATTGTTTTCATTCAATTGCCTCCTAATTTTATCAATGAAGCTTACTATATCATTTAAATTTTGACGTTCCTGTGCTATGGCTACTGAAGTTGGGTCAAGGTATTTAAATTTTTTTATGAAAGCTATTTTTAAACCTGGGTCACTTTCATTATCTACTCCAAATATCATTTCGTAAACCTTGCAAAATTTTATTTTAAATCCAAATGGATCTTCTTCTACAGTAGTCTGTAATAGATCTAACATTTCTATGGTCGGTATTTGCTCACCGGTCATACACAGCAATAATTGTCGCAGTCTATCTGTCGCGTCATTTTGTTTTTCCTGACCTTCGTCACCAATAATAGTTGAATTAATTCGTTTAGCAAAATTAACAGGAACCCATAACTGAAATATGTAATTGCGCTGATCATTTGACAGATTAAAACGATCCGCAAACATTTCAAATAAATCCCAATTGGAAAATACATTTGCCTCAATGTCATAAATAGGAAAATCTTTTAAAACTTTCATAAGTTGGTCATGTATTTGCAACTTTAGTTTTGCAGTTCTACATAATAAGCTTTTATGTTTCATTTCCACGTTATTGGTAGCATCTACATTCTCTATATCCGAATTTTCCGGAATATAAGAAGGTAATTTTGACTTGGATACAGTCTTTTTGTCATCTGTAGTTATTACAGCAATCTGTCTACTGTCATTTTGTAACACTGGCAAAATCACTTTTTTAGATTCTAATTGTTCTTCAAGATTCTCTATGTAATTACAAAAAATCTCACAGTTTGGACAACTAAGAGACTCTTGGGACACATTTTCATGTATTCCTGTGTTCTGTACATTGTTAGTTTCTGTCTGTTTTAGTGTACACACATTTTTTTCAGGTAAAATATTAATAATCATCTTATTAAATATTCTCACTAAGTTAAAGACGTTAGATATCTTTTTACGCTCTTTTTTAACAGTAAATTTATTTTTCTCTATCTGCACATTGGCTTGTAAACATTCATTGTACATATATGCCCATAAGTGACTGTCATTTGGATAAAAAGACACATCTTTAAATTCTAGTTTGCTTTCTCTCGCTATATCATCAATAAATTCCATAACTTTTACTCACCGTATTTAGAAGAATTTCTCGTTTTCAACCGTCTGTTACTGGACTGTTGTCCACATCTGATGCAACACAAACGCCTCTTGGTTGATAGGTTCTGAACCGTCTTTTTTCTCGAGACTTGAATATTCGCAAAACTGCGCTAATCTCTCCCCTCTCAACAAGGATCGAGAATTCCGTAAAAATAGAGAAATGACGGAAGATACTCCTGGCTGGCTCGCCAATGTAAAAAATTAGTGGAATATGAATTATTATCAATATTCTTTTACCTCAGAGGCGTTTCCGAAATATAGCATTGATAGTCAAACTGACTGAATCAAAATGTGAATTTATTTGTCACACGGTTGGCATCATAAATACAATGTAAAAAGTATAATAGTTCAGTTCAGTGTGGGTAAAAGTATATGAAATAGAATAGTTCTTAAGCTGTAATAAGCTTATGAAAGTATGTATGTGTCCTTCATGGCTGCTCTTCGGTTTCCATGCTGCCTTGTGTTCTCCAAGAAGAAGCAGGAAATGACGTTCTTAGACTTCCGGCAGAAAGTCAGCTGTTCCAATTAATCAGTCTTCTTCATGTGAATATGTCAGTGTCATACCTCCTAGAGGATGTGTGTGAGTGTGTGAATCTCCTTCAGTATCGACAGGTTGGCTTTTTATGCTACATGTATACGTCATGTCCTTCAAGCTTAGAACCTTGTATGGCACACATTAATATCTGCTAACTTCAGCAATATGCAAATACTCAGAGAGTCATATGGAGCTTGATTGACAAGTCCACATGCAACACTTCATACTTGAAGAAATGTGCTGGTTATGTAATGTCATTATCAAACATCTACATAATATAGACATATATTACCAACTTTACATTAAGTAACTATATACTAATACTTATCAATATGACTGAGATTACTCTAAACTTAATAAGATATAATCCACAATATATTATTCCTTTAGCTACGTAGACACGTGTCTATTTTTGTCTCATGACATTCTGTACCAGATACCATATATGTCATACTCAAATTGGCTACTCCAGAAACGTATTACTAACTCAGCTTCGAATGAGGATATTTTTACTGAACACTTGATCAAGGTCATTCACACATACTATTTATTATGATTAATCATAAAACCAAATATGTTTTGCAAGCTTGCCATGAATATAATATAACACCTATAAGTGCCGAATTATGAATTTGAAATAATATTCTAACAGTCATGCTACAGGATCTCAATGCATACACCAGAAATCTGATTTCCACCCTATTACCAGAACTTTTTGGAAACTATTGTGGACCGTATCCACCGCTTACCCAAACCCTCTCACCTCCCTGCGAAGGTCCCCTGCAATGTTTTAATGAGGGTGCACTTTTATCACGCCAAAGACCAACTCCTATTCAAAGCTAGACACCTGGGCAGCCTCCCAGCCCCATAAACCAATCTCCAACTGTATGCAGATATCTCCCAACATACCGGCCAACTGAGGAAACAACTGAACACCATTACTAAGCCACTCAATAATCACAAGATCCCCTACCAATGGGGTTTTCACACCAAAATTATGGTCACTAAAAATGGTGTCAAACACAACATCTCCACAGTTGAAGAAGGTCTCACCTTCTGACCAAAACGCGTCAACGCAACCCAACCGCAAGGAGCACACTCACACCTACAAGGCTAATCTCCAAGCTGGTAAACGCTAAACATGGTCAGGATAGCGGAATCATTAGCTAGTCCACAAGTCACACAACTGGTTGGTGCCTTGCACGTTGCAAATCGTTCCACAAACTTTTACCCTGTTGATATACAGCAGTCCCAGACACAGCAGACTGCTGCTTTTTGCTGTTCTTGACCCCTTCTTTTTCCTTTTCCTGCTCAATATCTGATTATCTAACGTTTCAAGTTTACAGTTCCATCTTTATCCTTACTTTCTTTCTGAAGAGCATCCGAAGAACACAACTCCGACATCGTTCAATGTCTGAACCTACGGGGAAACTGTATACTTCCATCCAACCGTGAGTAAACACTGCACTTGACATAACATCACCTACAAAACACCCAAGATGCCTACATTTTTTATCACTCAACGCTAAAGGGCTAAATCATCCTGCCAAAAGAGCTTCCCTATGGTGCTCAGCACAGGAATCTAACAGTGACATTCTCTGCACACAAGAGACTCGCAGAACGCAGAACCCCAATGCTCCAACAAACATCCCCCCCATGTCTATTGGGCATCAGGTCTCACCAAAAAAATGGGTTGATGATAGCAATCAAGAACACGCTGGCCTTAACACTTCACCACAGCTTACTAGACGTAGAAGGCAGACATTTGGCCCTGGACTTCACACTTGACCACACCAGATACACTATTCTCAATGTGTACGCGCTCAATACCAGACAAATCAGATTCCTTTCGAAACTGATGAAAAAAATTGACAAATTACGTAACGGATACCTTATCATATGCGGTTACTTTAATATGGTACCTGACAACTCCCTGGACACATCTTCTTGCAACACGAGACTCACATCACCAATGGGTACTTTTATTCAAAACCACGACCTGTACGATGTTTGGAGATGTCACCATACCGGAACGCGACTATTCCTTTTTCTCCTATTGGCACAATTCCTATACCCGGATTGACTTCTTTCTAGTGGACAAATGGACTCTAAAATCTCTGAGTCTACTATAGACACGATAACATGGTCGGATCACGGCCCAGTCTCGATAACCACAGATGCTACGATCTCACAACCGCGCACAAGGATATGGAGAGACAATTCCTCTGTCCTCCACTCGACTGAACACTCTGCCTTTATTCGTGAATGGCTTGAAGAATTTTTTGACCCGAACAAAGGATCACCTTCTAACAATACCATATTGTGGAACGCTCTTAAAGCTTTCGTAAGAGGAATTATTATTCAACTTAGTGCTAGGGAGAGGAGGAGGAGATCATAGCTTAGACACACTCATTTCCAGTATCAAACACATAGAAGATCAAAACCAAACTAATCCTGACCCCAAACTCAAAGAAAAATTTGTAATCCTCAGGCAAGAATTAAGAAACCTGTTGCTAGAATCTTATGAAAAAAATCAAAAACAATTCAAAGCTAAACATTACTCTACAGATAACAAAGCAGGGAAAGCCATGGCCCTTAGAATTAAAGGCCACCACCTTAAAACTAAAATTACTCACCTGTACCACCCTACCTCCCAACAAAAGCTAGTTGATCCACAAGCTATAGCTGACGCATTTAGCCACTACTACAATTCCCTTTACAACCTAAAAGAAGACTCTTCTACCATACAACCGTCCATGGAAGATATAGAATCCTTTCTATGTGAAATCAATCTCCCCAAACTATCACCTGACCAATTAGCTAAACGAAATGCTCCTCTCACACCAATAGAAGTCTTATGCCCCGTACACGCGGTCGGAAATTCCGACGGGAAATGTCCGATCGGACCATGTTGTCGGAAAATCCTACTGTGTGTGGGCTCCATCCGTCGGAATTTCCGACTGAAAAAAATTGAGATCCTGCTCTCAAATTTTTCGACAACAAAATCCGATCAGACTTTTTCCGATCTTGTGTAGAGAATTCCGACGGACAAAGTGCCACGCATGCTCAGATCAAATTAGGAGACCGACCAAACCTATTGGCTACTAGCCTCTACGTAGTTCCGTCGTACGCAACGAACATCACCACGTTCAGAATGATCGGATTTTCCGACAACTTTGTCCGACCGTGTGTATGCAACACCAGTGTCGGACAAAATCCATCGGAAAAAATCCGACGGATTTTGTGGTCGGAATTTCCGACCGTGTGTACGGGGCATTAGAGGTAATCTCAAAATTGCCAACTAACAAATCCCCTGGACCGGATGGTCTTCCTGGGGAGTATTACAAACAATTATGTACGGTACTGACACCCTTTTTAACACAAATGTGCAATGACGCTGCCTCCTCCTCCTCTCTCCCACAGGAAATGCTAAAAGCATTGATAGTTACTTTACCAAAGCCAGGAAAGGAGCCAACCTCATCCCAAAGCTATAGGCCTATTTTGTTACTCAATATAGACACTAAAATCTATGCCAAACTAATAGCAACCAGATTAATAGATATCATGCCCTCTCTAATTCACCCAGATCCATCTGGTTTTACGAAAGGGAGACAAACTTATGAGGCAACCCGCAGACTCATTAATTTAATACATAGTGCTGGGTCTACACGAACGCCTTCTCTGCTTCTATCTTTAGACGCAGAGAAGGCGTTTGACAGGGTACACTGGTCGTATCTCCAGGCGACACTCCTCAAATTTGGATTCCAAGGACATATCCTATCTGCCATACTGGCATCATACTCAACACCAACAGCCCAAGTGTACACGTCAGAAATGCTTTCTAAACTTTTCGCAATAACTAATGGAACCCGTCAAGGTTGTCCACTGTCACCACTTATCTTCAATCTATTGATGGAGCCATTAGCAGAACACATCAGAACAAACGTGAACATCACAGGTATCAAAATTGGCACAATAGACCACAAAATCAATTTGTTTGCTAATGATGTGATAATGATAATAACCAATCCAATATCCTGCCTGGCTTTGATCCAGTCAACTCTGCAGAGGTTTAGTAAAATCTCCTATTATAAGGTAAATGAAACAAGTCCTATATTCTTGACCTGGGTTTAGATGTCACTTCCAGCAACTTACTATGCAATCTATACACATACCAGTGGGCTGACACGAGCATATCCTACCTAGGAATTACGCTCACAAAATCCACAAAAGTTTTTTTTTTTTTAATAAAAACTACACAGAAACCAAACAAATGCTTCTTAAAGAATCAGCTAAGCTCTCCAAATTCGAACTTTCATGGTCCGGCCGATTAGCAGCCTTTAAAATGCTCATGCTCCCTAGATTATTATATATCTTCCGCACATTGCCTATACCACTCACAAACTCATACATTGCCTCGCGCCAATCAATAGTACGTAAATATGTATGGCAGGACAAAAACCCAAGAAGTAGTCAGGCAAAACTTATAAAACACAGATCAGCAGGTGGGATGGGCTTCCCTGACTTAAAAGAATATTACCTGACCACCATAATATCCAAATTAAAAGAATGGGTAACTACACACACAACTTCACTATGGCATAACATCGAAAGTACTATGATACCAGGACATAGCCTCCAACAACGGCTATTCAGCACAATCACCCATGTACCTCATCTCCACCTATATTCACCGACCATGCAAGCATTGGTAAAAGCATGGAGAAAACTACATTCTTTCAAATGGTCACAGCTTCCCCCCAAACCGCTCCTAATTCCTCTTTGCACCCTCCAACTGATATCGCCAGACCTCAGTATACCCAAGTGGATACTGGAACAAGTTCACTACACCTCTGAACTCAGGGATATGATACTAAACAAAACCTTTGACCAAATACAAACTACATACAACACACCCAGTACTGATTACTTCAGCATATATAGACTCCAAGATTGCCTGAGAGCACACTCACATTTAGAAGGTGTCCTGCCCACCAAACTATTGAAATACTACTTCCTACACAATACAGGCACCAAAGGCATCTCATTAATTTACACTACACTTCAAGAAAAATGTGTATTTCACAAATCTAAACCCTTTAAAGACTGGGAAGAATATATGCAAACACACTTCTCTGACCAACAATGGCAATCAGCCTTTAAGTCAATATTCAAAGCCACTTGCTGCACCTCCTTATGGGAATTATCACACAAAATATATCTAAGATGGTACCTGACCCCACAAAAAAATAGCTACATTTCAAACAACTACCTCCCCTACCTGCTGGAGAGGATGCCAACACACTGGCACCTTATTAAACACCTTATGGTCCTGCCATGCAATAAATAACCTATGGACTCACCCCTGACACTCACACCACAACTAGCTATCCTAAACTTAAACACAGAATCGCTTCCTCCTTCCTGGAGAATAGTAACCATTCACATTCTCCTGGCAACTAGACTGCTCATAACTAGATACTGGAAATCACAGATGAGCCCAACAATAACAGAAGTAATTACGCTAGTAAAAATTACGCTATACAAAAAGACTAAATTAACAACCTTTTGATAAACAGTTTGATACTCTGAACTGGTATATTCCCGCATATGTACCCACAGTGATGCTCCTACTCTATTTCACTACTTTCTCTTCCTCCTATCTCTCTTTATTTTCTTACTGTATACGCTTAATTATCTTCCCTCTTCCCTAATACCCATTTGTTAACCATAAGTTCATAACACTATTACTTGCTTTGTTCTGAAAGTTAGATGTTGGAACTATTTCTACAACTGTAATATTGCATAAGTTGTTTGAAGCTTGAACTTTTCAATGTCTCTACGGATGTAATTTTGAAAAATATTCAATAAAAATCTATTTGAACAAAAATGGGGGTTTGGTCCGCATTTTTTTAAGTGGATTTCTTCCTTATACGACAAGCCGAATGCATTTATCAAATATGCTGTTTTTAAATCAGACCCTTTCCCTATTGGAAGAGGCACCCGTCAAAAAAATGTCCTCTATCCCCCCTCCTATTTGCACTCCTCATTGAACCCTTGGCCCATTTAATTCATTAATCTGATCCAAACATAAAAGGTATTGAATTAGCTGGATGTCATAAAGTATGTCTTTTTGCAGATGACATCTTACTCTTCATGTCATCTCCCCATCTCACAGCACCGAATCTCCTCTGTCCCAAACCGTTTTGCACACATTTCGGGCTTAACAGTTAACTATCAAAAATCGGCTCCACTCAACATTTCCTTGCCTCCTTCATACCTTCAGCTTGCTGAAGATTCACTTCCCTTCTCTTGGACACCTCATAGACTTCCATACCTAGGAATATATCTCCTAAGATAACTGACTTATACTCAGCTAACTTCCCACCATTACTAAAACAGGTTACTGAATTTGTATCATAATGGCCCTCTATCTCTCTATCCTGCTTAGGCAAAATTATTTCATTAAGATGGCTATATTGCCCAAGTTTTTATATCTTTTTAGAGTCTTGCTCATCCCAATTCCGTCTAATTTTTTACGGCTTATACACCACAGAATTATCTCCTTTATCTGGGGTAAAATGAAACCTCAAACCTCTAAATACACTCTCTGTCTCCCACAATGATGTAGAGGTTTAGGTTTCCCAAATATTTCTGCTTACTATCACGCTGCACACCTTGTATATTTACCAAAATACTTTGCAATCAAAAAAATTCCTTTATAGGTAACAATTGAGTCTATTGACTGTGACCCTATTTCAGTATCTAACATGTTATGGTTAAGACAAACTGATCTTACTTTTATTCGCAATTCTATCACAAAACTTTCTTTATCCATCCATGCCTGGATCGTTCCTAATTCTTTCAAAGCATGGAATACAGCTAATTAATCCCATTTATATAATTTGGTATCTGCCTCCTCCATACATTATTTTCCTACTTTGTGTGATACATTTGGATTTCCTCAATCGGAACTGTTCCGATATTTGCAAATCAAAAATTTGCAAATCAAAAATGATCTCAATTCCAACTCCCAACTATCCCAGATGTCACGTTTTGAAAGCATATGTATCTCTGACCCTCATGCTAGAGGACTTTGGTTTCTCTATATGCAAATTTTAGCTAGTTCTAACACTGGTCCCCCCTCATATGTCTCCAAATGAAAACTAGACCTTAATGCTACTGAATTGTCTAGCATATGGTCCACCAATAAGTCTGCTTATTCTAATGTTGTTGCTGTGGAAACTGACTTTAAGGTGCTATACCGTTGGTATTTGGTCCCCGCTAGAATATCAAAATATGCTTCTGATTACCTTGGAGTTTGTTTTCGTGGCTGTCCAGAGTCTGGCACTCAACTTCATATTTGGTGGGATTGCCCAATTCCCAAAAATTCTGGAAGGCAGTTTTTGACTTAGCCTTCAAAATCTTTGATACACCTATACAGCCCAAACTACAGCCTAAACTGCTACAGCCCTAATAAACCTGAAACCTGATGGGATCACACAGAATCAATTTTGCCTTCTTTTACAGCTCCTAACAGCCGCAAAACAAACTATTGCTAAGACATGGAAAACTAAATATTTAATTCTAGCCATACACAGAACTAATAAAGCTCTTATTCATGCTAAAATGGAAGCAATTGAAAGATATCGAATCGGTCAATTTGGAAAACTCTGGCTTCCTTGGGTTAAGCATTGTTTACCTCCAGACTTTGATGACACACTATTATTGCCTTGGTATTTTACTCTATTTGCCTTGATATACTTTCTATTAATTTGGGATCGCATCACCACTTGTACCCCCCCCCTCCTTTTATTCTACCATCATCTCTCTATCTACTCCTATTTTTTTGTTTTCTACCTTTCTTTTCATAT
This sequence comes from Lithobates sylvaticus, assembly GCA_028564925.1. Classification (NCBI taxonomy): domain Eukaryota; kingdom Metazoa; phylum Chordata; class Amphibia; order Anura; family Ranidae; genus Lithobates; species Lithobates sylvaticus. Next base: position 328,700,648 of record CM053029.1, on the reverse strand, counting down.
TGTGTAATACTTCTAAACAGATTATATCTTCTGTTTTGAATATATACCTATTAGATTGATCTCCTTAATACTGCTCTTGCAAAATGAACCAATAGAATAGAATAGAATTTTATAATGATTTCAATGTAATACTTTATTGGTTTATTTGTTGTTCTACTCGTTACATTTTTACATTGTTATATACTCATCCTGTTCATAAATCGACACGTTTAGCTCTATTACTATTTGAATATTGTACCACCATCCTTATATGTACTCAATTTGTCAATCTAAAAAATAATAAACACATTTGACGAGAAAACTGGAAAGCGTCTATTACATTTTTGTTTTTGCATTTAGGTATGCTTTTCTGAGACATGATGCACAAAGATGTTCTTTTTTGTGTCAGAACAAAGCATGTGTTGTTCATCTACCCCTCCTCCTGGATTGGGTTATGTATCATGTGTCAGTGAGACGTCAGGAGTGGACACATTGTACACATTCTGTCCAAATGTTGAATCTTCTTGGATGGCCAAAATAAGAAAAGAAACCAAATTGTCCACATTCACACCATGTGTTGCTCCATGTCAGCCCACTTAGAGAGCCAAGACTGAGCAAAGAGAATCTTAAAAAAGTTACTGCAACCACTTGTTTCTACACACTTGTTTTTCTGCTTAGTGTGGGGATATACAGTATGTATATCATTTTATATACAGCTTTAAAAGGGGTGGTTTATATATTGCTGGTAGGGAGAATTATAGTTGCTTATAAAGAACTGGTGGGGGATATATTAGATGAAAATGCTGGTTGTTGTATATTACTACCCTTTTCCTCTAAGGTAAGATTAACACCATAGCATTTTATTTTTTTTGGTGCACAATAACAAAAACACATTGAAGACCAACAAAGTATATATTTATTAATCTCTTTTAGGATACTAAAGGTCACGCTCTTTATGAAATGTCAGTATGGCTTGTCAGTGGTATGGCATAATATATCAATAAAATTATACCGGTCACTTTATTAGGTACACCTGTTCAATTGCTTGGTAACACAAACTGCTAAACAGCCAATCACATGGCAGCAACTCAATGCATTCAGGAATCCAGACATGGTGAATACTTCAAGTAGACCTACTAATGTGGATAGGGCAAACCCTGGTAGAGGAATGTCTTCCAAACAGAAGGACTGGAGTAAAGGGAAAAGACTGTTTCAGGATAAACCCAAGCCACATGGGAACCATACTCCTAGGGGAAATAACTCCAATTATTAGGAGAATCATTATGGATTTGACACCAAAGGTTGGGGCCCTCTACCTACTCATAATTATGGATGAGCCAAACACCCCCCAGTTTGGTTTGCAGCAGAACATGTGAACAGGCAAAAAATGTGTTCGAACACTGTTAAAGTCTATGGGACACAAACGTGAAAGTGCTCATTTTAAAGGTTAATATGCAAGTTATTGTCATAAAAAGTGTTTGGGGACCCAGGTCCTGTCCCAGGGAACATGTATCAATGCAAAAAAAAGTTTCAAAAACTGAAGTTTTTTCGGGAGCAGTGGTTTTAATAATGCTTAAAGTGAAACAATAAAAGTGAAATATTCCTTTATATTTCATACCTGGGGGGTGTCTATAGTATGCCTGTAAAGTGGCACATTTTCCCCGTGTTTAGAACAGTCCCTGCACAAAATTAAATTTCTAAAGGAAAAAAAGGAATTTAAAACTACTTGCGGCTATAATGAATTGTCGGTTCCAGCAATACAGATAAAAGTCACTGAAAAAAATGGCATGGGATCCCCCCAGTCCATTATCAGGCCCTTTGGGTCTGGTGTGAATATTAATGGGAACCCCGAACCAACATTTAAAAAAAAATTGCGTGGGGGTCCCCCCAAATTCCATACCAGGCCCTTCAGGTCTGGTATGGATATTAAGGGGAACCCTGCGACATTTTTTTTTTAAATGGCATAGGGGTCCTCTCAAAATCCATACTACACCTGAAGGTCTGTTATGGATTTTAAGGGGAACCCTGTGCCAAAATAAAAAAATGGGGCTTCAGTAACCAAAACTGCAGTGTTTATCCTTATGACACATCACAGGAAGCACCTCCCTGGTTAACAGAGGATAGAATTAAAATTATACTTGGGAAACTTAACATTAATTAATCACCAGGACCAGATGGCTTGCACCCGAGGGTACTTAGGGAACTCAGTCAAGTAATTGCCAGACTATTGTTCCTAATTTTTATTGACAGTCTACTGACTGGAATTATACCAGCTGATTGGAGAAAAGCCAATGTAGCACCAATATTTAAAAAGGGCCCAAAATACATCCCTGGGAATTACAGACCAGTTAGCCTAACATCAATAGTATGCAAGCTCTTGGAGAGGATGATAAGGGACTATATACAAGATTTTAGTAATGAGAACGGTATCAGTAGCAATAATCAGCATGGATTCATGAAGAATCGTTCTTGCCAAACCAGTCTATTAACCTTCTATGAGGAGGTGAGTTGCCATCTAGATAAAGGAAGGCCCATAGACGTGGTGTATCTGGATTTTGCAAAAACATTTGACACAGTTCCCCATAAACGTTTACTGTAAAAAATAAGGTCTGTTGGCATGGACCATAGGGTGAGTTCTCCAGAGAGAACTTATTCTCTCTGGAGAAGAGATGCTTAAGAGGGAATATGATTTCAATTTACAAACCCCACAATAGGGATTAAACTTTTTTGCGGAAGGGAGTTTAACAAGACACGTGGCCACTCATTAAAATTAGAAGAAAAGAGGTTTAACCTTGAACTACATAGAGGGTTCTTTACTGTAAGAGTGGCAAGGATGTGGAATTCCCTTCCACATGTGGTGGTCTCAGCGGGGAGCATCGATAGTTTCAAAAAACTATTAGATAAGCACCTGAACGACCACAACATACAGGGATATACAATGTAATACTGACATATGATCACACACATAGGTTGGACTTGATGGACTTTTTTCAACCTCACCTACTATGTAACTATGTAATTATGTAACCACCATATCAACAATACTCTAATTATAAAAATGTATCATTTTTTAGGAGGAAGACAAAACAGGAAAAGGAGCATAGATCCAGAATAGGTAGAAAAGGGGGGAGAAGAGTTAATAGATTCCAAAAAAATAAGGTGAGAACAAGACAATCTAAAGACATTTTCAACCTGAGTTCGGTATCTCTTACTCCTGAGGAGGAAGGAATACTGAACAAGGGTTTAACGACTTTCAGACGGGACCAATTTGCAGCCAAAGGACCAGGCTGCTTTTTGTGATTTGGCACTGCGTCGCTTTAACTGACAATTGCGCAGTCGTGCGACGTGGCTCCCAAACAAAATTGACGTCCTTTTTTTCCCACAAATAGAGCTTTCTTTTGGTGGTACTGTGGTTTTTATTTTTTGCGCTATAAACAAAAAAGAGCGAGAGTTTTGAAAAAAAACAATTTATTTTTTATTTTTTGCTATAATAAATATCCCCCAAAAATATATAAAAAAAACATTTTTTGTCCTCAGTTTAGGCCGATACGTATTCTTCTACATATTTTTGGTAAAAAAATCGCAATAATCGATTATTGATTGGTTTGCGCAGAAGTTATAGCGTTTACAACATAGGGGATAGTTTTATAGCATTTTTATTAATAATTTTTTTTTAGTAGTAATGGCAGCGATCAGCGATTTTTATTGTGACTGCGACATTATGGTGGACACATCAGACATTTTTGACACATTTTTGGGACCATTGTCAGTTATACAGCAATCAATGCTATTTAAAATGCATTGATTCCTGTATAAATGACACTGGCAGTGAAGGGGTTAACCACTAGGTGTCAGTGTAGGGGTTAAGTATGCCTAGGGGTGTGTTTCTTACTGTGGGGGGGCGGGCTGTCAGCTAGTGAATGCTGATCTCTGCTCCAATCAACTACTCCTGCAGATGGCTGGATTGGTAGAGATTGAGAACAGCACTGAGAAGAATAAACTATCCCTGCCTATTTTTCCTCTTTCCCTACACTAATCACCAGAATCCACACACAGAAATTAATAACAAGCAGATAATGTCACTGACACTGTTCCTAACGCCGGAACACACTACATGAGGCCGCCGGCGCGGCGGACTTATATAGTGTGGGGCGTGTACTAAATCCCCTGAGCTATAATTGGCCACAGGCATCCTGCCTGTGGCCAATTATTGCTCTCCTCACCGCTGGCTCTATGATTGGCCAAGCATGCGGGGTCACAGTGCATGCTTGGCCAATCATCAGCCAACAATGCACTTTGACTGGCGCAGTGCATTGTGGACCGTTCGCATCACACGAATTTGATGCGAACGGTCCTGAGAGTTTTGGTTTCCACGAGCCGTCGAACGGCCGATGTTCGATTCGCACATGGGTTAGAATCGAACACCGGGCCCATCCCTAGTCACTATTTGTTGAATAAATTAATCTATATATTCCCCAATTTTCGATGTAAGGGATCCTATGCCACTTATAATGGGCCTTCCTGTTGGATTTATGAGGTCTTTGTGGACCTTAGGCAGAAAATATATTGTAGGGATTCTGGGAGCTGATGAGACTAAGAATGTTTTCTCTTTCTTATTTAGTATCCCTTCTTTATTTTTTTTTGTTTACAAACGGTTTTTATTATGAGTAAGGTCATAGTCCCTTCTTTATAACCAGAATTAATCAATTGCTTGAGTTCTCTTTTATAATTAATAGTGGGATCCTTATTCAATGGAATGTAGGTATCCTACATACTTATCCTTATCCATTAGGACTATATCGCCTCCCTTGTCGGCTGGTCTTATAAACAAGATCCCTTCTTTCTAGTGAAGTTTTTATCCCAAGATGATTATCCCTTTCTTTTCTTACTTTTTTTGCCTTAAATTTTTTCAAATCTTATATCACCATGTCTTTAAAGAATTACCATTATTGGGAGGATTAAAAAAAGAAGCATTCCTTAAGGAGACTGGTGATGGTAGATTGAACCTGTACTGTTACGTACAATGGGATTTTGTATAAAATGTTTTTTGATACTAATTTGTCTGGTGAATTTATGAAGATCAATGAAAGTTTGAAATGAATTAAGGTGGGTTTTAGGGACAAACTTTAACCGCTTCCCGACCGGCGCACGCCGATATACGTTGGCAGAATGGCACGGACAGGCATAAGGGTGTATATATACGTCCCCTTTAAGATGCCGCCGTGCCATCGTCGACACCCGCGATCGTCTCACGGGAAGGCTGAACGGGGAAATGCGGAAATAAACAGCATCTCCCCGTTCTGCCTAGCAACTAGTGACGCCGATCTCTGTGCGTGCTGTGTTAGTATAGCACAGCAGTAGCACACTATATCCACCTTACCCTGTATCTGCCCTTCTGGCCTGTTGTCATCTAAGGCAGCCAGCCATCTGCAGGAGTTAGTGTGTGTGTGTGTGTGTTCTCTGTGACTATAACACAGCACACTAAACCACCTTACCCTGTATCTGCCCTTCTCGCCTGTTGTCATCTAAGGCAGCCAGCCAGCCATCTGCAGGAGTTAGTGTGTGTGTGTGCTCTGTGACTATAACACAGCACACTAAACCACCTTACCCTGTATCTGCCCTTCTGGCCTGTTGTCATCTAAGGCAGCCAGCCAGCCAGCCATCTGCAGGAGTTAGTGTGTGTGTGTGCTCTGTGACTATAACACAGCACACTAAACCACCTTACCCTGTATCTTCCCTTCTGGCCTGTTGTCATCTAAGGCAGCCAGCCATCTGCAGAAGTTAGTGTGTGTGTGTGCTCTGTGACTATAACGCAGCACACTAAACCACCTTACCCTGTATCTGCGCTTCTGGCCTGTTATCATCTAAGGCAGCCAGCCAGCTAGCCATCTGCAGGAGTTAGAATGTGTGTGTGCTTTGTGACTATAACACAGCACACTAAACCACCTTACCCTGTATCTGCCCTTCTGGCCTGTTGTCATCTAAGGCAGCCAGCCAGCCAGCCAGCCATCTGCAGGAGTTAGTGTGTGTGTGTGTGCTCTGTGACTATAACACAGCACACTAAACCACCTTACCCTGTATCTGCCCTTCTGGCCTGTTGTCATCTAAGGCAGCCAGCCAGCCAGCCAACCATCTGCAGGAGTTAGTGTGTGTGTGTGCTCTGTGACTATAACACAGCACACTAAACCACCTTACCCTGTATCTGCCCTTCTGGCCTGTTGTCATCTAAGGCAGCCAGCCAGCCAGCCAGCCAGCCAGCCAGCCAGCCAGCCATCTGCAGGAGTTAGTGTGTGTGTGTGTGCTCTGTGACTATAACACAACACACTAAACCACCTTATCCTGTATCTGCCATTCTGGCCTGTTGTCATCTATGGCAGCCAGCCATCTGCAGGAGTTAGTGTGTGTGTGTGCTCTGTGACTATAACACAGCACACTAAACCACCTTACCCTGTATCTGCCCTTCTTGCCTGTTGTCATCAAAGGCAACCAGCCAGCCAGCCAGCCATCTGAAGGAGTGAGTGTGTGTGTGTGCTCTGTGACTATAACACAGCACACTAAACCACCTTACCCTGTATCTGCCCTTCTGGCCTGTTGTCATCTAAGGCAGCCAGCCAGCCAGCCATCTGCAGGAGTTAGTGTGTGTGTGTGCTCTGTGACTATAACACAGCACACTAAACCACCTTACCCTGTATCTGCCCTTTTGGCCTGTTGTCATCTAAGGCAGCCTGCCAGCCATCTGCAGGAATTAGTGTGTGTGTGTGCTCTGTGACTATAACACAGCACACTAAACCACCTTACCCTGTATCTGCCCTTCTGGCCTATTGTCATCTAAGGCAGCCATCTGCAGGAGTTAGTGTGTGTGCTGTGTGACTCTAGCACAATATACACTACCCATTACAATGTCTGGAAGACCAACAAGGAGTAGACATGGGAACTGTCAAAAAATTTGTTTCGTTTCGTTTCGTCCCATTTCGTATATAAAAAAAAATTCGTAATTCGTAATTCGTGTACGAAATTCCGTTCGAATTCGTACGAAATACGAAATTCGGACGAATCGTAATTTTTTTTACGAATCGTTAGTAAAGTTACGAATCGTTACGAATCGTTAACGCGGCTAATGAATTGTTGGTTCTCATAACACAGAGAACAATTTGAATCCAACTACAAATATCGAATTTCAATTTCAAGTTACGAATCGTTACGAATCGTTATGAATAGTTACGAATCGTTACGAATCGTTATGAATAGTTACGAATCGTTAGTAAATCCAACTACCAATATCGAATTTCAACTAATTTGAACGAAATTATTATAGCAGATATAACGAATGAATTCGAATGAATTCGAATGAATTCGAATGACAAAGTGTCATTTTTGCAGAAAAAAAAAAAGCGTAGGGGTCCCCCCAAATTCAATAACCAGGCCCTTCAGGTCTGGTATGGATATTAAGGGGGACACCAGCCAAAAAAAAAAAAAAAATGGCGTGGGGTCCCCCCCAAATATCCATACCAGACCCTTCAGGTCTGGGATGGATTTTAAGGGGAATCCCGGCCAAAAAAAAAATAAAAAAATGGCGTGGGGTCCCCCTCAAAATCCATACCAGACCCTTTATCCGAGCACGCAACCTGGCAGGCCGCAGGAAAGGAGGGGGGGACGAGAGCGGCCCCCCTCCCGCCTGAACCGTACCAGGCCACATGCCCTCAACATTGGGAGGGTGCTTTGGGGTCCCCCCCAAAGCACCTTGTCCCCATGTTGATGAGGACAAGGGCCTCATCCCCACAACCCTGGCTGGTGGTTGTGGGGGTCTGCGGGCGGGGGTCTTATCAGAATCTGGAAGCCCCCTTTAACAAGGGGACCCCCAGATCCCCTTGCGAGGAGCGGCCTGCGAGAAGAGACGACGATGCCGGACGAGAAGGACGACGCCGGACGAGAAGGACGAGAAGACCGGTGTTTAGAACTCTCTCTGTACAATGTGTCATTTTTTACAGGAAAAAAAAAAATATTTAAAATCACTCGCGGCTAATTGCCGATTCCCGTAATACAGAGAACAATTCGAATACAACAACTAACAAATATGTAATTTCAACTAACATGAAAGAAATTATAATAGCGGATATAACGAATGCTTCGAATGCTTCGAATGCTTCGAGATTCAGTATATCTAATATAGAGAAATGTTCCCGCACAGTGTCATTTTTGCAGGAAAAAAAAACTATTTAAAATCACTCGCGGCTATTTGCCGGCAAATGAATTGTTGGATCCGTAATACAGAGAACAGTCATTCATTGAAGTCATTGATAAAAAAAAGCGTAGGGGTCCCCCCAAATTCAATAACCAGGCCCTTCAGGTCTGGGATGGATATTAAGGGGGACCCCAGCCAAAAAAATAAAAAAAAAATGGCGTAGGGTCCCCCTCAAAATCCATATCAGACCCTAGAGGTCTGGGATGGATTTTAAGGGGAACCCTAGCCAAAAAAAATGGCGTGGGGTCCCCCATAAAATCCATACCAGACCCTTTATCCGAGCACGCAACCTGGCAGGCCGCAGGAAAGGAGGGGGGGACGAGAGCGCCCCCCCCTCCCGCCTGAACCGTACCAGGCCACATGCCCTCAACATTGGGAGGGTGCTTTGGGGTCCCCCCCAAAGCACCTTGTCCCCATGTTGATGAGGACAAGGGCCTCATCCCCACAACCGTGCCCGGTGGTTGTGGGGGTCTGCGGGCGGGGGGCTTATCGGAATCTGGAAGCCCCCTTTAACAAGGGGACCCCCAGATCCCGCCCCCCCCCCGTGTGAAATGGTAATGGGGTACAAAAGTACCCCAACCATTTCACCAAAAAAGTGGCAAAAATGGTAAAAATGACAGGAGACGGTCTTTGACAATTCCTTTATTAAAATCTTCTTTCTTCTTTCTTCATCCTTCGGTTTCTTCATCTTCTCCTTCCGTCATCTTCTTCCATCTTCTTCTTCCTTCGATTCGCTTCTTCTTCCTCCGGTCTTCTCGTCCTTCTCGTCCGGCGTCGTCCTTCTCGTCCGGCATCGTCGTCTCTTCTCGCAGGCGGCTCCTCGCAATGGGAGGCTCCCGCTCTGTGAGGCTCCGCTCCGGGTGACAGGTCTTGTATAACGAAGGCACCTGGTGACCCCGCCCCCCTCTGACGTCATGGGGAAAGCCATAGGGAATTCCACATGACGTCCCCGTGCGTCAGAGGGGGCGGGGTCACCAGGTGCCTTCGTTATAAAAGACCTGTCACCCGGAGCGGAGCCTCACAGAGCGGGAGCCTCCCATTGCGAGGAGCGGCCTGCGAGAAGAGACGACGACGCCGGACGAGAAGGACGACGCCGGACGAGAAGGACGAGAAGACCGGAGGAAGAAGAAGCAAATCGAAGGAAGAAGAAGATGGAAGAAGATGACGGAAGGAGAAGATGAAGAAAGGAAGACCAGAAGAAAGAAGATTTTAATAAAGGAATTGTCAAAGACTGTCTCCTGTCATTTTTACCATTTTTGCCACTTTTTTGGTGAAATGGTAGGGGTACTTTTGTACCCCCTTACCATTTCACACAGGGGGGGGCGGGATCTGGGGGTCCCCTTGTTAAAGGGGGCTTCCAGATTCCGATAAGCCCCCCCGCCCGCAGACCCCCACAACCACGGCCAGGGTTGTGGGGATGAGGCCCTTGTCCTCATCAACATGGGGACAAGGTGCTTTGGGGGGGACCCCAAAGCACCCTCCCAATGTCGAGGGCATGTGGCCTGGTACGGTTCAGGCATGTGGCCTGGTACGGTTCAGGCGGGAGGGGGGGCCGCTCTCGTCCCCCCCTCCTTTCCTGCGGCCTGCCAGGTTGCGTGCTCGGATAAAGGGTCTGGTATAGATTTTTTTTTGGCTGGGGTTCCCCTTAAAATCCATCCCAGACCTGAAGGGTCTGGTATGGATATTTGGGGGGGACCCCACGCCATTTTTTTTTTGGCTGGGGTCCCCCTTAATATCCATACCAGACCTGAAGGGCCTGGTTATTGAATTTGGGGGGACCCCTACGCTTTTTTTTTTTTTTTTATATCAATGAATGACTGTTTTTTAAATAGCTTTTTTTTCTGCAAAAATGACACTTTGTCATTCGAATCATTCGAATTCATTTGAATGCATTCGAATTCATTCGTTATATCTGCTATAATAATTCCGTGCGGAATTCGTAAAAAAAAAATTCGTACTACAGATTCGTAAATTCGTACGAATTTCGAAAAATTCGTACGAATCGCACATGTCTAACAAGGAGAGGCAGACAGTCACGAGCCAAGAAAACAGGGCAAGCAGGCTCTGTGTCTAGAGACAACAGTGCTGGTCGTGGACGTGGTGCATCGTCATCAGCACGTGGCCATGGGACACGCTTGTCCTTATTTTCGTCAGCTGGACATGTTGAGCCGCATCATGCGGAAGGCTTGGTATAGTGGATGACCAAGCCCTCCTCATCCTCCTCATCCTCTCTCACCCAGGCTCAGGGTACTGGCAAAGCAGCTGCCAACGCGTACTCAATGTCATCATCAGGCACCCTTTACCTAAACCCACCATGTATTCGAGGAGTCCCCCGAACTGTTTGAGCACAGTGTTGGGTAAATGCTCCAGGAGGATGCCCAGCGTTTTGAAGGCTCGGATGATGATACCCAGCTAGAGGAAGGCAGTAGCGTGAGCGCAGAGAGAGGGGATGCTCAAGGACAGCAATCTGGCAGTCATGTTCCACCAGCTGCAGCTTACTGCCAGGTTTGCTCCAGTGGTGAAGAGGGAGGGGATGATGAGGTCACTGACTCCACGTGGGTGCCTGAACGGAGAGAGGAGGAGGAGGAGGAGGAGGAGGAGGCGGCACATCTCCAACGAGGCAGGATGCCCTCCGGGGGCCAGCTTGAGGCCAGCACACCAACTGAATCACACCGCAGAGCTCCGCCTGTGCAGGGCACTGCCTCTGCACGTTATTACAAAAGTTCTTTGGTGTGGGCCTTTTTTGAGACGAGTGCACCAGATCGCACTATTGCTATTTGCAACATATGTCTCAAGCGTATCTCACGTGGCCAAAACATCAGCCGCTTGGGCACCACAAGCATGACCAGACATATGTTGACCTGCCATGCAGCTGGTTGGCAAGCGCACATTAAAGACCCACACCAAAGAACAAAGTGGACCTCTCCTTGCTCCTCATCAGCTGGGATCTCCAACCCCACTATACCTTCAGTCCTCTCTGAAAGCTGCACTGAGAGGAATGAAGGTGTAGAATTAGGTGTGTCACAGCCAAGTACTTGCGGGCACTCTGCTAGCAGTACACCGAAGTCCGATTGTACCAGGCAAATTTCCCTGCCCCAGCTGCTGGACCGTCGAAAGAAGTTTACTCCCAGCCATCCACATGCCCAGCGGTTGAATGCTAGCTTGGCTAAATTGCTAGCATTTCAACTGCTGCCTTTTCAGTTGGTAGACTCGGCCCCCTTCCGTGAGTTTGTTCAATGTGCAGTTCCTCAGTGGCAGGTTCCCAAACGCCACTTTTTCTCGCGGAAGGCGATTCCGGCTCTCTACCGGCATGTGGAAGACAATGTCCATGCCTCGCTGGACAGGGCAGTCAGCGGTAAGGTGCATATTACCGCTGACTCATGGTATAGCAGGCATGGACAGGGACGTTTCCTGTCTTTTACAGCCCATTGGGTCACTCTTTTGGCAGCTGGGAAGGATACAGGACAAGGTGCAGTAGTGCTGGAGGTTGTTCCGCCACCACGCCTCCAAAATGCTACTACTGGTTGTGACACACCTCTCTCCTCCACCCCCTCCTCTTCTTCTTCCTCCATGGCCTCTTCAAGTGCTCTGTCCTCGGAACCAGCGGTGCTCCGTAGGCGTCCACGGGCTACGCAAGTACGCAGGCAAAAAGATGCCATGCCGTGCTTGCGCTGGTGTGTTTGGGGGACAGGAGCCACACTGGGGCAGAGGTTCTGTCAGCTCTGCAGGGGCAGGCCGAGAGGTGGTTGACACCATGCCAGCTTAAGCCAGGAATGGTGGTTTGTGACAATGGCACCAACCTCCTCTCCGCCCTGCGACAGGGACAGCTGACCCATGTGCACTGTATGGCTCACGTCCTTAACCTGGTGGTGCAGCGGTTCTTGGGCAGGTACCCAGGCTTACAGGATGTAAGTGTGCATTTCCGCCGATCATATAATGCCAGTGCTCGGCTGGCTGAGCTGCAAAAGGAGTTGAACCTGCCCAAGAACCGCCTTATATGTGACATGCCCACCAGGTGGAACTCAACGTTGGCCATGCTGCAGCGACTGCACACGCAGCAGAGGGCCATCAATGAGTACCTGTGCGACTACGGCACCAGGACAGGGTCAGGGGAGCTCGGATTTTTTTCCCCACGCCAGTGGAGCATGATCAGGGATGCATGCACTGTCCTGTCACAATTTGAGGAGGCCACAAGGATGGTGAGCAGTGACAGTGCATGCATCAGTGACACTGTACCTCTTGTCCACCTGTTGGAGCATACGCTGAGTGGAATAATGGACAGGGCACTTGAGGCAGAACAGAGGCAGGAAGAGGAGGACTTCCTTGCCTCTCAAGGCCCCCTTTATCCAGACAGTGTTCCTTCTCTCCCACCATCACACAGGAAGAGGATGAGGAGGAGGAGGATTGTGTCAGCATGGAGGTGGAGCCTGGCACTCAGCAGCAGCAGTCTTTTAGGGATGATTTACAGTCCCAAGAAACCAGTGAATTTGTACGTGGCTGGGAGGAGGTGGCTGCGGATCATGTCATCCTCAGTGACCCAGAAGACTCCGGACCGAATGCCTCAGCTAACCTACGTTGTATGGCCTCCCTGATCCTGCAAAGCCTGCGGAAGGATCCTCATTTTCTTCGGATCAAGGAGAGGGACCATTACTGGCTGGCCACTCTCCTTGATCCACGGTACAAGGGTAAGGTTGCGGACCTTATCTTGCCGTCGCAGAGGGAGCAGAGGATGAGACATCTCCGGGAGGCCTTGCAGAAAGGTCTGTGCAACGCGTTCCCAGAGATTGGGAGGTTACAAACTCCTGGTCCTGGATGACGAGTTGCTGAGGCTTCGGTCAGTAGCAGAAGGAGCGGTGGGGAAGGTGGACGTCTGACCGATGCGTTCAGACAATTTTTTAGTCCGCAGCCCCAAGGTATGATCGGTTCCAGCAACCATCGCCAGCGTCTGATATACATGGTGCAGGAATACCTAGGGGCAAGGTCAGACTTGGACACCTTTCCCACCGAAAATCCTCTGGCTTACTGGTTCTTGAGGATGGATCACTGGCCAGAGCTTGCACAGTATGCAATTGAGCTACTGGCCTGTCCTGCATCCAGCGTTTTTTTCGGAACGCACATTCAGTGCTGCTGGAGGCTTTGTCACCGATCACAGGGTGCGCCTGTCCACCGACTCGGTTGATCGACTAACCTTCATAAAGATGAATCAGTCTTGGATCACCACCAGCTACCAGGCACCTGAAGCTGATATAACAGAATAATTTATTTTGAAATGTCCCATCCCTTTAAGACTGTCTATGCTGATGCTGAGTGACTGTCCTGTTATGTTGACTGACTATCCTCTTCCTCCTCAATGATCCTGATGATAGCTTGGAAGAACATTTTTGTTTCTGGGTGCCACCACCAGTGGCTAAGGCCCAATTTTCAGCCCCTGTTTAACAGGGGCTTGTAATTACAATTTTTTATGCAATGCTTTGCAACAGGTCTGATTGCTGTGCTCCAAGTACAGTATCTGTGAGTGGTTGCAGTGTTGAGGCACCAGCACCAGTGCCTAAGGCCCAATTTTTCAGCCCCTGTTTAACAGGGGCGTGTAATAAAAAAAATGTATGCAATGCGTTGCAACAGGTCTGATTGCTGTGCTCCAAGTACAGTATCTGTGAGGGGTTGCAGTGTTGTGGCACCAGCACCAGTGCCTAAGGCCCAATTTTTCAGCCCCTGTTTAACAGGGGCGTGTAATTACAATTTTTTATGCAATGCTTTGCAACAGGTCTTATTACTGTGCTCCAAGTACAGTATCTGTGAGGGGTTGCAGTGTTGTGGCACCAACGCCAGTGCCTAAGGCCCAATTTTTTCAGCCCCTGTTTAACAGGGGCGTGTAATTACAAATCTTGATCTAATAATTCACAGCAGGGCCCATTCCTGTGCCCACCAAGAGTAACTGTGAGGGCTTACAGTGTTGTGGCAACATCTAATGGGGCAAATTTCTGCAGAGTATATACGGCAGGCCCCTACTTTCAAACATCCAACTTACAAACGACTCCTACTTGCAAATGGAAGGAGAAAACAGGAAGTGAGAGGAAATCTACCCCTAGGAAGGGAAATTTTATTCTGTTAGATTTAATTTGGGAAAAGGTATCTCCTCTCTACTGATGCTTTATCACCAATCCTTGTTTCAATAAAAACCCCACTTTTCCAAAAACATTTGTCATTGGGACGGAAAGTGAGGTGAAATGTTCTGAACAGGTGCACAGACAGCAAAACAAATGTTACAGGGGTGATAACCCTTCCCTATGTAGTACTTCATTTTCCCATCGCACACGTTCCTGGAAATGCTCACAGTTTTGGGTGCTGTAGCAACAACCAGCTGGATACTGGTTCAAGTCACAATGAAGATATTTGCCAGCACACCATGAAGCGACACAAATAGCGTCCAAAAGGGTGGTTTGTTGCCTGATCACAATACGGGGAAAGTGCAACGTTTCGGAGCCGCGCAGGGCCCCTTCGTCAGGCATGTGACAGGGGCCCTGCGCAGCTCCGAAATGTTGCACTATCCTCGTATTGTGATCATGCAATAAACCACCCTTTTGAACCCTTCCCTATGTTCTCCAAAAAGCTTAAAAATCGATTTTTTGCAATGGAGCTACACTTAAAAATGTACCTGTTCAAAATTACAAACAGATTCTACTTAAGACCAAACCTACAGTCCCTGTCTTGTTTGCACCGCCTGTATACTGCTGTTCAGAGTATATAGGGTTGTAGGTATAGGGTTTTAATTTGGGTGCGGGGTTCCCCTTAATATCCATACAAGACCCAAATGGGCTGGTAAGGGTCTGGCAATGGGCTGGGGTGGGGGGGGGGGGGGTGATGGGGTAGCCATGCCATTTTTCTCAAAGATTTTCATCCATATTGCCAGGACAGACATGACATTAAAGTCGCAAGCAGTTTTAAATGGCTTATTTTTTTCCTTTACAAATGTCATTTTTTGCAGGGACAGTTCTAAACACAGGAAACACATGCCACTTCACAGGCATACTTTAGACACCCACCAGGTACCATATTTAAAGGAATATTTCATTTTTTTTCACTTGCATCATTAAAATGACTGCTCCCGAAAAAACGTCAGTTTTTAAAACTTCTTTTCGCATTGATACATGTCCCCTGGGGCAGGACCCGGGTCCCCAAACCTGTTTTATGACATTAACATGCATATTGGCCGTTATAATTAGCACTTTAGATTTCTAACGTTCGCGTCCATTGTAACTAATAGGGTTCTAATGTTCGCGCAAACTTTCGGTCCGTTCGCAGGTTCTGGTGCGATCCGAACCCGGGGGTGTTAGGCTCATCCCTAATAGTGACACACACACCAGCTAAAAGACATCAAACAAGTGTTAAATGATCTTAAGAATACGAGGATTGATGATCAAACATTTTTGGTTACTGCTGATTTGGCTTCTCTCTATACTTATATTGACCATTTAGATGGATGAGCAGCAGTTTCTCTGTATTTAACAGATATCCCAAAACCTCAAAGAGAGTTTATTATTTCTCTGCTAGATTTCGCCACGTCTCATAATTTTTGTTGGTCTAAGGACTCCTTTTATCTGCCAAAAACAGGTGTTGCCATGGGGGCTAAATTTTTCCCCCAGTTTAGCAAATCTCTTTATAACAAAATGGGAATGTGAAATAATTTTTGATAGACAAAGAGATAATCTATTGTTTTACAAAGGCTTTATAGATGATGTCCTGTTACTATGGAAAGGGGATGAATCATCATTAACCACTTGACCTCCAAAAGGTTTACCCCCCTTCATGACCAGGCCATTTTATGCGATACGGCCCAGACTGGCTGGTCTGAGTATTTCAAAAACTGATGATCTACTGGGATTTTCACACACAATCATCTCTAGGGTTTACAGAGAATGGCCTGAATTGGCGTAAACAACATGAAAGCATCAATCCATCTTGCCTTGTATCAACGGTTCAGGCTGCTTGTGATGTAATGGTGTGGGGGATATTTTCTTGGCACACTTTTGGCCCCTTAGTACCAATTGAGCATTGTTTAAATGCCATGGCCTACCTGAGTATTGTTTCTGACCATGTCCGTCCCTTTATGATGGCTACTTCCATCAGGATAATGCACCATGTCACAAAGCTCAAATCCTCTCAAACTGGTGTCTTGAACAAGACAATGAGTTCACTGTGCTTCAATGGCCTCCACAGTCACCAGTAGAGATGGCCTTGCGGTTCGCCCGGCGGTCGGTTTGCGGCGAACTTTGCTCGTTCGCGATTCGCCAAACCGGCGGACTTATGGCGCTGTTTGCGGCGGCCATATTATTTTACATTGTGAAGAACTTTGACCCATGACACATCCATCATGGGGTACAGGACAGCTAATTGAGACATTTCAGCACATGGACATACCCCCTACCTTATAAATAGACCTGATCTGGCTGCCATTTTACATTCTGTCTTTTGTCAGTGTAGGGAAAGGATGCTGTGTGGAGCAGGGACAGTCAGTCTGTAATCACTAGCTATTACTATTAGGTCTTTTAAGGACTGGTATAGGTGTACAGTGTATAGGGGTGTAATACACTATACTTTCAAATATAGAAAGCATATTATAGTGCACTGCAGTGCTGACCGATTCTGCAGCTGTCTTTTCTCAGTGTAGGGATAGAGTTTGGTATAGGTGTACAGTATATAGGGGTGTAATACACTATACTTTCAAATATAGAAAGCATATTATAGTGCACTGCAGTGCTGACCGATTCTGCAGCTGTCTTTTCTCAGTGTAGGGATAGAGTTTGCTGTTTGGAGCAGGGACAGTCTGTAATTCACTAGCTAGCTACTATTAGGTCCACAAAAGTCCTTTTAAGGACTGGTATAGGTGTACAGTATATAGGGGTGTAATACACTATACTTTCAAATATAGAAAGCATAGATGTCTGAAGAGGAGACAGAGGAGGATGGTGCCTGGGCGGATGATGAGGAGCAAGAAGAGCAAGCTTTAAACCTTTCTGGGATCCCTCTTGTTGTCCGTGGATGGGGGGAGGAGAATGAGGAGGATGACATTATCCTGGATGATGAGCAGGAGCCAGGCCACCACATCACTTCCAGTTTAGTGCAAATGAGGGCCTTCATGCTCCAGTGTTTTAACAGGGACCCCCGTATAAAAAGCATAAAGGTCAAGGACCAGTACTGGGTGGCAACATACTTAGACCCCCGGTACAAACACAAAATGGCGGAAATGTTACCACCATCACAGAGGTCTGTCAGAATGGAGCACTTCCAGGCCTTGCTTAGAGAAATGCTGCATTCTGCTTTTGCGTGAGCTGGCAGAGGAATTTCCACTCCCAGAGAAAGAGTTGCGGGTACCAATCCAACAGCACCTGCAAGAAGAGGGCAGTTTGAAGATGTGTTGGTCACTTCTGATATGAGATCATTCTTTCAGCCGACCCATCGACAGGTGTCATCCGGATCCAGCATCAGGGAATGCCTAGACCAACAGGTGTCCGACTACATCGGGTTAACGGCCAATGTGGATGCTCTGAGAAGTGATGAACCCCTGGACTACTGGGTGGGCAGGCTTGACCTCTGGCCAGAGCTTGCACAATTTGCAATGGAACTGTTGGCTTGCCCCTCGTCCAGTGTCCAGTCCGAAAGGACGTTCAGCGCAGCAGGGGGGATCGTGACCGATAAGAGCACTCGCCTAGCTCACGACAGTGTTGACTACCTCACATTTATAAAAATTAATGAGGCATGGATCTCAGAGGAATTCAACACATGTGAACAGTATAATATATATATGCATAACTCTATAAATGATTTATATAATCTAGCACAGTGGTCATCAACCCTGTCCTCAGGGCCCACTAACAGGCCACGTTTTATGTATTACCTTGAGGAGATGCAGACCAGAATACTGCAATCACTGAGCAGCAAATGATATCACCTGTGATATATTTCAGTTATCTTGCAAACCTGGCCTGTTAGTGGGCCCTGAGGACAGGGTTGATGATCACTGATCTAGCACATGGACCTTTTTTCTACCTTTGGCTCACTTGTAGAAAAAAAGCACACCGTACTATATGCCCTTACCCTCCTGTTTGAAGAGGTTGAGCGGTGTCATATTTTTGGGTCCCGCAGCAACTTGCTGGTGTCAGTGCTGGTGTCAGTGCTCTCTATCTCTGTGCTGGTGTCAGTGCTCTCTATCTCGGTGCTGGTATCAGTGCTCTCTATATCGGTGCTGGTGTCAGTGCTCTCTATCTCGGTGCTGGTGTCAGTGCTCTCTATCGCGGTGCTGGTGTCAGTGTTCTATCTCGGTGCTGGTGTCAGTGTTCTATCTCGATGCTGGTGTCAGTGTTCTATCTCAGTGCTGGTGACAGTGAGGGAGATAGCAGCGGAGAAGCCAATCAGCAGGCAGTGCCAGCACCATGGCGGTATGTCAGTGTCCATGTTGTGGGACTATGTGTGCACAGCTAGTAAGTATTTTGTGGCTGAAAATATGACCTGGAGGTTTTTAAGGTTTGTCTGCCATTAAAATCAATGGGGCCCGCCGAACATTTGGGCGCGTTCGCAGATCGCGTTCGCGAAACGTCCCGTCAGAAGTTCGTCCATCTCTAGTCACCAGACCCCAATCCAATAGAGCATCTTTGGGATGTGGTAGAACAGGAAATTTGCATAATGGATGTGCAGTCAACAAATCTGCCGTAACTGCATGATATGTCAATATGGACCAAAATCTCTGAGGAATATAAACAAACACCTTGATGAATCTATAACACGAAGAATTAAGGCAGTTCAAAAGGCAAAAGGGGGTCCAAAACGGTACTAGCAAGGTGTACCTAATAACGTGGCCTGTGAGTGTATATGGCAATATAGAACCTGTGTCACACATTTGCAACATGGTATATGGCAACATGGTACCTGCAATAAATGATGATATTAAAGAACAACCGATAACACTGTACGTCTAGTAACATTGCCTCCCCTGTGAAGCATTACTGCATTTAGCATGGTAATGTGTGTCGTGTACAGATACTTTAACAGCACGATAAACAGGTAGAGCACACAGTGTCAGAGGTTCTATGCCTAGAGGCTCCTGTGCGATAAATCTAACCCCACAAGTACCCTTGTATATACATCCTTTCTAAACAATCCCTAAGATCACTACAAATGGAAAGATTTATTTTAGATGTAATGTATTATTTGTTAAAACACTAAACTATTATGGTTAATCTACCAAATCAAATAAAATGTGTCAGATGTATTCCCTTGGGTATACATACCACTGGCTGAGAACCTGTGAATTAGTCTTCACGCAGATTAGGAATATGAGATACTGTATGCCCCAGGCCATGTTTAAAGTATAGCTGTGTGTTTCTTGGAAAATGTGTCAATATCCTCTTCCCACCTCCCTCCTAGGGATGAGCTTGATTATCGGGTCGAACATATGTTTGACTCGAACATCGGCTGTTCGCCCGTTTGCCGAAGAGCAAACATTGCGGGGCGTTCACGGACAATTTGAGCCCTGAGATTGCAGTGCATTGATGTATGATGATTGGCCAAAGCATGCACCTGACCTGCATGCTTTTTGCCAATCCCAGCGCCCTCTGCCAACAGAGCCATAATTGGCCAAAGGCAGGGTGCCTTTGGCCAATCATGGCTCAGGGGGACTAAGTCCATGCCCCACTCTATATAAGTGTGGGGCATGGATTTAGGGGGACAAAGTCCACGCACACACGGTGGCCCTGTGTAGTGTTGTTGGTGTGGATGGAGTGATAGCTTGATTTAGATTAAACAGACAGGTTATTCAGTTAGTGGCAGTGTATTTGATATATATATATATATATATATATATATATATATATATATATATATATATATATATATAAATATATATCCCCCACAGTCCATTACCAGGCCCTTTGTTTCTGGTATGAATATTAAGGGGAACCCTAATTTAAAAAAAAATGGCGTGGGGGTCCCCCTCAAAAGGAGAAGACCGGAGGAAGATGCCAGAGGAAAAGACCGGAGGAAGAAGCAGAGGAAGATAGAGGAAGAAGCGGGAGAAGAACAAGATGGAGGAAGAAGAAGAAAACCGAAGGAAGACCAGAAGAAGCGGGGAAAGAAGAAGACATTAACCGCTTCCCGACCGCCTCACGCCGATGTACGTCGGCAGAATGGCACGGCTAGGCAAAACCACGTACAGGTACGTGGCCCTTTAAAAGCCTAGCCGGGGTCGCGCTCGCGCCCCCGGGGGCACGCTCGCGACCCGGTCGGGAGCTCCGTGATCCCGGCCGCGGGACCAGCAGACCCGATCGCCGCTGGTGTCCCACGATCTGGTCACAGAGCTGAAGAACGGGGAGAGGTCTGTGTAAACAAACCTCTCCCCGCGCTTCCTACACTGCCTGTCATTGATCTGCTGTTCCCTGTCATCGGGAAAGCCGATCAATGACGTCAGACGTCAGCCCCGCCCCTAATGTAAAAAAACACACACGTCACAGCCCATAACCCCTCCCCTCCCCCTAGTGGTTAACTCTTTCACTGCCACTGTCATTTATAACGGAATCCATGCATTTAAATAGCATTGATTGCTGTATAAATGACAATGGTCCCAAAAATGTGTCAAAAATGTCCGATGTGTCCGCCATAATGTCGCAGTCACAATAAAAATCGCTGATCGCCGCCATTACTAGTAAAAAAAAAAATATTAATAAAAATGCTATAAAACTATCCCCTATTTTGTAAACACTATAACTTTTGCGCAAACCAATAAATAATCGTTAATTGCGATTTTTTTTACCAAAAATATGTAGAAGAATACGTATCAGCCAAAACTGAGGAAAAAAATGTTTTTTTATATATTTTTTGGGGATATTTATTATAGCAAGAAGCAAAAAATATTGAATTTTTTTCAAAATTGTCGCTCTATTTTTGTTTATAGCGCAAAAAATAAAAACCGCAGGGCCGATCAAATACCACCAAAAGAAAGCTCTATTTGTGGGAAAAAAAGGACGCCAATTTTGTTTGGGAGCCACGTCGCACGACCGCGCAATTGTCAGTTAAAGCGACGCAGTGCCGAATCGCAAGAAGGGGCCTGGTCCTTTGGCTGCCAATTGGTCCGGGGCTGAAGTGGTTAATAAAGACCCCCACAACCACCGGGCAAGGGTTGTGGGGATGAGGCCCTTGTCCCCATCAACATGGAAACATCCTCCCCATGTTGCAGGCATGTGTCCTGGTACGGTTCAGGAGGAGGGGGCGCTCTCTCTTTTCATGCGGCCTTCCAGGTTGCGTGCTCAGATAAAGGTCTGGTATTTTTTTTATTTTGGCACGGGGTTCCCCTTAATATCCATACCAGACCTGAAGGGCCTGGTGTGGATTTTGAGGGGGATCCCCATGCATTTTTTTTTTTAATATTGGTTCGGGGTTCCCCTTAATATTCATACCAGACACAAAGGGCCTGGTAATGGACTGTGGGGGAATACCATGCCGTTTTTATCAATGAACTTTTATGTGTTTTGCCGGGACCGACAATTCATTATAGCCGTGAGTACTTTTAAATTATTTTTTTTCCTTTAGAAATGTCATTTTGCTCTCAGACTGTTCTAAACATGGGAAACATGCGCCATTTTACAGGCATACTATAGACTCCCACAGGTACAAAATTTAAAGGAATATTACACTGCCGTTTTTAAAACTTTTTTTTGCATTGCTACATGTCCCCTGGGTAGGACCAAGGTCCCCAAACACTTTTTATGACAATACCATGCATATAAGCTTTTAAAATTATCACTTTTGCTTTCTCCCATAGACTTTTAAAGGGTGTTCCGCGGCTTGCGAATTTGCCCGAACACCCCAAATTGTTCGCTATTTGGCGAATGGGCGAACAGCCAATGTACGAGTCGAACTCATGTTCGACCCGAACGTAAAGCTCATCCCTAATATATACTCTGCATTTAGCATAGCCTATAAATTCAGTGTTTACTCTATATTCAGTCAGTGCAGGCAGTGTATTTATATATATATATATATATATATTATATATATATATATATATATACACTCTGCATCCAGTGTAGTCTATATCTACAGTGCATTCTGTGGTCTACTGTTTTTAATACACTTCAGGCGCTGTACACAGTATCCAATACAGTGTGTACAGTTTCTACTACACTGGTGGTGTACACAATGCAGTGCAGCCCTAGTACAGTTTCTACTACTTTTCTGGTGGTATACACAGTATCTAATACAGTGTAGTGTGGTGTTGCAAAATATACATCATGTCCGGAAGGCCACCAAGGAGAGGCAGACGCTCACAGGCCACTAAAATTACAATTTTTTATATACTTCATTTATATATTTCAACACAGGGCTCGTTCCTGAGCCCAACAAGAGTATCTGTGAGGGGTTACAGTGTTGTGGCACCACCACTCAAGGCCCAATGTTTCAGCCCCTGTTTGACAGGGACATGTAATTTAAATTTTTGATATAGTATTTCACAGCAGGGCCCGTTCCTGCGCTCACCAAGAGTAACTGTGAGGGCTTACAGTGTGCTGGTACCACAAACATCTAAGGTCCAATTTTCTGCAGCGTATATAGGGCAGGCCGTATGGTATACCTGTATATACTGCTGTGCAGAGTATATAGTGCCTGGGGGCCTGGGGGACCCCCACGCCATTCTTTTAAAAAATTGGGTGCAGGGTTCCCCTTAATATGTATACTAGACCCAATTGACCATGCCCATGCCATTTTTTTTTTCAATTATTTTCATCTATATTGCCGGGACCCGACAATACATTACAGCCGCGAGCAGTTTTAAATTCCTTTTTTTCCTTTAGAAATGTAATTTTGCTGTGGTATTGTTCTAAACACAGGAAAACTGTGCCACTTTACAGGCATACTATAGACACCCACCAGGCACAATATTTAAAGGAATATTTAATTTTTATTGTTTCACTTTAAGCATTATTAAAATCTCCCAAAACTGCTCCCAAAAAAAACTTAAGTTTTTAAAACTTTTTTTGTATGGATACATGCCCACTGGGGCAGGACCCGGGTCCCCAAACACTTTTTATGGCAATAACTTGCATATAAGCCTTTAAAATTAGCACGTTTGATTTTTCACATCCGTGTCCCAAAGACTTTAACTGTGTTTGCGTGTTCAAACAAATTTTTTGCCTGTTGGCATGTTCTGCTGCGAACCGAACTGTGGGGTGTTCGGCTCATCCCTACTCCCTCCTATGAAATACTTGCTACATTCTGTCTACCTAATATGGCAAGTCATAGGGAAATCTATAAAACTATAGATCTATAGATCTCTGGAAAAATACAACCATTATTTCAGCCTGCCAGTGCATGTACTACAGCATTAAACAACATTACAATATTAATTTTCAGAGTGGACAGGCAATAGGCACAAATTCCACTTTTATGCAAGGTTATAATAACAGTCTATTTACAGGATTCCTCAATTACAGACCACGTAATCAAAAGCCTAGGCAATCTGGTTCAGTGATTTCTACTAAATCAGTGAATCTGAGATCAGATTGTTTTATTTTTCTCTTTGGAAAAACAAGTATTTTAGTGCACCTATTGATCTATGCATCACAGTGAGCCCGCTAAGAAAACTTTAAGTTACTACTTGAGTATAGGTCTCCTTTAAGGGCAGTGCCCAGATACAGAGCAGGGTGGACAGATTCAGCTCTCTGCAGCATTTAACAAAAGTTTTGGTATATTAAGCCAGGTGCAAGGCTACAGCAACATGGAGAAGGAGATAGTGGCCTCTGTTGCTCTACTTTCTGCTATAATACTGATGTTATGCTGCACTATCCTCTCCAACCAGCAGGAAGAGAGCCAAGTCATGCCAGCCCATAGAATTATATGCAGGGTGCTGTTAATCATTGAAGTTGTAGTGTGAGACAGCATCCATACAATGAGGACAGTGGACTCTGTACACTACAGTTCCCAGGATGTACTGAGGAGCAGAGGGAGAGGTAAGACACATTTTACTGAACTGCCCACTTCACTCTCTTGGTGCCACAGACTCGGAGAGTGCACATCTGTAGCTGGGGTCAGACTGTGGTTAGGCTGGACTGGAAGAGATTGAGTGGGAGACCCAGGAAGAGAGAGATAACCTTGCTGCATAACACAGGCCACAGTAATCAAGCAGCACCATTGCCGCAGAGGGATTGGAGTGTCCTCTTAGCGCCACTTCCTATAGCTAGACTTCACAGATACCTCAGGGAAAGATAGAGTGATCCTTCCACAGCAAGAGCGCACCTGTGCACCTGTATCTCAGTGACGGGTTAGAGGACTCATCGCCAATCGTATTCACTGTTAGCAGGGCATTAAGCATATCACATTCCGATTGCATCTGTGTCTTACCTATTTTGTCTCCCCCCTTGGAAACTGCATCTATGCCATTTCCACTACACTATTACTACAATACACTGCATGCTGGTATGTTAGGACTGCCAACAAGTGCACCAATTCTTCCTAAAGGGCTCCAACGATACGATAACCAGCAGAAGAACAATTTAAATGACTGCTCCTCCTCCCCATTAACCCCCCCCCCCCCCCAGAACACCCCTTTTTTCCTCTTCTGTTAATACCATTTTCCCATGGACATGCCAGTCAGTCTAGGTCTAGCATAACCGCCATTAATGCACTCTGGCAGTGTAGTCACTGTATTTGGTTGCGTAAGATCTATTACTGCTCATATGCAGACCTTCAGACCTTTGTCTTTGATGTAATTTTATGTATCTTGACCACATTTCATTACTTATGCTAGGGGAGTTACTAATATTATGCATATTATTATTCTTTTTCTTTTTATTGATTGTTTATTATCCTGAGCGCAGGTGGATTGACATACCTGTTACTACAATTGTTATGCTTGTCTGTTACTAACTTTGTTTAGAGACAATATATTGCGTTTGCTTTTATTGACTTGCCCAGTACCTGTTTCATTGACAAGGTATTACTGCTGAGTGCTAAGTGCCACTTCCAGTGATTTTTGGTGTCAGTGTAAGTTTTTTACATTTAACCTAGTGTGTCAGAGGCTTCCGAGGTTCTCAAGGAGGTTGAGGCAAAGAAGAGACCCCGTTCTATCCAGCAGCTCCTATGGGGTAGGGCTTTTTTACTAGCAATAAAGTACACAAAATGCTGCTTAAAATATGGGATCATATCTCATTCGCCTAAGATAAGCTGTTCATTGTGGGTATTGAAATTTTCTTATTTTTCATGTAGTCTGTACAAGACCTTTAACCTTATAGTTTCTTTAAAAAGAAGTCCTTCTTGTGTTTTTTTAAAAGGAAATTACAATTAAAATGACCAGCTCGTGAGGAAGGTATGTGTAAGCTGACTAAAGGAGATAAAAAAATTAATTAAATACCAGAGACTAGAGGTTTGGGGACTTATTAAAATCTTTTTTAGCAACAATTCACTCGATATATGCTTCCTATACATGGTTTGAATGCCTCCTATGAGTTGCATGTGCTCAGCTAGGGTAATCCAAAAGCAGGTTAGGTGAAAGCTGGGTCAGTAACGGAATCAGGATGAGTATCAGGCTCAGGAACACAGGAGCAAGACTGAAGGCCATTCAGCGACGGGCTTGTGCAGTGTTCAGTTTTAAATAGCCTACTTGGCAGCAGCCGACGATGCACATACAGTTAGGCTTCTATGCCGGCAAATATATGCATGCCTATGTGCAGAAATATTAGCCTGATGGCTGACATGATGTTCCTAACAACATGCATGCCTTTCCTAACATTTTGCTTATTACCTAAGAATACATTTGTATAGGTTTGGGCACAAGACATCCCCATAGCTGTCTCTTTTAAATCATGGAAAGTGCTTCCAATAAGAAATAATTTTACTCCAGAATAAACTGACATAGATCTAGAATAAATTTTCTGTAATTCCCAAAGGTTCTACGCTTGATTTTAGACTTCTAATATTATGGGGTTGGCTTCACTATACACCCTTCCCTTCTAGGTGAATAGTAGACATGTTTGATTTGTTTTGTTACTAATCAAAATTTGGACACAATTTTTGTTATTTGCATATTTAGATATGATATGAATCTATAAATCACAATAGTAATGAATTTCAACAAATCCAAAAAAAATGTTATAATGAAACAAATTAATTTGTATTCAGCCTTTTTTTGTTGTTTGAAGCATTCAAAATAACATAACAACATTAACAACATAAAAAATGATCCGACTCAATTTGCATCCATCCGCATGGCCGCTTGTCTATCAAACAGTATCTTCCCAGCAAGCGTGCCAGATATGGGGTAAAGATGTATAAGCTCTGTGCCAGGCCAACAGGCTATACATATAGTTTTATGGTTTACAAGGGAAGAGATAGTCACGTGGAGCCCGAGAACTGCCCAGACTGCATAGGGAGCACTGGTATGATTGTGTGGGACTTGGTGTTACCCTTATTCGGAAAGGGGTACCACTTATACGTGGACAATTAGCCACTTTTTAGTCACCTTTTTGATTGTAGAATTGGCGCAAGTGACACTGTGCGATCTAATCGCCGGGCTTCCCCTAATGGCTTGTAGAATCCCAACTTAGCCTGCTTGAAATGTAATAATTTGTTAGCAGTGAAGTGGAGGGATACACGGAATGTTTTCATTCTGTGCTCCCTTCACGCAGATACGTCCAAATTCCTACGGCAACTGGTGTTTTGGAGAAACCCCTCTCTGTCCACAAATACAACCTTAACATGGAAGGGGTGGACCTCAATGACCAGTTGTTGGTGCCGTACCTAATTGTCGGTGCTATGCTGGTACAAAAAAGTGTCTTTAAATTTATCCCAATTGGCTCTGCTGAATGCTTATGTGATATACAAAGCTTCAGGACGAACTGGATCCTTCCTTAAATTCCAGGAAGGGATCATCAAAGCACTTCTTTTTCCAGACGGTGCTGTGGCCCACCTTCCCAACGCAAATGCAATGAGCCAGCTGCATGAGAGGCATTTTCCGTATGCCCTCTCTGGTACCCCTACCCAAAGAAATACCCAAAGAAGATGTTGTGTCTGCATAAAATGCAGATTTAGGCATAACACCCGCTTTTATTGTCCCTCCTGTCCTGACCAACCTGGTCTCTGCATCAGTGACTGTTTCAAACGCTACCACACATTAGTGGAGTATTAGCGTAGGGTACAGCACAGTCCTAGGGCACACTTACACAGGGTCTCGAAAGATGAGATGGCCATCATATTTTGAGAGACCCTAATCTGGAACATTTACAGTTTATAGTTAATATAAAAGTGCAAAAAAAAAACACACAAAAACACAAAAATAAAAAAGCCAAAAATAGTTGTGGTTTTATTTTTCTTCTCTCTCTATTGTTCTCTCTCTTATGTTCGCTCTCTATTTTCTGCTCTACTGTTCGCTCTCTATTGT
Source organism: Lithobates sylvaticus (assembly GCA_028564925.1). Taxonomy (NCBI): domain Eukaryota; kingdom Metazoa; phylum Chordata; class Amphibia; order Anura; family Ranidae; genus Lithobates; species Lithobates sylvaticus. The sequence continues at coordinate 328,673,010 of CM053029.1, read as the reverse complement.
TCTATATCTATTGTTCTTTCTCTATTGTTACTGTATTTTAGAATGGTAATGTTTTATTTTTACTATGTTTTATTGTATTTGCTTTGCAAGTATGGTATGTCTTACTGTTATATTGTAATGTTACTTTGTTTTATTGTTAACAATCATTTGCTAAGCAGGTTCAGCTGCAGCACGGGTTTATTTATTTTAACAGTGTTTGCTCACACGATATGTAAAGCCATGACTCCAGGGCTGTAGGAGGTGATTTCACCACCACAGTTAAAAAAAAGAGCATATATGCCAAAGCATGGGGGCAGGGGTGGAGGAGCGCTTTGATCCTAACATTAGGCGTGTATTGCCCCCATGCTTCGGCATATATTTTTTAGGCACAGATTGCGTTAAAAATTCAAGTTGTTTTATTGAGTTAATGTTTTATCGTTACCATTGTTTGCTTTTCAGGTACGCCATTCAGCTGCAGCACTGATTTATTTATCTTCACAGCAACAGCGTTTGCTCTCATGATATGTAAATCAGTGACTCCAACGCTGGAGGAGGTGATTTCACCACCACTGTTAAAAAAAAAATGGTGCATGTATGCCCATCATTAGAAGTGGGTGGATGAAGGGTGGTATTCTAATGGTGGGCATACCCACCGATCAATCTCTTTTTTTTTTCATTCAGCCCATAGGCTGCATGAAAAAAGAACATTACAATATATGCCCAACAAGGACCAGCAGCTTACTGGTATGTTGCTGGACTTTGAGTGGTTATACCAGAATTATGCCTGCAGGTTTAGGTATCATCTTGGTATCATTCTTTTCAACCAGCGGTCAGCTTTCATGTAAAAGTAATCCTAGCAGCTAATTAGCCTCTAAACTGATTTTACAAGCAGTGGGAGGGAACACCCCCCTCCCACCATCTTCCATGGTTTTCTCGGGCTCTTCTTCCCCAACAGGGAATGCGAGAATGCAGCCAGTGGTTCCACTAGCTGACCATAGGGCTGATCGGAGATCAGAATGGCTCCAATCATCTCTATGGCCTAAGAAACCGTAAGCTATGAGCATTTCATGACTTAGGTTTGGCCGGATATAAACAGCGCCATTGGGAAATTGGTAAAGCATTTTATTACACCGATCTTGGTGTGGTTTAGATGCGTTGAGGGCAGAGGAGAGATCTAGGGTCTAATAGACCCAATTTTTAAAAAGACGAGTACCTGTCACTACCTATTGCTATCATAGGGGATATTTACATTCCCTGAGATAACAATAAAAATTATAAAAAAAAATTTAAATGAAAGGAACTGTTTAAAAATAAAATAAAAAAGCAAAATAAATAATAATAACAAAATAAAATAAAAAAGCACCCCTGCCCCCCAGTTCAAACCCCCCAAAATTACCCTTTTTTGTAAAGTAGACACCCCAAGCTATTTGCTGGTAGGCATGTTGAGTCCATGGAATATTTTATATTTTGCCAAACGTTTCCGGAAAATTACAAACCTTTTTTATTTGCACAAAGTTGTCACTAAATGATATATTGCTCAAACATGCCATGGGCATATGTCGAATTTCCCCCAAAATACATTCTGCTGCTTCTCCTGGGTATGGGGATACCACATGTGTGAGACTTTTTGGGAGCCTAGCCGTCCAGAGGACCCCAAAAACCAAGCACCGCCTTCAGGCTTTCTAAAGATGTAAAATTGTGATTTTACTCCTCACTACCTATCAAAGTTATGGAGGCCCTGAAGTGTCCAGATAGCACCCCCCCCCCCCCAAATGACCCCACTTTGGAAAGTAGACACCTCAAGGTATTTGCTAAGGGTCATGGTGAGTATTTTGCAGCTCTCATTTGTTATTGAAAATGAAGAAAGAAAATAATTTTTTTTGTTTCTTTTTTACCACACATGTGGTATCCCCATACTCAGGAGTAGCAGCAAAATGTATTCCACGTATAACCATGCCATGTTTGAACAATATATAATTTAGTGACAACTTTGTGTAAAATAAAACAAACTACATTTTCTGAAACGTGTGGCAAAATATTAAATATTCCATGGACTCAACATGCCTTTCAGCAAATAGCTTGAAGTGTCTTCTTTCCAAAATGGGGTAATTTGGGGAGGGGTTGTGCTATCTTGGCATTTCATGGCCTCTGAAACACTGATAGGTAGTGAGGAAGTGAAATCACCATTTTACGCCCTTAGAAAGCCTGAAGGTGGTGATTGGTTTTTGGGGTCTTGTACATGGCTAGACCCCCAAAAATTCTCACACATGTGGTATCCCCGTACTCAGAAGAAGCAGCAAAATGTATTTTGGAGTGTAATTTTACATATGCCCATTGCAACTTTGTGCAAAAAAATTTAAATAAAAAACAAAAACAAAAGGAAAGTTTGTAATTTTCCCACAACTTGTGGCAAAATATAAAATAGTCAATGGACTCAACAAGCCTCTCAGCAAATAGCTTGGGGTGTCTACTTTCCAAAAGGGGGTCATTTGGGGGGGTTTTGTGCTATGTTGGCATTTTATGGCCTTCGAAACTGTTATAGGTAGTGAGGAGTGAAATCAAAAATTTACGCTCTTAGAAATCCTGAAGGCGGTGTTTGGTTTTCGGGGTCCTGTACGCAGTAAGGCTCCCAACAAGTCTCACACATGTGGTATCCTCATCCTCAGGAGAAGCAGCAGAATGTACTTTGGGGTGTAATTCCACATATAACAATGGCATGTGTGAGCAATATATCAATATATCATTTAGTGACAACTTTGTGTAATTTTTTTTTGTATTTTTTCAATCACTTGTGACTATAAAAAAAATAAAATATTAAATTTGCTCAAAATGCCTCTCAGCAATTTTCTAGGGGTGTCTACTTTCCAAAATGAAGTGGTTAAAATCAACATTTGAGATTTGGACATAATTAGGGAGCAAAACAGCTATGCATTGCACTTTCTATTTCTTTTTTTTTACCACACATGTGGTATCCCCATACTCAGAGAAGCAGCAGAATGTATTCCACGTATAACCATGCCATGTTTGAACAATATATAATTTAGTGACAACTTTGTGTAAAATAAAACAAACTACATTTTCTGAAACGTGTGGCAACATATTAAATATTCCATGGACTCAACATGCCTTTCAGCAAATAGCTTGAAGTGTCTTCTTTCCAAAATGGGGTAATTTGGGGAGGGGTTGTGCTATCTTGGCATTTCATGGCCTCTGAAACACTGATAGGTAGTGAGGAAGTGAAATCACCATTTTACGCCCTTAGAAAGCCTGAAGGTGGTGATTGGTTTTCGGGGTCTTGTACATGGCTAGACTCCCAAAAAGTCTCACACATGTGGTATCCCCGTACTCAGAAGAAGCAGCTAAGTGTATTTTGGAGTGTAATTTTACATATGCCCATTGCATGTTTGAGCAATATATAATTTAGTGACAACTTTGTGCAAAAAATTAAAATAAAAAACAAAAACAAAAGAAAAGTTTGTAATTTTCCCACAACTTGTGGCAAAATATAAAATAGTCAATGGACTCAACAAGCCTCTCAGCAAATAGCTTGGGGTGTCTATGTGAAAAAAGGACACAAATTGTGTTTGGGTACAGCATTGCGTGACCGCGCAATTTGAGATTTGGACATAATTAGGGAGCAAAACAGCTATGCATTGCACTTTCTATTTCTTTACTTTTATTATTTTCATTATTATAATATAGGATTTATATAGCGCCAACAGTTTACGCAGCAATTTACAATGTAGAGGGGGGACAGTACAATTACAATGCAGCTCAATACAGAAGGTATAGAAGGGTGCCTGTGGAGCTTACAATCTAAAGGGAGGGATATAGATATAGGAAAGGAGTAGGTGGGTGTTAGTATTTATCCTCTGAACCCATAGAGCCCCTGACATTTGAGAGCATAGACGATATCCATGGTGGTGACAGTCTTCCTCTTGCCATGCTCGGCGAAGGTGACGGCATTGCAAATTATATTTTCTAGGAAGACTTTGAGCACTCCGCGGGTCTCCTCATAGATGAGTCTGGAGATGCGCTTGACACCCCTATGCGTGCCAAATGTCAGATGGGGTTTTTATGTGATGCCCTGGATGTTTTCACAGAGCACCTTCCTTTGGTGCTTAGTGCCTCCTTTGCCTAGATCCTTCCCTCCTTTACCATGACCAGACATTGCAAATCTTTTCTGCTGCAAAGAAGTAACTTCATTACTTCCCCCTTTGCTAAACAAAAATCGTTTATTTTAATTTTTTTGTTTATTTACCTTTATTTTAATGAAAAAGCTTTTGTCTCACCTCTCAGGCAAATTACATGCACTGTGCTTCCTGGGATATGCATGTCACATATTCCTGGAGGCTTAGTCTTTCATTCAGAAAAGGATGAGGGGGCATGCCTAGGCGAGCGTCATCAAGAGGCCTGCTGGCTGAACCCAGAATTGTCATCAGCCTCCCAATGTTGTCACACAAAAACATGGTGGCGCAGGACCCGAGTGGTTGCAGAAGAAAAAAAGATCTCAGCAGAACAATGCTAAATCTGCTGGTTGAGTGATTATCTGAACAGTGCAGAACCCACAACCCAGTAAGCAGAGGGTAAAAAAAAAATGGAGAGGGGGAGGGGTTGTGAAGATCCACTTTGAGGACAGTTAGTTAACTGGAGGGTTGGTAAAAAAAAAGGGGGGGGGGACTCTATATATTTCTTTTAGTTGAATAGTGATAATGGTAGACTATGCAAATTATGTCACTACTACTACTTCAGTCATTACTGTCATTAAGTGTGGGCCAAATAAAACTAAAACACTTTTATAATACATATATTATTCTTTAAACTTTCTAAAAAGGTACAGGAAATACTTGGTGATTGCACCATAGATCCTTTGAGCTACTAACTTTCTATTTTGGGCTGACCACTCTGCCTCTGCTATACTGAAATTTCAAGGAACATTGTCAGCCCAGTTTAATTTCACTTCTGCTGGACTACTAATCTCCACCTATGCTGCTTGCTGTCCCTCTCCATATGAATACAAACATTTCTTTCCCAGCAATTCAGTGCTGCTGTGCTTGACTACAAAGAGCTTACCCAACCACTGTGTGCAGGTAAGGAACTCTCGGGAGATGTAGTTCTGAGGGGTGTGCCTACGTCAATAGAAACTGATGTAGGTCACCTTGCTGCATCCTCCTCTCTGCAGCTGCCTCTGCAAGATTTTTACAATCCTGGTAATGATGTTACATAGAAATTTGCTCACTTTAGGAACAAGTTAAAAAAACAATTACTGCTAGGACAGGCAAAAAGGAAGGTTTTGGGGTACATTGGGTTTATGCCTAGAGATCACCTTTAATGTGTAGTGTAAATTAAGAAATAAAAAAGGGTCAATTAATAAATTAATTCATATCATCCATCACATGTAGAAATTTTTGCTGCCTAATGAATGTTTTTTTCATTAGTGGAGTAGATATATTTTTTAAAGTAAAAACTATGATAAGATTTACTTTGTTATTTCAGAACTAGGTTACCCATAAACTTGCAGAATGCTATGCAACATACCCACATTGGATACTGCTGGCTTAATTTTCCATGTTAGCAGGTTTTCCTTTCTTTTTATGTTTGGATGCAGCCTCACATTTTCTCTGCTTATGAACAACTTGATTCCACATAAACATAGAGGAATTCTGTTGGTTACAAGCAAACTGCATATTTTCTTAATGTTTCTAGTTTTATTTGTCACTACTATAGGGTGTTGGTTAGAATGGAGTTGAGGTAAGGACATAGTCACAAACACTTCCTTTACTGTTTCCTCAGGCAGGAATGCAATGGAATGAAGCCATACTGTACTGTTTGATATTTGAAAATGCAGCTATTTATAGCAAAGCCATAGTATATTCTCATAAAGAAAAAAGTATTTGCAGTTGTCGTAAACATGAGTTTGAATAGCTGCTTTTATGACCCAAGGCACCTTCCAGTTTGGTTTGCAGCAGAACATGCGAACAGGCAAAAAATATGTTCGAACACACGAACACCGTTAAAGTCTATGGGGCACAAACATGAAAAATCAAAAGTGCTCATTTTAAAGGCTTATATGCAAGTTATTGTCATAAAAAGTTTGGTCACCTGGGTCCTGCCCTAGGGGACATGTATCAATGCAAAAAAAAAAGTTTTAAAAACGTCTGTTTTTTCGAGAGCAGTGATTTTAATAATGCTTAAAATGAAACAATAAAAGTGAAATATTACTTAAAATTTCGTACCTGGGGGGTGTCTATAGTATGCCTTTAAAGTGGCGCATGTTTCCCGTGTTTAGAACAGTTCGAGAGCAAAATTACATTTCTAAAAGAAAAAAAGTGATTTAAAAGTACTCGTGGCTATAATGAATTGTTGGTCCCGGCAATACACATAAAAGTCATTAAAAAAAACGGCATGGGATTCCCCACAGGGGAACCCCAAACCAAAATTAAAAAAAATGAATGCGTGGGGGTCCCCCCAAATTCCATACCAGGCCCTTCAGGTCTGGTATGGATTTTAAGGGGAACCCCGCACCAAATTCTTTTTTAAAAATGGCGTGGGGTTCCCCCAAAAATCAGACTTTTATCCGAGCAGGCAACCTGGCAGGCCGCAGAAAAAGAGGGGGGGACGAGAGAGCGCCCCCCCATTCTGAACCATACCAGGCCACATGCCCTCAACATGGGGAGGGTGCTTTGGGGTAGCAGCCCCCCCAAAGCACCTTGTCCCCATATTGATGGGGACAAGGGCCTCATTCCCACAACCCTTGCCCGGTGGTTGTGAGGGTCTGCGGGCGGGGGTCTTATCGGAATCTGGAAGCCCCCTTTAACAAGGGGACCCCCAGATCCTGGCCTCCTCCCCTGTGTGAAATTGTAATGGGGTACAAATGTACCCCTACCATTTCACAAAAAAGTATGGTAAAAAAACACAAGACACAGCGTGGGACAATTCCTTTATTAAAAAATAAAAAAATAAAAGTGTCCCACAAAGTCCATTTATCTTCTTCTTCGCTCGCTCCGACAGACCAAAAAAAAAAGCCGCACGCCGCCACCGATCTGTCTCCATGGGAGGCACCCACCGTAATGACCGCCTCGCAGGTGACATCTCTTTTATAACTGAGGGAGGGGCCACACGATGATGTCGCCGTGTGACCCTGCCCCCTCTGAAGCACTGGGACATCCCTATGGCTTTCCTGTAGCGTCAGAGGGGGCGAGGCCATCCGGTGATGTCATTGTGTGGGGGGTGTCTATAGTATGCCTGTAAAGTGGCACATGTTTCCCGTGTTTAGAACAGTCCGAGAGCAAAATGACATTTCTAAAGGAAAAAAGTCATTTAAAAGTACTCGCGGCTATAATGAATTGTCGGTCCCGGCAATACACATAAAAGTCATTGAAAAAATGGCATGGGGTTGCCGTTTTTTTGCATTGATACATGTCCCCTGGCCCCAAACACTTTTTATAAGAATATCATGCATATAAGCCTTTAAAATTAGCACTTTTGATTTCTCCCATAGACTTTTAAAAGGTGTTCTGCAGCTTTCGAATTTGCCACGAACACCCCAAATTGTTCACTTTTCGGCAAACAGGCAAACACCCGATGTTCGAGTCGAACTTACGTTCGATTTGAACATCGGGCTCATCCCTACCCAAGGCTTCATATACCGGTAAACACAGAAATATATGTGAGTTAGGTACAAAAAAGTGTGTTTACTACACAAAGTGGATTTCCATAAAAAGTACTATAAAAAGATCTACGTGACCTGATATACTGGGGACTGGAGGCACAGAAGCGGAGGAAGAGGAGGGCTTATTGATATCTCATGGCCAATAGGAACCTTTGACTACTGCCTCCCTCCCTGTGAGGCAGAGACAGCTGGAGGCTAAGGTAGAATACGAGGAGGAGATTTGGGGTGCTGGTGAGGAAAGGTATCAAGTTTCAAGGGGGGTGTTTCACTTCTCCAAAATCCTGAGTGTTGAAAGTGGAAGGGGTGAGTTTATTGCGTACAGTGTTGTCCTCAGCAATTTCAAGGACTCAGAATCCTCTGCTACAGGCAATTTGAGGCGGATGTGTTTTTTTATGGTCTAATGCCTGTGAAAAGATGCCCATCCTATTGGATCCCAAGGCAAAGATAAAATGGCTGATCTACTGCCACCATAGCAGAGTGAGCCCAAAATATGACACTTTGCAGAGGTATTGCTTAAGAACTTCTTTGCCCTATTCCTTGAGATGGCAGGATCCCATCTGATGATCAACACTCATTTAATCTTTTGAATAGGATTCTGATGCTCTGGCACTGTAAAGGTGACACACAATGTTTCTGCAACTCAACTGCAGGTAAACATTTCTAATGTTTTATGCAAGGTAAACCCTGTGTTGCTCCCCCGTCCGTGTCCTACTCCAATGCTCTAGCACTCAAAAATATTTGTGACTCTTGTCTTTCACATAATATACTTTAATTCATATTTCACGATAATACCTGTCTTTTCACTTCCTCTTATATTTCAGCCCAGGCAAACTGTCTAGTCACTGTACAACATTTTTGACTAGTGTTTCTCAGATAAAACATTCTATTATCTATTTCAAAATCAAATCTGCCTTGTCTCTGTCTTCTAAATTGCAGCCTAACCAAGCTGCATACATACCGTCCAGCCACTGTACAATATTTGTGGCTATTTCCTCTCAGGAAATGCCCTCTAATTTGTAATTTAAGATAAAACATGCCTCACCTCTCACTCTTAACCACTTCAGCCCCGGACCATTTGGCAGCCAAAGGACCAGAGGTCTTTTTTCAATTTCGCACTGCACTACTTTAACTGGTAATTGCGCGGTCATGCAATTTTGTAACCAAACAAAATTTGCGTCCTTTTCTTCCACAAATAGAGCTTTCTTTTGATGGTATTTGATTGCCTCTGTGATTTTTATTTTTTGCGATATAAACGGAAAAACAGCGAAAATTTTGAAAAAAAATGGAAAATTCCTATCAAAATACTTACCGTAATTTTCCTTTCCTGATGGACTCCATGGCAGCAACGTGTGGGTTTAGCCCCGCCTCCATTACCCTATAGGACACTACTCCCATAAATCTTTGCTCCCTGCCCACGGCCGTGTTCGATAACTAGTACTACTCCAGCCATTTGGGAGGGAACTCCTGCTGCCATGGAGTCCATCAGGAAAGGAAAATTACGGTAAGTATTTTGATAGGAATTTTCCATTTTCCTGACAGACTCCATGGCAGCAACGTGTGGGAAATAACTCGCCCAATAAACACACTTGGGTGGGCAAAATGCTGAACAGAAAAGATTTATTTAACGCTGTCAACCGACAGGACTTTTAAACCAAATTTAACAGAAGTTAAGGATGCAGGTTCAACACAGTAATGGGTCATAAACGTATGTATTGAAGACCAAGACGCTGCCCTGCAGATTACTTCCGGCGCCACGTGACGCGAGGCTGCCCATGATGTGGAAAGACTCCTGGTGGAATGTGCCGTCACTGCCTCAGGAGGAGCCAAGCCCTTCTCTCTGTAAGCCCATTGGATGGCTTGGACCACCCACGCAGCAATGGATCTAACAGAAGCTTTAGAGCCTTTATTCTTTCCATGAAACAGAACGAAGAGGGAGTCAGTCTGACGAAATGAAGCTGTAACGTCCAGATATTCTTTTAGTGTAGCACCCATGTCAAGAGGATGTGGATCCGAACTTCCATCAGACATGAAGGTAGGTAGAGTGATTTCCTGGTTTTCATGAAAAACAGTGGTTACTTTGGGATTTGATCCCAGCATTGGAATGAGGACCACTCTATCCGGGAAGAAGGTGAGGAAAGGTTCCTTGGAGCCTAGCGACTGAATCTCTGAAATTCTCTTCGCCGATGTTATGGCCACCAAAAAAGAGGTTTTAAGTGTCAGTTCCTTAACTGAAAGTGATTTGTTGAGTTGAGAAAAGAAATCCAACACCAGAGGAAGGTCCCATTTTGGAAACCTGGGTTTCTTCTGCGGCCTAAGCCTGACTGCACCTTTGAAAAACTGTTGAACCAAAGGATGATTGGCCCACGTGACTCCAGAAAATGCTGAGATAGCAGAAACTTGGACACGCAGGGAACTAACAGAAAGTGAGATATCCAATCCTGTTTGAAGGAAGCTTAACACATCCTGAACTGCCAATGTATTGCAGGAACTAGACCTGGAAGCCATGTGACTGGTAAACTTCGCCCAGATCCTTTCGTACACCCGATTGGTACTACCTCTTCTAGCACTAAGGAGAGTGGGAATAACCTCTAATGGACAGCCTGACGCTTCCAACCTTCCCCTCTCAAAAACCAGGCCCTTAGGTGCAGGTGATCCGGACAGGGATGTAACCTCGAACCTTGGGACAAGAGGTCTGGTCTGGATGGTAACGGGACCGGATCCTTGACACTGAGGAGTGTCAGAAGCGGAAACCAAGGCCTGTTGGGCCAATAGGGAATTACTGCAATTACCTCTGCTGTTTCCGACCTGAGTCTCTTCAGGAACTGTAGGATGATCGGTATTGGAGGAAAGGCATACGCCTTGAGGAACCACCATTTCTCCGTCAGGGCATCTACCCCGTAGGCTTGCGGATCTCTGTACCTTGAATAGTACTTTGCTATTTTCTTGTTGCATGGGGAGGCAAACAGGTCGACCTCTGGGCAGATCCCCAGTGTTAGAATCCAATCGAATACCTCCTCGTGGAGAGACCACTCGTTGTTGTCTAGAGATATTCGGGAGAGGAAGTCTGCCTGGACGTTCTGAATTCCTGGCACATAAGTCGCTGTCAGATCCTTCAAGTTCTTCTGAGCCCAAGACATGATCGGTTCCACTTCTTGGAGAAGGGAAAAACTTCGAGTGCCCCCTTGCCTTCTGATGTATGCCACTGCTGTGGTATTGTCCAGTCTGAGTTGGACCGAGGCCCCTGGGATCAGGTGACGAAAAGCCAGAAGGGCCTGGAAGGCCGCCCTCAATTCCAGGACGTTTGACACTGTCCTTCTGGAGGGAGGATCCCAAGTGCCCTGGGCGACTTCCGCCAGGCAGTGGGCCCCCCATCCCCTGTTGCTGGCATCTGAGGTTATAGTTACCCATGGGATGGGACAAATGGAATGGCAGTTGCAAAGGTTCTCCCGTTGTAGCCACCATAGTAGGGAGTTCTTCATGGATGAAGTAATCCGAATCGTCTGGGCTTTGTTGCCTGTCCATTGCTGAAGGAAGCCCTTCTGAAAAGGCCTCATCCTCCACTGTGCCCATCTCACCATCGGGATTGTTGAAACCATGGTGCCTATAATTCTCAGGCACTGGAGAGCTTGAAGGTAGGAAGCCGTAAGAGCTGGACGGATTCTGTCCCTTACCACTGAGATCTTTTCCTCTGGTAGTGAGATAGTGCCCCTGACTGTGTCGAACAGAGCCCCTAAGAATAGTAGGGTTTGTGATGGGGTCAGTTGGCTCTTCTCCAGATTCAGTATCCACCCGAACTCCTGTAGAGTGGAGATAACTTGCCGTCTGTGAATTAGAAGCTGTTCTCTGTCTTGTGCCAATAGTAGAAGGTCGTCTAAATAGTGATGTAGACGAATTCCCCTGGTTCTCAGAAGAGCTACCACTGCCAACAGAGTTTTTGAAAACACACGCGGAGAAGTTGATAGCCCGAAGGGAAGGCACGTGAATTGAAAATGGAGCTTGCCTACTGAAAAGCGAAGGAATTGTTGATAGTTTTCGGCAACGGGAACGTGAAAATAGGCGTCTTTGAGATCTATGGAGATCATCCAATCTCCTGGTTGGACGGAATGTTGTATTGTGGACAGTGTTTCCATTTTGAACCTTTCCTTTCTTATGAAGGTGTTTAGATGGGTCAGGTCTATGACCGGCCTCCAGGCCCCGCTTTTTTCTGGACCAAAAAGAGGGGAGAGTAGATCCCCCTGCCTCGCTGGTCGGCCGGGACATGGATAACAGCCTTTTTGGGAAAGATCTTCTCTGACCTTGGGGTCGACGATCTTGGGGGAGGAACCCCGACTTCCCACCAGTGGCCCGGGTAATCGCCTCGTCCAACTTGTTCCCGAACAGGGAGGACCCCTCAAAGGGGATACGACACCAGACTTGTTTTGAGGCTGGGTCGGCTAACCAGGGGCGGAGCCACAGCGCCCGTTTGGCAGTGACAGATGAAAGCATTATCCGAGCCGTCAGGCGTATGATGTCAATAGAGGCTTCCCCAAGAAAAGCCGACGCAAGCCTCAATTCTTGAATAGGCGAGCATCTAGCCGCATCATCCGAGATGCCTCTCAGTGTCTCATCTACACTGTCAGTCCACACTTCCATCGCTTTAGACAAAGCGGCTAGGGCAAGAGCTGGCTTACAGGCCATGCCTGCTGTTAGGTACACCCTCTTCAGGTCTGCATCAATTCGACGGTCTAACACGTCTTTGAAGGACACTGTGTCCTCTAAAGGGAGAGTCACATGCTTCACCAACCTCATGACTGCTGCATCTATCAAGGGAGCAGACTCCAAGTGCTTCACTTCTTCCTCCTTGAAGGGATAGAGTTTTGCGATTTTGGAAAGCATGGAATTTTTCTTCTCCACCTTGCCCCATTCGTCCGTGACGATTTCGCCAAGCTCTGCAATAAAAGGAAAATTAACACGCTCTTTCTTTAATTGTTTAAAGAATTTCCTTTGCTTGGGGGCAGCTTCTACTGGGTCTTCCCAATTAAGCGTTTCTCTGATAGCCTTAACCAAGGGTGGGAGCAGAGCAAAATCAAAGCCCACAAGAGGGCTATCTTCCTCTGAGTCACTGTCGGATATGGCAACCGAAGGGTGGCTCTGAACCGAGGACTCCCAGGTATCTTGCAACTGGGTCTCCCTCACTGGAGAACGAGACTGCTCCGCTGGAGGTGTATGGGAATGATCATCCATGTTCCTGAGCGACTCCTTCACAACCCTTTCCACCAGGGATTTAAGATGTTGATCCGTATCTCCTCTTTCTTTGGAGGCTTTGGAAAAACAAAGGTCGCATAAGGATCTTCCTGGGGGAGCTTGACTTCTGCATCCCCAGCAGGAATTAGTAGAGCGACTGGAGTGAGAGCGCTCATCACTACGGTGTCCTGATTTAGAGGAGGAACCACCATGTTTTGATTTGGAAGAGGATTGCCGGTTTTGCGACTTGGAGGAGTCGCTTCCTCTATGAGAGCTGCGATGTGTATCTGATCTAGAAGGGCTGAGGAAAAAAACAAAAGACAAAGACCACACACAAAACAAAACATCAGGCAATAGATAAGCAATCAGGCACACACCCTTCCCTAATTACCAGACTATCAGGAAAAGACATATTCCCAATACCTTTTTTGAGAGGGCTGGCCACAGACAGGCAGTGGTGAATCCATGTCCTCAGCGATGTCCATCTGAACTGAGAATGACAGAGATCAATGCAAGGGACAGGAAGATTCCTCTGACCTGTCCCAGAAAAGCCACTTACCAGTAGCTGCAACACAGGAGCCTGGGGAAGTCACTGGGATAACCTGCAATCATTCCCAAAGCTTGCAGGCTATTTCCCCAGTTTAAATAGCGCGCCCCTGTGACGTCATTGCCGTCCCAATGCGCATGCGCGAATAGCGGCAAATCGCCGCTATCACGCATGCGCGAACCAAGCCTCGCTCTCGTACCGCGCTCGCGCATGCGCAGAACGCCCGAAAAACGAAAGCGGAAGTGATACGGCGGCTGGAACGCAGGAAGAACCAGCCGCCATGCCTGAGAAAAACAAACACACATGCTTCAAACAAACAACAGCTACTGGAACCGCACAGGAGGAAATAACAAACACTGCTGCCATGAAAAGAAATATCGATACTCTCACCACTCCACCACGATCGACCAGGCCGAAGGTAAGACCGGACTTCTCCAGGGCAAAAACGGGTCACCTGCTAGTAGCTGGCTATCTGACCAGTGCGCAGCCTGCCTGCCAGTGGCTAGGATAAGGGCTTCTTCCTTGCGCCTCTTCCACTGCCCACTCCATACCCTGCTAATAGCTAGGGCTTAGCGGAGCCATGCGACTTTCCCATCCAGAGTCGCAGATCGGCCAATCAGGATCGTGGGGAAAATTTATCTTCAGGTAGAAAGACCACCAACTAGGTCCTTCGGAGGAGGACAAAAAAAGAACACGGCCGTGGGCAGGGAGCAAAGATTTATGGGAGTAGTGTCCTATAGGGTAATGGAGGCGGGGCTAAACCCACACGTTGCTGCCATGGAGTCTGTCAGGAAAAAGAGATTTTCTACATTTTGTTATAAAAAAAATCTAATAAACTCAATTTTAGTCAAACATTTGGGCCAAAATGTATTCAGCCACATGTCTTTAGTAAAAAAAATGCCAATAAGCGTATATTTATTGGTTTGCGCAAAAGTTATAGCGTCTACAAACTAGAGTACATTTTCTGGAATTTACACCGCTTTTAATTTATGACTGCCTATTTCATTTCTTGAGGTGCTAAAATGGCAGAGAAGTACAAAACCCCCCCCAAATGACCCATTTTGGAAAGTAGACACCCCAAGCTATTTTCTGAGAGGCATGTTGAGCCCATTGAATATTTTTTTTTTTAGTCCCAAGTGATTGAATAAAGACAAAAATAAAAAAGATTTTTTTTTTTTTTCAAAAAGTTGTCACTAAATGATATATTGCTCACACATGCCATAGTTATATGTGGAATTGCACCCCAAAATACATTTTGCTGCTTCTCCTGAGTATGGGGATACCACATGTGTGGGACTTTTTGGGAGCCTAGCCGCGTACGGGGCCCCGAAACCCAAGCACCGCCTTCAGGATTTCTAAGGGTGCAAATTTTTGATTTCACTCCTCACTACCTATCACTTTTTCGAAGGCCATAAAATGCCAAAATAGCACAAAACCCCCCCAAATGACCCCATTTTGGAAAGTAGACACCCCAAGCTATTTGTTGAGAGGCATGGTGAGTATTTTACAGCTCTCATTTGTTTTTGAACTGAAGAAAGTAAAGAAAAAAACATTTTTTTTTTTTTTTTTTCAATTTTCAAAACTTTGTGACAAAAAGCGAGATCTGCAAAATACTCACCATACCTCTCAGCAAATAGCTTGGGGTGTCTACTTTCCAAAATGGGGTCATTTTGGGGGGTTTTATGCCATCTGGGCATTCCATGGCCTCCGAAACTGTGATTGGCAGTGAGAAGTGAAATAAAAAAAATTACACCCTTAGAAAGCCTGAAGGCGGTGATTGGTTTTTGGGGTTCCGTACGCAGCTAGGCTCCCAAAAAGTCCCACACATGTGGTATCCCCGTACTCAGGAGAAGCAACAGAATGTATTTTGGGGTGTATTTCCACATATGCCCATGACATGTTTGAGCAATATATCATTTAGTGACAACTTTTTGTAAAAAAAATATATATATATATTTTTTTTCATTATTCAATCTCTTGGGACAAAAAAAAAAAAATATTTAATGGGCTCAACATTGCTCTCATCAAATAGCTTGGGGTGTCTACTTTCCAAAATGGGGTCATTTGGGGGGGGGGTTTGAACTGTCCTGGCATTTTATGCACAACATTTAGAAGCCTATGTCACACGTCACCCATTCTTCTAACCACTTGTAGACAAAGCCCTTTCTGACACTTTTTGTTTACATGAAAACATATTTTTTTTTTGCAAGAAAATTACGTTGAACCCCCAAACACTATATATAATGTTAAAGCAAAGGCCTTACAGATTAAAATGGTGGGTGTTGCATTTTTTTTTTCCACACAGTATTTGCGCAGCGATTTTTCAAACGCATTTTTTGTGGAAAAAATACACTTTTTTTATTTTAATGCACTAAAACACACTATATTGCTCAAATTTTTGATGAAATAAAAAATATGATCTTAGGCCGAGTACATGGATACCAAACACGACATGCTTTAAAATTGCGCACAAACACGCAGTGGCGACAAACTACATACATTTTTAAAAGCCTTTAAAAGCCTTTACATGATACCACATTAGATTCACGGAGGAGGTCTACTGCTAAAATTACTGCCCTCGATCTGACCTTCGCGGTGATACCTCACATGCATGGTGCAATTGCTGTTTACATATGACGCCAGACCAACGCTTGTGTACGCCTTTGCGCAAGAGAAGGGGGGGCAGGGGTGCTTTTTTTTTTTTTTTTTGTTTTTTTTTTATTTATTTAGCTTTTTTATTTTATTTTTAAACTGTTCCTTCCATTTTTTTTCTTTGTTATGATTTTTATTGTTATCTCAGGGAATGTAAATATCCCTATGATAGCAATAGGCAGTGACAGGTACTCTTTTTTTTTGAAAAAATTGGGGTCTATTAGACCCTAGATCTTTCCTCTGCCCTCAAAGCATCTGACCACACCAAGATTGGTGTGATAAAATGCTTTCCCAATTTCCCAATGGCGCGGTTTATATCCGGGAGGGGGGACATTCCCTCCCACTGCTTGTAAAAGCAGTCTAGAGGCTAATTACCCGCTAGAATTGCTTTTACATGAAAGCACTGGCTGAAAAGAATGATACCAAGATGATACCTAAACCTGCAGGCATCATTCTGGTATAACCATTCAAAGTCCAGCAACATACTGGACATATATTGTAATCTTTTTTTTTTCATGCAGCCTCTTGGCTGAACGAAAAAAAAGAGATTGATTGGTGGGTATGCCCACCATTAGAATACCTCCCTTCATCCACCCACTTCTAATGATGGGCATACATGCACCATTTATATATGCCGATGCATGGGGGCATCCTCCCGCAAAAGTTATGCCGTGTACACACGGTCGGAATTTCGACCGTATGTACGTGGCATTAGGAGCCAATCGCTCCTCCCCCCCCCTGCTGCCCCCTTGCTTCGGCATATATGCTCTTTTTTTTAACTGTGGTGGTGAAATCACCTCCTACAGCGTTGGAGTCGCGGCTTTATGTATCGTGGGAGCAAACGCTGTTGCTGTCAAGATAAATAAATCCGCGTTGCAACTGAATGGCGCACCTGAAAACAAAAAAAAAATGGTTAACACTAAAACACAGTAAACAAAATTACATACCTGAAAAGCAAGCATGATAAAACATGATAAAACATAATAAAACATCGCAGAATAGAATGGAGTAAAAAAAGAGCAACAATAGAGAGAGAATAGAGTGAGAGAGAGAACAATAAAACGACAACTATTTTTATTTTTTTTATTTTTTTGAGATTCACAGGTAAAAAAGCTCCTGACTGAAGCGACTGAATCAAAACGCTACCACAAAAAAAATGTTAGCGATCGCAGGGATCAGGCCTGACTCTGCGAACGCTGCAGTTATGTGTGCTTAGTGTTTTGTAAGTGACAGTGATCGATCGATACTGCACTTGGGTGGGCTGGGCTGGGCGGAGGGGGAAAACGCAGGTGCTAGCAGGTATCTGGGCTGATCCCGCTAACAATGCGTTTTTTTTTGGAACCCTAAACTGCTGGGACGCTAGTATAGATCTGATCAGATCAGATATTGATCTGTTCAGATACTGTGCCACTAAGGGAGGTGTATGCTTTGCGCGTGGGTGTTTGCGGTACTGGCACTAACCTGGGGCGACGCAGACCTTATTTGACCCTAAAACCTAATTGATATCACCCGCCGGGCGATCAGGGGGTTAAACCGTTATTGGGTAATAAATGGCGGGTGCCCTGACAGTATAAAAAACAAGCTAACTAACCAGCGTCACCCGTAACAGTAATACAAAAAAAAACTGGTTACCTAGCGACACTAATGCAGCGATCAGAAAAACGATCGCTTAGTGACACTGGCAAAAGGGGGTGAAAGGGTTAACTAGGGGCAATCAGGGGGTTAAAACCTTTATTAGGTAATATATGGGGGTACCTGACGCTATATAAAAACCTGACGGGGAACCTAAATAACGAAATAACTAACTGGCTAACCAGCGTCACCAGTGACAGTTATACAGTGATCACTGGTGAAAGGGTTAACTCTAGGGGCAATCAGGGGGTTAAAACCTTTATTTAGGTTGTAATATGGGGGTACCTGACCTATAAACCTATTTATGAACCTATATAAACATGGCGGTTACCTAAAAAAAAAAAATGGTTACCTAGCGACACTAATGCAGCGATCAGCAAAACGATCGCTTAGTGACACTGGCAAAAGGGGGTGAAAGGGTTAACTAGGGGCAATCAGGGGGTTAAAACCTTTATTAGGTAATATATGGGGGTACCTGACGCTATATAAAAACCTGACGGGGAACCTAAATAACGAAATAACTAACTGGCTAACCAGCGTCACCAGTGACAGTTATACAGTGATCACTGGTGAAAGGGTTAACTCTAGGGGCAATCAAGGGGTTAAAACCTTTATTTAGGTTGTAATATGGGGGTACCTGACCTATAAACCTATTTATGAAACCTATATAAACATGGCATTAAATTGTGTGATTGACAATTGGTGATTGAATGGTTATTTTTGAATTTTACTGATAAAAATATATATAGTTAGCTATATAAACATGGCGGTGGTGATTTAAAGAAATGATTACACCTCACTCGACCGCCCGTTATTATATGACCCGCTTGTTTTTTGATAGTGCCTCCCTCGCTTGTCGCCTGAATTGAATTAATATGTATAAATAAATGTTGCTAATTTCGATAAATTAGAAATATAATAGATATTGATTATTGAATTATGAATGATTATTATAATATATATATGTGTAGAAATGATGAGTGAATTTGGGTTGATTGTTGATGTGAATCTTATTTTGAATTTGAATATTTTGCACTCCCTCGCTTATGATATTGGTTCTTATTGAGTATCCCTGAATTTATGAGAATTTGGGGGGGAGTGTGGGTGTGTTTGATGAGTGTGAAACGATGGATGAGATGATGGATGGTATGTGTGTATTTTTTGTGTATTAGAAATTAAATGTGTGATGAGTATGTTACCTAAAAAAAAAAATGGTTACCTAGCGACAGCAGTGACACTAATACAGCGATCAGAAAAACGATCGCTTAGTGACACTGGCAAAAGGGGGTGAAAGGGTTACCTGGGGGGCAATCAAGGGGTTAAACCTTTATTAGGGGGGGGGGATAGGGGGCTACCTTGGACCTAAAACTAACTGCACTGACAGTTATTACAGTCACACTGACACTAAATGCAGTGATCAGTAAAAAAATGATCACTGCAATTAGTGACACTGTGACTGGGGGGGGAGGGGGTGATCTGGGGGGTGATCTGGGGGTGACAGGGGGGTGTTTTGTGTGCCTATGTGTACTGGTGTCAGTGTACTGTTGGTGCACTAACCTGTACATGTTGACAGCTCGGCGTTCCGGTCACATAGACCGGCGCACCGAGCGTGACATCACTTCCTCTGCCTGTGTTTTGATTGACACAGACAGAGGAAGCATCTGATTCGCCAGGAGCGATCGCGAGGGGGTGGCCAGAAACCACTGGCCGTCCCCTCATCCCGGATCGCTCCTGAAGCGATCCCGACCGTCCCCGCCGGCCGGGGGGGGGTCCGATCGGACCCCCCACGCGCCTGAAGAATGGCACGTACAGGTACGTGATTCTGCCTGTACGTGCCATTCTGCCGACGTATATGTACATGGGGCGGTCGGGAAGTGGTTAAATTATGGCCTAACCAAGCTGCTAATTTACTGTCCACTCAATATGCAGTATTTGTAGCTATTGTTTACAAACACACTCAAATTTTTTTGGAAGGTAAAACCTGCCTTCTCTCTATATTTTATGTAAGTGCTCATGTAGTGCCTTGATGCTGGTCAATTTTTCCTAAACACTTATCTGAAGTCTATATTCTGAATAAATCGGGAATAATTGGGAATATGGGAGGGGTTTAGGTAATGTGGAGTTGTGGTTTTTAAGTGTTTTTTCTGCACTCTGCTTTGACATTTTTTTTTTTAAACAATAAGATAATGCAGTGTGGACCTCAAGCTTAGAGAAAATATTATTAAAAAATGTTGCCACTGGCCAATTTGTAAGAAGTTGAGGGCTTTAGCTTTACTGGCTATTTTTTAAAGAATGTATACACACGCATAAATGTATAACATACATTAAATGCACATATATTGTGTGTAGATTGTTGTTGAAATTAATGGTCTCTTTAGAGTTAAAAATATACTTGGATAGATTCTTTTTAAACCACTGTTTCATGTCACTTTAGGGGCTCAATGTGAGATCTAACAGCATTTGGCTCCCATAATTGATAACCAATACATCTGACCGCCCCTCAGGGTGTCAGGAAGGAATTTTTTTCCTCTGCTGTAGCAATTGGCCACTCAAGTAGGGGTTTTTCGCCTTCCTCTGGATCAACGGGAGGGTGGGTGTAGGTCAACAGGTTTTTTCCTACAGATCCATCATCTGAACTCATCAGACAAACAGCAGGACCATCAGCATCATCAGCCGCCTCTCGCAAGACCGTTATCGCCTCAGCAACCGTATCAGTTTTTTCAACGCATCATTCCCTCAACATCAAATTTTTTTATTACCTCGGCATGTGCAATTTTAAATACTCATTAGAGTCTCTCCGCAGACTAAGAAATTTGACCGCAACTCTACCGACCTACATTCAAAAAATATTACAAAAAGAACGACTACTAAGGATCGATCCACAATCAACCATCAAACATAAGATGACGACAATTCAACCGCAACAGTTAGCATGCGCCTTGATTAACACCAAATTGGCAGTAAAGCACAGGCACGAAATCCATGACTTCATCACACAAAACAACATAGATTGCCTCTTCATCACAGAAAGCTGGCTAACACCGGACTGCAACACCATCTTAACAGAATTAGTGCCCGAAAACTACAGGATCCTAACCGAGCATAGGAAAGGAAAAAAAGGAGGAGGCCTAGCAGTGATCTTCAAAGCTCACCTGGCGCTCGCCAAACCTACGGTACAGAACACAGCAACCTTTATGGAGACACTTACTCTACAGATGCAAACAACACCACAAGAAACCATCCACATGCTGCTATGCTACAGACCACCAGGACCAATGACAAATCCACCGATACCACTCACTGAATTCATTTCATCACACACCCTGAAAAACAACAAGGTTCTGGTACTCGGAAATTTCAACCTCTGGGCAAACTCCACCGAAGACCCCATCGCCACCACCTGCATCAACCAACTGGAAGACCTAGGGCTTGAACAACTAGTAAATGCTCCCACACATGGGTCGGGTCACATTCTGGACCTCATCTTCAAGCAAAATATGGACATCAACATACTAGACAACATATCGCTACCATGGACAGACCACCACTCTATCAAATTTGAAATCACCACTAACATCAGCCTCCAAAAATCAAATCTGGCGGCAACAACACATTGGATCAGATCACAGAAGAAACTACACTCGGAAATCTTCAAAACCACACTAATAAACAAAATGGCAACACTAAATCAAAACCACTCAACAGAACGAACACTCAGCTTCTTAAACAAGGCACTACTACAAACAGCAGACGCTGTCGCCCCGAAACATCGAGCACCCCTTCCGCAAGAAAAATTCTGGATGGTTTAATGGCGCTCTTACTGAAACGGGAACACAGAAGAGCAGAAAGAGCCTGGAGAAGAAACACTACAAAGGAAAATCACACAAACTACAAAATACTCAAGAACCCAAGAAATATCATAAAGCAATTTTCACAGCAAAAAAAGAACATGTCTCAAACACCCTCTCAAAAGCCTTAAACCGGCCACGTGAACTTTTCAAACTAGTCGCCCAGACTATGAACCCCACCTGCCTTGAGCCCCTAGAAAACGAAGCTCAAGAATACTGCAACGAGTTATCGGATTTTTTCATCAACAAAATCGACAACATTAAGAAAATAATTCAACAAAAAAAAAACAACAACCAATTCCACTCAACCAAACCCAGGTAAGGAATTTTACTTGCACAACACACAATCACCACATTTCTCGCTTACCCCGATCACCACGGATGAAACCAAAAATATCATCAAGAGCCTCCGAGACAGTACATCACCAAACGACATCATTCCTACAAAACTCTTGAAAGAATACTCCGACATTCTGGCCCCCTCTATTACACACCTATTAAATCAGTCGTTCAAAGAAGGGTTGGTTCCTATTTCCCTCAAGCAAGGCATGATCAAACCACTCCTAAAGAAACCCAACCTCGACCCCAAAGATCCGAACAATCGCAGACCAGTAACAAGCCTGAACACCATCTCCAAGATTATGGAGAAAGCAGTAGTACAACAGCTTCAACTCCACCTGGACACACACAAGCTCTTGGACCCACTACAATCAAGATTTCGCCCAGGCCATGGCACAAATACGGCACTTCTGAAAATATGGGATGACGCCCTAGAAGCAGCGGATGACGGAGAATCGTGTCTTCTGGTACTGCTGGATCTTAGCGCGGCGTTCGACACGGTGGACCACAACACTCTTCTCAGCCGCCTCAAGGAAGTGGCCGGAGTTACAGATGGAGCTCTGCATGGTTTGCTTCCTTCTTAGGAAACCGGTCGCAGACAGTGAAACTAGGAGCCTTCACTTCGGAAACCCGGGCAATTTCTTATAGAGTCCCTCAAGGATCACCATTATCACCAGTACTCTTCAACATTTACATCTGGCCACTCTTCAAAATTCAAAATTATTAGCAAATCAAATCTATGCTTCCACTCATATGCAGACAACACTCAACTGTACTTCCATATCACCAAAAGACCAATACCAAGAACTAGAAAAATGTCTTACATTGATAGATGACTGGATGACCACTAGCTCCCTCAAACTCAATGGATCGAAAACAGAACTGCTGCTCCTTAATGTAAATCGAAGTATAAAAACGAAGACGCCATGGACACCACCAACCATTCTTGGACAGACCATCCTCCCAAGCACCAAAGCCAAAAGCCTCGGAGTCATCTTTGATTCAGAGATGACGATGGAGGCACAAATAGGATCAGTAATCAGCGGATCCCATCATCTCCTCCGCATGCTTCGCAGACTTATCCCATACATCCCGGAAAAGGAGAAAGCAGTAGTAGTGGGAACTATCATCAATTCGTGTCTCGACTATGCAAACTCCCTCTACATAGGATTACCGGATTACCAGATTGCACACCTACAAGTCGTCCAAAACACAGCAGCACTGGAAAGAAACCCTGGGAATCCTTCTCCCATCCCTAAGGACCCTTCATTGGTTCACGGTAAAAGATAGGATCACATTCAAGACCCTCTGCCTCACCCACAAATGTACACAAGGAACCGCTCCTCAATACCTTTGTGAGAAAATAAAAAAATACATACCAAATCGCAGCCTTCGATCGACAAACCAAAACCTTCTTCTCATCCCCAAAGCCCGCTACAAATCAAAGGGAGAAAGAAGATTCGCAGTACAGGGGCCTCTGCTATGGAATGCTCTACCAAACAACATCCGCTTGGAAGAAAACCATCAGGCCTTCAGGAAAATACTCAAGACCCACCTCTCCTAATATAGCAAGACAACAAGGGCAGAAAATCGCCTTGAGGCGATTCAGTTCGCATTTGCAGCACTATACAAATCATTCATTCATTCAACCAAGTTGTTATGTCTGTTGAATTTATAGCATTGATTATGTGCATGGTTTAGTAATTGTATTTAGTGATGGACGAACTTCCGACGGGACGTTTCGCAAATGCGATCCGCGAACGTGCCCAAATGTTTGCGAACCACAGCTTTGCGGCGGGCACCATTCACTTGGCAGGCGAACCTTAAAAACCTCCAAGTCATATTTGCAGCCACAAAATACTTACTAGCTGTGCACACATAGTCCCACAACATGGACACTGACATACCAGAAGTATTAAGTGAATCTGGGATCGACAACAGCAAGCATTCTTTTTTTTTCTGTGAAATTTTGTCAATTCAAGGCCATGGAGGAGAGGCAAGATCAGGCCAGGCTATGAAGGGGGTGCAGGAGATGATCAGTGCCACAGTCAGGGCAGCGCAGTCCTGTGCCAGTGTCCCAGTGTGCCAACCTGTACTTGAGCCCCTGACCCCTCCCTATGCCCGGCCCTTACCCCTACCTATGCAGGGCTCCACTGCAGTGGTCCGGAGGTGCCAATCCAGAGATGATTCTCAGCCATGGTGCTGGCACTGCCTGCTGATAGGCTTCTCCGCTGCTATCTCCCTCACTGACACCAGAACCACGATAGAGAGCACTGACACCAGCACCGAGATAGAGAGCACTGACACCAGCACTGAGATAGAGAGCACTGACACCAGCACCGAGATAGAGAGCACTGACACCAGTACCGTGATAGAGAGCACGGACACCAGCACCAAGATAGAGAGCACTGACACCAGCACCAAGATAGAGAGCACTGACACCAGCAACTCGCTGCGGGACCCAAATATATGACACCGCTCAACCTCTTCAAACAGGAGGGTATGGGCATATAGTACGGTGTGCTTTTTTTGTACAAGTGAGCCAAAGGTAGAAAAAAGGTCCGTGTGCTAGATTATATAAATCGTTTATACAGTTATGCATATACATGATCTACTGGTCACATGTGTTGAATTCCTCCGAGATCCATGCCTCATTCATTTTTATAAATGTGAGGTAGTCAACACTGTCGTGAGCAAGGCGAGTGCGCTTATCGGTCACAATCCTTTCGGACAGGGCACTGGACGAGGGGCAAGCCAACAGTTCCATTGCAAATTGTGCAAGCTCTGGCCATAGGTCAAGCCTGCCCACCCAGTAGTCCAGGGGTTCATAACTTCTCAGAGCGTCCACATCGGCCGTTAACCCGATGTAGTCGGTCACCTGTTGGTCTAGGCATTCCCTGATGCTGGATCGGGATGACACCTGTCGATGGGTCGGCTGAAAGAATGATCTCATATCAGAAGTGACCAACACATCTTCAAACCGCCCTCTTCTTGCAGGCGCTGTTGGATTGGTAACCGCAACTCTTTCTCTGGGAGTGGAAATTCCTCTGCCAGAGCACGCAAAAGCAGAATGCAGCATTTCTCTAAGCAAGGCCTGGAAGTGCTCCATTCTGACAGACCTCTGTGATGGTGGTAACATTTCCGCCATTTTGTGTTTGTACCGGGGGTCTAAGTACTTTGCCACCCAATACTGGTCCTTGACCTTTATGCTTTTTATACGGGGGTCCCTGTTAAAAAACTGGAGCATGAAGGCCCCCATTTGCACTAAACTGGAAGTGGTGTGGTGGCCTGGCTCCTGCTCATCATCCAGGATAATGTCGTCCTCCTTGTTCTCCTCCCCCCATCCACAGACAACAACAGGGATCCCAGAAAGGTTTAAAGCATGCTCTTCTTGCTCCTCCTCATCCGCCCCGGCACCATCCTCCTCTGACTCCTCTTCAGACTCCTGTTGTTGACTTGTCTCAGATAGAGTAGCCCCCCTGGGAATTCATCCAGAATTGCGACTTCCTCATCTTCCTGCTCCTGCTCCTCGACGGCTTGATCAATGAAACGACGCAATGCACGCTCCATAAAGAAGGTGTAAGGTACGATGTCACTGATGGCGCCATGGCTGCGACTGACCAGTTTGGTGATCTCATCAAATGGCCACAGAAGTCTGCATGCATCGTGCATGAGCAGCCACTGGCGTGGTGTTCGTACAGGTAGTCGTTAACTGCACGTTTCTGCTGGAGCAGCCTATCAAGCATATAGAAGGTTGAGTTCCATCACGTCGGGCAATCACAAATAAGACGTCTGACCGGCAGATTGTGTCGCTGCTGAATGTCAGCAAGGCGAGCCATGGCCGTGTAAGATCTTCTGAAATGGGCCGAGATTTTCCTTGCCTGCCGCAAGATGTCCTGGACCCCAGGGTATTTGACAACGAATCGCTGCACGACCAAGTTTAAGACGTGTGCCATGCATGGCACATGTGTAATTTTGCCCTGTTTCAACGTGCTCAGCAGATTGGCACCGTTGTCGCACACCACTTTACCAACTGTCAAATTGAGCGTTGTTAGCCACTGATCTGCCTATGAATGTAAAGCTGAAAGGAGTGCAGGGCCAGTGTGGCTCTTGGCTTCCAGGCACAACAGACGCAGCACAGCATGGCAATGTCTCACCTGGCATGTCGAATAGGTTCTGGGGATCTTGGGCGGTGCAGCGGAAGAGACGCTAGCAGCGGAAAAGGAGGAATCAGCCGAGGAGGAGAGGGAGGATGGAGTAGTAGGAGGAGAAGAAGAGGCAGGCCTGCATGCAATCCGTGGTGGTAAAACCAAATCTACATGGGTGCCACGGGTTACATGCTTGACGGCCGTCAGAAGGTTCATCCAGTGGGCAGTAAAAGTTATATACCTTCCCTGCCCGTGTTTGCTAGACCACGTGTCTGTGGTCAGATGTATCTTGGCACCGACACTGTGTGCCAAGAGATACATTCACTTGCCGCTGAACATGGCCATATAGCTCTGGGATGCCCTTCTGTGAGAAATACTTCCTTCCTGGGACCTTCCATTGTGGTGTTCCAATGGCCACAAATTTTCGAAAGGCCTCCGAGTCCACAAGTTTATATGGCAGTAGTTGGCGGGCTATCAGTTCTGACAAGCCAGCGGTCAGCCGTTGGGCAAGAGGGTTATCCGGCGTCATCATTTTTTTACGCTCAAACATTTGGCCCACGGAAGCCTGCCTTTTTCCAGAAAAACGTGAGCAAGGCATGATGGAAGGTGGAGTGGAGGACACTTCTGAGGAGAGAGGAGAAGGAGAAGTAGAAGAGGCTGGACGGTGAGAGCCTGGAGTGTGGCTTTGTGGGTTCTGACGTCGTTGCTCCCACTGGGCTCGGTGATGGCAGCTCATGTGCCTTCTTAAGGCGGTCGTCCCTAGGTGAGTATTGGGCTTACCGCCACTTATGTGTTGACTGCAAAGGCTGCAGATGGCAACACTGTTGTCAGCAGCGGACTCATTAAAAAAAGCCCACAATGCAGAGCCATGTGTCAGCATCCTGGGAGCGCCAGATGTGACCGTACATGGTTGATGCCTCGCTCCTGATACATTAGCAGTCTGGTTTGTCCCTCCTGTGCAATGTAAGTTCCGCCTGCTTCTCCTCCCTATCTGCTGGTCCATCTCTCCCTCTGAACTCCCCTCCTCTTCCTCTCTTGTGGGCACCCACGGGACGTCCCTAGACACGTCATCATCAACGTCACCTTCCCCACCACTATAATTAGAGATCTTGGAGTAGGCAGCAACAGCGGGGACAAAACTCCTTGGGCTGATCTGGGTACTGTGGTCAGACTGCTGAGTGGCGGTTGTTGCTACCTCCCCTTCCTGATCCAATGCCAAGAATGGCTGCGCATCGGAAATGTCTTGTGATGATGGATCGGAAAATAATTCCTGTGACTCAAGCGGAGGGTATATGGTGGTGGTGGTGTTGGTGGTAGTGTCTTTGGGGGTGCACACAGCAGAGAGTGAAGAGGGTGCAGATCGAGAGGATGAGGAGAGTGCAGAAGAGTAAGGCTGAGTGAGCCACTCAACCAAGTCTGGTGCGTCCTTTGACTTAATAGAACGCACCTTCTGCAACTTCCCACTTTGGCTCAAGCCTGGTGCTCCTGCCCAAACCCTACCACCCCTGTGGAAGGGCCTGCCTCTTCCTCTGCCTGTCATTTTTTAAATGACCCTGTGACAAAAGTCTATAGAGAAGTGCAGTATATGTGGAAGAAGGTATATAACACCCGCTTCAATCTATTGTTTTGGGGGGCCACTGGTATATCACACCAGTTATAATACTTTTTTCTAATTACGTTTGTCACTCTTTGTAGTATCGCTGCAGAACCGCTCAGCAGTCACAATGCTGCACAGTAGAAATGCACTATACTGTGCTTTCTATATTTGAAAGTATTTTATACGTGTATTACACCCCTATATACTGCACACCAAATAGTACACCTATACCAGTCCTTAAAAGGACTTTTGTGGACCTAATAGTAGCTAGCTAGTGAATTACAGACTGTCCCTCCCTGCTCCAAACAGCAAACTCTATCCCTACACTGAGAAAACACAGCTGCAGAATCGGTCAGCACTGCAGTGCACTATAATATGCTTTCTATATTTGAAAGAAGGTATATTATAAGTGTATTACAACCCTATATACTGTACACCTATACCAGTCCTTAAAAGGACTTTTGTGGACCTAATAGCAGCTAGCTAGTGAATTACAGACTGTCCCTCCCTGCTCCAA
The DNA here is from genome assembly GCA_028564925.1 of Lithobates sylvaticus. Taxonomy (NCBI): domain Eukaryota; kingdom Metazoa; phylum Chordata; class Amphibia; order Anura; family Ranidae; genus Lithobates; species Lithobates sylvaticus. The sequence continues at coordinate 328,644,856 of CM053029.1, read as the reverse complement.
ACAGCAAACTCTATCCCTACACTGAGAAAACACAGCTGCAGAATCGGTCAGCACTGCAGTGCACTATAATATGCTTTCTATATTTGAAAGAAAGTATATTATAAGTGTATTACAACCCTATATACTGTACACCTATACCAGTCCTTAAAAGGACTTTTGTGGACCTAATAGCTAGTGATTACAGTCTTTCCCTGCTCCAAATGGCAACCTTTCCCTACACTGACAAAAGACAGAATGTAAAATGGCCGCCAGATCAGGTCTATTTATAAGTTAGGGGGTATGTCCATGTGCTGAAATGTCTCAATTGGCTGTCCTGTACCCCATGATGGATGTGTCATGGGTCAAAGTTCTTCACAATGTATAAGAATATGGCCGCTGCGAACAGCGCCATAAGTCTGCCGGTTTGGCGAATCGCGAACAAGCAAAGTTTGCCGTGAACCACAAGGCCATCTCTATTTGTATTTGGCTAGATATGGTTGACAGCAGTCCCAATCATCTGACTTTGAAGAGTTAGGGTGTATTCACACTTATGTTCATAAAAATGCATGCACAACTTAATAGCATTTTCTTTTTTTTCTTTTTTTTCTTTTTTCACAAGCAAAGGTTTTTATTGAGAAAATGTTGCATACATTAAGATAATCAAGTTGACAAATCTTGGTGCAAGTCATAAACAAGAAAAGAGACTTACATAGTCTCAACATTGATATACAACAGTAGAAAAAACAAAGTTTATGCATTGCAAGGTTTGAAATATCGCGTTAGGAATCGTTAATCAGTTATTGTTTAAGTAGGAGTGGGGATAGGAGGGGACGTTTGGAAGGGGATTTGGGGGTGATTATCGGGAAGAGAAGTGGGGAGAGAGGCGAGGACAAAAAAAAAAGGGGTGGGGAGGGAGGGGGTGAACTATATGTATTTAGGAGCTTTTTCCAGAGCGACTATTTGTTGTTGTTGATTGATAAATGAATGGTACCTGTTGATGTTCGGAACTATGGTTCTCACAGTGTTTAAGAGGTGATGTTGTATATTCGCTGGATAGGGTGAATACTAGCCAAGGTTGCCATAGTGAGTTGAAACTAGTGCAATCTTCTTTTTTCATCGCCAGTAGTTTCTCAATTTTGTACATGTAATGAACCCTGTCCAACCAATCCTTCACTGTAGGAGTGTGAGTGGTTTTCCAGTGCAATGGTATTAGACTTTTAGCTGCTGTTAGAAGGTGCCTGGATAAGGACTTTTTATATTTGCCGATTGAGAATGAATTGATATGCAGTAAACAGGCAGCCACGTCTAGAATGATTTTAGTATCCGTGAAGTGTTTAATCCATCTAATGATTTTGTTCCAGTAGTCAAGGATTGGGGGACATTCCCACCATAGATGCAAAAGGGTTCCTGTATCGTTTCCACAACGCCAACACAAATCTGAGGCCACAGGGGACCATTTTTTAGTCTTAACTGGTATTATGTACCATTGCGTGAGGAGTTTGTATGAGATTTCTTGGTACCTTGTAATGAGTGAACATTTGTGTGCAAAAATACAGGCCTTTTGCCATTGTGTGTTGCTTATTATCGAGCCGAGTTCATTCTCCCATTTTTCCATGTGTTTGTTTCTGCCATGGTTAGGTGAATGGGATAACCATTTATATGCTAGAGAGGTTGTGTTAGCAGTTTGTGAGCCTTTAAGGCATATGTCTTCTAAAGGTGTGAGTCTTTGAAAGAATGAGGATTTGTTTTTGTTGTTGAGGAGAAAATCTGTAACCTGTATATAGAACCAGTTATTTGAAAAGCATCCCCAAATTCTGTTTTAAGTGTTTCTAGGGATTTGATTTTATTTCCACTCATGCAATGAGTGGCCAAGAGTTTTGAGTTATGGCCTAGAGACGGAAGCGATTTTTGGTTTAGACCTGGTGGGAAGTCTGGGTTATTAGCTAATGGGGTCAGTGGGCCTGGTATGGTGGCCAATTCAAGGGTATGCCATATATTGAGTGTGTTTGCAACCAGTGGGTGTGTGATGTCCTTGGTGGATTTGGAATGTACGGACCAGGGATAGTAAAGTATTTGCTGTTTATTATGTAGGTGTTCTAGTTGTACCCAATCTTTTACTTGACCATGACAGTGGCAGTCGATGATTCTGGATATGTGGGAAGCCTGATAGTATTTTTTGAAATCAGGAAGGCCGATACCACCCTGATTTTTGGGCCAGGTTAGGGTTCTGAAGTTTGTCCTGGGTCTTTTATTTGCCCATAGAAAACTTCTTTGAATGGAGAGCAGTTTGCTGAAAAAGGTATTGGGTATATGTATGGGTAACGTGTTGAAAAAGTATAAAAGTCTGGGGAGGATTGTCATTTTTAGTATCGAGGCTCTTTCGAACCACGAAAACTGTTTAGAAGTCCACTGTTGGAGGTCTTTGGCTATGGAATTCAATAGGGTCGTAAAGTTGGTCGTGTATAGGGAGTCAATGTTAGGGGTTAGCTTAATTCCTAAGTACTTAAGGGAGCTAGGTTCCCACTTGAATTTGAAGTTCCCTTTGAGCAATTTGAGCTTGTCGGGTGGTATATTTAGATTGAGGGCCTCGGACCTGGATTGGTTTACTTTAAAATTTGAGATGCAACCGTAAGTCGCGAATATGTTTATGAGGTTTGGGAGTGCAATATGGGGTTGTGTAATGAAGAACAGGAGGTCATCTGCGTATGCGGCCGTCTTATATTCTCTCTTGTGTACGGTGAAACCTGTTATTTCAGGGGACTGATTTATCGTTCTGATGAGGGGTTCTAGTGTAAGAATAAAAAGTAAGGGGGAGAGGGGGCAGCCTTGTCTCGTGCTGTTGTGTATATGAATAGGGTCAGATAGGGTGTTATTAATTTTGATTCTGGCCTGTGGGTTTTGATAAAGGGCTTTGATCAAATTCTGCATATTGCCACCAAGGCCTATATGCGTGCAGGTTGCAAACATGTATTCCCACGAGACCCTATCGAAGGCCTTTTCTGCGTCTGTGGAGACCAGAAGGCCCTCGAGTTTTTGTTGGCATGCATAGTGAATCAGGTTCAGGGATTTAGTGATATTGTCCCTGGCTTCTCAGCCTGGCATGAAGCCCACCTGTTCTGGTCCTAAAATTTTGGAGAGTAGGGGTTTTAATCTGTTAGCTATGATTTTTGCTAGCAATTTGACATCTATATTGAGAAGTGATATCGGCCTAAAGTTTGCACAGTCAGTGTGGTCCTTGTCGGGTTTGGGGATGATCGCTATGTGGGCCATAAGTAGGGAGTCCGAGTTGTTTTTGTGGGTGGCTAAGTGATTGAAGGCTGAAAGTAATGATTTGGAGAGTAAGGATGAAAACGTTTTGTAATATTGGGAAGTCAGTCCATCTGGTCCAGGGCTTTTCCCTGTTTTTAATAGTCTAATTGCGTCTTGGATTTCAGTTAAGGATATGGGAGTGTTTAGGGTGTCTGTATCTAGAGTGTGTAAGGAGGGTAATTTACTATTTTCTGATCATGTCTTCTCTGGGGTGTTGTATATGTGCCGGTTTATGTTGTGGAGTTAGATTATAGAGTTTAGAGTAAAACTCCTGAAATAAGTCTGCTATTTTTTCGGTGTTGTGTTCCAAGAGCCTGCCTTGTTGCGTATGGCATAGATGTGTTTAGCTGTGGTAGCCTCCTTGTTCATAGGAAACACTTTTCCGGAAGAACAGAGCTTTTTGTGTTTGGAAATGCCGGATTTGTAATAATTCCTTTCTGCATTGAGTGAGTTCATCAGCCGCTATGGTTGTGAGAGATTGTTTGTGTTGTGTTTCAAGTTGGGCTATTCTTACAGATAGGTCTGAGATAATTTTGTTCTTTTCTTTCTTCTTTCTGGCCCCCCCATTTGATAAATTCCCCCCTAATGACACTTTTGTGGGCTTCCCAGTTGTTAAGTGGGTTCGTGTCTGGGTCGATATTAATTCTGAAGTATGCGTTAATTGATTCGTGTATGCCGTCGTGTATGGTCTGGTCGGTAAGCAATGAGGCATTAAGTCTCCAGTTAAAGGGGGTGCGTTTGGTCTGGTTAAGTTTTAGAGTAATGGCTGTGGGTGCATGGTCCGATAACGTAATAATGCCTATGTCTGCTCTTGTTAGACTAGTCAAGTCCCGTTGATATATGAAGATTAGGTCAATTTGGGAATAACGCTTATGTGGAGGCGAAAAATATGAGAAGTCCCTGTCGGTGGGGTGGGTTGTCCTCCACGAGTCCACTAAGGTTAGAGATTGTAACAGGAGAGCATTTTCTATGTATCAATATGATTTTTTTCATAAGCTGTACACTGTATTCATAATATTCTGTGTGTATGTTTCAGAAGGGTACTTTGTGTACAGCCATATGCACTGAAATAAATGTAGAATGCATATACTGTATAGTGCATTTTATATGCTCTTCAAATGCTGTTATAGTGGACCACCCCTACCCCTCCTACTATAAAAACTGCCAATGCTACCTTCAAGTAATTAGGCAAATGAGTACACTAACATATGTTATCGCCCATTTGTTGTCGAAGTTTGTCCCATTCTTAGTGGAAATGTTGCCCTTGTGCCCCAGACATGAACCATAGTTTTTAAAAATAACATTACTGGGGACTGACCTTATCTTGCTGTTTCCCTGGGGTGGCCCACAAACAACATTGCACCAGATCTCCTACATGCATCATTTGAAATCTGGCACAGCTTGTAAATCTTTGATAGCGAGCTGCTGGGTATGGCGCATGAGCTGTATGAAATCTGGATTGGCTTGTTATAGGAAAAAAAACAAGCTGTGTCAGATCTTGTGCAGCACATGTGGCACATCAAGTTCAGCTTGCTATTAAAGAATAACAAGTCACTCTGGATCTTGTACATCATTTGTGCAAAATCAGGTAATAACTACCTTGAAGGCACTAGTGACACAGCCTTTCTAGGGGCATCTGTGAGGCTGGGACTACATCACCAGTGCCTCAGAGAAAGGAAGTGGAAACAAAGTTTATGTACTGTAAGTACCATAGAAAATATTTAATGTATTAAAAGACTATAAGCTGATTTAATATCAGCATGCAGAGCTGCAAGCTACAGCGTTTTGTGTTGAGGGTCGGGCCCACTTTAACTTAATCTATTCATTCATCTTCAGTAGGAGTTTTTTGATATTTCATGTCAAGGAGCAGAATGGCCGGGAATGGTCTTGGTTCACCTACTATCAAATTTCATGTAAATGCGTAAAATACTTACAATACTGATGTGAACATGGCATTTCTGCATTCAAGAATATTAGCATGGCTATGTGCATATTGAAGCAATCTGCATCAAGGCTGGATTCACAGCTATGCATGCACATGTATTGTCCATAAACTATAAAGCACGGTATATGTGATTTGCGGTGTGATTCTATCTGTTCTGAATGACACCCCCCCCCCCCCCCCAATGCACATATCCAATATGACCCAAAGCACTTGACCTTCAGAGTACCACAACACACAGATGTGAATGTGCTTCACAATGTGGACAAAAAAGTGCCCTATGCCTTCCAAGATTACTTACTTTCTATTCTGGAGTGATCAATCCCCAGATCCACTTTTTTTTACAAAGTTCCTCTTAAACAGAAACCAGCACCATCTCAAGGGCATGGCCAAATTATTCAGCAAACCTGCTATTGGACTTATAAATAGAAACCCCTGCGCCTACAGGGTTTGACTATACTGCCATATCTGTATTTAATACTTGCTTAAGCAATGGGTAAGGAACAAATTAAATTCTGTAATTACTTTAAAAATGCAATCATGTCATTTCCAGCTAAACATTATCTTCTCTTTGTCCGAATTATAAATATAAATGATTCAATGAACACTAATCAAATAGTATCATATACATAATACTATTATTTCAAAACTGTCATTTGACTGTTAAATCAATGAGTTTTCTTTTGTCTTTTGAGTCACTGTAAGTCTGAAAAAAGCTGCTATGCAGCAAAAGCAGCATACAAAAGAAAGTGCCCCTAAGTGAAGCAGCATTTAGACTTTTAATTCACCAAAGGGTTAAAAACACCTACTAGAGGTAGCAGTATAAGAGACTCATCATGTGTATAATGGAGTCCAGCTTGGAGGATAGTCCTGATCAGGTTAGAAGTAGATGTTGTAAATCCAATCCAAACTGTCCAGCGAAGGGAACTGCTTGATCCAAAGCCAGGAGAAATAACTGTGTTGGGGTGTGTGCTAATAGTATTAGAGATATGAATTTTGGTTTTGTATGCATACGAAGCATATTAGCACCGGAAGCAGGGGCGGCATGGGGGGGGGGGTAAAAATATAATATAAACATAGCGTATTCTAAAAAAAAAAAATTTATTAATTTTTAATTTATAATTAATAATAACGTGTTTACATTCAGTTTCTCATTGATCCCAGGTGATAAAACATCAAGGGAATAAATCCAGTATGTCTGCCTAGGGCAATGTTTTTTCAACCGTTCGGCCAGAGGGAGATCTCTGGGCATGGCCTGAATGACCCACACCTGCCGTAGACTTTTGATGATGTGACAGAAAGTGTCTAGGCACACTATGTTGGTCAAAGCCCTCTGTGATAAGGCGACGATGTTCACCAAAACGTTTACGTAGAGTTCTAATCGTATGTCCCACATAAAAAAGAGGCCACAGGGACATGTGAGGCAGTAAACCACATATTCAGTATGTATAAAATTCTTTAATGGGATAGATGTTCCCTTTTACCTTAAATTCTTTTTGTCCATGTTGGACGAAGTGACAGGTCTTGCAGAGGGGTTTGCGACACTGGAACATTCCAGTGAGAGCCAGGAAAGTGGGAATAAAAAAAGCTTCTAACATTAAAAGCTTTTTTTTGTATACAAACCAAGGTTTATTGGTCAGAACTGAAAGGGGATGCTGATCCTGTTGCAAGAGAGGCCAATGTTTTTTAACAATATGTTCCATCTGCCTATAACCAGAGTGAAACTGGGTGATGAAACAAATACCGTTGGTCTCTGTTTGGGCAATACGGTGGGGAACGTAAACAGTATCAGTGTAGTGGGAGGATGCTGCTTCTTTTTCATGAAATTTGGCCTTAAGAGTTGTGCAATGATTTGGATAGTCAGAAGCTTGAGTGCAATTACTTTTCAAAACTGACTTTTAGGGATATTGTTAATCCACCGTGGGTGGTGGCAACTGTTATAAAGAAGAAACAAATTGCCTTCTGTTGGTTTGGTATAGTTTTGAGCATGTATTTGATTGCCTACTTGATATAATTCTAGATCAAGGAAGGCTAGACTGTCTTTATCTGTAACGGAGGTGAAGGAGAGACCCATATTATTGGAATTGTAGTGGGAGACGAAATCTTGAACCCTGGATAGACTACCAGTCTATCAGATGCTCTGAAAGGCGTCCCACAATATAGACTTCACTTCCAACCTGTGCGTTCCACGCTGATTTCGGGCGCACTTCTGGTGATGTCATCGACAAGTCCAGCGTCCCATGCTGGTACACCCCAACACAGCTATTTCTCCTGGCTTTGGATCAAGCTGTTCCCTCTGCTGGACAGTTTGGATTGACAACATCTACTGCTAACCTGATATCCCAGGACTATCCCCCAAGCTGGACTCCAAGATACACATGATGAGTCTCTTATACTTCTACCTCTAGTAAATGTTTTTAACCCTTTGGTGAATTAAAAGTCTAAATGCTGCTGCACTTAGAGGCACATTCTTTTTTATCCTGTTCATTTTTAGAGTGGTTGCTTTCCTCTTGAAGTGCTGTCTCAGCACCTTATACAGACGATTATCAGCCAGAATAAAATTTTCCTTTGAGGATACTCTCTCTGGTCAGATACAGCTATCCAGAAGTGCCCTTCTTTTCTCTTATCCTATGCAGCAAAAGCAGAAATGCAAATTCACATTGTAAAATGATGAAGAGCTTTATTGTTTTGTAAGTCTTTATTTAATTTATTTTACATACTTTGTTGGCAGGTTGAAATTACCTTTTGTTAAGTGCTGTGTACACAGGAAATTGCACAGGGAAAATAGTTATAATTATTTGTAGAAATTGGAGAAGACACCATTTGTAAGTTCTCTTGAGTCCACAGGGCTGCACAGCTATTGTGACCATTAACACAGGGCTCCATTCTCCGTGATTAATTCTGTATATATAAGTGTATGTAGACCACAACTTTTCACATTTGCTCCCTTTTGATCTATTAAATATACCCTTAAAAGCATTAGTTACATTTAAAATAAATGCAAAAATACCTGTTGATACTGCCAGCAAACTTGTTAGCTGATAAATTCCTGTGTACTTTGCCTCTGCTAAGTGTTATTAGTGAGCACTGTTTCTCACAGAGTTTCAATTCTCTGGGGGTACTACAGAACACCTCTCGTTTATGTTATGGAGACGAGAAGAGATAAAATGTGCTCTGTAGTCAACCCGTTTCCTCCCCTTAGGTGAGTGTTGTCCTCCTACAAAATAAAAGTGTTACTGTAAATCAAATGAATAACCAAATGAAAATCTGAAGAAAACTGTAACACACAAAGGTGGGTGGGGAAACACAAAAAACTCCCAGATGGAAATGAACAGAGTAAAGAATTATGACCATGAGATGTCTGTTGGAACATCCAAGGCCACTCAGTCCACAAGGCTCCACATGTAACTGCAAGGGCCCCTGATAAGGAAATACAGCCAGCCCTCCTGTACAGGGCCCGGGCCTCATCAGTTCAAAAGGGGGATCTGGGCACCTGCTGAGTAGGAGGGTAAGCTATACTGTCTTTTTGCAGACACGATCCTCTTCTGCCTTCCCCTGCAGCGCTGACAGCTTCTCCTTCTCTTTCTCCCTTGGGCTGCACTGTAGGGGGATTGCTTCTAGTACATGTGCTGCTTCCATCTGCTGGCTGGGTCCCCCTGTGTTCCCCTTCCCCTCACAGAGATCCTGGCTTCCCTCCTCTCCTATCATGCCAGCAGATGCTGCAGGCACACAGATGGATATTTCAGGATAGAGAGCAAGGGAAGGGGCTAGTAAATATGTCATTTTATGGCCCCTTTCTTTGATGAATAAACACAGTAAGTGATCGGTACCAATTACTTGTGTGTTTATTCATCACTGAACATAGTAAACTGTATTTACTATGCTTCAGTGATGAATGTGCAGGATGCCTCAGAGTGCTTCCTATTCTTTCATCTGTGCAGCTGATGTTTCAGAGAAAGGGACTGATAAATCTATGTCCTCAGTCATTTTTGGCTGGGGTGGGGGGGGGGGCCCTATCATATAAGCTGTATGGGGCCCCATGATTTCTAACAGCAGCCCTGGTAACTGCCATTGGTTGCTTGGTTCTTTGAACTACACTTAAAGAAGATCTAAAAGGCAAAACTATTTTTCATTTTAGATAGAGTAAGGGAGGATTATAGACCCTGATAGTTGTTTTTGCTATCTGTGTCCCATTAGGGAGATTTAGCTTCACTTTCTGTCCTATAACCAAACAGGAAGTGAGAGGAAATTCCTTTAAAGTCTAGTGTCCCATTTGGAAGTTTTATTCTCAATTACTTTTCTGGGGACAATCCAAAATGTGGGATCTTCTTTTACCATCATTGTTATCGGTAAAACATACAATTATAGATGGTTAATCTCCCTAGCAGGAGCACAGAAAGCAATAAAAAATCTGACAGGTGTTCTAATCTCTCTCCACTCTATGCAAAAACAAATTGCCCTTAGCTATACTTTAAATAATACTGTATGGCCATAACATACTGGCTAACTGTGCTAGATTTTCTTGGACAGTCCTGATTTTTAGATAGTTGTCCAGGGGTCACAGGCATACCTCCCAACATTTTTGGTAAAGCCCTGCCGCTACATTGCAGGCACAGAGAGTGAGCTCCCCCTCTTTCCTAATAATGAATGAATACATTATATTACACTGATTGGCAAAGTTTGTGCTTTGCTGCTCTGGTGGTGCTTAAGTGCTGTGCCAGAAGTGAGCAGATGGGGTTTTGGAGTACAAAGGTAAGTGGTATTGAAGTTTTGGGGTGCAAAGAGGAGAGTTCGGAGAGTGATGGTCAATGTGGAATCCCCCTTACATTGATGGTAAGTGTGAATCTTCCTTACATTGATGGTAGGTTTAGAGTCTTTCCTTACATTGGTGGCTCTTTTAGAACCAACCTTACATTGGTGGTCCTTGTATAATCCCCCTTACATCTTACATTGATGGTTAGTGTAACCCCCCCCCCCCCCCCCTTACATTTTTTGTCAGTGTAGAATTGCACTTACATTGGTGGTTAGTGGAAATTCTCCATCACATTGGTAGCAAGTGTAAAATATTCCCTTTACATTGGTGACCAGTGGAAATTTCCCCCTTACATTGGTGGTCCATGTAAATTCATCTGTCACAATAGTGCTTAGTGTAAAATCACCCCTACAGTGGTGGTCACTGTAGTATGCCCCAATACATACTGTACATGTGAAAAATGTCAGCTTTTCCCTATGTGATTCAACATTTGCCACAGTGTAATGTCTCCTAAGTAGTTTTTATTACTTGTTTCAAAGGATTTTTGGTGCCTAAAAAGCCTTCAACTCATCAGCAACCACAATGTGTTGGTCAGTGTGATTTTTTTATGAAAAATGTGTTTACAATGTAGATGGTGTTTATCACTGTATTCTCTGCAAGAACTGTTGGATTGTCACGCTTTAAATAGACTGTACAGACTAAATGTTGTAGCTAGGTCAACAAATACATACATAATTTTACTAATGAACAATACCTTCTTGGCTGTGTTTCTGTATGTACAAAATTGAATCTTGTGGCACACCCCAAGTAGGAGCTGCAGATGAACAGGGATCCCCCACTGCACAGCCAGGCACACAGTATCTTCACAGGCACACAAAAGTCAGAAAACAGTCCATAACTTGTTTTTGTTGTTTTATTAGGAGGAGGAGGAGGAAGAGGAAAAGGAGGGGGGGGGGGGGTTATGGGATGCCCACTTGACTTCCACAAGAACTTCAGGGACAACTTCCTATATACAGACTCCTCTTCAGCTTTCCTCCTGCACACATTTTGTTCTTTTTCTTGCTTTTGCTGGTTCACTCCTAAAGGAACTCACAGACTCCTTGTTAGTTCAGTAACAGCCCTTTTCAGGCAGTAACTCACAGTCCCTCAAAAGTAGCACATGTGGAGTGTAACCTTTCTTTCCCCTTGCTCTTTGGCTACTGATCCCAGCACTACTTTTTCAGGCAATGCTAGCCCACCTTCCTGGCTGCCTCTACACCAGCCAACCCAGCTGACTCTCTGGAGATCTCTCAGGGAAAGATAGATGACTTAAGCCCACCGCTGTCTTGAAGGGAGACTGGCTACATAGGGTCTCCCCCCTTTGTTAGTCCCACCAGTGTTGAATTACTCACTCTGACCTCTCTTTTCTCCCGTTCCTCCAGAAAAGCTGTGTCTTTGGCAGGATTCTGCCAGCACCCAAGCCCCGGCCCAAGGCAGGACACCCCCCCCCCCAGTAGGGGTAGGGGTACCTCTTAAGGTGACTGACATCTTTATCAACACTGTATCCCCATCTTCCACCCAACTCCCCCTGCTGGCCTGGCCCATGTCTATTTATGGGGTTGTCTCAGCCCCCTAACAGCCCACTTCTGGAGATTGGCTGAGGCCCCACAAATATTCAAGGCAGCCCCTCCTTGCCCCCACATTCTAGTTGTAGAAGGTTCTCCAACTTTCCAGACACCAGGGGGAGGCATCAGAGAGCTGCCAAGATGAGTCATCCAGCCCTGGCCTCTAGTAACCCTGACCCAATTCCATTCCTGGCCAGAGGTATGTTTTTTCCCTGCACTGCCACTACTAGTAGCACACACTAGAGGGTGCTACATATAAATAGTCTTTTAAAATTAAAATTAAAATTGTACAATAGGTTATTGATATGCATCTATGTAAAACTGTGCCCATTTTAAATGAATGTCCCAGCCCTAATTAAAGTAAATTCTCTATCTACCATGGCTTGCTGGATGCACAGCAAAAAAAGTGTCCTTGGAATTTTTTTTTAATTTAGGTAACTATGCCATTGCAGTCCTTCTTCTGTAACATAAAAAAAAGGAAAAAGGATAGTGGGAGACTCAGCACTAAAAAAACCTAATGGTTTCAAGAGTGGTGAAAAACCAACACACTCTTGAGTATGATTAGTGAAAAAAAAAGGGCATTAAAAGCAATAGATGTGTCAGGGGGGGAATGGGGCAGGACGTGCTGACGTAATGCACAGCACGGAGGGAGGGGCTCGATCCAGCGGGCGGTCGTATGCGGTGTGAGCCGAGAGGAGGAAGCACGCTGATGATCCATGGAGCGTGAGAGGCTCCAAGATCTCACCCTCCGTCCCCCCAGAGCTACGAACAAGCCGCCGGAACAAACACCAAACGGAATGGTATGTATGAGGCTTGGTGTGTAACAGCCTCTCTCCTCCCTGCGTCTCCCCCCGCCGTCGCCGCATCACCTCTGACTCCACGGGTCCTCTCTCCCTCCCACGCCGTAGGACATCCCGGTATGTGAGTATAATGCCTACAGCAGAGCGCACACAGCGGTCACAGCGAACGGCCCGCAGAAGAGGTAAGCAAGCTTACTTGCAAAACAGTAATCAACAGGGTCCGCTTTTTAAAAAAAAAAAAAATGCCACAAGAGACCCCTTGAAATGTTTGGTGACCATTGGATGTTGGGTTAAAGGAAAATCTGGACCTCTCTAAAGGACGCAAACTATATGGTATATTAATTTTAACACATACTGAATAGTTCTATGGTACGGTTCCTATTCCTGCACCCTGATTTGCGCAGCAGAGCATGTTTTACTGGAATGTGATGTGAAGTATGAAGAATCTAAGGAGGCGCGCCATGGTTCACTCCCTACAGGTATGAACAGCTGAAGTCATAATTAGTGGGCCAATCTGAGTACCTGACTTGAGCATAGAACACATTGGGGGTCATTAACGTTGTGTGTACCCCTACATTTAAGGACGAACGCTCTTATACCTCATAAAACATAGTTGAGTTGACAGAGACAAAGGGGATACGCTTTTAAACAAATTATAAGATTACTGTTTAAACATAAGGTGTAAGCTGGTCTCCCTCCCCCTCCCTTCCCACCTTGGACGTGGGGGAGGGCCCGCGCAGTATCTTCAGGTGTCAGAGGGCACGGGGAACTAGAGCGAGGTTGTGGGCCGGTGGAAAGCCTAAAAAAATGCCAGCTAAATGCCTGGCCACCGACGCCATAATCAGAGCCTGTGAAAATCAGGGGGACAGGAGATAAGACCCGGACAAAATAGCCTTTATCAAATTCAAATCATAAAGGTGACTAAACGACTAGAGAGAGAATATCCCTCTCCCTGTAAGATAGGCCCCCCCTCCCTTACACCCGTATTATATAAAACGAACACTGCGAGCAAATATCTAAAATATAAGGGAGCTTGGATTCCCTCGGGTTTTGGGCTCTGTATGCCCCTAATCATACGGTGCAACTAGAAAGGGGATATAGGGCAGAGTTGCCTCCCTCCTCCTCCACATAATAGTTACAAACAGTTGGGCTGACCCAGGAGGAATGTGGGGCACCTACGTTTGATTAAGGATCACCATGCTATTATTCTGAAGTGGAGACACTAAAGAAGACTAAACTGAGGTGCTCTGGACACCATCGGGGGATCCCTCGGATAAGGGGATAAGTACACTAGGGAAGTGGAAAGCACGGTCTGCAGCGAGATCTTTTGTATTGGGCCCCTTCCTTTTCTTTTCTTCCTTTTTTTTTTGTACCCCCTACCCCCCCCACCCCCCCCCCCTCTGACGTATGGCTTCTTATTAACTAATGGGGTAGACTAAAATAGGCTACTCAAACAGGAAGCACGGTTCGGTTATTTTGATCTTGTCAGTTTTCATTTTTTTTTTATCAGAATAAACCTTCTATTACTATAACGGAGGGAAGACGCCCCAAGGCGAGGAATATAAACCTCTTTGGGCAGAGGGGGCAGGACTGTCGATGCTATCTCTCCCCTAACTCCTCCTCCCCAAGCTTGGGAGGGACAGTAGCAAACTGGGGAAAAGAATCAGAGGGCCTCGCAAGACTAACATGAGTCAAATCTCAAAAAAGGGGTTACCGAAGACCCCTAAAGCATCAACAAGTACTATAAAACAATACCTGAAGACAGGAATAAGCCCACATTCTAATAGTACGGAACAGATACAAAATCCCATTATGGAAAGAAGGAGAGGGAAGGAGAAAAATTTTGGGGGAGAGAGAGGACCCTCCTATAGGCGACTGCTCAACGGGAAGTGAAATTGACATCACCAGAGCAGAAGACCAAGCGGCAATTGCCCAACTGCCGACGAAAGTAGATATGGCAGAGATGCTACTAAAAATGGAAAACACCATAAAAGGGGAGATAAAACTATTGAGAGAAGACATGGGATCACTACTCACCAGGGTGGAGGCAGTGGAGGAGAGAGAGTAGAAAAGCAGGATCAAGATATCAATAAGCTGGATGAGAAGATCAGAATATTTCAATTAACTCTAAGGGAAACCCAATATAAAATGGAGGACCAAGAGAACAGGAATCGCAGACAAAACCTAAGGATACGTGCGATTCCTGAACAAAGAGGCGAGGACCTCAGGGAGATTATTAAAATCATTTTTGATCCATTCCTGAGAAATAGGGAGGACCCATTCCCGGGAATTGAAAGAGTGCATCGAGTAGGAAAATCCAATGCTATAGATGCTGGCAGACCACGTGATGTTATCATAAGATTTCGTCATTATGATGAGAAAGCAGAGATCTGGGCAAACCTATATGGAAAAACACCTTTAAAATATAAAGAAGCAGATATACAGATATACTCTGACTTGGCCCCACAGACACTGGAAAGAAGAAGGCTACAAAAACCCCTATTGGAAGTGATGCGGTCTGCAAATGTTAAATATAGCTGGGGGTTCCCAGCCTGCCTGATAGGAATAAAAGAGGGGAGATCAGCAAGATTGAGATACCCCGAAGATTTAATAAATTTCTGCGAGAAGTTAGAAATACAGGTCCCTGAGCTGCCGGGATGGGCCCCCTAGCGAGGGGGGGTGTGGAGGGGGGAGAGAAAATGGGTCAAATAACGCACAACTGAGGGGGCTGGGGGGGGGAGGAGAGGGAAGAAGAGAGAAAAGGGGGCGGGGGAAGGAAGGATAGACCTCTCGAAAGCACCTCATGAGACACGCCCGCTTATCCCGCACTCCCCAAAGCAATGGGGAGTCCGGGCAAGAGCGATCCAGGGGATCGAGCCCCACCTCACCTGAGAAATTAGGAGTTTCGAAGGGGGCCATATTAGGTTATGACCCACTTCGACTCAGTGACCCGAACAAGGGTCAGGGAGGGCGGGGGAGGGGGAGGGGCGGTGAGGGGTACAAAGAGAGGGAGGGTTGGGGTTGGAGGGGGGAGAGGTATAAAGAGGGGGAGGGATGGGGATGGTGGGTGGGGAGGGAGGGATGGGGCAGGAGGGCTGAGAGGTATAAAGAGAGGGTGGGATGGGGAGGGTGGGTGGGAAATCTCATCGCTATGTATCCGAAATTAACAGACCTTGAGAAGTGTCCAGCTGAATATGAGGACAGAAATTAAATTCATAACATACAATGTAAAAGGACTCAACACTCTCAAAAAAAGGCACAAAGTTTCTGAAGAACTAAAAAATTATGGGGCAGGGGTGGTTTTCCTACAGGAGACCCACCTCGCACATGAGTCGAATACAAGGCTATCGTCCAAAGCATTTCCAGTGTGGTACTATGGAGACGCAATTACTAGTAGAGCAAGGGGGGTGGCGATAGGCTTTTCTAAAGGTATTTCTTTTTGTTTGGAGGATCGATTGGTCGACCCACTGGGAAGGTATCTCTTCTTGAAAGGAACTATAGGGGGGGGTAAAATATACTCTAGCTAATATATATGCCCCGAATACCAACCCTATGAAATACTTATGCGAGATTCTCAACAAATTAAGGGACTTTAGGGAAGGGTACGTAATACTGATGGGAGATCTAAACTTTGGCCTGGACCCGGGGCTAGACTCGTCGTCCGGTGTGGGGGGGACGGATAGGAAACAGCTAAAATTGACTATACAAAAACTTTTTTTAAATCAGCTGGTTGATGTTTGGAGGATTCAACACCCTAAAATAAGAGATTATTCCTTCTTCTCCCCCGTACACGGGATGTACTCTCGCCTTGACTATGCCTTGATAGATCATGGACTCCTGGACAGAATTGTTAGCACGAAAATCGAGGTATTGTCACTGTCTGACCATGCCCCTGTTTGACCTTGGATACTTCTGAAACTGGGAGTTCATCCCCAAGCTGGAGATTAAACGAAGCCCTACTATGCAATAAAGAGGTGGTAGAATACGTAAAAGAGGAATTAGAGTACTTTTTTAAACAGAATGACAATGGAGAAGTGAGTGGAGCGTCTCTATGGGATGCCCATAAAGCATTCATTAGAGGGGTCCTAATTGCAAAGGGAACATGGATAAAAAAAGAGAAAACAAAGAAATTGAAAGAGCTAATTGCGGAATTAAACCAGGTCGAACAGGAACACAAAGCGTCCCCTGTGGAGGATAGAAATCTATACCTAAAAATAGTGGCAATAAGAGAACAAGTAAAAGAACTCATGGAGCAAGAAACACAACAATTCTATAATAGAATAGCGAAGGAAAGATACATGTGGGGCAACAAACCCAGCAAACATCTAGTTAGAACTCTACAAAAAAAAAAAAACGATCAACTATATAGAAAAAATACGAAATAAGAGTGGAGAGATTAAATACTCATCAAGGGACATAGCAGACTCCTTTAAGGAATATTATGAGGATCTCTACACGGTGGCACAGAAGGGAGTTCATAACAGGGAAAAGGAAAAAAAAAAAGGATAGACTACTTAGCTAAGGCAGGACTCAGAAAATTAACCACAGATGACAGGGATGCACTTGAGGAACCATTTACTATTGAGGAAGTAAGGCGGGCACTGAAGAGCACCCCGGCGGGGAAGAGCCCTGGGCCGGATGGCTTTACGGCGCTCTACTACAAAACTTTTCAAGAGATACTCGTCCCAAGACTCCGCAACTACCTAAATGGCTTGGGAGCGGAGTATAGAATGAGCGAGGAATCCCTGACTGCCAGTATCACAGTAATCTTGAAGGATGGAAAGGATGGGTCAGTGTGCTCGGGCTACAGACCAATATCACTCTTGAATGCAGATACGAAAATCTACGCAAAAATATTGGCAGAAAGAGTTAAGGTCCACCTGAGCACACTGGTCCATCCGGACCAAGTGGGGTTTGTGGCGGGTAGGGAGGGCAGGGACAACGGGGTACGGGCGCTCCTGCTTCTTCAGAGGATTCGGGAGGTAGGGACCCCCGGTCTACTCCTGTCAATAGATGCTGAAAAGGCCTTCGACAGGGTAGACTGGGGGTTCATGATAGATACACTCGAGCATATGGGCTTTGGTCCAAAGATAATCCAACACATCAAGGTGTTATATGACCACCCGAAAGCGAAAGTTAAAATAAATGGAATCTCATCACCTCTGTTTGAGATGAGGAACGGGACAAGGCAGGGGTGTCCACTGTCCCCCCTCCTTTTCGTCTTGACTATGGAACCCCTTTTGGCTACAATTAGAGCCAACCCAGAAATTGAAGGGATTGAGGCGGGAGGGGATATGCATAAACTATCCGCCTTCGCGGATGATATCTTGTTTTTTATAGGCAACCCACGGACGTCTATGCCGCACTTACTGTCCGACCTAATGCGTTACGGGGAAATGTCAAACTTTAATCGTACGAAATCTTTTATCTTGAATGTAAACATAGGAAAGCTCGATCAGCTTTTTCTACAGGAGAGCTTTGACTTTCCTTGGAGGAAGCAGATCAAGTACCTGGGAATAAACTTAGCTAAATCGATTAAAGAAATGTATAAGATTAATTATCTCCCGCTCCTCGATGATGTAAAAAAGAAATGCAAAGAATATACTAATAGACCCCTCTCTTGGATGGGGCGTATAAATACAGTCAAAATGATGGTACTCCCGGTAATCACATACAAATTTCAGATGTTGCCTATACCACTCTCGCCGACTTACCTGAGAAAATTAAAGTCAATAATTATAAATTTTATTTGGAATAGCAAAAAACACCGGATAGCACTAAACACACTAAAACAGGAAAAAAAGCAGGGAGGCCTCGCGGTTCCTGACATAGTGAATTACTACCATGCGCTCGTCATGTCTAGAATTCCGGAATGGGGTAAGGAGGGGACGGATAAAAGATGGGTTACCCTGGAAAAAGAGATTAGTTTAGCACATTTGGGTAGAATTATTTGGAATCCACCGACACATAGATTTTTAGGTGAGAATACACACATTATTACATTAAACTCACTAAAAATATGGGATAAATGGTATAAAAAAGTAAACAGAAATTACAATTCACTATTAATAACACTAAAAGATAATGAATTTTTTCAGCCCGGCAAAACGGAAGTGGGTGGGGAGTGGATATTAAAAGATGAAACACGATTAAAGGATGTAATGCACGATGGGAAAATTTTATCATTTGAGGAATTACAAGGTAAGAGGGAAACCCTTAGGATAGACAGATGGCGGTATCTCCAACTACACCATTTTATTAAAAGCTTACCTCAGCCAATGAGGTTGGAAGCGGACACCACATGGCTTGAGAGTATATGTGTGGAACCTAATACAAAAAAAATGATCTCAAGGATTTATAAAAAGATGTTGGTGACAGAAAGGGAGGAGATCCCGCCATATGTCCATAAATGGGAAAAGGAATTAGGCTCACAATTAGATACAGGCACAATAGGAAAAATTATAAGGATGACCCATAGATCTGCAATAGATGTCAGGACGGCTGAGGCTAATTATAAGTGTCTATCGAGGTGGTATATCACCCCTGATAAAGTAAGTCAGTATCAAAAGGGCTCCTCCCCCGATTGTTGGAGAGGGTGCAAAGAAAGAGGGACCATGGCCCACCTATGGTGGGAATGTAATAAGATTAAAATCTACTGGACAAAGATTATAGGATACATCAAGGAGATCACCCTGAAGGCCCTAGACAACGACCCCTGGGTGGTCCTGATGCATGCCACAAGGGAGGAGGCAAAGCACTATGAAAACTCATTGGTACCACACTTATTAAATGCAGCAAAAAAACTTATTGCAAAGAGGTGGAGAGAAGCAGAGGCCCCATCCATATGGGAATGGGTTGACGCGGTTGAAAGTATTCGACTCATGGAGTCCCTTAAAAGGAATTGTGATGAAAATAATGAGGATTTGGGAGAGTGCTGGGACAGCTGGAAAAGCTTTAAAAGAACATGGAGTTATGCTGAAGCTATTAGGCTATAGAAACAACAGTAGGATAAGGTCTAACATAAACAATGTATAAATATGGAAATAGCGATGAGACCGTAGGGGGGGGTAGGGAAGGGGGGGATACCTCAAAAAAAAAAAAAAAAAAGGTGGGGGGGTAAAATTTTTTGCTAGGAGTAGTGATATGGAAATGTGTACGCTAAAGCGGCATGCAGAGATGGGGTGGTAGAAGTGGTTTTGTGCTTATTCTTTTGTTCTGTTTCTTTTTGTGTCATACTTATATCAATAAATGCTTGATCCACAAATATGCCACAATGATGTGTTGACAAAACAAAATGGACAAAACTGATCGGTGCAAACTGATTTAGGTCCGCTTGGAATGCTGAGCTGAAGTGGCAAAAAAAAAAAAAAAAAAAAGCAATAGATGTTGAATTTTGTTTGAAAATAAAGATGCAAATAAAAATGCAAGAAAGTCAATCTTGATAAAAAGTTCTAAGGGTGAACCTCTTTAACTATGTCTTTGGTGTGAATGCTGCAGATGGTTGCGATGCTGCTTCAGGCGAGGGCTGGGACCCCAGAGACTGTAAGAAATAGGAAGCAGGAGAAAGAAAAAGAAGCACCAGGGCACTATTAATGCAGCATTAAATGATTGTATTAAAAAGCAAAGTTTGTAATAAAGTGTTATGCACTTACATAGTGCTCAGTAGGTTGGGGGCTTACCCCATCCAGCATGGGAACAGAACCGCAGCTGTATCCTTGGGATGTTATGCCATGAGTGCCTTGTGTCAGCGGGCTCTCGGCAGGACGCCGACTGGATTGCTCGGCGTGGAGGTGATCCGAAGCTGTCACACTGGGGAGATGCCTACCGCTGTGTTAGCCAATCATGATGTGTTTCGGAAGCTAAGGCACACCACCCTCATCAGCACAGCTCTTTTCTTTTTGAGTTTATGTCCACTTTATGCCTTTTCGAGTGCAGTCCCAAAGGCAAACTGCCTTTTCCTTAGTGTGGTTGGTTCACACTACTGTGTTGTGGTGGTGTGTGGGTACTGTGCACTATACCACAAGAAGGCCCGGTTACAATATGCCCGACAGCACCTTGACATGCTTCACTAGGCTTTTTTGTGGCATTGGCGCAGTAAAGTCTTCTTTCTGGCAAGTGGACCATGCAACTAATTTTTGTTGAAGTATCGGCTTATTGTGCTCCTTACTGTGGTTGTATGCCTGCAAAAATAAAAACCTGTAAGGCAAAGGCATAATGAGCTAGTATGCACTGCATACCTTAGAACGAAGCACCGGCATCGCCTCCCGGTTACTGCCAAGGGAGCTGACATGTTCCCTCTGCATTTCTTCTGGGTTTGCGGCTCCTGCGCTGTGAGTGGCTGGAGCCGCAATGACGTCACTCCCACACATGCACACCGGAGTCCTCTTTCCGGAAAGGAGCTCTGTTTTTCCGGCAGCATCCGCTGGACCTTCACAGCCCATGCGCGGCTGGCGTCAACGGCTGAATGCAAGGTGAATATCTCCTAAACCATGCAGCCATTCATTTTACCTACAGGTATGCCTTTTTATAGGCCTATCTGTAGGTAAAAATGTGACAGCGAGGTATACAACCGCTTTAAGAACAACCACACCATCTATTTCCAGAGTAGCCTGTATTTCTCTTGAGGTTACCTGTGGGGTTTTCTTTTTGTATCCTGAACAATTCTACTGGCAGTTTTGGCTGCAATCTTTCTAGTAGGGATGAGCCAAACACCCCCCCGTTCGGCTCGCACCAGAACCCGCGAACGGACCTAAAGTCAGTGCGAGCTTTAGAACCCTATTAGTTATAATGGATGCGAACGTTCGAAATTAAAAGTGCTCATTTTAAAGGCTAATATGCATGTTAATGTCATAAAAAGTGTTTGGGGACCTGGGTCCTGCCCCAGGGGACATGTATCAATGCAATTTTTTTTTTTAAAAACGGCCGTTTTTTCAGGAGCAGTGATTTTAATAATGCTTAAATTGAAACAATAAAAGTGTAATATTCCTTTAAATTTCGTACCTGGGGGGTGTCTATAGTATGCCTGTGAAGGGGCGCATGTTTCCCGTGTTTAGAACTGTCTCTGCGCAAAGTGTCATTTTTGAAAGTAAAAAAGCTATTTAAAATCACTCGCGGCTAATGTTAATTCACGGCTCCCGTAACACAGAGAACAGTGATTCATTGAAACTCATTCATAAAAAAAAGTCATTGATAAAAAATAAAAAAAATGAAAAAAAAAAAAGCGTAGGGGTCCCCCCAAATTCAATAACCAGGCCCTTCAGGTCTGGGATGGATATTAAGGGGGATCCCAGCCAAAAAAAAAAAAAAAAATGGCGTAGGGTTCCCCCTCAAAATCCATACCAGACCCTTGAGGTCTGGTATGGATTTTAAGGGGAACCCTAGCCAAAAAAAATGGCGTGGGGTCCCCCTCAAAATCCATACCAGACCCTTATCCGAGCACGCAACCTGGCAGGCCGCAGGAAAAGAGGGGGGGACGAGAGCGGCCCCCCCTCTCGCCTGAACCGTACCAGGCCACATGCCCTCAACATTGGGAGGATGCTTTGGGGGTCTAAGACCCCTAAAGCACCTTGTCCCCATGTTGATGAGGACAAGGGCCTCTTCCCCACAACCGTGCCCGGTGGTTGTGGGGGTCTGCGGGGGGCTTATCGGAATCTGGAAGCCCCCTTTAACAAGGGGACCCCCAGATCCCGCCCCCCCCCCCTGTGTGAAATGGTAAGGGGGTACAAAAGTACCCCTACCATTTCACCAAAAAAGTGGCAAAAATGGTAAAAAATGACAGGAGACAGTCTTTGACAATTCCTTTATTAAAATCTTCTTTCTTCTTTCTTCATCCTTCGGTTTCTTCATCTTCTCCTTCCTTCATCTTCTTCCATCTTCTTCTTCCATTTTCTTCTTCCTCCGATCCGCTTCTTCTTGCGCTGGTCTTCTCGTCCTTCTCGTCCGGCATCTTCTTCCATCGGCGTCGGTGTCTTCTTGGGCCGCTCCGCGCAATGGGAGGCTCCCGCTGTGTGAGGCTCCGCTCCATCTGACAGGTCTTTTAAAACGGAGGGCACCTGATGACCCCGCCCCCCTCTGACATCATGGGGAAAGCCATCATGGAATTCCCCATGACGTCTCTGTGCGTCAGAGGGGGCGGGGTCCATTATAAAAGACCTGTCAGATGGAGCGGAGCCTCACACAGCGGGAGCCTCCCATTGCGCGGAGCGGCCCAAGAAGACACCGACACCGACGCCGACGGAAGAAGATGCCGGACGAGAAGGACGAGAAGACCAGCGCAAGAAGAAGCGGATCGGAGGAAGAAGAAAATGGAAGAAGAAGATGGAAGAAGAGGAAGGAAGGAGAAGATGAAGAAACCAAAGGATGAAGAAATAAGATTTTAATAAAGGAATTGTCAAAGACTGTCTCCTGTCATTTTTACCATTTTTGCCACTTTTTTGGTGAAATGGTAGGTGTACTTTTGTACCCCCTTACCATTTCACACAGGGGGGGGGCGGGATCTGGGGGTCCCCTTGTTAAAGGGGGCTTCCAGATTCCGATAAGCCCCCCGCCCGCAGATCCCCACAACCACCGGGCACGGTTGTGGGGAAGAGGCCCTTGTCCTCATCAACATGGGGACAAGGTGCTTTAGGGGTCTTTGACCCCCAAAGCATCCTCCCAATGTTGAGGGCATGTGGCCTGGTACGGTTCAGGCGAGAGGGGGGGGGGCGCTCTCGTCCCCCCCTCTTTTCCTGCGGCCTGCCAGGTTGCGTGCTCGGATAAGGGTCTGGTATGGATTTTGAGGGGGACCCCACGCCATTTTTTTTGGCTAGGGTTCCCCTTAAAATCCATACCAGACCTCAAGGGTCTGGTATGGATTTTGAGGGGGACCCTACGCCATTTTTTTTTTTTTTTTTGGCTGGGATCCCCCTTAATATCCATCCCAGACCTGAAGGGCCTGGTTATT
Source organism: Lithobates sylvaticus (assembly GCA_028564925.1). Classification (NCBI taxonomy): domain Eukaryota; kingdom Metazoa; phylum Chordata; class Amphibia; order Anura; family Ranidae; genus Lithobates; species Lithobates sylvaticus. The sequence goes on along the minus strand of CM053029.1, from coordinate 328,621,527 downwards.
GAATTTGGAGGGACCCCTACGCTTTTTTTTTTTTTTTATTAATGAATGACAGTTCTCTGTGTTACAGGAGCCATCAATTCATTAGCCGCGAGTGATTTTAAATAGCTTTTTTCCTGCAAAAATGACACTTTTTTGCAGGGAAAGTTCTAAGCACAGGAAACCTGCCCCCTTCACAGGCCACCTATAGACACCCCCCAGATGCGATACTGCAATGCTGTTCTAACAGCATGCACACACATATCCCCAGAAATAGAGCACATATTGTTGTCAGCAGTCAGCAGCACACTGACACGCTGACACTGACTGAAACATAATATGCGAGGCCGCCGGCGCGGCGGCCTCTTATACCGTGGGGCGTGTACTAAAGCCCCTGAGCTATAATTGGCTACAGGCATCCTGCCTGTAGCCAATTATGGCTCTCCTCGCTGCCGGCGCTGTGATTGGCCAAGCATGCGGGGTCACAGTGCATGCTTGGCCAATCATCAGCCAGCATTGCACTGCGCGGGCCGCAATGCATTGCGGGGCCGCTCGCATCACACGAATTTGATGCGAGCGGCCCCAATAGTTCTGGGCTCGCCGAGCGAGCGAACACCCGGTGCTCGATTCGAACATGGGTTCGAATCGAACACCGGGCTCATCCTTACTTTCTAGGTCTACCTGACCTTGGTTTGGTATCAAGAGATCCCTGAATTTTCCACTTCTTAATAAGTGTTGGAATAGTATTGACTGGCATATTCAAGGCTTTGGATATCTTTTTTATATCCTTTTCTATCTTTATAAAGTTCCATTACTTTGTTACTCTGGTCTTTTGGCAGTTTTTTTCTGCTCCCTATGGCTCAGTATCTAGCCTGCTCACTGCCTCAATGTGAGAGCTAATAAACTCATTGACTATTTATACACAGACACTAACTGAAATTTAAGAAGCCACAGATGTGGAAAAATTAACCTTTAACTGCAATTTTAATCTGTGTGTGTGTGTCACCTTGTGTATCTGTACCAAGGCCAAACATTCCAGGGTATGTAAACTTTTGATCAGAGCCATTTGGATAAAAAGGAACCAAACAACTATGTGATAATAAATGGCTTCATATGATCAATATCCTTATTTTTTTAGCATGATCAGTCATATTTTCAATATCAGATCGATGCTGCAGCTGTCCCCTGGCGTCTCTGCACTGAGAACCGAGCCACCGAACACCGCCGATGGCTCGGTTCTCACTCCTCCCCGAGTGGATTGATGCTGCCTGTCAGTTAGCATTTCTCCTGCTCTGATCCTCCACGCTCATTGGAGAGCTGATCTGTGGAGGGGGGGGGGGGGGGCGGCCATCTCAGGGGCTCACTGAGACTGCCATCAGTTAAGGCAGCTGGCAGATCCAGACTTTGGAAGTCGAGATGCCGCGCTGCCTCAACTGATGGTAGTGACGTTAGGGGAGAGCAGACTTCAGACCGTTCTCTGCTGAGAACAGGTCACAGGAGTGAAAAACGAATTACACTCCTGTGACCCAGAGGAGAAGCCCAGCGTAAAAAGCTCAGGCTTGACTTCTCCTTTAACTAAAGATTCTGTGTTGACCAGCCCTGGGCATAGTATGTAATCTAATGCTGATTGATCTTGTAGGTAATCATCTCTCTTGTAGTACAACTTAGCGGATTTGAGTTTATGCCCCTTCTTAAAAGAAGACATACATTAGGCTGGAAGGTAATAAGGTATCACTCTCTTCTGTCTGGGTTCTGGGTTGGGTTCTGGGTTTATATATTCTGTGTTATGGAATCCACTGGATAGAAATCAGCCCATTCTCATTGGTATGGAACATGATATCCTGCAGTATTTAGTTCTTCTCCAACCTGGTTGACATTTTCTTGACCATGCCTGCTGGGTTTCAAGACCTGATCTTGTGAGGCCAATACATTTTTTAACATATTTAACTTCTACAAACTCATTTTTATATGACACTGCTGAAACAGAATTACAGTATTGGTCATAAAACTATAATTTATTCAACATTATCTGACATATTTAATCTGTATGTCCAGACAGATTTTATTTAGTCTGGGACAGAGTAGAGAAAGATTAGGACCACTGTTGGGTTTTTCTAATATTGGACCCTCCATTAGAAAAATGTCCTTTTAACTCCTTTCTTAGTGAGTAAGAGAAATCTAGTAGCCCACCCCCTCCGCCTTCAGCTATTTATTGATATCTGTGTCCCTGTTTTTGAAAAGACCTAGGGATTAAAAAAAGCAATCGGCAGTTTTTGAAATGCAGTGACCTATTGTAACCAATTAGCAATATACATATTTTTTTTCTATTAGCCTAGGTTCACACTTATGGGGCTCCGTTAGCTGCGTTTTGCATGGGCATGGCAGGCCATTCATTTGAATGGGCTACCATGCCTCCTTAAATGCTTTGAAAAAGTCCCTGCAGCATTTTAGAAATTGCAGCACGTGTAAGTGCAGTGCGGTTCCCAGTGCGGGAGTGTTTTCAAGTGCGTGCGGCATGCTATTAGGATTAATAAATAAAAGTTTACATTAGATTGATTGCTAATGTGTATTAGCTTTGCATGCCACCTTTGAACTAAATATGGCAAAACAAATGATGATTTTTTTCCCAACATGAAATATGGTGTAAGAGCTGAATCTTCATTACCATACAGTCTGAGTGCACTGTACAAAAGAATCTATGACACGTTGTTTATGAATACGGGCCGCTCTGCCGGCCTGGAAGCCTTCACATATTTTAACCCCATGCAGATTCTGCACAAAAACTTTGGACAAAGCATTCCTAGACAAATGTAACCACGGAGACACAATTATTTGGAACAGTCATTGATTAACAGGCTGGACTAAAATAAAAACAATTAAAAAAGAAGAGCAATTATAAAGCAGATTTGCTGAATCTAATGAAGGAAGTGTTAATAAATCAAAATAATTTAATCTAAGAAATCCAGATTAGACATATCGATTCTACAATTGCATCACTATTTGGATCTCTAAATATAATTTTTAAATGCAGAACTCCAACCAAAAATAACAAGATAAAGGGAATAATAGTTCAATAAAAGAATAACAAAATTGCTGTTGACGAAATACTTAAGAGATTTTCTCTGCATTACTTTTTTCTGTCACTAGAAGCAGCACAATCTCATTTATCTGTCACTCTGCTTACTCTTCCTATCAGCATGCTTCTTGTCAGCATGTAAACTGATTGGCTGCTTGTGCGGCTGGCTCCTTGTGCTGCTACTTCCTCTCTGCTCCAGCCTTTCAGTACAGTGACTGCAAATGACTGATGCCAGATTCAATACTTATTGGTGCATACATTGTGCATACATTGTTTAAATTACATTTTATATATATATATATATATATATATATATATATATATATATATATATAAAATATATTATTTAACTGTTTGAGTTCAGCTTGAAAAAAAAAAAAAAAACTCTTGTGTTACCCCCCTTGCTGCACGGTGAGGGTTAAATGCTTGTTGTGTATAGGGCTATGTTCCCTCTATCCATGCAGCTAGTCCAGCCCTGCGTTCTATCTAAGGGGTTGCACTCAGTTTTGTTTTATCCCTTAGGGCCCTTTTTACATGGGCACCTCCCTGGAACAAATTCCGCTTGCTCAGCGGGGGAATGCTCCGCTGATCCTCGTTGGGCAGGCGGATGACATGTCCAGTCCACTCCACTGTGCAGAGCGGATATGGACACAGTTCTATCCTCCCTAATGGGGAAATCAGATTGAAACGGACTGCCTGTTCGTTTTCATCCAATCCAAGCCTATGAGCCAGACAGATGGAAAATAGGACCACCATCCATCTGGATTTTTGCGGGCAGGAACGGATCGGATAGCGGCAGATGTCTGCTAATATCTGCAGCTCCATAGGGGAGATGTGAGGGTCCAATAATTTTTCAGGCTGACCTGATTGGACAGCCCATGTGAAAGGGCCCTTACAGGACCTGCAAATACAGAAAAGTACCTGTGGCTCCTCTAGAAATGCACCCAGCTACTAAGCCTTGTTTTTGGTTGACAACATACAGGTTTTCTGTAGACTGAGTGGTGTCTGCCCTGTCCAATTTCTTTTGCTAGCACATTAGCTCAAGATGATACTTGCACAGTGTGGCTAAATACTGTGGTGTGTTTGTCCTTCACAATCAGATAGCGTTATCTACTCTCTATGATAAGTTTTCATTTACTATGATTTAATGTTTACAATTCGCCATTTTCTCATTTTACAGTAGGTGTCATTTTTGGTATGTTAGAATGTTTTGTTTTCAGAATTTGTTTCATATATTCAGATTTGTTTTGTATATTTGGTTTTCTGAATCGATTCATATTTTTGGAAGTTATTTCAAACGATTGTCTATATTCATTTGAATGTGTTATTTTGTTATTTTGGGAGATTAGTTGCCCTCTGAGTCATCCCTGCTAGTCCAACTCACAAAATTCAACTGCAGTCGCATGCATCCTAAAGAACGAATGGAAGGAAATTAATTTCAGATTCATTTGATATTTTATGATTCGGAGATTCTGATGGATCCACCTCTATTCTTACTGTATTTATTGTAATATGTTTCCATTTCATATGTAGTGCATTTTTTATAATAAGGAAAAATGTCAATGCAAAATAAAAACGAGATGGATCCAAATCAGTTTGGATCATTCGTTATGTTGTTAAATTATTTATAATGCTTCAAGCATTAAGGCCCCTTTCACACTGGGGCGGTGCGGGTACCGGCGGTAAAACAGCGCTATTTTTAGCGCATATTTACTGTCGTTTTAGGGGCGCTATTCGGCCGCTAGCGGGGCTTTGCCGGCAGTATTGCTGCGCTGCCCCATTGATTTCTGCTCCTTCACCGCTCCAAAGATGCTGCTTGCAGGACTTTTTTTACCGTCCTGCAAGCGCAACACTCCAGTGTGAAAGCCCTCGGGGCTTTCACACTGGAGACACAGCAGCGGCTCTTTCAGGGCGCTTTGCAGGTGCTATTTTAGCGCTGTAGTGCCTGCAAAGCACCCCAGTGTGAAAGGGGTCTAACAAAACATCATGTCATCCAAATTATACAAATACAAATATATATGAATAAATTTGTTGTTTAGTTATGATTTGTTTTGGATTTATTGAAATGTGTTACTTTTGGATACATCCGAATTATTGAATAACAAAAATTTTGTCCGAATTTCTATTCATAACAAAATTAATTGCACATGTCTAGTTGCAGGGTATTCTTTCCTTTAAGACATATTTGATCCTTCTGTTTTGAAAGGGATTGTCTTCACGAATAATGCTTGTCCTTCAGTTTCTCTTTGATAAAATGTTTAATATGCAGATAAAAAGAAAAATGGCATGTTTTGACAGATTCAGTTTTAGTCAATCCTCCTGCAAGTTTTTCCAATGCTTGGGTCGTAAAATGACTGTACTTTTTTTAAATATCACTCACCACCATATGTTTATTGGTCTGCTTTGTAAAATCCTCTAAGGTGCATTTAAAATTCTTGTGGTCCCGTAAATATGTTTACTTGCTTTAGATTCCTTTATCCATATATGGGCAGCACAGTGGTGTAGTGGTTAGCACTTTCACCTAGCAGCAAAAAGGGTCGCTGGTTTAAATCACGACCACAACACCATCTGCCTGGAGTTTGCATGTTCTCCCTGTGCCTGCGTGGGTTTCCTCCCACACTCTAAAAACATGCTGGTAGGTTAATCGGATCCTGTCTAAATTGGCCCTAGTGTATGTATGAATGTGTGTTAGGGACATTAGGTTGTAAGCTCCTTGAGGGCAGGGACTGATGTGAATGTACAATGTATATGCAAAGCACTGCATAAAATTGATGGCGCTATATAAGTACCTGAAATAATAAAAATAATAATAACACACTGGTGCAAAACCTGAAATTACATGTATACTGCATGTGCAGGATGTAAACTGAACAGATCAGGAGAACACAGGGAAAAAGGGTCCAAGGGGCAAATAGCCCTCTATGGGCTTACACATGAATAGAATGCTAACTAGAAAATGTAATTTTGCCCATAGAAACTAATTTGTTTTTCAACTGTTTTTTTCTAACATGCATAACCAAAATCAAAACAGAGATACTGTTTGTAAAGGCCTCCAACAAATGCTCTTCTCATCTTCATATGAACAGTAAGGACTTTTTAGGGGCCAGTTTACAAAGGAACGCATTTTGTCCTCTTCACAAACCACGGGATACTGCTACAAAAATTTCACACTGTGCAGTACTTGCGAGAGGAGAAGTGGCAGTTTTACTGTCTGCTGCTGCCATTGCTTGTGTTAACAGGGGAATAATACACAAACACAGCTTGGAAGAAGACTATTGCTATCATGGAGCAGTGTACAGCCAGTGTTAAGCCCCCCCCGTCCAATAGGATGGCATGCAGGATGTGTACTGCAAGGATTGTGGGAGGTGTAGTTCTGACAGACTGAGCTGCTTTATGAACTGAGCAAAAAAAATTGCAAATCCCACAAGGCACAGAGGCAAAGGGGAGAGGTGGTTGGTAAAACACACAGAACTGAGATCTGCCTATGTAAACAAGGCAAATCGCCATTCTGACAGGTAGGAACAGTACCACACTTCCTGTCTTAGAGTGTGTGCATTCCTGGATGAAGTAGTAAAGCAGACACCTTTGGACAGCAGCATTGTCAGTCTGGAGAGGGGGCAGTGTTATGCCCCGTACACACGAAGGGACTATCCCGCAGGATTATGCCCTGGACTCAAGTCCAGGGGATAATCCCCTCGTGTGTGGGCCTTCGACGGACTTTTTTTCAAAAAGTCCGGCGGACTAAAGTTTTAAGTTTTGTTTTAAAATTATCCGCTGGACTTGGCAGTCCAGCGGACAATCCCGCCATTAGTAGGCTAGTCCGCCGGACTTTTGAAATGAACGGACTTGCCGCTCATCGGAAAGTCCGTTCATTTAGCACGTGACTTCAGGTACGTAGCTAGCGTAGGCAGTAAATGCCGGCACGCTAGCTCCGTCACCTGGCATGGATTTAAAGGGACTCCCCACGCCGAAAAACGGCATGGGGGTCCCCACAAATCCATCTCAGACCCTTATCCGAGAACGCAGCCTGGCAGGCCAGGAAAGGGGTGGGGACGAGCGAGCGCCCCCCCCCTCCTGAGCCGTACCAGGCCGCGTGCCCTCAACATGGGGGGTGCCCTGGGGAAAAGGGGGCCGTGCGCCCCCCCACCCCAAAGCACCTTGTCCCCATGTTGATGAGGACAAGGGCCTCTTCCCGACAACCCTGGCCATTGGTTGTCGGGGTCTGCGGGCGGGGGGCTTATCGGAATCTGGGAGCCCCCTTTTATAAGGGGGCCCCCAGATCCCGGCCCCCCGCCCTATGTGAATGAGTATGGGGTACGATGTACCCCTACCCATTCACCTAAGGTGTAAAATGTAAAGTAAAAAACCACACTTTTGAAAAAAATATTTTATTGCACTGCTCCGGGGTCTTCTTCCGTCTTGGGGGTCTTCTCGCTGGACTCCTCCGCCATTTACCTAGCTCTTTTACCGAGCGGAGAAGTCCGGCTACCTTCTTCGTCGTCGCCTGGGGGTCTCGATCCGCCTTCGGGGGTCTTCCGGGGTTTCTTCTGTTCTTGCCGCTGTCGTCGCTTTCTGCGCCGCCTTCTTCTTCTTGTTCCGCCTTCTTCTTCTTCTTCCGATGTTGACACGTCGCTCTCTCTGGCCGGAATGCCAGAGCCGCGCTGTGCTGGGACTTATATAGGGACAAGGGGACAGGGTCACAGGCTCATGTCACATGGTGACCCCGCCCCCTTGTGATGTCACAGTCCCAGAGGATGCTGGGACTGTGACATCACAGGGGGCGGGGTCACCATGTGACATGAGCCTGTGACCCTGTCCCCTTGTCCCTATATAAGTCCCAGCACAGCGCGGCTCTGGCATTCCAACCAGAGAGAGCGACAAATCAACATCAGAAGAAGAAGAAGGCGGCGCAGAAAGCGACGACAGCGGCAAGAACAGAAGAGACCCCGGAAGACCCCCGAAGGCGGATCGAGACCCCCAGACGACGGCGGCGACGACGAAGAAGGTAGCCATACTTCTCTGCTCGGTAAAAGAGCTAGGTAAATGGCGGAGGAGTCCGGCGAGAAGACCCCCAAGACGGAAGAAGTTACGTTCTAATTGAATGGACTGCTCCGTGTGTGGGCAAGTCCGTTCATTTTCAAAAGTCCCGCAGACTTTTTCCCGCGGATTGTCCGCCGGAGAAGTTCGGGCGTGTGTGGGCAAGTCACACGCTCGGAAAGTCCGGGGAAGCCCCGCTGGAAAGTCCGGCGGATTGTCCGCCGGACTAGGTCCGGCGGGCAAAGTCCCTTCGTGTGTACGCGGCATTAGATGCACTAGCACATTTAGATGGACTTGGCTAACAAAGTAAGCTGAATTTTAGCTAACACTTTATAATAAGGTAAAGAAACAGTTGTTTGCATTGTTTGTCTGGACAGGTCTGTTAACCACTTCAGCCCTGGAAGATTTTCCTGCTCAATGACCGGGCCATTTTTGCGATACGGCACTGCGTCGCTTTAACTGACAATTGCGTGGTCATGTGACGCTGTACACAATCAAAATTGATGTCCTTTTTTACCCACAAATAGAGCTTTCTTTTGGTAGCATTTGATCACCTCTGCGATTTTTATTTTTTGCGCTATAAACTAAAAAATGCGAAAATTTGATCACCTCTGCGATTTTTATTTTTTGCGCTATAAACTTAAAAATGCGAAAAGTATTTTTTACTTTTTGCTATAATGAATATCCCAATTAAAAAAAAATAAATAAAATAATTTCTTCCTCAGTTTAGGCCGATATATATTCTTCTACATATTTTTGGTAAGAAAAAATCACAATAAGCATATGTTGATTGGTTTGTGCAAAAGTTATAGCGTTTACAAAATAGGGGATAGATTTATGGCATTTTTATTATTATTCTTTTTTTTTTTACTTGTAATTAGGGATGGGCCCGGTGTTCGATTCGAACCACAGTTCGAATCGAACATCGGCCGTTTGTCGGCTCGAACCACAGTTCGAATCGAACATCGGCCGTTTGTCGGCTCTTCGAGCCCAGAACTATGTGGGCCGTTCACATCAAATTTGTGTGATGCGAACGGCCCACAATGCACTGCGCCATTCGCAGTGCATTGCTGGCTGATGATTGGCCAAGCATGCACTGTGACCCCGCATGCTTGGCCAATCATAGAGCCAGCGGCGAGGAGAGCAATAATTGCCCACAGGAAGGATGCCTGTGGCCAATTATAGCTCAGAGGGTTGAGTACACGCCACACACTATATAAGGCCGGCGGCCTCATGTAGTGTGTTACGGCGTTAGGAACAGTGAGAGACTGTACTGTTCTGTACAGTGTCTGCTTGTGCATTATCTGCTGTTTTGATTCATCTGCATTATTTGCTTGTAAATCATCTACATTATCTGCTTGTGGATTCTGGGGATTAGTGTAGGGAAAGATAAAAAATAGGCAGGGTAGTTTATTCTTCTCAGTGCTGTTCTCAATCTCTACCAATCCAGCCACCTGCAGGAGTAGTTAGTGTGTGTGCGTGCTGTGTTAGTATAGCACTGCAGTAGCACATTAAACCACCTTTACCCTTCTGGCCTGTTGTGTCATCTAAGGCAGCCATCTGCGGCTATTGAATTGCCGGCTCCCGTAACACAGAGAACAGTCATTCATTGAAAGTCATTGATAAAAAAAAAGTCATTGATAAAAAAAAAAGCGTGGGGTTCCCCCCAAATTCAATTACCAGGCCCTTCAGGTCTGACATCATGGGGAAAGCCATAGGGAAGTCCCCATGACGTCCCCGTGCGTTAGAGGGGGGCGGGGTCACCAGGTGGCCCCGCCCTTTATTATAGAGGAGCTGTCAGACGCAGCGAAGCCTCACACAGTGGGAGCCTCTCATTGCGCGGAGCGGCCCAAGAAGAGACACCGACGCCGTGGAAGAAGATGCCGGACAAGAAGACCAGAGCAAGAAGAAGCGGATCAGAGGAAGAAGAAGATGGAAGAAGAAGATGGAAGAAGATGGAAGAAGAAGAAGATGAAGAAACCGAAGGATGAAGAAAGGAAGACCAGAAGAAAGAAGATTTTTTTAAAGGAATTGTCAAAGACCATCTCCTGTAATTTTTAACATTTTTGTCACTATTTTGGTGAAATGGTAGGGGTACTTTTGTACCCCATTACCATTTCACAGGGGGGGGGAGCCGGGATCTGGGGGTCCCCTTGTTAAAGGGGGCTTCCAGATTCCGATAAGCCCCCCGCCCGCAGACCCCCACAACCAATGGCCAGGGTTGTGGGGACGAGGCCCTTGTCCCCATCAACATGTGAAAATGGTGCTTTGAGGGGTCACAGACCCCCAAAGCACCCTCCCAATGTTGAGGGCATGTGGCCTGGTACAGTTCTGCGGCCTGCCAGGTTGCGTGCTCGGATAAGGGTCTGGTATGGATTTTGAGGGAAGCCCCACGCCATTTTTTTTTTTGGCCGGTTTTCTCTTAAAATCCATCCCAGACCTCAAGGGTCTGGTATGGATATTTAGGGGGACCCTTATGTATATGTAATTTTTTTTTTTATTTGAAGCGGGGTTCCCCTTAATATCCATAGCAGACCTGAAGGGCCTGGTAATTGAATTTGGGGGAAACCCCACGCTTTTTTTCTTTTTTTTTTATCAATGACTTTTCTTTTTAATTAATGACTTTCAATGAATGACTGTTCTCTGTGTTACGGGAGCCGACAATTCATTAGCCGCGAGTGATTTTAAATAGCTTTTTTTCCTGCAAAAATTACACTTTGTCCAGGGACAGTTCTAAGCAGGGGAAACATGCGCCCCTTCACAGGCATACTATACACACCCCCCAGGTACGAAATTTAAAGGAATATTACACTTTTATTGTTTCACATTAAGCATTATTAAAATCACTGCTCCTGAAAAAACAGCTGTTTTAAAAAAAATATTTTTGCATTGATACATGTCCCCTGGGGCAGGACCCAGGTCCCCAAACACTTTTTATGACAATAACATGCATATTAGCCTTTAAAATTAGCACTTTTGATTTTGAACGTTCGCGTCCATTGTAATTAATAGGGTTTGAATGTTCGCGCAAACTTTCGGTTCGTTCGCAGGTTCTGGTGCGAACCGAACCCGGGGGTGTTCGGCTCATCCCTACTAGTAATGGCGGTGATATGTGATTTGGCGGTGATCTGCAACCTTGCGAAGGACACAGATCTATACAGCGATCAGTGCTATAAAAATGCACTGATTACTGTATAAATGTCACTGGCAGGGAAGTGGTTAACACTAGGGGGCGATCAAGAGGTTAACTGTGTTCCCTGGGTGTGTTCTAACTGTGAGTGGGAATGTGGCTGACTAGGAGAAGAGAGATCGTTGTTCCTACTTAGTAGGAACACACGATTTGTCTCCTCTCCCCTGACAAAACCGGGATCTGTGTGTTTACACATACAGATCCCAGTTCTCGCTCTGTCACGAGCGGTCGCGAACATTCGCATCAGCTCCGGGGACACGCTTTGGGGGCGCGCATGCGTCACCGGAGGAGGAGTCTTAAAGAGCCTCCGGCTCGTGCATGGGAGACAACCTGCCACAGTATGACTACGGCGGCTGGTCCGGAAGCGGTTAAAGTAAGTTGAAAAATAACAGACTTACTGGCTGGATCACCAGGTGAAAATAAAGCAAAAAGCCTAAAAAACAAAACTAATGCAGCCTAGACACGTGGATACTGAAATATTTCGTTTTGGAATTTTGTCCGAAAAATAAATTTAGTTACTCCCGAAATTCGTTTTTATTTATTTTGTTTCTTTAACCTCCCTGGCGGTATGATTGTGTCCGGAATTTAGTGCTGAAAGCGGTACAATTATTTTGCATGGAAATTTGGCGTTTTTATATTGTAGGCATGCAATTCTTATGAATAACTCACTTAAATCTGTCCGAACCAGAGTCTAGTAGACATCCCGGGTATGATAAAGTTTGAAACACAAAATCATAAATTATAATATAATAAAAATATATATAAAAATTATTCAATAATGTAATCAAATCAAAAACACTGAAATTTGCTCAGTTGCAGAATAGTCGCTGTCATTAAATTTATTGTTTGATGATAAATTGTGATTCTAATTTTTTATCGGTGTTTTCTAGCTGGTCTAAAACCACTTTTGACATAAAGGGACACTTATTGGTTGCTATGGACAATCTCCAGTTTCCAGGCAGAAAAAAAATATTTTTATTATATAAAATGACATGCAGGGCACTGGGCAGACCTCTAGGGACAAAGGGGATGTGTATTTTTTGTATACAGTACTGTAATCTGTAACATTACAGTACTGTATGTGTGTTGTGTTTTTAAACTTTTTTGAATTTGGCGCCGATCTCCGCTCCCGTGCGTCGGAACGTCGCAGGGAACGGAGATCAGCGGCACTCGGGCACTGTGTGAATCGAGCAGGGAGACGGCTCGCACACACAGCGGGGAGACATCGCAGGATCCAGGGGAAAAGGTAAGTAACTTCCCCCTGTATCCTGCAATGCAGCCCGAGTCTGGCTCGGGGTTACCGCTCCTGACAGAAAAAACTGAACCCAAGCCAGACTCGGGATTACCGCCAAGGAGGTTAAAAAATGCATTCATCTGAAAATCCCCCAAAAAATTAAGGTCGAATCTGTCATTGAAGGCTTATGGTGTCTGTCAAATGTTCTAAGAAGATTCGACGGAGCAGCTAAACTGTACGACGCTGTAATCGTACATTTCCGGTCAAATGTTCCGCTTACAAGCTATAGTAGAATTCTAATGTTGCATGACACTAGTAATAATTATATTTATTAATTATTATTACTATTCAACCAACATTAGAATTCTTCTATAGCCTATGGGCAGAGCATTTGACTATAAATGTCCGCTCGAGCCGACTGCTTCGTCGAATCTTCATGTGGAAGCTTTTCTCTCTATGTCAAATAATCTTGGACTATAATGTCTCTATAATGGTGAATCTTTTCTCTCTATGTCAAAATCTTTTCTCCTTATGTAGAATAATCTTGAACTAATAGAGCTAAGCTTAGGCACATTTGACCACAGGTTTGATGGACACAGATCACTATTGTCAGAGTCATGTTAAATCTCCTATCTATATCGAACTGTTGCAACGAAAATGAAAATAAAGCATTTGTTTATGTAGAATCTTTCGGTTTTCGGATTCTGCACGTCCGATATCGTTTGTTAAAACGATAACGAAAATACCCGAAATTCTGATGAAAACTAATGCACATGTCTAATGCAGCCACCATATCTTAGAATTGCTAAGCTGCACTTGAATACATTTCTGTTCATGTATGTTAACTGTCAAGCAGTAAAAAACCTGCTTTAACTAAAATTGTAAGGCAACTGCACATTTGTATACTTTGTAATAACCTTGCATTTAGCAAGAACAAGAACTGTTTAAACCTCTTGAAAAAAAGATTGCTTAATGACTGAAATGCTGCTGTATTTTGACTAAATAGAGCTTGATTTTGAAGATCCATTGGTGCGATTGACTTAATCTTTTATTCTAGTGCCAAGACAAAGAGTGCATTTCTTTTTCAGTGTACACATGAGATTATTACTTTAAATAAGCCCTGATGGACTGTGGCAATATTTATTACAATGATGGTTAAACATTTTTTTTCACTAGATGATAACTTCCTTTAGGAAAGACTTGATATACTAGTTGTATATGCTTAAAGCTTATCTGTGGCCACCCTAATAAAGTTCTAATTATATTTCACATGCCAAAATATGTTCTGGAAAGTATTTAAATTCCAAAGTTTTGCATGTTAAACCACTTAAGTTTCCCCTTCTGACAGCTTATGTAGGGCAGCCGGGGGGTGCCTGTGGCAAGATGTGCTTTCTTGGAAACCACACAAAAGACAAAGTAAGTAGGATTGTTTTAATACACCACACTAAAGTGTGCAGTATTACAGGATATGTACAATGTAGTTGGCAATTGTGGTTAGTACATTTTCCTAAATTCCTCCCCCAGACCAAAGCCTGGTTTACCGCTCTGCAGCCTGACAGCTTGTAGGGATTTGTTAATAGTTTTTTCAACAAGTTCCCAAGACATGAGCAGTTTGTGATATAGCCCTGACCAAGCTGGTCATACACCTTACGAGCTAGTGCATAATCTTTTAGATTTACTCAAATCTCTGGAGTATGAAAGACAAAGTAAATTTAAATTGATTAGACTGTTTAGGTACTTCTGCATATGAACTCAAAACAGTTTTGGTGTATCTATAGAAGATTGTAGAGAGAAAGCACTAAATGTCATACTTCCCAACATTTTGAGATGGGAATGAGGGACACCTACTAACAAATGTATGTAGGCATAGGACACGCCCCCGCCACACCCCTTTAAATGAGAATTAACCCCAAAAAAGGGTTAATTAAATCCACAAGTACTTTTTTTTACCACTACTATTCCTTTATATTGGCTTTTAAAATGTACAAATGCAGCAATTTAGAAACTGGATGAAAGGTTTAGCACTGGGAAACACTTTTTGAAAGACAAAAAGTGCATTTTATATACAACTATATAGATCAGACCAAAATGAGGGACAAATGAGGAGGAATGAGGGACAGAGGGACATTGCTCCAAATTAGGGACAGTCCCTCGAAATCAGGGACAGTTGGGAGGTATGAAATTTTAACAACTTGCTGACCAGACTTTTTCTGGCACAGTTTGTTTACAAGTTTAAATCAGTATTTTTTTGCTACAAAATTACTTAGAACCTCCAAACATTATACATTTTTTTAGCAGAGACACTAGGGAATAAAATGGCTTTCATTGCAATTTTTTACATCACATAGTATTTGGGCAGTGGTTTTGCAAATTTTTGGGGAAAAAAATACACTTTAATGAATAAAAAAAAAAAAAAAAACCACAATATTTACCCCAATTTTTTTTTTAAATGTAGAAGATGATGTTACACCGAGTAGATACCTAACATGTCACGCATTAAAATTGCACACGCTTGTGGAATGTCGACAAACTATGGTAGTTAAAAAACTCCATAGGTGACACTTTAAAAGCCTTTACAGGTTACCTGTTTGGAGTTACAGAGGAGGTATAGTGCTAGAATTATTGCTCTCGCTCTAACAGATACCTCTGTTTTGCTTTCATCTTTTTAAAGGTTCTTGTGGTAGAAGCCAAGTAAACTTCGACCTCTGTAGTGTACCAATGCCTTACTAAACAGAAAAGCCATACATACCACTGCACAAAACACAATTCATAGTTACAAAATATGCCTACAACATACAGAAGCCAATTATCCTTTCTAGCTAAATAAGCATGTACAATATGTATGCAATAAGTAAACAAAACAGTTAGTGCCGGTTCACACCGGGGCAACACGACTTACAGCGCGACTTAGCAAGGCAACTTGGAAGCAACTTCAACGTGACTTTGAGTTATTTACAACACAACTTCAAGTCGCCCCCAGGCCAGGCGACTTTGGCTGTGGCCAATCACAGAATAATCAGCTCTCTGGGAGGGTGGGGTTTGCCTGAGTAAACAAATTTCTTTTCCTGTAAAGTCGCTTCAAAATTGATGGAGATCCGACTTGGAGGCGACTTCCATTGAAATCAATGGGTACAAGTCACCTAGAAGTCAGATTGAAGTAGTACAGGAACCTTTTTTGAAGTCGGAGCGACTTCAGTAGTGTGCATTGAGACGGCTCCATAGATTAACATTACAGCGCGACTTGGGATGACTTGGGGCGTCTCGGGGCGACCTGAAGTCGGATCCTGAGTCGCCCTGGTGTGAACCGGCTCTTACTCAAAAACCTTGTTCCTGTGAACAAACAACTCTTGCTAATATTGTGCAGCAAAAAATTCCTAAATAAATAAATATGAAACCACAAAAAACACAAAAAAATCTAAACATAGTGTTCATGAGTCCTATGACAATAGGTATGAAGAAAAATTGTTTCTTTTCAGTGTAGGTTCCCACAATGAGTGACTTGTTGTTCAATGTGCTCCCAAACAAGCACCTTGTGGAAGTAAAGTGAAGGTCCCCACTTACCAAATTAAGTTGACCCGCAGTGTCATATGACAAGAGGTGTCAAATAGGCTTAAGTGATCTCCCTGACCGGGAAATCCACCGACCAGCTCCCATCGATCCCTCCTTACCGCATTCCATAACTCCAAAGCTGAATCTTGTGGCAATTAGAAAAAACAGAAAATGGGCTCCACATAGCGTAAAAACTTCTTTATTCTTTATTAAAAACTTGCAGGCAGGTTCAGCATACAAAAAGTGACTTTGAAAAATCCCTCCTGTGCAGGCAACTGCACCAGCACATAAAACCTATAAAACCGCTCAGGTGTCTTGGCGTGCATTCCACCTAGAGCTCTGCATAGTGCACCATGCATCCTAGCTTGGCACGTTTCGTCATCAAATATGATATCATCAGAATCTGGGGGTAACTTGTTCTTATATACCTCCTATAGCTGCTCTTACTATACAATCAATTTACACAATAAAAGTGGATGCGCAGATCAAATGGCATTCTCGGGCAACTATAATATACAAAAAGGGTAATTAATGTGACTATGTCGCAATTGTAGGGATAGAGAGGATTTTAACCATCAGACTGATCTATTGATAGATATCCTTTCTCTTTAAATCTATCAAGATAAGTCCCTACAGGATATAACATTTTAAGTATCCAATATGGAAATGGTTGAATTATTGAAAGACAAAAAAAGGGAATGATCAGGGAGTAGTCTTCCTCACTAACGACAATAATAATTATAAGCAATTTAAAAAAGTGGTTTCCAAACACTGGCTGGTCCTGCTGGGGGAATAATACCTTGGCATCTATACTACCTTAAAAAACAGTATTTGTGTGTAGACGGGCACCCACCTTAGAGATCGATTGGTTCACAATGTGCCAGATCATCCAAAGAAATTTGGAACCTTTTTGGATCATAACGATTTTTATACCTGTGGCAAATATAAGCCATGTAGAACAGTTAAGAATAGGACTAGACGTACCCCAACTTTTCAATCCAATGTTACCCAAAAACAATACCCTAGTAAAAAGCTAATTACCTGCCAGAGTACTAATGTAACCTACCTTCTATCTTGCCCATGTGGCCAGCAGTATGCTGGCCGCACCAAGCGCAGGTTGGTAGTTAGATTGGGTGAGCATCTCAAAAATTATAGAAGGGGTTTAGAAAGCACAGTCTCTCAAATCATTTTAGGATATCACATAATAGAGACCCAACATTACTCACATTCTGTGGCATACATAAAATAGATAACAAATTGGAGGGGTATAGATATGCGTAAAGCAGTGTCGCAGAATGAAACACGCTGGATTTATGAATTATGTACTATGCGCCCACAGGGAATGAATATAAATATTAATATTAATTGTTTCACAACCAATTATTAATGTACATCCTAGATCCAATAGCGCTATAGCTCCAGTCTCAAAGTGGGCTGAACGTCATATTAAATTATTTATTTTAATCCAATTGGATATTTAAAAATGTTTTCCCTTCCCCCAAGTCCCCATTATTTAATTTAACTATATATGGAAACTGTGGGGAAAATTTGGCTGATTAAAGAATTCATGATCTCCCAAACAATTATCCTATTTTGCCACAAGATGGCGTGAGTAATGGATTATATAAGGGTTTATAATATCGTAGTTTTATGCTTCATATATGAATTTTTACCTGTAATCCCTAGGGTTTGAACTCAATGTCCAACAACCACCCGCGATTGCGGGAAAGGAAGAATGGGGATCTGCCAGTATAAACAACTCAAATTCCCGTTCTGATGGGGAGGAGAGAGAGATAAGCTGTCTCTAGTTAAAAGAAGGTAATCCTGCGCTTGCACAAAGAGTAACTAATGTGATGCAGCGCACACTGGGGGGAATGTCTGAACCCAAGGAAAATAAAAATAGAAAGGTAGTGGCGCGCAAACAGTTAAACTAGACTAAAAGCAGATAAAAGATCAGGGAGATAAATCCATAAGCAAATCACGGAATTGCCTAGATAAAGTGCATAGTGAATAATAAAAATAAGCTATTTGGCATAGAAGTGGTGTGCCAGTGATTATAAAAGGTAAAATCAGAAATATACAAAAAACATCAAAACATTGTTTAAAAATCAATGTGACATAAAAGGTGAATGGTGACTGTGATGAAAATTCACATAAATAAAGAGAAAAAAAATAAAACTGGGTGAATCCAGTGAAATGAGATAAATATAATGTGGATGCGATTAAATAATTGCACAAGGAAAGTCGCAATAAAAGTCGCAGTAGAGAGACAATAATATGTGGTAATTACACATCTATCCAGTGACTAGAGTGAATCGCATAAATACATGTATATAATAGAGCACAGGGTAAAATCGCAATAAATGTATTCAATAGATGTCCATAAAAAAGAAGGGTGAGGTAAAGTTCATTCCATAAGTGCAGTGCAAGTGGTTCCGTTGATGTAATTTGGACTGTGCGATTATTTAGCTGTGGATATCTTGTGCAATTTATAGCGATTCCATGCAATCCTAGTGGGGGTAATGTGGATGGCCCCTTACCTTACAGCTGTAAGGTTACAGCATGAAAATGTGGGTCTTTGTGGTTCTTGGTAACCTTCCTCCTTTGGATGTCAGATGGATGTCCCGAGTCCTATTGGTGCTTTAGCAGTGTATCCAGTTATGGGGGGGGGGGCTCACATCAGTGTATGTAAAGGAAGGGAAGGAGCCTCATAGTGTAGTAAATTTATAACCAATAATTTATTCCAAGTAGATAAAAACAATTGTAATGAGTGAAAGGGATACTCACATTTAGATGCAAGCAAAATTCAGAGTACAAACGAGCGGCGAGCTTGATAGCGTCACTTCCGGTCGTTGTGATAGGCTGGGGTCCCGACGCGTGTTCGTCACTGATCACGTGACTTCATCAGGGGATGAAGTCACGTGATCGGTGACCAACACGCGTCGGGACCCCAGGCTATCACAACGGCCGGAAGTGACGCTATCGATCTCGCTGCTCGTTTGATGAAGTCACGTGATCGGTGACGAACACGCGCTGGGACCCCAGCCTATTACAAAGACCGGAAGTGACGCTATCGAGCTCGCCGCCCGTTTGTACTCTGACTTTTGCTTGTATCTAAATGTGAGTACCCCTTTCACTCATTACGATTGTTTTTATCTACTTGGAATACATTATTGGTTATAAATTTACTACACTATGAGGCTCCTTCCCTTCCTTTACATACACTGATGTGAGCCCCCCCCCCTCCCCATAACTGGATACACTGCTAAAGCACCAATAGGACCCGGGACATCCATCTGACATCCAAAGGAGGAAGGTTACCAAGAACCACAAAGACCCACATTTTCATGCTGTAACCTTACAGCTGTAAGGTAAGGGGCCATCCACATTACCCCCACTAGGATCGCATGGAATCGCCATAAATTGCACAAGATATCCACAGCTAAATAATCGCACAGTCCAAATTACATCAACGGAACCACTTGCACTGCACTTATGGAATGAACTTTACCTCACCCTTCTTTTTTATGGACATCTATTGAATACATTTATTGCGATTTTACCCTGTGCTCTATTATATAGGTGTATTTATGCGATTCACTCTAGTCACTGGATAGATGTGTAATTACCACGTATTATTGTCTCTATACTGCGATTTTTATTGCGACTTTCCTTGTGCAATTATTTAATCGCATCCACATTATATTTATCTCATTTGACTGGATTCACCCAGTTTTATTTTTTTTCTCTTTATTTATGTGAATTTTCATCACAGTCACCGTTCACCTTTTATGTCACATTGATTTTTAAACAATGTTTTGATGTTTTTTGTATATTTGTGATTTTACCTTTTATAATCACTGGCACACCACTTCTATGCCAAATAGCTTATTTTTATTATTCACTATGCACTTTATCTAGGCAATTCCGTGATTTGCTTATGGATTTATCTCCCTGATCTTTTATCTGCTTTTAGTCTAGTTTAACTGTTTGCGCGCCACTACCTTTCTATTTTTATTAAGCTGTCTCTAGTGATCTACTCCCAGTCAGTCCACTCACCCCACAGTTAGAAACACCTTCCTAGGGAACACTTAACACCTTGATTGCCCCCTAGTGTTAACCCCATCCCTGCCAGTTTCATTTATACAGCGATCAGTGCATTTTTATAGCACTGATCACTGTATTGGTGTCACTGGTCACTAAAAAGTGTCACTTAGAGTCAGATTTGTCCTCTGCAATGTTGCAGTCCCGCAAAAAATTGCAGATCGCCACCGTTACTAGTAAAAACAATAAAAAAAAAAAAAAAAGTCCCTACATTTTTACCCTATTTTGTAAACACTATAACTTTTGAGCAAACCAATCAATATACGCTTATTGCAATTTATTTATTTTTTTTATGAAAAATTTGTAGCAGAATATATTTTGGCCTAAACTGATGAATAAATTTGTTTTTTTATATATTTTTTTGGATATGTATTATAGCAGAAAGTATTGTTTTTTTTTTTTTAAAAATTGTTGCTTTTTTTTGTTTAAAGCGCAAAAAATTTTAACTGCAGAGGTGATCAAATACCACCAAAAGAAAGCTGTATTTGTGGGAAAAAATTTTGTTTGGGTACAATGACGCGCGCCAGCGCAATTGTCAGTAAAAGCGACGGAGTGCCGTATCGCAAAAAAATGGCCTGGCCTTTAAGGGGTAAATCCTTCCAGGGCTGACGTGGTTAATGTATAATATAGTTGCACCAGAATGCCATTTGAGGTGTCTCCTTGCGTCCCAAGCCTCATGTTGAAGATAGATTCCACAGCGGTCGGCCGAGCACCCACCAGTGGTGCCTGAAGCACAGGACGCTCGCACAGCTGAGAGACTACACTACAGCCGGCAGAATATCATCCAGCTGCACATGAGAAACACCTCAGGACACACACAGACAGGCAAGAAAAGGATCAACTCCACTGAGGATAGCCCCAAATCTTTGGGATATTATTCAATGCCTTCTTTTAACTACAGAAATGTGAGTTCATTACAAGAAAACGTTACTGCTCAATAAACTTGTTAAAAATCTGCACCCAGAGGCACCTCTTCTCCCTCTTTTTCTTTCCAGCTTTTGGGAACATGGACTATGTTCCCCAGCGATGGCAGCCCTGAGAGTGGATTATCCCCACCCAGTTGCGGGACAAGGTCATCCAGCGCCCAGGGCAAAGATGCCAAACTGCACCCCCCTTTCCCTTAGGGTTAGGGTTAGGGTGCCCCCCACCCCTGCAATAAACCATTGCGCCAGGGGCAGCCGCCCCTCCTGCCCACCCCTTGTCCTGACCCTGTCCCCACCTTTCTCTCTCCTCCTCCCCTCTCCCCCCCCCTCCCCAAATACAAACTAATTAGTCCTTTTCAAGATTTCCGTGGACTTCACCTCTAATTACTACAATGACTGTGGACTTTGTGAAATGTCCTCTAGCACAAAATATTCATAGGGTATATATTGTCTTAGATTTTTTTGTGCCTTTTACTTGTATAATTCACACGGTGGGAGCCTACACATAAGATAAAAATGTTTTCTCACATGTGAACAAATCCTTAAGGCTGTGGAGGTGATCAGAATTACTCTAACTGCTGTGGTGGTGATCACAAACACTGTAACTGGTGTGGCAGTGATCAGGGACACTGAGTTGGTGGTGGTGATTGGGAACCCTGACTGGTGACAGTATGTAATAAAAAAAAATTATATTTTTTTGTACAATTTTTACCTTTTTTACATTTCTTTTATTTACTTTTATTTTTATTTATTTTTACAATTTTCTTTTGCATACTGTCACCAGAGTAGTGCAGCCTCACTATAGTGACACTACTATTCTGGGAAGGTGATCTGGATTTTTTTTTTCCTTCAAACTGTGGTTGTTGTTACAGTGATGATCACTGTAACAGCAATAGTGTTACTGTTATGCATGGCTTTCATTCATGACTCTTGTTTACCATTGTGATGATGTGATTGGCCACGTCTATCACATGGCACTAGGGTGCTGTGATTGGCCCTGTACACCATGAAAGCCATTCATGATAGTTGCTTACTTGTGAACATGTGATCGCTGTGATTTGTGAGGCGCACAACTGGGAGGACATCATATGACATCAACCAAGAATCAGATTAGGAAGCTTCTGGCTGTCATTACCCACCCAGCTGTCACTTTACAATAGGCCGGACAGGATGCGGTTAATAATAATCTTGTAGTCTGTATTCAGTAATGGGACAAATATCCAAGCATTTGAATAAAAGGGTTAACATTTTTATGCTATTGTGTCAGAGCAGTTTGGCAAGCACATAGAAAGAAGGCTAGGCTCTGGAAGTTGTGCTTTGTTCAAACACTTTTATTTACATAAGGAAGCACTCTTGTCAGTAACCTCGGTCTTTGCAGAAGACGTATTATGAAGCCAGGGTCTCCAAATTATTTATACCACCCCCACCCTGGCCTAATTTCCTTTAGAACCAGGAATAAATGTTATGACTATGGGATAAGCACAGCAGAAGTAATAAATTCACTATTTCCAGTTGGAGAAACACTTTGATGTTGCACTAATATTAAAAGATACTGGAGGAAATATGATACCAAGATATAAAAATATAAAAATCCAACTACACGTAGTTATGGTTTAGGGACACTCATTAAAAGAGAAGACTAGACAATCATCTATATTACAATTAAGTTCTAATAAAATCCAGGTTTATCTACTATATGTAAATACTAGTATAAAAATCAATATTATTTTTTCCTAGTTCAGAGTGCCATTGGGTTGTTTCCAATATGTCCCAGCAAAGGAATAGGTGTAATATTTAAATACAGGAATGGACACATGAAATACTGTAAGAAGCTCTAGCTTATAAAATCTATAGAATCCCAAACAGAAGACATGGGGTTGACATTTGCTTTGCAGTTTTGGGTTTTGGATTTATAGTTCAACTGGTACGCTATCTGGATTGAGTTTGTACATACCCAACAAATTGGAGTATGTTTTTTCCCACAACCCCAAAACAGGCTAAGTGACTGCCTAGCATTTATTGTCCCTACTGTAATTATGATTGGGCTGAATTCGTTTTTAGGACCTGCAGAGGTCAAGAGATAATATAAAAGTTTTTTACTACTCTGTAAAGTGTTGCTTTATATGTCTCTGCCTTATACTGTACACATGGGAAATAAATAACAGATTCATGTTGTTGAGCCCAGGGATAAAGTAACAGTAAAAGTATGACTAACTTCCATGGAAATAGGGCACGTCCAGTCATCTCAATGTATTGGATAGAAGATGTACTGTATGTAGCCTGACTCTATAGCAGGAACAGCTAGATGAAGTTATCTCTGCATTTAACGGTTTAAATGGACAGATGTATGTTTGGATTTTGGCAATAAAAAAAATCAGAAATTCTTACCGATCCTTTGTTACAAACTGAGTTCTGAATCCTGCAGTTTCAGCTATTCAGCACTGATCTGGAGTCAAGGAACACTTGGCACATTTTAATCTTTTGTTAGCTTCCTATAGAGGATACTGGGTCTGGTTTTTCTCTATTGGAAAAGCTGAGACGTGCCAAAAAGACTATACTAAATATTGTGCACCAACCAATGCAGTAGGGTTTTACATAAAAGAACCAACTTGTTTTGTGCCTTATCCCTGGGAATAAAGCCATAAAGATAATGTTACGCCGAGTAAATTGATACCCAACATGTCATGCTTCAAAATTGCGCCCACTTGTGGAATGGTGACAAACTTTTACCCTTAAAAATCTCCATAGGTGACGTTTAAAATATTCTACAGGCGGCATGAGTTACAGAGGAAGTCTAGCGATAGATCGGGGCGATACCTCCCATGTGTGGTTTGAACACCGTTTTCATATACGTGCGCTACTCATGTATGAGTTCACTTCTGCACGCTAGTTCGGCGGGACGGGGCGTGTTTAAAAAAAAAAATGTCTTATTTACTTACCCTTTTTTTTTTTTGCCACTGTTCTTTAAAAAAAAAAAAATGGTGTCACTTTTATTCCTATTACAAGAAATGTAAACATCCCTTGTAATAGAAAAAAGCATGACAGGACCTCTTAAATGTGAGATCTGGGGTCAAAAAGACCTCAGATCTCATATTTACACAAAAATGCAATAAAAAGGAACCAAAAAAAAAAAAAAAAAAAAACGTCCTTTAAGAGCTATGACGTCGCGTTTTGATGTCGCTTCCGCCCTGCAATGGTATGGAGATGGGTGGAGGCCATCTTCCCCTCACTTGTCTCCATACCCAGGAAGGAGAAGCATCCGATTGCCTCCGCCACTACCGATGGTGCCGGTAAGCGGCGGAGGGCACCGGAGAGCGGCGGGAGGGGGGGCCCCTCTACCACCCCTGATAAAAGTGATCTTGCAGCGAATCTGGCGCAGAGACCACTATTATCGGAAACCAGACCGCCCGCTAAAGAAGAAGATACTGGGGTTATGGCAGCTAGCTGCTGCCATAACAACGATATTCCTCTTCAAAGACAGCATGTATATCAGCGTGCAGTGGTCCGATAATGGTTAAAGTGGTTATAAAGTCAAAGAATTGGATTACTGCCAGCCCCTCTGTTCCAATTAGGTAAACTATACAGTGTAAAGGTTTTTTAAAATGATGCTGCTAAATAACTTATTTCAGATCGCCTCTGTGCGGTCATGTGACCTCTCGCTGCTCTCCTCCCCCAATCTAAGGGCTACAGTGGAAGGGGCTGAGATTTCCCTCTGATGTCAGCCGGGAGGTCACGTGACTGCTGTGCTTTCCGCTCAGCCCCTCCCGCTGTAGTCCTTAGATCGGGGGAGGAGAGCAGCTAGAAGTCACGTGACGGCACTAAGGCAAAATGAAATAAAGTATTTAGCGGCATCATTTAAAAACATTTACACTGTGTAGTATACCTTATTAGAACAGAGGGTCTGGCAGTAAATGTACTCTCAGACTTTACTACCAACTACTAATAGGAGCAGGAGGGAAGATCGATCACACACTAGGAGCTGACAGGCAGCGAGGAGGGGGAGAGGGGAGAGACTCTGAACACAGCGGGATGATGGAGGCATCTAAACTGACCACATTATCATGAATCAGCAACCATGGTCACAGGAACAGGCAGGATGAATCAGGTTTTTTTACAGCATAGAATGGGACAGATTATTCAGCAAAAGCACTACGCTGTTTAACCTGCTTTAAAAGAACAGGATCTTTTTTTTAGGGTTACAACCTCTTTAAAGGACAACAGAGGAATAGCAAATAAACCATCTCCAGCTGTCTCAGCTACCCAGAGCTGCAGCGTCCTAAGCAGTCAAAAGTTGCCAGTCTCCCTTCCTGCACATACCTACAGGAGAGTGTGCTGACCCATTAGGTGTCCCATCAGCATGTTGGGCTTGCCCAAAGACCAAGCTGTATTGTTTAACTGCAATGTGTAACAGTCTGCCCATTTACTCAACACGCTCATATACAAGTGCATGTCCCTTTTATTTATTTTCCCACAACTCCCTGGGTTCCTGAACATGCCCAGCAGCCACGCCCATTCCCGCCTCCCCAGCACGCCCATACACTGAATAAACATAAAGGGGGCGGAGTAAAGGCTGTGCTTCTGAGATCGTCATTCTGATTGCAATAACATGGCATGGGAGGTGGAGCTACAGCGTCTTAGACACGCCCGCGGCTCCCCTGCCTCCCATGCCTGTGAACATACACAGCTTCTCCCTGCAGGGATGTAGTCCCAAGGGAGGGGTGAGCATGCTGACTAACCTCCAGCCAGAACGGCTCGGAAGATGGGGGCAAGCTGACAGAGGAGGAACAGGGATAGAGAAATTCAGACAAAGAAAAAATGCATTTAAAAGGGAAATCGAAGGAAAAGGTAAGTGAACCAATAATGCACTAGCTTAAAGGAACCTAATTAGAAAATAAAAAACAAACCTTTACAACCCCTTTAAGGCTCTGTTCATACATGCTGCGGGCGCGGTTCACAGCAAGGGGTCTGGAGTGTCTCTGTTCATCGATTCAAGTGCGAAATCAGATCCAAATTTTTGCCTGAATTCGCACCTGAATCGAACCAGAAGACGTACAGGACCCTTTTTCAATGCAGACCGCGGCCGCTCCGGAGCTGTGTGAATGAGCTCCATTGAGAGCCGTTCGCACTCTCCTGTTATGCGAACTGGTTAGGCTCCATGTGTGAATGGAGCCTAAAAGCATGCAGCGTCTTCAAAACACCACGCTACTGTGGGGAACTTAACCTCAATTGCTTCTAGAGTACTCCAGTTGCGGTGGGGTTGTGCTTCGTCCTTGAATCTCGGATTTATGATGTTACCAGAGCTACTGTACCCTGGACTTCGCTGTCTATGAGGATAATCACAAGCAGTTTCTGTATTGTTGTATGTTCTGTATTGTTTTACTGAAGTAACAACTCTCAGCTTGCTCTCTTTTATAGAGTCTTATAAAAACTATGCTATGCAGCCACACATTTCCCTGATTGAGTCACAGAGACAATGCTGTGAAAAGTCCATGTTTTTGCCATCCTAAACCTTTCTATTATTGCTTTTAAATTTGCACCTGTTTAGTAAACTGCAAGTTGTAATTTGTCTCTGATTAGGGATGAGCCCGATGTTCGAGTCGAACACAAGTCCAATTAGAACATCGGGTGTTCACCTGTTCACCGAACAGCAAACATTATGCAGTGTTGGCGGCAAAATTCGAAAGCCGTGGAACACCGTTAAAGTCTATGGGACACGAACATTAAAAATCAAAAGTGCTAATTTTAAAGGCTTATATGCAAGTGATTTTAATAATGCTTGAAGTGAAAAAATAAAAATTAAATATCCCTTTAAATATCGTACCTGGAGGGTGTTCTTAGTATGCCTGCAAAGTAGCGCATTTTTCCAGTGTTTAGAACAATACCACAGCAAAATGACATTTCTAAAGTAAAAAGTCATTTAAAACTGCTCACGGCTGTAATGAATTGTCGGATCCTGGCAATACAGATAAAAATCATTGAAAAAAAACGGCATGGGTTTCCCTCAGTCTATAATAATAATAATAATAATAACCAGGCCCTTTGGGTCCGGTATGAATATTAAGGGAAACCCCTCACCAAAAAAAAAAAATAAATATGTGGGGGTCCCCCAAAAGTCACTTGAAGTCAGAAGGGGGCGGCTATATAACAGCTGTCACCACGAAGAGGATTCAGTCGGCAGGAGCCTCCCATGGAGGTGGAGTTGCTGCGTTTTTTTTCTTGGTCTGTTGGCGCTGTGATCGAAGATAAATTTTAATGAAGGACTTGTCCCAAGCTGTCTCTTGTCATTTTTAACATTTTGACACTTTTTTGATGAATGGGTAGGGGTACACAGTACCCGATACCCATTCACATAGGGGGGGCAGGATCTGGGGGTCACCTTGTTAAATGGGGCTTCCAGATTCCAATAAGCCCCCTGCCCGCAAACCCCCACAACCACTGGGCAAGGGTTGTGGGGATGAGGACCATGTCCCCATCAACATGGGGACAAGGTGCTTTGGGGGCGACCCCAAAGCATCCTCCCCATGTGGACTGCCAGGTTGCGTGCTCGGATAAGGGTCTGGTATGGACATGGCGGGAGCAGACCCGTTCCAAACCTCGTTCACCAAATGGCAAAAACTGATACCTGTACTAACAGAGGAGGGGTGGGAAGAAGTTACTGAGGTTTGCTTTCAAGATATTATATGTACCGCTGACCAATATATACAGTTTAAATTTATCCACCATCTACACTATACTCCTGATAGACTGGCACGTATGGGGCTGAGAGTGAATGCTAGTTGTGCTCGGTGTACTAGTGACAATGCTAATATGTTTCATATGTTCTGGAGCTGCCCTGGACTCAACCAATACTGGAGAGACTTATTCAAATTTTGTGATGAACAGCTTAACACACCAATTCCCAGAACACCCGAAGTGGGATTACTGGGTATACTGAATGACTTAGTTCACCCAGTGGCTACCCGCATACTAATACGGACTATTATGTTTTATGCAAGGAAAGTTATTCTACTGAAATGGAAAGACAGCGAACCTCCTAAGATACAAACTCTGTATGGAATCATTAATGGACAGCTCCCCAAGTTCAAAATTGTTTATAAAAACAGGGTCTGCCTCAAGAAGTTTTATAAGGTATGGCAACCCTGGTTGGATATTACCGCCCCCTTCTGGGGTTCGGTCCTGTCCACACAGGATTGTTAACAAATGATTGGGAATACCATGATATGGATTTCCCTCTACTGGAAGGGGGAGTGGATCTTGGTGGGCCTAATGGGACAGAGCATGGGTAGAAAGAGGTGTGTTTGGGTGTGAGTGAGTCTGTGTGATGGGTGAGTGGGTGTGTGTATGGATGTTAGTCGCAGTAGGGCATAGGGACCCAATCCTGTTGCCGTAATCCCCAGGAGTAAATTACAGGGGAATGAAACAGGCGCATAAGAATGTTGGGATGCGATCCCCTTGTTTATAAAGTGCTACTACTGCTGTTAGTACTGTATTGTTTATTGTTTATTGTTTGTAATGTTGAAAAAACCAAAATAAACACCTTTTAAAAAAAAGGGTCTGGTATGGATTTTGGGGGGACACCTACGGCATTTTTTTATTTTGGCGCAGGGTTCCCCTTAAAATTCATACCAGACCTGAAGGGCCTAGTATGTATTTTGGGGGGACCCCCACACATTTTTAAAAATAAAATTTGGTGAGGGGTCCCCCTATATATTTATTCCAGACCCAAAGGGCCTGGTAATGGACTGGGGGGGGGGGCATGCCATTTTTTTTCAATGATTTTTATCTGTATTGCCGGGATCCGACAATTCATTACAGCCGTGAGCCGTTTTAAATTACTTTTTGTTCCTTTAGAAATGTAATTTTTTTACACCCTGTCATCAGAGTAGTTCAGTGTTACCATAGTGGCACTGTACTGCTCTCATCAGAGTAGTTCAGTGTCACCATAGTGACACTGTACTACTTTGGGGATGGGTGATAAGGATTTTTTTTAACACTATTATTGCTTATAGCAGTGATTATCATTGTTATAAGCAATAGTTTTAGCTGTAATGAATGGCTTTCATTCATGACAGCTTGCTTACTATTGTGATCTGTGATTGGCTACAGCTAATCACATGCTATAGGATGCTGTGATTGCTGTGGTTCAATCAGAGCATCACAATAGTAAGCAAAACAGTCATGAATGGAAGCCATTCATGACTGTTTTATTTACATTGTAATTATGTGGTCGCTATGAGCAATCACATTAATTACATGACACCCCAGCCCCTCACAGCGGCCAGGTATCGATCACCGTGATCCACTGTGTCACGGGTTCACACAGCTGCACGCCCAAGTACACATGTGCTTAGCAATATACCAGTACGTCACTGAGCCTGCAGCTGCTGTCCGCTAGCAGTAAATATACTGTTAGCGGGCAGTAAGTGGTTAAAGTGTAGAACAGGTGTCTACATAACAAGATCAGGTGAAAAGAATATGGGCTCTATTTATCAATGATTTCACTGAAGATTCACACCACTTTCACCCAACATAGAAATACACAAATATGTGAATCTTTGGTGAAAATGTTGGTAAAAAAGCCCCATGTATTCTGGCATGAAAGACATTTCTAATATACGTATATGGGGACCAGCTGTAATTTTTCTATTAGTGTAGGAATCTGTACAGAATAATACATTAAATGCCCATATAACCTTATGTAGAGATTGTTTTTGAAATAAATGGTCTGACAGCAGGGTCTCTCTAATGCCTACAAACAAGTTTCTAGTACACTTAACATTGACATCTGAAATGAGTACTGAATTCACTTTTGACCTATTCCAGAGTACTTTGATGTAAGATTTGTCTCCTTTTTTTGCAGTGATAAACTTGGCTGATACCCTGGAAAAATCTTCCTGAGTCCATCCAGAGCATACTGCATTGTTAACCAGAGGCTACTCAGTGATACATTGCAAGAGCAGACATTACATTACGTTTGGTTTATGAAGCTGGACTATTACAAGCTGCTGCAGCATTCCCAAATAGGATTTTACAAGGCAATCAATTACACCAAGTCAGTGGTCAAAGTGACTTTGAGCAGCAATGATAATGTGTGATTTCAACAAACCATAAATCTGGTATATTCTAGAAGAACAGCTTTGTGGAGACTATTATAGATCAGTACACTAGTGGCTTACTTCATCCAAGTGAAATTCATGGTTTAACTGCATGTTGGTAGAGAAAGACAGCATGTCGTTTGTAGATAATAATCAGCTTTTCCCTGTGTGCTTTTACTTTACTCTGTATATGTTGGATCAACTAGAGTTAACCCAACACAGAGAAGGTAAAATACACCAAGGTCATAGACATAATTAAGAAGACCCCATCCTGAAATCATTATGTGGTCTCTTTACTTCAAAAGCCTGGTATACTCGGCCGACTTTTAGTTCACGCATACAGCTGTCTGTTCAACAGAAGCGGGTCTAGAAGCTGCGAGTGCTAATCAGCAAGTTCTGGCAGGGGGGAGTCCCCCGGTCCCCCGTGTCATAATCCAATAGCGTGGTGCAGGATATCGCTGTATCAACATCATTTGTACTGGGATCAATATAGTTCTGGGAGAACGTCATGTGACGTCCACTCAGAAGGACGAAAGGCCCGAACGGCCATCACTCTGCTATAGGCTGGGCGGGAAGGTGTTAAATATATGATATGTAATTGCTAATATCTGTAAGTAAAAAAAAAGAGCCTTGGATGCAGATGTCGGCTGAACAAAATGAAAGCGTCAGCAACCATCTCTGACTCTGCCTACACAATATTAAAGCGGAGTTCCACTGGTTTTTGAGTTTATTAAAAGTCAGAAGCTACAAAAAGTATAGCTGCTGACTTTTAACCACTTCAGCCCTGGACCAATTTGCAGCCAAAGGACCAGGCCCCTTTTTGCGATTCGGCACTGCATCGCTTTAACTGACAATTGCGTGGTCGTGCAACGTGGCTCCCAAACAAAATTGGCGTATTTTTTTTCCCACAAATAGAGCTTTCTTTTGGTGGTATTTGATTGCCCCATGAGTTTTTTTTTTTTGCGCTATAAACAAAAATAGAGCGACAATTTTGAAAACAATGCAATATTTTTTACTTTTTGCTATAACAAATATCCCCAAAAAATATATAAAAAAACATTTTTTTCCTCAGTTTAGGCCGATACGTATTCTTCTACAAATTTTTGGTAAAAAAAAAACACAATTAGTGATTATTGATTGCTTTGCGCAAAAGTTATAGCGTTTACAAAATAGGGGATAGTTTTATAGCATTTTTATTAATATTCTTTTTTTTTACTAGTAATGGCGGCGATCAGCGATTTTTATTGTGACTGCGACATTATGGCGGACACATCGGACATTTTTGACACATTTTTGGGACCATTGTCATTTATACAGCAATCAATGCTATTTAAAGCGGGGTTTCACCTTCAAAATTTTTTTTTTAAAAGTCAG
Organism: Lithobates sylvaticus; assembly: GCA_028564925.1. Lineage (NCBI taxonomy): Eukaryota > Metazoa > Chordata > Amphibia > Anura > Ranidae > Lithobates > Lithobates sylvaticus. The sequence goes on along the minus strand of CM053029.1, from coordinate 328,589,969 downwards.
CAGCTAAAAAAAAAGTCGCTGCTGACTTTTAATAAGTACACTTACCTTCCCAGGGCGCCCGCGATGTCCTTCGTGGAGGCCGAGATGTCCCTCGGCTATCCGGATCCAGCACCGCCATCCTCACTAAGGGAAACGGCTTCACGCGGCCTACTGCGCATGCGCGAGTCGGCGCGTGGCCTACTGCGCATGCGCGAGTGTCATTTGTGAATGGGGAACGCGGTGTGTTGTGGGACACAGTTCCCATAACACACCGCGCCCCATTCACCTGAAGACGGAAGAAGAGAAGATCACCGCGGCGCTGGAGGAGGCAGATTAGGACGATTTGCCTAGCAACAGCCATTTCTGGTAAGTAAAAAAAAATATATATTTTTTTTATTATTTTTTAAATTGTTACTAACATTTTTACCAGTTTTCATTTTTAGGGTGTTCCACCACTTTAAATGCATTGATTCCTGTATAAATGACACTGGCAGTGAAAGAGTTAACCACTAGGGGGCGGGGAGGGGTTAGGTCTGTGACGTGTGTGTTTTTATTTACAGTAGGGGGCGTGGCTGACGTCTGACGTCACTGATCGGCTTTCCTGATGACAGGGAACAGCCGATCAGTGACAGGCAGTGTAGGAAGCGCGGGGAGAGGTTTGTTTACACAGACCTCTCCCCGTTCTTCAGCTCTGTGACCCGATCGCGGGACACCAGCGGCGATCGGGTCCGTTGGTCCCGCAGCCGTGGTCACGGAGCTTCCGACCGGGTCGCGAGCGCGCGCGCGTGACCCACGGCTGGGCAATTTAAAGGGGACGCACATGTACATGCTTTTGCCCAGCCGTGCTATTTTGCCGACGTAAATGTGCAGGAGGCGGTCGGGAAGCGGTTAATAAACACACACTTACCTGTCCCACGGTCCAGCGATGCAGCTGCATGGAGCCTCCATTTTCTCCCCCTCCTCTTCGCAGCGCCGACATTGTGAGTGTGGGTGCCCGGCTGTGACAGTTTGCACCAGAACATTGCCAGGGCTGGCCAGACACAGACTCACACTGTAGAGAGCATACATCAGCAGAGTAATAGAAGCCCCTCACTAAGATCTTTCACTGCAGATTGCAAAGAACATGGAAAGACCATGTGACCACATAACAGCGCTGCAGGAATAGGGTACTTAGAGGATTTAAAAAAAAATACAGTGCCATGATTCCCATGATGTATGTGAATGAATTATGGCAATTAAAGCAATAGTAAACCACTGAACCCTCCCCCTTCCCAAAAAAAAATCTGCAAGACAATAGCATAATAATAATTATAATAATATAATAATTATGAAATACCTACCTTAGAATACATTTGACCTTAGAGCAGCAAGGATAAGCCTCATTGTGAGTATAAGGAGGGCCATTGACTATGTTCCTAGTATTCAGGGTTACTTTACCACCAAAGACCCACTGGCAACATGGAGGGGATTTAGGAGCATCACAGATTACATCAGCAGAGATCCAGAATGTCAAAAAGACAGTCATCCAGGATGTGCTGAAATCCACCAGCACGCGGAGGGTTCCATCTGGCTTCACATTGAGTAGGAGCACCTATTGACCGGCTAGCTGCGGCAGCAGTTCACATCTTAAATGGTGAGCACTTTCTAACCACATTTCTGTAAGTTTCCACTTTGTTGCCTCCCATTAAAGTACTTACATGCTACACTCCGATGGCACTGCTCTTTCTCCACCTCCGAACATCCAAGTAATCTTTCCCTCCCCAATGCCCTAAGCACGTATTATGCTCCTTTTGAGGTTAACAACAACTTCCCTGGTTGACACTCCAGGTTCACACTTCCACCAGCTAGGTAAATGAGCAATCATGTAGTGAAGTTTGCAGATGATACAGAAGTATCATAAGACTGGCCAGAGGATTGTAGTCAGCAATCTGTCCCCTAATAGTAATATTAACAGTATTATAAGTGACTCTTCCCATCCTGCTTATAGACTGTTTGCCCTATCTTCAGTTATGCATCATTAGGGCTATCATTAGAAGTTATGCATCATTAACCACTTGCCTACCAGGCACGAACACCCCCTTCCTGACCAAGCCATTTTTCAGCTTTCAGCACTGTCGCATTTTGAATGACAATTGCGCGGTCATGCAACGATGTACCCACAAATAGAGCTTTATTTTGGTGATATTCGTTCACCTCTGCGGTTTTTATTTCTTGCGCTATAAACAAAAGAAGAGGAACTAGTTTTAAAAAACGCAATATTTTTTACTTTTAACTATAATAAATATACAATTTTTTTTTTAAATACATTTTTTCATCATTTTAGGCCGATACGTATTCTTCTACATATTTACATACATTGGTTTGCGCAAAAGTTATAGCGTCTACAAAATAGGGGATAGATTTATAGCATTTTTATTATTATTTTTTTTTTTTTACTAGTAATGGCGGCGATCTGCAATTTTTATCGTGACTGCGATATTGCGACGGACATATCGGACACTTTTGACACATTTTTGGGACCATTCACATTTATACAGCGATCTGTGCTATAAAAATGCATTGATTACTGTATAAATGGGACTGGCAGGGAAGGGGTTAACACTAGGGGGTGATCAAGGGGTTAATATGTTCCCTATGTGAGTGATTCTAACTGTGGGGGGAGGGGACTGACTGGGGGAGGCCGCAAAGTTAGTGCCGTCATATGACGGCGGCCCGGAACAACAGATGTTTCTTGCCGCCGTCATATGACTGTGTGCGGTCAGAAAGTGGTTAAAGTGGAAGTCCGCCGTTTAAAAAAAATAAATAAATTAAAGTCAGCAACTACAAACATTGTAGCTGTTGACTTTTAATAAGGACACTTACCTGTCCAGCGAGCCCGCAATGTCGGCCCCCCGAAGCCAATACGTCCATCGGATCAGGTGCCAGCGCCGCCATCCTAACTAAGGGAAACAGGCAGTGGAGCCTTGCAGCTCATTTTTCCCTGATACTGTTAGATTGATCTGCATCACCCTAAATTATTGCTGCTATTATTAGCTTTACTTTTTTCTGGCCATAGCTGCAATTTGATACTGATAATACTGCACTTATGATTGATAATATTTCAGCATACTACTGCTATTTATGTCCAGTTGTTCCTCACATCTAACAAATTGGTGTTAAAACGGAATTAAACCCAAAACCAAAAATATAATTTATTGCAGCTAACCTTTCATTAGATGTGGTGGACGCATCTGTTTTCTTTTCTCATATTTTTTTCCATGTGGTAATTTGACCAGTAATACATTTCCTGTAATAGAGTGCCCCCACTCTGGATGAATGAGCAGAGGGGGCACATTTGGACAGCAGCATTGTTAGTCTGGGGGGAGAAGAGTGTTTGTATGGGCTAGCAGATTTACCCCCTTCAGGTAAAACAAATCTTAATGCCTAAGCACAATTTTGCAATTTTGGCATGTGTCCGTACATATCATCAGGACTATTGTGTACATCCAGGTGGATTATACCTTGTTTTTTCAGGAAAAATTGGGTTTTTATTTGGTAGTAAAGGGTTATGGATATCTCCTGATTTTTTTTTTATCATGAAAAAAAACAGCCCCAAATATACTGACCCTGACCTTGATGTTTGACCCTGACCTTGACCCAAACACTAACCCTGGCACTGACCTTTATCTATTTTTGTTTTTGTTTATTTTTTATTGTTTTCCAAACATTTTTTTTCCCTCTCTGCAAGGAAAGAGAAAGATACATTGTATCTTTCCTCTCCATTCACAGAGAGAGAGAAAAACACAGGGGTGGGCTTCACTGTGACTGATCACAATCAGAGGCTACAAAATTACTGGCCATTGAGGTGTAATAATGAATTTATAATTATAATGAAATCTGTGTTCTGTTTCACATGCATGTAACTGAAGCAAAATGCACACATGTGAACAGGGCTATAGCTTATGTTATGTAGCATTGCTCCCACAGGAACTGCTGGAATACTTGTCCGCTGGGCTTCCCACTGATTATCCTGCAGCCAGTTACATTGCATTTCACACAGCCAGGAGCACACACTCTTCTGCTCGTTGTCTCCAATGACCAGTCTAGGGGATTTGTTTTTATGTTTGGAGAACTTGCATAGGAGAAGGGAATTAGTAGGATACTCCGAAATAACCATTTCCAGGTGAGGACAACTCTCTCTGTAATACTGTGGCAGAAGATCATCTGCTGAACCATACAGGGTCTGTATTGAAGAATAAGTCCCTCTGTAGCAGACAGGACTCAGTGGACACAAGTCTTCAAGACACTAGCCAGTGTCTCCTTTAGCTCACAGACCCAGTATGCTGACTTCTAGGACCAGAGGGAGATTTCAGCAACACACACAGTCTCAAGGATCCATTCAGGGTCTGTACTCACAAAATGTCCAGGGACACCTGGGAGCCTCCTAGTGACACGCGACCAGATCCTTAGACTTTCTCCCTCAGTCAGCTTGCAAGGGAAACCTGGGTTGTAGCTTGCATGCTTCAGGCCCATCAGATCTGCAATCTGAGGCTGCATGGTCTTCCACTCTGGGGAGAGGCAGCCACCTTCTCCCCACCTGAACCTCTCTCCTTAGAGGTGATCTGGACTGGAAACCTGAACCCATGTGCTCTTACAATATAAATACAGTCACTGAGAATGCAATAGGGCACCTCCCCTGCTAATCTACATCCATGCTTTCACCTGCTGAGTTTCCTCCCACTGTCCAATATGATTCATTACTATAGGATCAGTGTGAAATCTCCAAGACAGCATGAATCAGCATCAGAGTACACTGAGCAGACTTCACTCATCAATCACTGCTCTCTGTTAAGCAGATAGCACTTACATCTGCCTGTCTGCTTCTCTGTTGAGCAGAAAATCCAAAACTATATACAAAACATGACCTGTTGGGGTGCCTTGAGGACTGGAGGTGAGTAGCACTGCTCTATAGCACCTACCTAGGTGGGTGCTACAGTTAAATTTGGAAGCCAGACTAAAAAAAGAACCTGTCAATCTTGTGTGTTCACCCAAAAAGTGTTCAATTTGGGTGGGCCACATTTTTTATGCTGTAAAAGTATGTAGGCACTATTTATATAAATGAAGAGAGCCATCTGCGGTCCATCCATCGAGCCGGACCTATAGAAGATTGACCATAGTGGTGGTGTTTATTGATGTGCGAGAGACATATTTTTATTATGTGAGTTGCTATGCTGCGTGTCCAATAGACTGTCTGTGGTTTTACTACACTTAGATGGCACTCCCCTCTATTGCTTTATGTTTCCATTTTGCAGAGATTGTTTCTTCTGAGTTTCTCCTGAGTGCAGCTGCCATAGGTTTTGGGGACCTTTTTTGTTTACAGATATTGGAATTTGTTTACTCTTTTGGGGGTGCTGTTATCTTCCATATACCATTTAATTGGTTATTGTTTAGGCACTATTTATACTAGGGTTGTCCCGATACAATTTTTTCAAGACTGAGTACAAGTACCAATACTTTTTTCAAGTACTGGCCGATACTGTTACTTTTTTTTTATGTCATGTGAGAGTTTGACTGATGGGCACTTACTGATGGCTGGCACTGACTGATGGGCACTGATAGATGGGCACTGACTGATGGGCACTGATAGGCAGCACTTATGGGCACTGATAAGCGGCACTTATGGGCACTGATAAGTGGCACTGACAAAGCCTGTCACTGATAGATGGCACTGACTGATGGGCACTGATAGGTGGCACTTATAGGCACTGAAAGGTGGCACTGACAGGCGGCACATATGGACACTGATAGATTGCACTGATAGGCAGGACTTATGGGCACTGATAGGTGGCATTGACAGGTGGCTGGCAGTGATGGCTGACACTGACTGATGGGCACTGATAGATGGCACTGATAGGCGGCACTTATAGATGGCACTGATAGGCGGGACTTATGGGTACTGATGGATGGCACTGATAGGCACTGACAGATGGCAATAAGTGGCACTTATGGGCAGGCACTGATGGGCACTGAAATGCAACACTGATTGTCAATTGCATAATAAACGACATGAATGATGAGAGGAAAGGAAAGATTTTGAAATGCTATATGCCATATAGCATTGCAAAATCCTTCCTTGCCTCTCATCATTCATGTCATTTAACATCCAGTAAGTATGCTGCGATGCCCATCTTGGTACACCTTTCACTCGGCTGCAGTAAGCCAGCAGCAGACCTCTTGTTACACTCAGCCCAAACTATATGGGCTGGGTGTAACAAGATGTCTGCTGCTGGCTTACTGCAACCGAGCGCAGGGTGTACCAAGATGGGCGCGTGATGTTTACCCTCCAACGGAGACACAGAACGTCACTTCCTTTACCGAATGAGATGGCTCCGGTCACTGTTTTGGACAGAATATGTGGCGGCGCCCTGCATCCTTGCCCCGGCCAGCTTACCCGTAGTTCTTCTGCTGCCAGAGCGATCTCCGCTCCGCTCTCTCCGCACTCTCCGCCCTCTGACTTCCGGTTGCAGGTATCGGGAGCATTTGTGCGAGTACAAGTACTCGCACAAATGCTCGGTATCAGTCCCGATACCAATACTAGTATCGGTATTGGGACAACCCTAATTTACACAAAGCTAAATAGGAAATATAATGCTTGATTTGTGCAATCAATGCATTTCTCCTGAAATCTATCTTACTGTTTTATGAATCTTAATACAAATCGGTAAAATACGCAAAAATCGCATGTCTGGCAGACAGCACAGTGGCTTGGTGGTTAGCACTTCTGCCTTGAAGTGTTGGGATCCCTAGTTTGAGTCCCAGTCAAGACACAATCTGTATGAAGTTTGCATGTTTTCTCTGTGCTTGTATGGGTTTCCTCCCACACTCAAGTTCAATTTCTCCCGTACTGAACAATTGGCCCTAGTATGTATGCATGTGAGATACGGAGCTTAGATTGTAAGCTCCCTGAGGCCAGGGAATGATGTGAATGTACATGACTAATGTATAACAGATGTACTTACTGCTTAAACCCCCTGTTTGCTCCAACATCTTACCCATAATCCTATATTAACTAGACCACACTGAAATTGGAGTAAAACATAGGCTGTAGCAGCCTTATTTATTAAACAAATCTATTTTTCAAAATAATATCAACATAACATCAACCTAAACATGTGTTACTAGAAAACTTATCAGACACCTAGCGTTTGTCTTTCTGTGTTTGAAGCATCTTGACAGGATGTGCGCCCCCCCACACCCCGAACATCCGTGCTTGTAACGACACGCTCCACCAAATTTACAGGTGCTCTACCTGAAAAAACTGGCCTGGGGCCCTCGCCGAAGTCATGAGGTGCATCCACAGACTGAGGTCTTTGTGATCCTACCGTAATGACGGACGTATCGTCCTCCTCTGCTGGAACTGCTTGTCATACCGTAGCCATGCCGTGCATCCGTAGACCCTGTAAGCTTCCCCTACCGAATCCAGGTAACAAAAGAGCACCGAACAGTGTTCGGGGTTCTTCTCCCCAATCACTCTCGCCATGATGGCAAACATCAACGGAATCAACCGGTACCTCTGCTTCTCCTCATCCTCCTTTTTAGACTCCTCTTGCTTAACCCTATCCAGGTTAAATTTTTCTAACGGCATCAGTGAGAACATCTCCATGTACTCACCAGATCTTCTCCTGGATCTCACTCTTCAGGTGAGCCCCTAGCGGACCCTCAAAACACACATAAACCTCACATTTGGCTGTCAGCCAAACGGATAACATCCTGTTTTACAGCGGCTTCCCCCGCTACCACAGACTTTCCAGCCCCCTGCTGTACCTGCACCACACTACCCGCACTGCGGACGGACTCGCCACCATAGCCACCACCGGCCCCGACCCAGGCATTAGAGATACACCATCCCCACCTGCAGGCAGGACCCACGCCACTGCCGGGCTGGCAACAGCACCATTAACCTTCTCAAATTTGCTGATCAGAGCCTTTAACCCCACCAGGAAACCCAGCAATCTTGAATCCCCCCAACCGCAACACCATCCGTTACATCTACCCTGGGAGAAGCACCTTGCGAGCCCCCCGCTCCTGATGCCCCCCCAACACATGCACTAGGACCGCCCCCACAGACCACCTCCACCATCCCACCAGACAGTCCCATAGAAGACAAAGGAAAATTAGACTTACCAGGCTGCCTAGGAAGAGTTCCACCAGCCGACCGTCCCATCTCCATCGCTGCTGAATGCGTTTGATCACCCTCAGACCTCTGAACAGCAGCTGGCTCATCCTCTTCTGATGATGGCCCTCCAGGATAAACATCTCTGGATGCTGAGGATCTGGCAGCCATCCGGTCCGGGCTCCGAGCTCCAGACCCTGCCCTCGGATTTCTTTGACGCTTTCCCCAGACCGGGGGGCTCACTTCAGTCCTGTGGACAGCCATCAGTCGTGACGTCACACTCCCTTGTGCAGCCACTGTCTCCTTGGGGTCACCGGCCGAGTCAGTGGAAGGCCTGGCGACTGCAACAGATGCACTCACTCGCTGAGACACCGCCCCTGCTGATGAGTCGCCAGGGGCGGGGACTGCGCTCTCCCGCTCCAGGTGCCGAGCGGGCCTATTGGCAGCTCCGGAATAGTCATGACGAACGCCCGCGTACCCCCGTCTATGAAGGGGGTTTCCTCCCGGTATCCCCCGCGAGCAAGGCTGGCCGCTTTGCGGGGGGCCCGAAGGGGCCTGAGGGGGACTCCCTGGCTGACGTTGGGCTCTAGGTGATGGGTCGGGTGAGAAAGTGCTCCGGAGGCCGAGACCTCGTGCGGACACCCTCCCCCCTGCACTGGCCTCCACGGACTGACTAGCCAGCATTGGCCCCAGGATCTCCTGCAGCCAACCCGGGCCCCATGTCGCCTCTCTCCACCTCAGACATGGCTCTGTCCTGAACTTTCCCTCACGCTGTGGTGACCTGGGGGAGGGGACAGCACCTTTTCTTACTATCTCCCCTTCCCACTAAACTTCTCTCCCAATCCTAATCCTTCTACCATCCTGTACCCTGTTTCCCCAGTCATGTCAGCCCTCCACTCATTTCCGTCCTCTCATTTTTGCTCCAGGCTTTTCTGGATGTAAAGCATCTGTGTAAATTGTTGGCACTATATAAATACCTGTAATAAAATTTTTTAAAAACTCTGTCTCAGGCATATTATAGAAATAATACTTCCTTATACCAAAGCTAAACAAGGACCTCTCATAACTGGTGGCACTCATGTAACATATCCTTTAGTAAAAACAAAGTGTAAGTTTGTTCCGCAAACAAATGCCAACTGATTTTGATTAATGAGGTGCAGCAGCAGTCTAAATGTTAGGAAAATTAGGATACTAAGTTAAGGTTGGCAAAACATGGTACAGTCTTGGGAAAAAATCTTCTTGAATCCAGTATAAAAGTGTCAATAGTCAGTATATGTCTTGAAATGTTTTTTTTAGAAGAATCTCATGGCAAGCAAAACACCTGTCTGAGAGGATTGTGTTGGAAGCAGCCATTTATCAACTCGCGTCAATGATTGATACAGGCCAGTAAAGCAGAACCTTTATATATTACTACAAGTTATGCTACTGCTTCTTAGAATTAGTATGCAGTTCATGGGTTAATTGAGAGCTGCTTCAGTCACAGCTATTTATTCATTACATACTCACTTTAAAGTGTATTTAAACCAAAAATATATAGTACTGTGCAAACATTTTAGGCAGGTGTGAAGAAATGCTGTAAAGTGAGAATGCTTTAAAAATGTATACATTTTAATTGTTTATTTTTATCAATTTACAAAATGAGGGAACAGAAGATAACTCTAAATCAAATCAATATTTGGTGTGACTACCATTTGGTCATACACTTGCACAAAGTCAGGGATTTTCATATGTATGCTGAAACTCAGTCATTAACTGAAGCAAAAACAGCTGTGTAGGAGGCTTAAAACTGGGTTAGGAACAGCTAAACTCTGCTGCTAAGGGGAGGTTGTGGAACACAGTTTCATGTCACAGGCCATACACCATGGCAAGACTGAGCACAGCAACAAAACACAAAGTAATTTTACTGCATCAGTAAGGTCTCTCTCAGACAAAGATTTTAAAGCAGAGTGGGGTTTCAAGATGTGCTGTTCAAGCTCTTTTGAAGAAGCAGAAAGAAATGGGCAACATTGAGGACCTTGGATGCAGTGAAATGAAAAATGAAACTTAATGCAGCAGATGAAAGACACGGCATGCTTACTTCATTTCGATGTTGAAAGATGTACAGCAGTGCCATCAGCACAGAACTTGAGGAAATCAGTGGGACCCAAGTACATCCATCTACTGTTCGGAGAAGTCTGGCCAGAAGTGGTGGTCTTCATGGAAGAAGTACGGCCAAAAAGCCATACCTCAGACATGGAAACAAAGCTAGATGACTCAGCTATGTACAGAAACGCATACCAAGATATCGCATGATGGCAGCTAGCACATGTTGACACACTGTGTGCATCTTCAAAATGTGGCTTTCAAAATTTTGGCAAAAAGTTAGAAAAAGAGAAACTATTTTAGAAATGTTGGTGTGTTTTCAATTCTGCTTAAAACATCAATGATGTTTTTAAGTCTTTTTTCAACATCATTGATGTCTTCCTTGATCTTCTGTAAATCCAAATTGCACACCATGATCTCCCTGATGAGTACGTGTGCACTTGCACTTGTGAAATTAGATTCTTCTTCCACAACATCCACATCACCTAAAAGAAAAAAACACACCATGTATTATAAATATGCAGTCATACATCTATTACCTGAAGCTGTGGTCTTAGACAATCACCGGTCACTATTTGGCCCACTTCATAAACCTCTCCTTCCTCCACATCCTCTGGCTGTTGTTTTGGAATTTCCCCTTCTTTAGGAGGTTGGGGGTCCCTGGTGACCTCAGACGTCGAGTCTTTTCTCCCCTATGTGAATAAAATAAAGGTATACTTAGCACATAGATATTTGAGGCAAGAAATTGGAATATGAAACATTGCTTGGAAGTGTCGTACAATTGTCTGTTTTGGCAGAGTTCAAAGCTGAAGACATTTTTTTTCCCTTTCTAAAGCTGGAATATTTACCTTTTTGGGGAAAGTTTCACACATAGAGACACCCATTGTATCCACTGGAGTACCTGTGTGGGACACCCTAAAAAGTTTGTTCTGGTGTCCCACACTAGTGCTCCTGCTGAGTGTCCTCTCCTTACACTGAATCAAGTTTACATTTCATTCTAGTTACAAACCCATCTAGACAACAATTTACTAAACTTCTTTTAAGACAAATAGGCAAGACCAAATGTAGTTAACCTGCATCTGCAAAAAACATTGTATTAGTGGGCGAACAAAGAATGTTTACTACGAACGATTACTATACCCCCGACCCTGAAAGTTGCCATTTTATACTGTACAATGGTAAAGAAAAGCACATGGAGCAGCATGAAAGTAATAAGAAGAAAAGGAACACACGACAAAATACTTGCTTTTTTACAGCACTCTCTTGATTCTTCTGTACTGATCCTGCTCCCTCAATTTGAGGTCTGACCATCGTTTTCCCCAGTTGCTCCTCGGATCGCCGTACCCCAAAATTCTTCAGCAGACTTTTCACAACTTTAGGCATGATCTTGGCCTTTCTCACATTTGGGTTTGGGTACGATCCATGCTTCCCATCATAGTCGGCCCTCTTGAAGATGCCCACCGTCTCCACCATCTCTATAAAGGCCATAATTGAGGCCTTCAATATCCTCCTGGATCGGGACGTTTGTGGCTCTGGGCTTTCCTCATCGTTGCTGCTACTATAAGGCACCTGCTCTGTCTCCGCCATGTGCTCTCCCACTGCGCAGAAAGAGAAGGGGCGGGGAATATACTAGAGAGAACATCTGGGGCGGGCAGAGTTTCACGCATGCGCAGTGTATTCAAAGCATAACACGCATGCGTCGTACGTACGAGGAGGAAGGTGTATCGGAAGCGCTGATCTTTGGACAAAGGTACAATTTTGACTAGGTGAATCAGTAGCCTATACTGCTTCTAGATTGAGGCCTATTTAGGGACAAGATTAGGAGAGTTTAGCCTGACATTAGGGTTTGTCTTGTGTTGTGTCTTGCAGAGAAAATGGATCTATTGAATGATGAGGACTTTATCCCCAAATTCATTGATATGTACAGGGAGCTGCCCTGTCTGTGACAGGTAAACCACCCCTTTTATAACAATAAAACAAAGAGGAAGGCAGCGCTGGATCAATTGCTGGAATTTGTGAAGTCGGTGATCCCCACAGCAGACATTGTCTATTTAAAGGCCCTAATAGGTGGCATGAGGAGCACTTATAATAGGTAGCGCAAGAAGATCAAGGATTCCCAGAGATCGGGAGCTGCAGCAGAGGACATTTATGTCCCCAGGCTGTGGTACTATGACAGACTGCATTTTCTGGCAGGCCAGACTGAACCCAGGCCAACATTCTCCAATCTTCCTTCAAGGTTTCCTTCCACCTCAGCTGAGGCTTCTGACATCCAACCTGGGCCTTCCAGCCAGGAAGAAGATGTGGAGGAGCCCAGCTTGAGACAGGTATAGCATTGTTCAACATATTTCTAGTCAAATGATTATTGATGTTAACTAGATGTTATTATTGGTCAGTAATTTCTGATTTTACAAAGTGTTTTACATATCAATAAACCGTAGTGGCCACAAATGATTAGCACAAGAATAAAAAATGCTAGGGTCAGAATGATAGTCTTTTTTATTTATTAACATTCAATTTGCAACAGTCATGAGCTGAAAACTGGGTGTGATTGATGAACCAAAAACTAAAACTATGTCCCCTTGTCATACACAGGAAAGTCTCAGCCAGGAGGAGGCTGTGGAAAGTGGCAGCCAGGAGGTGGTGGGGGTAAGTGGCAGCCAGGAGGTGGCCAGGCCCAGTAGCCTGCCCAAATCCCAGGTCCCTCCCCTCCGCCTTCTACTTAATAGTCACAGGAAGAGGAGTAACCTGGAGGAGGCAGCACTTGGCCTATTTTGGAAGGCTACTGCAGTCCTCAGAACCCCCTCCCCCCCAATATTCTAGAGGACTATGCCTGCATGGCAGCCTGCAAAATGTTGGAAATGGAGGAGGGCCAACTCCTCTTATGTGACGAGCGCTTACATCTCGTACTTGATTCTGAGCATGCGTGGAAATTTTTTGCGTCCAAATTGTGTACACACGATCGGAATTTACGATCCAGATCTAAAATTTTGTGTGACGGAAATTCCGAAGGAAAATGTCCGATGGAGCCTACACACGGTCGGAATTTCCGACAAAAAGCTCCCATCGAACATTTTCAGTCGGAAAATCCGACCGTGTGTAAGGGGCATAACAAATCACATGACACTGGGAGAGGAAATGGCTAATTGGGCCCAATTTGCACATTTTCACTTAAGGGTGTACTCACTTTTGTTGCCAGCGGTTTAGACATGAACGGCTGTGTGTTGAGTTATTTTGAGGGGACAGCAAATGTACACTGTTATACAAGCTGTACACTCACTACATTGTAGCAAAGTGTCATTTCTTCAGTGTTGTCACATGAAAAGATATAATAAAATACTTACAAAAATGTGAGGGGTGTACTCACTTTTGTGAGATACTGTTTATATATAGGTACTGTGTGTGTATATATATATATATATATATATATATATATATATATATATATATATATATATATATATATATATCTATATATATGTAGAAACAAAAAAGGTCCTGGACTGCCGCACTCCGAAGACAGGCATCTTTATTGTGAAAAGTAAACATATATATATATATATATATATATATATATATATATATGCATCAAAAGTTTACATACCCTGGTGATTTTTTCCTGATAACATGCACACAAGTTGACACAAAGGGGTTTGAATGGCTATTGACCACTTAAGCCCCGGACCATTTGGCTGCCCAAAGACCACAGCACTTTTTGGGATTCGGCACTGTCGCTTTAACTGACAATTGCGCGATCATGCAACGTGGCTCCCAAACAAAACTGACGTCCTTTTTTGCCCACAAATAGAGATTTCTTTTGGTGGTATTTGATCACCTCTGCATTTTTTTTGCGCTATAATCAAAAAATAGCGACAATTTAAAAAAAACGCATTATTTTTTATTTTTATTTTGCATTGATTACTGTGTAAATGTGACTGGCAGGGATGGGGTTAACACCAGGTGGTGCTGTATGGGTTAAGTGTGTCCTAGGGAGTAATTCTTACTGTGGGGGGGAGCTACGTGTGACACATCACTGATCACCGCTCCTGATTACAGGGAGCTGTGATCAGTGACAGTGTCACTAGGCAGAATGGGGAAATGCTTGTTTACATTAGCATTTCCCCATTCTCCCTCTCCGTGAGACGATCGCGGGTATCCCCGCAGACATCGAATCCGCGGGACCCGCGATCCTACTCATGGAGTTCGCAGCGGGTACGTTTCTGGATTCTGAGTCATGGGGAAAGCAAAAGAATTGTCAAAGGATCTGTGGGAAAAGGTAGTTGAACTGTATAAAACAGGAAAGGGATATAAAAAGATATTTAAGGATTTGAGAATGCCAATCAGCAGTGTTCAAACTCTAATCAAGAAGTGGAAAATGAGGTATTCTGTTGAAACCAAACCATGGTCAGGTAGACCAACTAAAATTTCAGCCACAACTGCCAGGAAAATTGTTCGGGATGCCAAGAAACTTCAGATGAAATACAGGATTCTCTGAAAACATGTGGTGTGGCTGTTTCAAAATGCATAAGGTGGCACTTGAAGAAAGATAGGCTTCATGGTTGAGTCGCCAGATAAAAGCCATTACTACACAAATACCACAAAGTATCCGCTTACAATACACCAAACAGCACAGAGACAAGCCTCAAACCTTCTGTCACAAAGTCATTTGGAGTGATGAGACCAAAATTTAGCTTTTTGGCCACAACCATAAACGCTACATTTGGAGAGGAGTCAACAAGGCCTATGATGAAAGGTACACCATTCCTGCAGTATGTTATCAAAAAATACTGGAGGAACACTTAAATTCATCAGCCAGGAAGCTGCGCATGGGACGTACTTGAACATTCCAACATTACAATGATCCAAAATACAAGGCCAAGTCGACCTGTCATAGGGTACAGCAGAATAAAATGAAGGTTCTGGAGTGGCCATCTCAGGATCCTGACCTCAATATCATTGAGCCACTCTGGTCAGATCTCAAAAGTGCAGTTCATGCAAGACAGCCCAAGAATTTACAGGAACTGGAGGCTTTTTGCCAAGAGGAATGGGCAGCTTTACTATCTGAGAAGATAAAGAGCCTCATCCACAAATACATCAAAAGACTTCAAGCTGTCATTGATGTTAAAGGGGCAATACACAGTATTAAGAACTGGGGTATGTAAACTTTTTATCAGGGTCATTTAGGTAGTTTCTGTTGTGATTATGATTTAAAAAGAGTAAACACAGTTTATAGATAATAAATGGCTTCAGCTAAACACTAACCATGCCAGGGTATGAGCACGAATATGTATATATATATATAAATATATATATATAATTTTTTTTTTATTTTTTTTTTAATATACATTTCATTTCTTTTACTTTTCACAGTGTACACAGGTACTGATTTCCTGATTAACCTAGAGACTGTAGCTTTTTGTCTGTGTGTCTGTGTAACCCTGAATGTTGAAATGCAAGCATGTAAAAAATAGTACAGTACTCCAATAATACAGTACTCCTTTGTTAGAACTCTGCCGCCAAGTAAATGTAAAAATAGATATACTTTATTAAAATTTTACTTGACAAAATATACTTGGGTATGTGAAAGTCTCATTTAATAAGACTGTAAAGTGTACTACATGGCAAACACTAAAAGAGAGTATTTTTTCACTACAGGCTGAAGGTCATAACATATACAGTATGTGAGAAATAAAACATATATTTATTTCCTGAGACTCTACGTTAAAGGGATATTACACCTTCAGTTTTTAAGCACTTTCAGCAGCTGCATTATTGACTTACTGAGTATGCAGCTTCTTTATCTTGTATTCCTTGACTATATTACAGTTTAAGCTGTTGCCATGACCCCTGCCCCAGGTTTCCTGTTTTAGAGTGGCTCCTTTATTTTTTTCAGCATCCTATCGAGCAAGGACTAGAATTGTGCCCCTACACTGTGTGCATCAATAGAAACACACAGCCACGTTGACTAGGATAGAAAGGCACTCCCTCCCCTGTTCCACCCTTCTCCAAACTAGCAGCAGCACTGAGAGAGCCTGAGCCAGAAGTATTGAAAGTTGTAAACTGCTCATGGAGGACCCTCTTCTTCAGAGTCTCACATTTTGGCAGAAGCTTCAACTGGCCCACTTTATAGGGTCACAGCCCGCCCCAGCACTATTTGGAAGAGATCTGACACCCTTTGAGCTACTGTGCTCAGAACAAGAACCGGTCCGCCACACGATTGCGCTTACGTATCGACTCCTTTTAACTCCACCAGAAGGGTACAGACCCCCATACATAGCCCAGTGGGAACGGGACCTGGGAATGCAATTTACTGAAGGACAAGTGGGGAGGATGCTATTCTTTACATACAAGACCTCGGTATGCGCCAACCTACAGGAATCCGGGTTCAAAGTACTGTCTAGATGGTAGTATACCCGACCAGACTACACCGGATGTTTCCCCAGTACTCGGACAGATGCTGGAGATGTGGTGAGGAAGCGGGCTCGCTCCTGCACATTTTCTGGTCCTGTAGGGTCATTGCCCCGTTCTGGTCAAAGGTCCACAGCATTATACAATGGTTCACCGACCGGGAGATGCCCAAGACCCCTGAGTCCTATCTTCTACACATCCAGGAAATCCCGAGCAGAGCGTATAAGAAATCTATCCTTCCTCTCCTGATCACGGCGGCAAAAAGCTGCATTCCACTGTTTTGGAAGCGGGAGGAGCCCCCGGGGGTGGATGTCTGGTCGAAGAAAGTGGCAGAGATCCACAAAATGGAGGATCTCATAGCGACAGAAAGGGGTCTGAGAGACCAGTTTCTGGAAAAGTGGTTCTATTGGCTTGAGTTCTACTACTCGGAGGAATACGCAAGATTGATGGCGTGAATAGCCTGTGAATGTGCAAAGTCTCCGGCGGAGGCCGGAGCCCCAGTGGCAAGATCACGGTTGAATCTGTCCCCCCCCCCTCCTTTTTTTTTTTTTTTTTCTTTCTTTCTTTCTTCTCTTTCCTCTATTCTTTTCCCCTTCCCCTCTTCTTCCATTTCTCTCCCTCTTCCCCTCCACCTCCCTTTTTGGGGAGAGGGGGGAAAGAGTAACAAAAAAGCAAAGAAGAAAACAAAAAAAAAAACAAAGGAAAAACTCATTCAAAGTTACATCAGCCCTTCCTCTCCAGTCCTCGTTCCTTGACGATGACCTAGGAGCGGCATTTAAATTCTTAAAATTTTAGTAACGATAAGTGGTCTGACATGGGAAGCAAGCGGAATTCAGAGAGCTTCTAGGCCTTGTAGAGAGCATTCATACTTACGAACCTGGAGAAGAGAGTTTGTTCTATGCTTTTTTTTTTTTTATTAGCACTAGACATGGTTTGATGTAGCAGAACATTGTAATCTGTGATTGGGTTGTACACACTACCATAAACAACTTCTGAAATGCTTAATGTACAATCCTATGTTTGTATATGCTTTTGCAATCTTCGTAAATAAAGAAACAAATTAAAAAAAAAGAAAGTTGTAAACTGCAATTGCTGCTGTAAGAATTTTAGCTTAGTCTACTGGGAAAAGTTTATTTTATTAGCCTCAATGTGTTCAAATGAAACATGCTGAAGGTTTAATACTAGTTTAACCACTTGAAGACTGGCATGTTAAACCCCGTTCCTACCCAGAAATGTTTTCAGTTTTCATTGCTGTCACAGTTTAGGCCCGT
Source organism: Lithobates sylvaticus (assembly GCA_028564925.1). Classification (NCBI taxonomy): domain Eukaryota; kingdom Metazoa; phylum Chordata; class Amphibia; order Anura; family Ranidae; genus Lithobates; species Lithobates sylvaticus. The sequence continues at coordinate 328,572,080 of CM053029.1, read as the reverse complement.
ACACACGATCAGTCTTTTTGACAACAAACATGCAAATTAGCTGTTTTGGACCAACATCCGACCGTGTGTACGCTCCATCGGACCAACTTTTTTCAGTTTTCATCTGACTTTTGTTGGCTGTGCGAACGGACCAACTTTCTGCCAACAAAAGTCCGATGGAACAAAGTCTGACCGTGTGTACACAAAACCATCAGACTTTTGTACAAACACGCATGCTCAGAACCAATGCAAAAGATCAGACAACAATACAGAAATTGACCAAAGGTGGCGCTGGAGTATTTGAACGTCCTCTTTTGAAGTGTCGTCAGTACGTTGAAACGTCACTACATTCATGTTTGTTGCCTAAAAAGTCCGATCGTGTGTATGCAATACAAACTTGGGGCCAACGCCCTTTGTACAAAAATCCACGGGAAAGTTGGTACAAAGTCTGATCGTGTGTATGAGGCTTTTGAATGATAATTACTCAGTCATGCAACATTGTACTCAATTTTTTATTTTATTTTTCAGACAAATGGAACTTTCTTTTGGTGGTATTTAACCGCTTTGCGACCGCCGGCCGTCAAATGACGGCCAGGCGGCGCAGCTCTCGTTCCGGGAGGGCGTCATATGACGTCCTCCCCTTCTGTGCACTGCAGGGAGCGCGCGCTCTCGCCGTGTCACTGGGCACCCGATGCGCATGCCCAGCGGCCGCGATGTCCGCTGGGCACCCGCGATTGCCCGGTAACACAGCAGGACCGTTGATCTGTGTGTGTAAACACACAGATCAACGGTCCTGTCAGAGGAGAGGAGCCGATGGTGTGTTCTCTGTACAGAGAAACACCGATCGGTCTCCTCCCCTTGTGAGTCCCCTCCCCCCACAGTAAGAAACACTCTTAGGGAACATAATTAACCCCTCCCCGCCCCTAGTGGTTAACCCCTTCACTGCCAGTGTCATTTATACATGAATCAATGCATTTAAATAGCATTGATTGCTGTATAAATGACAATGGTGTCAAAAATGTCCGATGTGTCCGCCATAATGTCGCAGTCACAATAAAAATCGCTGATCGCCGCCATTACTAGTAAAAAAAAAAAATATTAATAAAAATGCTATAAAACTATCCCCTATTTTGTAAACGCTATAACTTTTGCGCAAACTAATCAATGATCGCTAATTGCGATTTTTTTTTACCAAAAATATGTAGAAGAATACGTATCGGCCGAAACTGAGGAAAAAAAAATGTTTTTTTATATAATTTTTGGGGATATTTAGTATAGCAAAAAGCAAAAAATATTGTTTTTTTTTTTAATTTGTCGCTCTTCTTTTGTTTATTGCGCAAAAAAGAAAAACCGCAGAGGTGATCAAATACCACCAAAAGAAAGCTCTATCTGTGGGGAAAAAAATGATAACAATTTCATTTGGGTACAGTATTGTATGACTGCGCAATTGTCATTCAAAGTGCGTCAGCGCTGAAAGCTGAAAATTGGCTTGGTCAGGAAGGGGGTGAAAATGCACTGTAGTGAGGTGGTTAATCACCATTTTATCTTTTTTCTATATAAAGCAAAGACATGCCAAAAAATCTTGAAAAAAGTGTTTCTTAGTTTCTCTAACAAAACTTTGCAAACAAATAATTGTTCTTCATAAATTTAGGCCGAAATGTGTTCTTGGGAAAAATGAAGAAAAAAGTCAGACTTTCATAAAGTCTCACCATTAAGTTTAATCAACGATTGGTTTCCGACAAAGGGCAGGGACTATGTGGGAAGCTAAGCTCTGAATAAGCTTTACAGTAAGACTTTATGGAAGTATATCCTTGTTCTTAGTTTTTGCCATGTGTGCTTGAGTCAACGAATACTGAAACCAGCACCTAGTGTGGACGGGGACTGGAGGAACACACTCAGGACTTGGAGCAGTGGTGACTTATCTTTGTGTCTACAAAATGTATGTAGCACCCTGGAGTTTGGGCAGGGATGCTCCTCATAAATTTACTTGCCAGGAGTAGTTATCCTGGTTTATTGCTAGAGATCCATTGATTTCTCCCTAAGTTTGGCCTTGTTGCACTTTTCTCTTCTTCCACTAGGTGGCCGGGTACTTGGTGGTACTAGATATGAGAAGGGCAACCCAACGTCAGGTTATGGGTATGTGGGGTATCTCAGCCAATGGGCAGGAACTTTCTTGGATCCCTTGGCCTGCTGGGAGAACCTATATATATTTATTTGGAGTCAGGTGATCTATGTTCTTTGCCACCTGGATGGCTGTCTGGGTGGACATGTGTCATATTGCCCGGGCTGCTAGGCCAGAAATTGGTCTAGCAGGGCCTGTCAGTGGTCAGAGGTAGAGAGAATCTGTCACCAGTAAGGGACTCTCCGCCTTATTACCAGGGACCACTGTGAGTAACTGAAGCAAGTACCAGAGCAGAATTCTCACCAACCGGGGACGGTGAAGAATCAGGAAACTTCAGTGGAAATCAAGCCAGGGACCCAGCCAGCAGAGGTGACGCTTGCAGAGCAGCCTTGTGTGTCAAGCTAGGGACTGAGCAGGCCAGCGTGGTTGGGCATGGGTGAATCTTGAGAGGTATCCAGAGTGCCAAGCTAGGGACCCAGCAGAGAAGCGTGTGTGACGCTTGAGGAAGATACCACCATGAAGATTGAAGGAGCTTAAGGGATTCAGTGACAGTGTACTGGAGAACTACAAGGTGCGATTGTAGTGAAAGTGAAGGAACTGTTAAGTCTTTTGTGTTTGGAACTGTTAAAGACTGTTGCCATAGGTGACAGAATCCCTGCACATGCAGATGTAGCATCTTGCTGGATGCCTTTCCCTGCATTGCTGTCCTCCTATTGAAGTCTCAGAGTCTGCTAATTAATCTTACAACTACCTAAGGGTGTCCTGGCCCTAACCCTCTCTCCCCCCAAAAATACAAAAAGGACTGTTAAGAGAAATAAAACCTCTTTTGCATCCAAGAAGTGTCTGGTGCCAAATAACTGCAACTATTCTGCACCCACTATGCCTTACAACCCACCACATACAGAAGGATGTCAGCTATCTCTGGCCCTGGAGGTTCTCATTAGACCAAAGGAGGCCTGTATCCTTGCTACATGTATTCTACTACATTTCTTGGTGAAAAAAAACTAAATTTAAAGTTAGAGAATCTATAAACCACGGTAAATATTTGACAATTTATTATTCCTGATGTTTTAACTGACTATATCATTTCTTGAGACCCTAAAATACCAGGGCAGTACAAATACACCCAAAATTACCCCTTTTTGGAAAGAAGACAGTCCAAGGTATTTTAGTAAGAGGCATGGTGAGTTTTTTTAAGTTTTATTTTTTGCCACAATTCTTTGGAAAAAGATGGAAGTAAATATTTTTCCCAAAGTTGTAATTTTAACAAGTTATTTCTCAATCACGGTATAGGCATACTTACAATTACACCCCAAAACACATTCTGCTACTTCTCCTAAATATGGGGATTCTACATGTGCGTAAAACTTTTTTACAGTCTGGATGCATAGAGAGGCCAAAAATCCAAGGAGCACACTTTAGACTTTTAAGGAGCATAAATGATGAGTCTAATTTCCAGACTAACTGTCATATCTCTTGAGTCCCTGAAGCACCAGGACAGGAGAAACACCTACAAAACTACCCCATTTTGGAAAGCAAACACTCCAAGGTCATTTCTATGAGACATAATGAAAATGTTATTATTTGCCACAAATTTTTGGAAAATGCAGAAAGAAAATGAAAACGTATTTTATGCGCAAAGATATAAGCTGAATAATTTATTGTTCACAAATAGCATGGGCATACTTAGAATTACACCACAAAACACATTCTGCTACTCCTCCCAAGTAGGAGGATACCACATGTGAGAGTTTTTCAATGTCTGAACTGATTATGTACTGTATCACAAAAAACACTTGCCTCTGTGCTAGTGGTCTGGGAATGTAGCTTAGCATCAACTATAGCAGTCCCCATTTCTATAAGCCAAGCAAGCCTAGCCTACTAGTACCTTGCTGTCCACAGTAATGTCATGTTCATTGGCTAGGAGGTACAGGAGGATGAACAAAAGAGTTCTTGTAGTTGCAATAGTGCAGTTATCTGAAAGGGATGGCTGGGATTGGTGTCTCATAGGAATGTAGTCAGTGGGACGTGCAGATAGGACAGTTTAGGTGGGAGGCAGAAACATGGTCAGCAAACAGACAAAGGATCAGTTCAGGCAGAAGGCAGAAACATGGTCAATAAACAGCCAGGATTAGTACAGGTGGCAGACAGAAGCAACACTGCACTGGTGCGGTGGTGACCAGTAACATTGTTGATGGCTGCACTGGCTGTGGTGGCACTTGCACTGGTGTAGCCAGTAATCAGGAACAATGTTACTTATTATATTGTCATTGGTATAGTAGTGATTAAGAACATTGTACATGGCTTATACTGGTCTGGTGACACTGAGACTGGTATGGAGGTGATCAGGAACACTGTTGATGGCTGCACTGATCTGGTAACACTGCCACTGGTTAGGCAATGATTACAAACACTGTTGCTGACTAACACTGGTCTAGGGATACTTGGCTTGGTGGCTAGTAATCAAGAAAACCGTTGCTGGCTTAGACTGCTCTGGTAACACTGGGACTGGTGTGGCGATTATTAGGAACACTTTTGCTTGCTGCACTGGTCTGGTGACACTGGGACTGCTGTGGCTGCAGTCAGGAACACTGTTGCTGGCTTATACTCATCTCGTAAAAACTTGAACTGGTGTGGTGGTAATTGGGAACACTGTGGCTTGTTTTCACTGTTCTGGTGATATTTGAGCTGGTGTGGTGGTGATCAGGAACACCGCTGCTGGCATACACTGGTCTGGTGACACTTGGACTGGTGTGGTAATGATCATGAACACTGTTTTTGGCTTGCACTGGTCTGGCGACACTAGGGATTTATGTGGTGGTGATCAGGAACACTGTTGCTGTCTTACACGTATTGGTTACATTAGTCATATAGAACAGAGCCAATTTAATGAGGGAGCTGGTGGTCATTTATGTAAGCCTTCACGCTCTCAGGAAGTCATCGCTCGGTCGTTTAAATGTAATGGGCAGGCAGGAAGCTGGTAAAGTTTATCTATGGTCAAAACTTAAAATTATATGTTTGTTTTAATATGGAATCTGAATGATCTTACGGTTTGAAAACTTACTTTTTGAAGAATCCCAGATATTTACTTCCTTGAATTTGAGACATGTATTCATGGTAAAAGGCATTTCTGTGTCCAATATTTCACAGAGCCTGCCTTCTGAGCTACAAAGAGAAGCTTCAGGGGTCAGACATGAATCACTGCTTGCAGGCAGCAAGGTACCATGGGATATGTTGTCCTTAAAAAATTTAAGTAAACAGCAGAAGCTGCAAAGCATGCAAGACATCAAGTAAGTTGTTGTTGAAAGAGATGACCTGCAGACAAGCAGAACTTACAACATGAAAGGAGATTATTAAAGTAAGCTTATATCAGATTGTCAAAAATAACTATTGTTTGTATTGCTGGTTTAAGTGGTTCTAAAGCCTGGACATTTTTATCTTAATGCGCTCCCCGCATTAAGGTAAAAAATGTCCTGGTGTTTGTATTGCCACCTCACCCCTCTTAAACCTTAACTACTTCGATACTGCTCTGCGCCCAACTGCAGCAACTCTCTCCTCTCTCTCAGCTCACAGAAGCAGCAGTGAGAGCTGTTGGCTCCTCCTGACAAGCCATGTAATAAAACAGGGCGCACATGGGATAGTATGAGGGGAATGCTGTGTTATATTTTGGCAGGTTTCTAGTGGATACAGCAACAAGAAGCAGCTCATGATTGGAGGAGGCGGCGAGCGCGCAAAAAGCCAGCGAAACCGGTCCGGCCGTTACCTCAGTCTGCAGCACAAGACCGGGACTCCCGCAAGGCTGTGGAGATGGAGCGCGGTTCGCCCAGTGAGGGAGAGAGCCTGCTGCGTCGGCTTATTGAAAGAGCCGAGGGCTCCGTAGGAGAGGAGTGGCTGAGACACTGCCTGGAGGCAGGCCAGCCTGTAGCCCCGCCTGGTACGTCCCCTGTCATGGACGCTGAGGACAGAGGAACCAAGATGGAGGATTCCAGGGCGGTCATGCGCAGTCCGCGCCAGCAACCACGGAGGGGGAAGAGGAAGATGAAGACTTCTGCTTCTCCTAACCCTCAGAAGAAGGAGAGAGCCAGCAACGTTCCCCTCAGGAATGCCCCCACTCACCAGGAGAGCGTCAGCCAGAATGCAGCTGCCAGCAGCCTGAAGGAAGAGAGTCCGCCCGGTGGTGAGAATGCATATAGCACTGCTGTGAATGATTTACATTTTCTAGTGACTTCTTTATCTAGCATTATAAAAGATATTAAAGGGGTACACACAGGTGGTACTATTACAGGTGATTTGGAGATTGATTTGCAAACGAAAAATACATTTAAAAGGATGCACACGAGTGGTGCTGGGTTGGATATGAATACAGGTGCACAATTCTCTGGTGCTTTACATAATTATACTCATGCTGATAGCATTAAAGGGGCACAGTTATCTGGTGCTATTTTGCAGAACAGTTCATATGGTGGTTTAAAAGAAACTGAGGGCGCACAGTATTCTGGTGCTTTTTGCGATAACAGTAATAATGCTGTTTTTGAAGGGGCACGCTCAGGTGGTGCTTTTCCGCAAGCTAGTGCTGGCGGGCGGAGAGATGTGGTCAGCCCGGTATGGCGACAGTTGTCGGATGTCCGCACGGATGCTGCACATATGTCAGCGGGTAATATAGTGATGCCACAAGCTAATAGGCAGATAAATCAGACATTGTCATCTCCGCGGGCAGCGGAGGCGTCTTTTAAGTTACCTATGCCGTGCGATATTTCACCGCTGGGATTCCATTTGTCAGATGCGGTTAAGGATAACATTTGGAAAGGCGACTTTATCGAGCTATTGTCATTATTGCCCTCTTCCAGGGAATTCCTGGCGAAAGCTGACAAACGGATGGAAGATAGTTCAGAGGAGGAACACAAAAGAGCTGTTCCTAAAACATTTCAGAATTGGCTACAAGCCTTTTGCATTTATGCGGCAGTGCTGGGGGAACGTTTTCCTGAAAAGTGTTCGGGTTTGTTCCAGCACGTGGACATAATTGCAGAGGCTTTTCGCCACTTTGGTGGCATTGCCTGGTTCACGTATGACGAGAACTTTCGGCAAAAGTTAGCAGTTCACCCAACTTTGCAATGCGGATGCAAGGATGTGGGCTTGTGGTTGAACCTGATGCTACCACAGAAGCCTCTATTTGCACCCCGGGCGGTGGCCCAACAAAATGTTTTTCGGAAAGGTTGCTGTTTCGCCTTCAACGAAGGGCAGTGTAAGTTTTTCGCAAATTGCAGATATAGGCATGAGTGCTCATACTGCAATGGTGCCCACCCCGCCAACAGGTGTTTTCGTAAATCGGCAGCGTCTTCCTCTACACCTTCCTCTAGGGACACAGGTGGGAAAGGCCAAGACGCCAGTGAGCTTGTTAAGCATGCAGCCATGGCTAGAGCGATATCCAGAACGCACGATGGCTCGGCTGCTAACTGACGGTTTTACCGAAGGTTTTTTGGTCCCGTGCTTTTCGGGTTCAGGGTGCATTTTGGTTAAGAATTTGCGTTCTGCCAGAATGCATCCTGACGTAGTGCAAGATAAAATTGATAAGGAGGTTTCTGAGGGCAGGGTAGCTGGCCCTTTCGACATGCCGCCTTTTCCAAATTTTCGTCTCTCCCCTTGGGGCATTGTTCCCAAGAAGGAGCCAGGGAGTTTTAGGCTCATCCATTACTTATCCTACCCAGCAGATAGTTCTCTGAATGACGAGGTCTCAGAGGTTTTGGCCCCAGTTTCATATGCATCCTTTGACGAAGCACTGGTGTTATTGCGGCAGTTCGGGCAGGGAGCGTTGTTGGCTAAAGCGGACGTCAAGTCCGCTTTCCGGCTGCTTCCAGTGCATCCTCAGGGTTTTAATTCCTTAGGTTTTCAGTTTATGGACCGTTTTTATTTTGACAAATGTCTTCCAATGTGTTTTTCTTTATCTTGTTTTTATTTTGAGGCCTTTTCTACATTTTTACATTGGGTTTTGTCACAATGCTTACCGACAGGGTTTTTTTTGCATTACCTTGACGACTTTTTGTTTATAGGCCCGGTGGGCTCAACGTTGTGTTCCAAGTCGTTGGATACCTTTTTTCTTATATGTAATTCCTTTGGTATTCCTATCGCTCATGAGAAGACAGTTTTCTCATCTTCCACTATTGAGTTTTTGGGCATTACTATCGACTCTGAACGTATGGAATTTAGACTACCAGAAGCAAAGCTGCGCCGTATGAAATTGATGATTTAAGTGTTTTTGACCAAACGTAAGGTGTTTTTGAAGGAAGCGCAATCCCTGTTGGGGCTTTTTGCATTTGCTGCCAAGGTCATCCCGATTGCCAGAATTTTTTCGAGGCGTTTTGCCTTGGCTACAAGTGGTCTGAAGACCCCTTACTCTCATGTTCACCTCTCGGCGAATGTCAGGGAGGACTTGAGGATTTGGGATTCTTTCCTTTCAAATTTTAATGGCTCTACGGTTTGGCAGCAGTCCCTTACGGACGATTTTCAATTGAAATTTTTTACGGATGCCGCCGGTTCATCGGGTTTTGGGGCCTTTTTGGACGGCCATTGGTGCGCTTCCAAGTGACACTCCAGTTGGCTCCATCAAGAGGTTTTAAGGAATATAGTCCTTCTAGAGCTTTTCCCGGTGGTGGTTTCCATTGTGGTATGGAAGGAACATTTTATGAACAGGAGGGTGTTAGTGCACACGGATAACAAGGGGGTGCTCTTCGCAATCAATATGTTGGCATCTAAGTCTGAGATGGTCGTTAAGCTGTTACGTTTTTTAGTTTTGCATTGTTTACGTTTTAATATTTGGTTGAAAGCACGTTACTTACCCGGTTTAGAGAATGATCTCGCTGACGCTTTGTCTCGTTCGCAGTTCCAACGTTTTCGGGATTTGGCTCCTGCGGCGGATCAGAACAACACCCCCTGCCCAGACTTCCTCTGGGGCTTGATATGGGACTGATGGCTGGTTACCTCCGGAACTCCATGGCGCAGAAGACGTGGCGGGAGTATGAGTTAGCCTGGGTTAGATGGTGTTCCTTTTGCACAGATAAAGGCATTGAGGTGCTGGAGGTAAATGGTTATGTTGCAATGGCATTTATTTCTTATCTGATAACAATGGGCCTTAGTCCTTCGTCAGTTAGCAAGATTGTGGCCGGAGTTTCCTTTTACCTGAAGTTTTCCGACCGTCCCGCTCTAACTTCCTTCTTCCAAGTCAGTCAAATCATTAAGGGTTTCCGGAAGTCTGTTCCTACTAAGGATGAACGTCGACCTATTTCGGTGGATTTGTTGTCTAGGTTGTTATCCCTACTGGAGGTTGTCTGTAGTTCGGCCTTTGAGGCAGTCCTTTTTAAGTCGGCATTTTCGGTCACCTTTTTTGGTGCTCTTAGGATCGGTGAGCTGACGGCCCCAAATCGATCGTCTTCTTCCTTTCTTTTATTTGACCATGTAGTACTTGGCCCGGATTGTTTGAATTTGTTTATTTGCAGATCAAAGACTTTTGGCCTGGGTAAAGGTCAGTGGGTTCCGCTGGCGAGATCTCCTGATACGAACATTTGTCCGGTGCTTCTTGTAACCAATTTTGTGGCGGTGCGCCCTTCGTTTGCAGGTTCCTTTTTTATCCACCAGGACTTATCCCCACTGACTAGGTTTCAATTCTCAGCTGTTCTTGCCTCATGCCTTAAGCGGCTTCAGCTATCCGGTTTTAAATTTTCATCCCACTCTTTTAGGATTGGGGCCACCACTGCTGCCAATCTGCTGGGTTTCCCTCCCGAAAGTCAAAAGAGGGTCGGTAGATGGGCTAGTGATAGATACAAAATTTATGTTCGCCCCGAATTATTAACGTTGTGAATTTGTTTCAGATCCAGCTCCTGCTACAGTTTGGATTGTAGGCCACTCCTACGTTTTCTGGGCTGGTAAGCGGGCCTCTTCCAGGATCTATTCCAGTAACTTAGGTCTAGACGTTAATAAAGTTACAGTTCTGTGGTCTGGTGTTCGTGGACTGAGATGGCGTAATCTTAGGGGCCATTTAATTCATTTATCTTCCATTTGGCCGTCTCCTAAGGTTTTGGTCATTCACGTGGGGGCCAATGATCTTGGCAAAGTTAGGACCTGGGAGCTGCTTTGTGAAATAAAGAAAGATCTTTGCGATATTCAGCTCCTATTCCCGGGTGCTACCTTGACCTTCTCCGAAATGGTTCCTCGACTTATTTGGTCCCCTTGTGGAAGCTTGTTTTATGTGGATAAGATTAGGAGACGGTTAAATCGAACTATTCATAATTTCATAATTTCCTTAGGCGGCTTATCTTTCCGCCATTTAGAGCTGGAAGGTTTTCTCCCAGGCTTATTTAGGAGGGATTCAGTCCACTTATCCGACATAGGCATTGATATTTTTAATATGGGCTTACAAGCCCTAATTGAGAGTGCTATGGTGTTGGGGGGACCTCATTCAAAAGTTTCCTTCCTGAATTCGGTCGGTGGGGATTAGTCGTCCAGCATTGTCTGGATGGACACTGTGTAGAAAACAATTTATGTTGATGGGTTATAGCCATAATGGCAAAATATTATTTAATTTTCATACCACAATTTAAGGTTACCCCTTGACCAACACCAGGGCCAAAAAAAGATTTATTCCAAAATAAAGTTCCTATTATAAAGGATTAATTGTGTCTGTCGTTTGTTATGTTAATGACTCCTTAATGCTAGCCCATGACAAGCCATGTAATAAAACAGGGCGCACATGGGATAGTATGAGGGGAATGCTGTGTTATATTTTGGCAGGTTTCTAGTGGATACAGCAACAAGAAGCAGCTCATGATTGGAGGAGGCGGCGGACGCGCAAAAAGCCCGCGAAACCGGAGGTTTTAAAAGAGGGGCCGGTCCGGCCGTTACCTCAGTCTGCAGCACAAGACCGGGACTCCCACCCCCCCTCCCCTTTTATTAGCTACATGATACATTTATAGTCATGGTGTTGGTTAGTGGGGGATTAGTCGTCCAGCATTGTCTGGATGGACACTGTGTAGAAAACAATTTATGTTGATGGGTTATAGCCATAATGGCAAAATATTATTTAATTTTCATACCACAATTTAAGGTTACCCCTTGACCAACACCAGGGCCAAAAAAAGATTTATTCCAAAATAAAGTTCCTATTATAAAGGATTAATTGTGTCTGTCGTTTGTTATGTTAATGACTCCTTAATGCTAGCCCATGCTGTCAATCAAATCTTGTGAGCAGAGAGCTGGGGGCAAGGCTGAGCCATGCTGTGTGTGTTAGTAGAGCACACAAGCCTGCAGTTGTGCCTCCATTGCAATTGTCTTGCTATGGGAGTACACAAAGAAAAGGAGCAGCCAAGAGCACTGGCAGGGGACTCAAGAACAAGAGGTTTGATGCCGCTCTGTGCAAAACCATTCAACAGAGCAGGTAAGTATAACATGTCTTTATTTTAATTGTTTGTTATTTTGTTATCGTTATATTTATATATTAACACGTTTGTTATTTTTAAAAAATATATACCTTTACAAACGTGGACAGATTGGCAGAGGAAGAAGCAGCACAAGGAACCAATCAGTTGTGCTGCAGTATTTATGTACTTCACTGTCTAGTCACAGACTGTTAGGACTGGGTAGACAGAAATACAAATTGACAGGTAAAACATCTTTTATAATTGTACAGTATGTCATTTGTATTTTTAGCTATTTTTCGAGAGTTCATCTTTCAAAGGTTACCATTCCTGCTATCCATGGTCACATTGAGTGGCCTACTCACTAGCTAAAAAAAAAAACAGTTGCTGTTCGAATTACACTCCAATAATGGAACTGGTTTTGTTTGAGATTGTGTCATGACAACCATACAAACGTATTGTGATTGCTGGTTGGGCATTCATGATTTTTCTGTTTTTGGCACAGTTCCTACTTTATTTGTGAACAGATGCATACGCTTAAGCAATCAGCACACAAGGGGCAGGATAGATTACTAGCTGCTGAAACATACTGAATAAAAGCTCAGAACAAATATGGCATACCTGTTTTGGAACCAAAGTTTGGATTTTTCTATGGCATAGGGAACATTTAGAAAAGTTATTTGCGAATAACAAGTACCCTGCAAAATGTAGCTTTTGTCTAAAATTCCTGTCTGCTGAAGGAGATCACTAAACCCAATCAAAAAATCTATATATATTCCATACCTACATATGCGAGCACCTGTATACTCGGGAATAGCAATATTGGATAGTTTATGCAAAATATGAAGCATATAAAAGAATTATATAAAATTTTACTAATCCCACTTTTTTTCTGAGGAAGGCTACGCCAGCTCTACATGGTCCCACTGTATGTGGACTGTAGCCACCCTCATTGGTACATTGCAGATGGGGACTACACTGCTGGACTACACCATCCAGTGTTATCATGCCTTTATTTTTCTTTTATTTTCTTTTATTATTTTCTATTATTATTACGTTGTTATTGTTTTGTTATAACTTTTGAAAATAATAAAAATTTTCTATAAAAAAAAAAAAAAAAAGCTCTGTCTTTACTGTTAATATGGCCCTTTTATAACAGCCCTGCCCATATATGAACAAATGCTAGTGGTCATGCATGGGCATTTGAATATGCAATAAATCTTGGGAGTTGTGTAATGTAAAGATAGCATTGCATATGACTGTAATGTTCATGCACTGCTCATAACAAAAAAAATTGAGGTTTGGGAGAAACTCTTTTGAATAGCACAGTGAGAACAGAAGCAGAACAGAATCATGACGCAGAAAAGAGGTAAGTAAACATCCTTTGCTGAATAAAAATGAAGAGGTGATGTTTAGGACACTAAGCTGAATTGGAATGTTGTTTTTTTTTAGCTGGAGGGTTTAGTGACGTTTTAAGGCTCTATTACCTTTGATTGCAAGTCTAAAGCCCCATACACACGGTCGGATTTTCCCATGGATTCTGTCCTATCGGACAATGTTGTCGTAAAATCCGACCGTGTGTAGGCACCATCGGACAGTGTACGTCGGATTGTCCGACGGACAAAGTCCTATCTCCTGCTGGATAGATTTTTTGACAACAAAGTCCGATCACACCAAATCCGATCGTGTGTAGCGTAGTCCGATGGACAAAGTGCTACGCATGCTCAGATCACATTACAAGACCAAAGCTATTGGCTACTAGCCTCTACGTAGTCCCGTCGTAGGCAACAAACGTCACCACGTTCAGAATGATCGGATTTTCCGACAACTTTGTCCGACCGTGTGTATGCAACACCAACATCGGACAAAGTACGACGGACATGATCCGACGGACCTGGTCCTCGGATAATCTGCGCGTGTGTATGGGGCTTAAGGTGTTTTGAAGTGAGATTTGGTAATGTCATTACTGTGCTACACACTTCTTTTTGCTGGAAGCATAAGGAAACAAAGCTCTGCCTCTACAAAGATGGCCACCTCCACACAGAGGCACAGTACAAAAAAGACAGGTTATAATGGGGGAAATATCAGCTGCAGAAAGAGACCCCAGGCAGTACATTCCCTCTAACTACTTTTTTTTTTAAGGAATTTAGAGTTCAATTCCCTTTTAAATTACCCTAACAACTGAATCACTTTTACATTTCCTGCTTCATTTGTGTCATCTTTCTTCTGGCATTTTGCTTTTTAAATGAAAAGATTTGCACGATTTAAATATTAGCTTTGTTAAAAAAAAGTTGCAAGGATTTTAACAAATGCTTTTGCAGGCTGTTGGCTGCTGAAACATTTCAAAATAAGTACCTAGCATAAAGTCCTGCATTTGTGCTGAAACTCCCATAAAGTCGAAATTCAACCAACCAAGCCTTCAATTTCACCTCATGTTGCTACAGAAAAGAATGTTCGTGGCTGGGAATCTTCTTTTCTTTCTGTGAATTTTCTTTTCATGCACTCATGTGCATTTCTTTTTCGATTATATTTCTCACATGATTCTCCCATCATTGATCAACCACCGCCTGCCATCGCTACTAAGACGTTGAATACCATTGTTATGGCAGCAGATAGCTGCCAAAACCCCGGTATTTTTAAAACTGCAGGCGGTCCGCTTTCAGATAAAAGTGGTCTCCGCAAGATCTCTTTTATCTCTTTTATCGGCGGCGGGAGAGGTGCCCACCCCCCTTCCGCCGTGTCTCGGTCATCGCTGCCGCTTACCGGATCTTTCACATTATAAATAAAAAAATTGGGCTAACGTTACTGTTTTCTTATTTTTTTATTTAAATGTGTGTATTTTTTCTCAAAAAATTGTGTTTTTAAGACCTCTGCGCAAATACAGTGTGGCATAAAGTATTGCAATGAACGCCATTTTATTTTCTAGGGTGTATGAAAAAAAATATATAATGTTTGGGGGTTCTAAGTAATTTTCTAGCGAAAAAAAATGATTTTAACTTGTAAAGACCAAGTGTAAAATAGGCCCAGTCCTTAATTGGTTAAAAATCCTTTGTTTTTCAAAAAATTTCCAACATGCTGATTACTCAAATTTGACGGCAGTACGAAAATGCGGCCCACTAATGTTGCTAGATTTGAATGAAAATTCCTAGTTAACCACTTCCTGACCGGCGCACACACATATACATTGGCAGAATGGCACAGACAGGCATAAGGGCGTACAGGTACGTCCCTTTGAATATGCCGCCATGCCATTGCGTGCGTGCCGGTTGGGACCCCCGTGAGTCCGATACCCACGATCGTCACACGGGGAGGAAGAACGGGGAGATGCAGAACTAAACAGCATCTCCCCGTTTTGCCTAGCAACAAGTGACACTGATCTCTGCTCCCTGTAATTGGAGCAGAGATCAGTGACTGTCACACACAGCCATGCCCCCCAGTTATAAACACACCCCTAGGACACACTTAACCCCTACACTGCCACCCCTGGTTAACCCCTTCACTGCCAGTGTAATTTATACAGAAATCAGTGCATTTGTATAGCACTGATTGCTGTATAAATGACAATGGTCCCAAAAATGTGTCAAAAATGTCCGATGTGTCCGCCATAATGTCGCAGTCACAATAAAAATTGCTGATCGCCACCATTACTAGTAAAAAAAAAAAAAAAATTATTAATAAAAATGCTATAAAACTATCCCCTATTTTGTAAACGCAATAACTTTTGCGCAAACCAATCAATAAATCGCTTATTGCAATTTCTTTTACCAAAAATATGTAGAAGAATACGTATCGGCCTAAACGGAGGAAAACATTTTTTTTTATATATTTTTGGGGGATATTTATTATAGAAAAAAGTAAAAAATAATGCGTTTTTTTCAAAATTGTCGCTCTTTTTTTGTTTATAGCGCAAAAAATAAAAACCACAGAGGTGATCAAATACCACCAAAAGAAATCTCTATCTGTGGGAAAAAAAGGACGTCAATTTTGTTTGGGAGCCACATGGCACGACCGCACAATTGTCAGTTAAAGCGACGCAGTGCCGAATCGCGAAAAGTGCTCCGGTCTTAAGACAGCAAAATGGTCCGTCTGAAAGTGGTTACGATTTTCCAAAGAAAATTATTTTTTGAAATTCAACCCATGAACGGCCGGCCTGAAAGCTGGCTACACACTATACAAATTTTATACAATTTTCTTGTACAACTTTCCTTTAGATTTATCACAACCATATACTATGGAGGTCAAACCTAAATACTTTCAAATTGTATGCAATCAGGCATGTCCTTGCATTACATAGTTGAAGGTAAATCTAAAGGAAACTAAACAACAAACGTTGTGTAATGTGTATCCGGCTTTAGACAGAAGTGTCTCTTGTGCATTCTAAAAGTCAAAGTCAAGTTCTAGACTTCTAAAAGTCAAAGACAAGTTCTAGACAGGTACATGATTTTTTTGCATTATTCACTACTTTTAGAATACATGAGAGACACTGTTGCAAAAGCTATCTGTACCAGTCTTTATGAATTCCAGGGATTGCATCCATGGCATGTGCATAAATATTCAAACTATGCGCAAGTAACTGTTAAAAGCTTAAACTCCTAATGCTATAAAATTATGTGTAGGCTGCTTACAGTGGGAGTCAGTTTTCTTTACTGTCAGTAGTAATCCCACTGACACATCTTCTTGCATTGGTGTCAGTCAGACTAATGCCCCGTACACACGGTCAGATATTTTCCGATGGAAAAAGTCTGATCGAATCGTAACGATCGGATTATCTGACAACTTCGTCCGACCGTGTGTTCCGACGGATTTTGTGGTTGGAATGTCCGACCATGTGTACGGGGCATAAGAAAGTTACATAGGGGGTTATTTACGAAAAGGCAAATCCACTTTGCACTACAAGTGCAAACTACAAGTGCAAAGTGCACTTGAAATTGCACTGAAAGTGCACTTGGAAGTGCAGTCGCTGTAAACCTGAGGGGTAGATCTGAAATTAGGGGAAGCTCTGCTGATTTTTATTATCCAATCATGTGCAAGCTAAAATGCTGTTTTTTATTGTCCTTACATGTCCCCCTCGGATCTACAGCGACTGCATCTCAAAGTGCACTTTCAGTGCAATTTCAAGTGCACTTTGCACTTGTAGTTTGCACTTGCAGTGCAAAGTGGATTTGCCTTTCGTAAATAACCCCTATAGTTATATGCAGAGCCACAATCAGTATCACTAACATATACATGCTAAGGCTAATTTCATTAAAGCAATCCTTGCACAGCAACCTCAATATTCACCTGACTCCATGCATCACTACCCCACTGGCCACATTGTGATGTTCTGCATCAATTCTGTTGGTAAATCAAGCGGCAAGGTGCAGTAGGATGCTGATTCTGGACATTTGTAATCAGTAACAGAATTGTTACTGTGACATGACCCTAGCCCACATTAAACACATGTATGCACAGGCAATAACACACATGCTAACACATTAAACACAAATATGCACACGCTAAACTTGCATATACACATATCAACACATGTTCCAGAATGGTCCCTCCAGCAGTGTGATCAGTCCCCTGATGCAGGCACCCCTCCAAGGAGCTCCATACACTCTCCTCTTTTACATACAATGTAGGGGTAACAACCCTGCATTGTATGTGATGGCTTTGGGAGACTGCCAAAGAGCAAAGCACCTTAGGCAGAACAGGACAGCACTGTAATGAGGGAAAAATAAGAAATGTAGCCTTCTCACCTCCCACTATAACAAACAAGCTTTGACTGCATGGTGGCCATTCCAATACTCTTTAAAAGTCTGCAAAGTCTCAAGCCAAGTGTCATCAAAACATCTCTTTTAAATACCCCCCGCCTTCAGTGCACAGTCTTTTCATCTCCTTTATTTACCACATTTCATTCACATAGTTTAAATTATATTCATTTATACAAATGCGCTTCCCTTGAATTTTTCCAAATCATAAATGACAAGATTAGAAGTCAAGTAAATGCCTGTAAGTAAACCATTTCTGTAAAGAGAACACAGGCGTAGATATGACCTGTGAATCCAATGCCTTGCCAAAACCTGTCTGATAATCACACGGCTCCGCTGTTATCTCCTTAGCTAAGAGTCTGTTTACTGTACATATTGTACAGTTTATAGGCTGCTTTTAGACCTGATTATATAGAGGTTTTGCTTGTTTTACACCAACTAATCGGGGTACATTTCTGTCTTCCACATTTACTGTACAGCCCTGTAGGCACTGCATGTATAATATAGCTGGGAAGAGGTTAATGACAAATTCCTGATGGAGTAAGTGATCTTTATGACACATAATACATTTATTACCTGGAACATCTGTAAGCACTGACGTATATGGGCTGTGTGGTACAGATGAAGAGGATGCCCAGGTGTTCGCTAAGAAGAATAAAACACAGCTGTTCCACTAAGGGATTTAAAAATAAAACACTTGCTGCAAATCAGTTTAGTAGATTTGCAGAGTACAATCCTTTCTAACAATGTACAGTACACAGACAGCTGGACACCATTCTATAAAAATTATAGGAAAAATAGTTGAAGGTCAGCACATCTTTAATATTTCAGCAGTATTTGCCCATTCAAGTAAGAATAAATACCTTATGTGTAGATTGTGAAAATTACTAGAGTTTACAGCGGTAGTAAAACGTGACTGCGAAAAAAAACCCCATCTGTAAGGCAATTGCATAATGTGCTAGTATGGACCACATACTAGCACTTTATAAAATACTTACCTTGGAACAAAGCCCTTCAGCGCTGTGCTGTCACCGCTGAGAGGGCTGACATCTTCCCCAGTCTTTCTTACAGGTTCGCAAGCTCCAGCTATGTGATTGTTCGGAGCCACAATGACGTCACTCACGCTTAAGCCCCATACACACGGTCGGACTTTTTCATGGATTCTGTCCGATCGGACAATGTTGTTGAAAAATCAGACCGTGTGTATGCACCATCGGACAGTGTACGTCGGTTTGTCCGACGGACAAAGTCTTATCTCCTGCTGGAAAGATTTGCCGTCAACACGGTCCGATCACACCAAATCCGATCGTGTGTACGGTTGTCCGACCGGACAAAGTGCCACGCATGCTCAGATCACATTACAAGACCAAAGCTATTGGCTACTAGCCTCTACGTAGTCCCGTCATAGGCAACAAATGTCACCACGTTCAGAATGATCGGATTTTCCTACAACTTTGTCCGACCGTGTGTACGCAAAACCAACATCGGACAAAGTATGACAGACATGGTCCGACGGACCTGGTCCGCGGATTGTCCGACCGTGTGTATGGGGCTTTATGTGTGTGGGAGCCCTCGGTTCCAGCTGAAAAGGTCCGGCATACCTTGCAGAGCGCATGCGCCTGTAAGTATCTCCTAAACGGTGCACATTTAGGAGATATTCATTTTACCTACAGGTAAGCCTTATTATAAATATTCCACCTCTGACAGTTGTCACTGAAATTGGTGTTTCCACTGGAAGTTTTCTTGTCTACTCTTCTTTAATTTGTCATTTATTTTCTTTTCTAGTGACATTGGCCACCAGGACAAATGGTGAGGCTGCATCTCCACAATGAGGACACAAACCGTAATATAAACCTGATAGAGTAAAAGGTGGTTGAGACATGACTTAGAATGTGGCACCACATCCAAATATAAACAAAAGAAAAAAAACAAGGATGAACCACTAGTAGACCCAAAATGAAAGAGGGAGAACTCAACTGAATTAAGAATCCAAGGTTATTTTAACATCATAGTAAAAGCATATTAAAAAAATTACAGTACATATCAAATGATTACTTAAGCATATGATATTGTCCCACCTAGGTGAAACCTATGTGAACACTTATGAAAACCTGTAGATAGGCCCATAGATATGATGGACTCTGTAGCTAGTGTATGCAGAATGTCTTACATATCAGGGCCCCACAGGAGATCAGTGCACCAAGGGATCACTACGCGTTTAGCTTACAGCTTCCTCAGGGGATCCTATTGGTACCAGATTGCAGTAGAGAAACATGGAATGCCCAAACCCATGCCACAAGGAGAGACAGAGGAACAGTGCCTAGATAGCTCCAGAATGGGAGTGCTTCAAAAGTATTTCAGACAACAAAAGAGGCTTGCCATTGGATGAAAAACATATACAACATGTGTAAAATGTGTCCAAAAAACATGTCCAAAATGAGCAGAACCTGGAGAGATGTCCGATGTTTATGAAAGCTGTTATACTGCCATCCTTTATAAGTAAAAAGTCTCCAAAAATCGTATATCCACTTGCATATAGTGTTCACTCCTAGTGCTTGTGCTGATCCTGGCTGTGGCCAAACCCCCCGACTTAGGGAAAGAACAGGATATCCATTCTTTTTTTGGCTGAAATACTTATGAAGCACTCCCGTTCTGGAGCTGTCTGTGCGCTGTTCCTCTGTCTCTCCTTGTGGCATGGGTTTGGGCATTTCATGTTTCTCTACTGCAGTCTGGTACCATAAGGATCCCCTGAGGAAGCTGTAAGTGAAACACGTAGTGATCGGTACATTGATCTCCTGTGGGACCCTGATATGTAAGATCTTCTGCATACACCAGCTACAGAGTCCACCATATCTCTGGGCATCAGGTTTTCTTAAGTGTTGAGATAGGTTACACCTAGGTGGGACAATACCATATACTTATGGAATCATTTGATATGTACTGTATTTTTTTTATATGTTTTTTCTAAGATGTTAAAATAAACTTGGATTTTTTATTCAATTGAGTTCTCCCTCTTTGGGTCTACTGATGGCTACCATTTTAAAATCCATGTTCATCCTTGTTTTTTCTCATTAACCTGATAGAGGTTCTGAATTCCAAACAGCATTTATAATCATTATATCTAAAACTATAAAAAATACATTTTAACTGGAGTCCTAGTTTAATGTGCCTGTAGACAATCACAAATGTTTTCCAGATGGATCTTTTTAAGATTGGATTGGTGAATGCCTGTATGTTTTTAGGCAGTTCCACGACCCTGGCCAGTGCTCCCTGGCCGAGCATGTTTGGGGCTGAATTGATCAAATTATACGTGGTTACATTTACATACTTGCTTCGGATAAAGTTTGTTTTTGGACAGAACTAGAAATGAGCATGTAGGCAGGTGGCCTACTGTGTATTTAGTTAGCACCCGGCTGCCCAGGTAAGGGGGAAAGTGTTAATGTGTTGCCGCATTTGATAGTCCCTGGCCAGCCTGCTTCTGTTTGTTATAATGGCATAGAGTCCCCCTCTATATCCATATTAGGCCCTTATTTACTAGATACTATCCCCCCCTCTGCGAATGACTAAATAAGATATCCGCCCCCCCTGCTTAAATGAATAACAGATGCATAAATCACTATGCTACTCATTCACAAAATGTATTGTACATAAAACACCCATACTTTACAGAAAGTCCTTTAATAAAGAAATAAAGAATATCATACAATGTAAATCCAACATGAATCATGTTCTCCAGCAATATAGATCCAACATCAATTACACCACAATAACCCCCTTTACCAATACTATTGTCACAAATTACGTAACTAAATTACGTAACGGGTTCTGTGCTTACATTCCAGCAGTGCCAGGGAGCTGTCTTTTCAGAGGATTGGTGATGCTCCCTACGTTGCAAGGGCATTGCTTATCTCTGGACAACATGATTGATGTTGGGTTTAAGACAGATTGATAGCCAATGTGAAGATTTTCTTGCTAGCTACTGAGCAAGATTTATCCTTACTTATTGTCTACTTTATTTGATAGGTGTCAGACCGAGCAGGAACTAAGTCAAAATAGTCTCAGTTTGTGTGTATTCCATGTGTCAGACAGAACAGGAAATTAGGGGAAATCCATCAGAAATAAAAACAAACTTTTAAGATGAGGAAAGATAAAACCTGACTGTACTTTTTGTCCTCTATGAGGAGGATTTCTTTCTCTTTCTATCCTGTTAAAGGGTGTCAGATAGAAAAGGAAGAGAAGAAAAAATGTCTGCGGGGACATACACAGCATTTAGGCTGGGTTCACACCTAATACCAATGCGGCTCCCAGCAGGGGTCCTGTGCGTCCCCGTTCACCGTTTCAGGTCCAATTTCAGCCTGAATTTTTGGCTGAATTCAGACCTGAAATGGAACAAAATACGCAACAGGGCTCCTGTGCAAATTCACACCAGAGCTGCAGTGGAGATATGTGAACCGGCTCCAAAGAGAGATGATCAAAATCTCCTGCTATTGTGAATTGGATGTGAGGAAACCCGCATCCAATTCGCAATGGAGTGAACCCAGCATTACAAAATAAATAAAGGCAAAACTTATTTTTTAGTTTTGGATAGAGTAGAGAGAGATTAGAACCCTGTCGGCTTTTATTGCTGTCTGTGTTTTTATCCAGGAGAATTACCCTCTCTGTTTGTCCTGTTTACCAATATCATTGAAAGTAAAAGAAAACCCCAAATTTCGGGTTGTCCTCAGAAAAGTAATAGAGTGGAAATCTTCCAATGGGGACACTAGTTCTGGTGACCTGGGGGTCCCCAAGGAATTCCCCTAATTTGCAGGGATTTCCTCTTACTTCCTGTTTGGCTATGGCACAAGAAGTGAAAGGAAATCTCTGCAATGGGACACAGATGGCGAAAAAAAAATCTAACAGGGGTTATAAGCCTCCATTGCTCTATCCAAAATGAAAAATAAAAGATTTGCCATTGTTCTACTTTAACATGACACAAAAAATGATTATAATATCTGAGTACACCTCTGTGCTACCTAAATGTGGATACAACCAAAAATAAATGATGTAAAAGTAAACTAGTAGTGTACAAACCATTAATAGCAAGCTGCTACGTCCACCTATTGTGTTCTCACAAATAAAGCAATATAAATAAAGTGTTATTCAGTAGTGAATCAGTAGTGCAAATGGATATGGTGACCTCCAGAGTTAAGGACAGCTGACATTCTTCAGTGTAGAGTGGGTTACAAGGCATGGTGGGTGTAATGCAAGATGAACAGGTGGGTACCAGACACTTTTTGAATGCAAAGAGATTTATTATCTCTTAAACAGAACTGTGGGAGAGAGGATTAGGGCCAGGACACATGCAATGTTAATTGGCAGTTTCAGAGACTTCGCTAGGTAGACAGCTATAAAGGTAAAGGCCTCCAGCCGGACACCACTTCTGTATAGTTCTCTTTACCCCACACAATTACTCTGTGGGTCTTCACTTAATGAGCTTCCAGTCTTTCTCACTGGACTTCAGATCCACTAGCCACTGGATCCCCTGAGCTCTTCCACTGTGGCACTCAGTATCTTCCTTAAGCGTTACCCCCGATTCACTGCTGGGTCCCTGGCTTGGCACTCACAGATACTCCTCAAGCTTCACCCCTGCTGACAAGTTAGGTCCCTGGCTTGGCACTCCACAAGCGTCACCTCTGCTAAAGCTTTCCCTCTTCTTCATCGTCCCTTCAGCTCACTCACTGGGGTCCCCGGTAGCAAGGTGGATGGTCCCTTTGTGGCGACAGCTAACCCTCTACCTCTGACCACAACTGGTTCCGTTACTTCTGTTTGGACTACAAGCGCGCTGTCCCAAACCTGCACTAGTTCTGGATAGGCTCTCAGATAGCCTAACAGCCCCCCCCCCCCCCCCAGTTCGGTTCGCAGCAGAATATGCGAACAGGCAAAAAATTAGTTTGAACATGCGAACACCGTTAAAGTCTATGGGGCACGAACATGAGAAATCAAAAGTGCTCATTTTAAAGTCTTATATGCAAGTTATTGTCATAAAAAGTGTTTGGGGACCTGGGTCCTGCCCCAGGGGACATGTATCAATGCAAAAAAAAGTTTTAAAAACGTCAGTTTTTTCGGGAGCAGTGATTTAAAAAAAGTCATAAAACGAACCCCTATTTTGTAGATGGTATAACTTTTGCGCAAACCAATCAATAAATGCTTATTGCGATTTTTTTTTAATGAAAAATATGTAGAAGAATACGTATCGGCCTAAAATTAGGAAAATAAAAAATTTTTTTATATCTTTTTTGGGGATATCTATTATAGAAAAAGGTAAAAATATTAAATGTTTTTCAAATTTGACACTTGTTTATAGTGCAAAAAATGAAGACCACAGAGGTGATCAAATACCACTAAAAGAAAGCTCTATTTGTGGGGAAAAAAAGGATATCAATTTTGTTTGGGAGCCACGTCGCACGACAGCGCAATTGTCAGTTAAAGCGGCGCAGTGCCGAATCGCAAAAAGTGCTCTGGTCTTTGACCAGCCAAATGGTCCGGGGCTTAAGTGGTTAAGGTTCTCTCTCCCATGCTCACTCCATATGTTTAGGGTAAAGAATGAATTCCTCCATAGTGTAGTAGTTAAAAGCAACAGTCATTTTTTAAAATAGCAACTCTTATGCCCTGTACACACGATCGGAAATTCCGCCAGCAAAAGTCCAATGTAATCATTTGGTCGGACATTCCGACCGGGTTTATGCTCCATCAGACTTTTGCTGGCGGAATTCCCATCAGCAAAAGATTCAGAGCAGGTTCTCAATTTTTCGGTCGGAAAAAGTTCTGATCGGAAATTCCGATCATCTGTACCAATTCTGATGCGCAAAATTCCTACGCATGCTCGGAAACAATTCGACGCATCCTCGGAAGCATTGAGCTTAATTTTCTCGGCTCGTCGTAGTGTTGTACGTCACCGCGTTCTTGGCGGTCGAAAGTTCAGAGAACTTTTGTGTGACCGTGTGTATGCAAGGCAAGCTTGAGCAGAATTCCGTCGGAAAAATCTTGCTCATGTGTACGTGGCATAACAGTTAAAAATGCTCTATTTAGTTTACATACAGTGACTTACCAGTCTCTTGTATCACTTTGGGTTCGGAATATCCTATGCGTTACGTCACGACACGTGACTTCATTTAATTACTTAATTTCATTAATTTGATGACACATCTGTATTTTGTACTGGACATTGTGAACCACTATATGTGTTTATGCTTAGACAGTATTATATTTTGAATGACACAAAAACTCTTCTCCCCTTTATGATAATAAAAATAGATTTGACTGGAGTTGGGCTTTAAAATCCGCCATTTTTATTAAAAATAGCATAAATGACAGGAACACAAGAAATTCAAAGAGAAAGAAAAAGTTTTTTGTATTTCTTCCATTTCCCAGTAGCATATATACTGGATGTTGTTTTTAGACTCATTTCACACTGAGGAGTTTTTCAGGTGCTTTTGCATTAAAAAAGTCCCGGCAGACGCTGTAGAAACAATTTTTAGAGCATTTCAACATGATATTACTCCTGCCAATACCAAAGAAGCATTGTTTACTCCCACTGACGCCAAAACTATTTCTACTCCCAATGGTCACAGTCCGGCGGTGCATACTAGCTCATTATGCCTTTTGCCTTACAGGTGTAGAAAAAAATAAAAAAAGGGTCAGCGGGTTTAGTACCGCTTTAAAGTGGTTGTAAACTCACTTTGAAAAAAAACTAAAAAACGAACACCTGCAAGACAAAGGCATAATGAGCTAGCCCATACACAGCACTGGTCGGCGGCATCACTCCCAGAGTTTACTGACGTTACTTCCGCACATGCACGTGGTATCCGCACACTCACTGAAGCAACGGCACATATCAGTTTGTGTCAGTGCGCATGTGCCGATGACGTCGGCACATGCAAATACAGGGGATATCTCCTAAACCGTGCAGGTTTAGGAGATATCCTGGGTAGCTACAGGTAAGCCTTATTATAGGCTTACCTGTAGTGACAAGTGGTCTGTAAGTGTCACAACCACTTTAAAGTTGTATGTATGAAAGCAAAATCAGAAAATGGATGAAGGATTTACTGTAATAATTAAAGCGGTTCTGCACTCTTTTTTTTTTTTTGGGCTATATGCCAAGGGCATATAGCTCAATTGGGGGACTTACCTGTTCCATCTTCCATCTTGATCGCCGCCGGTTTTCATCTTCATCTTCTTCTTGTCTGCTGGGGTCCATCTTGCCTGTGGGCATGTGAAACCCCACAGGCACTTTAGATGGCCCAGCATGCACCGCCGTTACTCGCGCGTGCGCAGTAACGGCACATCTGCCGACATCTCACGAGATTTCGGAAGATGTGGCCGAAATCTCGCGAGATTTCGGAAGATGCCCGCACTGACTCCTGGGATCAATGACACCAGATCCCAGGAGACAGTGCGGCGTGACGACGATCGACGCAGAGACCCGCCCGCCGCCGAAGAAGAGAGAGAAGACCGGAAGTCATCAATTACAAGGTAAGTAAAAAAAAAAAACATTTCATTTAGTACTCTTTGCCTGATTTGGAAGGCAAAGAGATTTACTAAATGAAATGGGTGCAGAACCGCTTTAACTGTAAACAGTATGTACATTACGCATTTATACAGGCTTTCCAATGAAAGACTGAAATATGAAAACAAATATATAAATGGCCTTACGTATGTTAGTACTTAATGGTCACAAATTAAATGACACTTCGCTGCTTGCGTTGGCTTGGTCTGTCACTGAAAAGAGAATAAAAAGGGAGGAAATCAAGCCAAGGCTAATAAATATTTTTGCAAAGATCATATATTTCAACCATAAATAAGTGACATTCCAGTGCCTGGTTCTCATGAGAAATGATTATATGGATGACTGCACGGGACCTTGTAGAATCCTTTATGCTGAGCTATGCATTGACTCTTCAAGTCTGTAGAAGAAAAAAAAAATCTAAAAGTTATGCAACCCTTCATCAATTTTGTAAAAAAAAGTCTGGTGTTTTGAATGCATGTTTTATTGGATTACAAAGTCTCAGTTACCGAATATACACAATATATGTATTTATTTTCTTGTTTTTTATTAAGAAGCAAACTGCAGTCTTGCAAAGAACTGCACAAATGGCACTAATAGGAAAATATGCACGTTTCACTAAATGTTAAATTACTTTATTTACGTGTCTCAAAGCAGCAGTCTCTCTAGATCTCTCAGGAAACACTTCCTAACCAGTTGCTTAAAAAGAACCAGTAAAAATCTGATTCACCAATCTTAAGGTAGACCCTTACCTCTCACTAGGGATGAGCCGAACACCCCCGGGTTCGGTTCGCACCAGAACCTTCGAATGGACCGAAAGTTTGCGCAAATTTTCGAACCCTATTCGTTACAATGGACGCGAACGTTCGAAATCAAAATTGCTAATTACAACGGCCAATATGCATGTAAATGTCATAAAACAGGTTTGGGGACCCAGGTCCTGCCCCAGGGGACATATATCAATGCAAAAAGAACTTTTAAAAACTAACGTTTTTTCGGGAGCAGTCATTTTAATGATGCATAAAGTGAAAAAAAAAAAGTGAAATATTCCTTTAAATATGGTACCTGGGGGTGTCTAAAGTATGCCTGTGAAGTGGCATGTGTTTCCCGTGTTTAGAACTGTCCCTGCACAAAATGACATTTGTAAAGGAAAAAAATAAGCCATTTAAAACCACTTGCGGCTTTAATGTCATGTCTTGTCCTGGCCATATGGCTGAAAATCCTTGAGAAAAATGGCATGGCATTGTAATTGCATGCACCTGCTGAACAGGGCAGAAAAATTGGGCCTTTGGTGGTGGTGGTGGTGGACGGTGTTGCCACAAGACTGTAAGCCCTCACAGTTACTCTTGGTGGGCGCAGGAATGGGCCCTGCTGTGAGTTATTAGATCAAGATTTGTAATTGCATGCACCTGTTGAACAGGGCAGAAATATTGGGTCTTTGGTGGTGGTGGTGGTGGACGGTGTTGCCACAAGACTGTAAGCCCTCACAGTTACACTTGGTGGGCGCAGGAATGGGCCCTGCTGTGAGTTATTAGATCAAGATTTGTAATTGCATGCACCTGTTGAACAGGGCAGAAATATTGGGCCTTTGGTGGTGGACGGTGTTGCCACAAGCCCTCACAGTTACTCTTGGTGGGCGCAGGAATGGGCCCTGCTGTGAACTATTAGATCAAGATTTGTAATTACACGCCCCTGTTAAACAGGGACTGAAAAATTGGGCCTTAGGCACTGGTGCTGGTGCCACAACACTGCAACCCATCACAGATACTGTCTTTGGTGCACAGCAGTCAGACCTGTTGCGAAGCATTGCTTAAAAAATTGTAATTACACGCCCCAACAGGGGCTGAAAAATTGTGCCTTAGGCACTGGTGCTGGTGCCACAACACTGCAACCCCTCACAGATACTGCCTTTGGTGCACAGCAGTTAGACCTGTTGCGAAGCATTGCTTAAAAAATTGTAATTACACGCCCCAACAGGGGCTGAAAAATTGTGCCTTAGGCACTGGTGCTGGTGCCACAACACTGCAACCCCTCACAGATACTGTACTTGGAGCACAGCAGTCAGACCTGTTTTCGAAGCATTGCTTAAAAAATTGTAATTACACGCCCCAACAGGGGCTGAAAAATTGGGCCTTAGGCACTGGTGCTGGTGCCACAACACTGCAACCCCTCACAGATACTGTACTTGGAGCACAGCAGTCAGACCTGTTGCGAAGCATTTTTAAAAAAAATTGTAATTACACGCCCCTGTTATACAGGGGCTGAAAAATTGTGCCTTAGGCACTGGTGTGGTGGCATCCAGAAACAAAAATGTTCTTCCAAGCTATCAAGGAATGGATCATTGAGGAGGAGGAACAGGATAGTCAGTGAACATAACAGGACAGTCACTCAGCATCAGCATAGGCAGTCTTGAAGGGATGTGACATTATAAATTATTCAGTTATATCCGCTTCACCTCCTCCCAGCCACGTACAAGTCCACTGGTTCGTTGGGACTGTACATCATCCCTAAAAGACTGCTGCTGCTGATGCTGAGTGCCAGGCTCCACCTCCATGCTCACACAATCCTCCTCCTCCTCCTCCTCCTCCTCCTCATCCTCTTCCTGTGTGATGGGTGGGACAGAAGGAACACTATCTGGATAAAGGGGGCCTTGAGAGGCAAGGAAGTCCTCCTCTTCCTGCCTCTGTTCTGCCTCAAGTGCCCTGTCCATTATCCCACGCAGCGTAAGCTCCAACAGGTGGACAAGAGGTACAGTGTCACTGATGCATGCACTGTCACTGCTCACCATCCTTGTGGCCTCCTCAAATGGTGAGAGGACAGTGCATGCATCCCTGATCATGCTCCACTGGCGTGGGGAAAAAAGCCAAGCTCCCCTGACCCTGTCCTGGTGCCGTAGTCGCAAAGGTACTCATTGATGGCCCTCTGCTGCGTGTGCAGTCACTGCAGCATGGCCAACGTTGAGTTCCACCTGGTGGGCATGTCACATATTAGGCGGTTCTTGGGCAGGTTCAACTCCTTTTGCAGCTCAGCCAGCCGAGCACTGGCATTATACGATCGGCGGAAATGCACACAGACTTTCCTGGCCTGCCTCAGGACATCCTGTAAGCCTGGGTACCTGCCCAAGAACCGCTGCACCACCAGGTTGAGGACGTGAGCCATACAGGGCACATGGGTGAGCTGCCCCTGTCGCAGGGTGGAGAGGAGGTTGGTGCCATTGTCACAAACCACCATTCCTGGCTTAAGCTGGCGTGGCGTCAACCACCTCTCTGCCTGCTCCTGCAGAGCTGCCAGAACCTCTGCCCCAGTGTGGCTCCTGTCCCCCAAACACACCAGCGCAAGCACGGCATGGCATCTTTTTGCCTGTGTACTCGCGTAGCCCCTTGTACGCCTACGGAGCACCGCTGGTTCCGAGGACAGAGCACTCAAAGAGGCCATGGAGGAAGAAGAAGAGGAGGGGGTGGAGGAGAGAGGTGTGTCACAACCAGTAGTAGCATTTTGGAGGCGTGGTGGCGGAACAACCTCCAACACTACTGCACCTTGTCCTGCATCCCTCCCAGCTGCCAATAGAGTGACCCAATGGGCCGTGAAAGACAGATAACGTCCCTGTCCATGCCTGCTGGACCATGAGTCAGCGGTAATATGCACCTGACCGCCCTGTCCAGCGAGGCATGGACATTGCCTTCCACATGCCGGTAGAGAGCCGGAATCGCCTTCCGTGAGAAAAAATGGCGTTTGGGAACCTGCCACTGAAGAACCGCACATTGAACAAACTCACGGAAGGGGGTCGAGTCTACCAACTGAAAAGGCAGCAGTTGAAGTGCTAGCAATTTAGCCAAGCTAGCATTCAACCGTTGGGCATGTGGATGGCTGGGAGTATACTTCTTTCGACGGTCCAGCAGCTGGGGCAGGGAAATTTGCCTGCTACAATCGGACGTCGGTGAACTGCAAGTACTTGGTTGTGACACACCTAATTCTACACCTTCAGTCCTCTCAGAGCAGCTTTCAGAGAGGACTGAAGATATAGTGGGGATGGAGATCCCAGGTGATGAGGAGCAAAGAGAGGTCTGCTTTGTTCTTTGGTGTGGGTCTTTAATGTGCGCTTGCCAACGAGCTGCATGGCAGGTCGACATATGTCTGGTCATGCTTGTGGTGCCCAAGCGGCTGATGTTTTGGCCACGCGAGATACGCTTGAGACAAATATTGCAAATAGCAGTGGTGCGATCTGATGTACTCGTCTCAAAAAAGGCCCACACCAAAGAACTATTGTGATAACGTGCAGAGGCAGCGCCCTGCACAGGCGGAGCTCTGCGGTGTGGTACAGTTTGTTACGTACCTGGACGTAGAGCCTGACTTGTAGGAGGAGACCTCTCATACAGCGCTGGTTCACGTGCCACTGGAGATGGGGACAGTGGTCACGTGAGCACAGTGGGTAGGAGTGCCTGGTTTGTAGAGGAAGGTGTTGCAACCAACAGGGAGGTCCTCCAGTAATGTCCGTATGCGGATGGCAGGATGTAAGACTGCAGCTGTAGGTGGTTAAAGCAGGATACAAAAGAACCAGGCAGCAGGCGGATCAAACAAGTGGGAATCAGCAGAGCAAGGTCAGACAGTCCGGTTGGCAACAGCAGATCAATCAGATGATAGGAGCAGGCAATGGCAGAGTCGGTAGGCAGGCAGAAGTCGGTAACCAAAAGGCAGATGCAACAAGGTCAGGCAGGCCGGGTCGGGTAGGAGAAGGTAGAGTAGTCCAAACAGAGCCGGGTTGGTAACGGGAGATCACAGGTTCAAGTTTCAGATCAGGTTTTCGGGTGGCTGACAAGCAGGAAGCTTTAAGACAACACAGCACTGGCTGAGTGTCACTGCTGGGCTTTTAAAGCCCGTTTTGGCGGCAATTGCGTTCCCGCGCATGCGCACATGCACGCGCGCGCACGCGCACTCTAACATGCACGCGCGCGCGCCCGCCGCGCACCTATGTGCGCACGGAAAGCCCGGAAATGCCTGGTAAGTCCTTGACATTGCCCCCCCACAAGGGGCAGCCTCCGGATGCCCAGGCGACTTGCCTTTTCAGGGTGGGAAGTCAGGTAGGTACGAACTAGACGTTTTGCATGTATGTTACTGTCCGGTTCCCAGGAATTGCTTTCTGGACCGTACCCTTTCCATTTGACCAAAAATTGTACTTGCCCATGTCTTCTTCTACAATTGAGGATAGCCTCCACCTCATATTCCTGGTTACCATCCACCAAAACAGGTTCAGGCAGGCCGGTTCCTCTGTCAGGGAAGGGATTAGGTACAGCAGGTTTTAACAAAGACACGTGAAATACCGGGTGAACTTTAAGAGAATCAGGTAAAGACAGTTCATAGGCCACTTCATTAATTTTCTTCTTAACAGGAAAAGGTCCCATAAATTTAGGTACAAGTTTTTTAGAAGGGCAAATCAACTTGATATTGGATGTAGACAGCCATACCTGATCTCCAGGTTGCAGAACCAGCTCCCCCCTTCTCTTTTGGTCGAAGTTCCTCTTGCTATCTGCCTGGGCCTTGGACACAGCTTCTTGTAGTACCTGATTGTTGCGTTTGAGGAACTCCACCGTCTTCTGGACTGCCGGAACTGGGGATTCTGAAACAAAATCTGGTAAAAAAGTCAAGTGAAAACCATAATTGGAAAAGAAGGGGGATTGGTTAGTGGCTGAGTGACTGGTATTATTGTATGCGAATTCCGCTAGAGGCAGCAGGGAAACCCAATTGTCCTGTGAAAAAGAAGTAAAACATCGGATATATTGCTCGAGGGTTTGGTTGGTTCTCTCTGTCTGCCCATTAGTCTGTGGGTGATAGGCTGAGGAGAGAGCAAGCTCAATCTTCAAGATTTCACAAAGTGCCTTCCAGAAGCGTGGGGTAAATTGTACCCCTCTGTCGGAGACTATATTTGCAGGTACTCCGTGTAGTCTGATGATCTCCTTGATAAATACACGGGCTGTCTCTGCAGCGGATGGGGTTCCCTTCAGGGGCACAAAATGGGCCATCTTAGATAGGCGATCTACAACCACAAAAATGGCTGTGCACCCCTCAGAGCGGGGTAGTTCGACTATAAAGTCCATAGAAATCATTTTCCAAGGTCTGTCTGGTATAGGTAAAGGTTTAAGCAGTCCCCAGGCTCGGTTCCTTGAAGTCTTGTTCCGTAAGCAGACGGAGCAGGATTTGATGTATTTTTCACAAAACTCCTTTAAGTTGGGCCACCAGAATGTACGTTGTACAAGTTCATGAGTTTTCCGTACCCCAAAATGTCCTGCTAAGGGATGATCATGAAGCAATGTTAGTACCTTAACTCGGATACTTTCAGGGACAAAGATTTGACTTCCCTTCCATAGCAAGCCATCTCGAGATGTCAAGGTGGTTCCTGGAGGTCTTGGAGAGTGGGTAGAGGCTTCCTTGATTAGAGATAAGAGATCTGTGTGTAAGAGCAAGAAACTGTTTGTGGGTAGAATTGTGTCAGGAGCAGGTGAGTCCTTAGGGTTATCATGCATGCGTGACAATGCGTCTGGTTTGACGTTCTTTGATCCTGGCCGATAAGTGATGTGGAAACAGAAACGGGTGAAAAACAAGGCCCAACGAGCTTGTCGGGGTCTCAAACGTTTGGCAGATCTCAGATATTCTAAATTTTTATGGTCGGTATATATTAATACCGGGTGAGCCGCGCCCTCTAACAGATACCTCCACTCCTCCAAAGCGGTCTTGATGGCAAGAAGCTCCCGATCCCCTACATCGTAATTTCTCTCAGCTGGAGATAATTTTCGGGAGAAGAATCCCACAGGGTGTATCAAATCCTCCTTACCCTGTCTTTGCGAAATGACCGCTCCCACCGCTACTTCGGATGCGTCAACTTCTAATAAAAAAGGTAAAGATGGGTTAGGGTGACTGAGAATTGGAGCTGATGTAAAAAGTCTTTTAAGTCTCTCAAATGCCCCTTGAGCCTCCGTACTCCAATGAAACCTGACGTGTTGTTGGGTCAACCGTGTAATAGGGGCTATGATGGCAGAGAATCCCTTGATAAATTTCCTGTAAAAGTTTGCGAAACCAATGAAACGTTGTATACCTTTCTTATCGACGGGTGCAGGCCAATCCAGAACAGCAGACACTTTTTGGGGGTCCATCTTGATACCGGTTGCGGATATTATCAAACCCAAAAACTGAATCTCTTGTTGCTCGAACTCGCACTTCTCCGCTTTTGCGTATAGTCCATGTAGGCGAAGACGGTCCAAGACTCTGCAAACGTGTTCCCGGTGTTGGCTGAGGGATTCAGAAAAAAACAAAATATCATCCAAATAAACAATTACAAAAATATCTAAGAAGTCTTTGAATACATCGTTAATAAGATGTTGAAAAGTGGCAGGTGCATTACATAGACCAAAGGGCATGACCAGATATTCATAATGCCCGAACCTTGTTCGGAATGCCATCTTCCACTCATGCCCAGCCCGGATGCGGACCAGATTATATGCCCCTCTTAGATCGAGTTTCGTAAAAATAGTAGCAGACCTTAGTTTTTGGAATAATTCGGGTATTAAGGGCAACGGGTAACGGTTCTTGACCGTGATCTTATTTAACTCCCGGTAATCTACACACGGGCGGAGAGTCTGATCCTTCTTAGTCACAAAAAATATTCCAGCACCAGCTGGAGAGGTAGATGGGCGGATGAATCCTTTTTCCAGGTTTTCGTTGATGTAAATTTTTAGTGCTTCCTGTTCTTTTTCTGACAGGGGGAAAATGCGCCCAAAGGGGATTTCGGCCCCGGGTAAAAGTTCAATTGGGCAGTCATATGCCCGATGGGGTGGAAGAGAGTCTGCTCCCTTTTTACTGAAAACATCGAGGAACCCATGATACGGTTCGGGTACTGATTGGCGTAGGTTCTGATCAATGTCCATGCAAAATAAGGTGATTGAGTAGACTCATTTTGACAATGTTCTTGGCAGTAGGGGGACAAGAACCTGATATCTCTGGTAGTCCAATTGATGGAAGGATTATGGGCCTGAAGCCAGGGAATGCCCAGGATGATTGGGAACAACGGGGAAGAGATCACATCAAGGGCCAGAAGCTCCTTATGCTGGAAGGAGGTGATGGCAGGTAAGAGAAAAGTCTCTTGGGTCACCTGTCCGGAGCTGATGCGGGAGCCGTCGGCCAAGAAGACTGAAAGTCGGTGGGTTTTATTCTGTAAGGGAATGTTGTGTTGGTTGGCGAAGGCAGAATCAATGAAGCAACTGCATGCTCCGGAATCAATAATTGCTTTAACTGGAATTGTCCTTCCTTGGAGCTGCAATGAGAGAGGGAGAGCAATGTGGGTTGTGTTAGCAGAAAGTGCTGAAAGACTGGCAGGAACAGAGGAAAAGCACTTACGCATCTTGGCCGGACAGTTGCGCACGTAGTGTCCTGTTGTTCCACAGTACAGGCAGACCCGGACCCAGGAACCACGTGTACCGGGTTGATGATGTTCTGGACTTGACCCTCCAATCTGGTGTAACCGTCTTGTAAGGATTTTACGGCTTGAGTGAGGGCTGACAGGTGTGAACAGATATCTGTCATGGGAGGGGTCTCTCCTGCAGGCTCAGTCATGGCTGTGTTGTACTGTTACGTACCTGGACGTAGAGCCTGACTTGTAGGAGGAGACCTCTCATACAGCGCTGGTTCACGTGCCACTGGAGATGGGGACAGTGGTCACGTGAGCACAGTGGGTAGGAGTGCCTGGTTTGTAGAGGAAGGTGTTGCAACCAACAGGGAGGTCCTCCAGTAATGTCCGTATGCGGATGGCAGGATGTAAGACTGCAGCTGTAGGTGGTTAAAGCAGGATACAAAAGAACCAGGCAGCAGGCGGATCAAACAAGTGGGAATCAGCAGAGCAAGGTCAGACAGTCCGGTTGGCAACAGCAGATCAATCAGATGATAGGAGCAGGCAATGGCAGAGTCGGTAGGCAGGCAGAAGTCGGTAACCAAAAGGCAGATGCAACAAGGTCAGGCAGGCCGGGTCGGGTAGGAGAAGGTAGAGTAGTCCAAACAGAGCTGGGTCGGTAACGGGAGATCACAGGTTCAAGTTTCAGATCAGGTTTTCGGGTGGCTGACAAGCAGGAAGCTTTAAGACAACACAGCACTGGCTGAGTGTCACTGCTGGGCTTTTAAAGCCCGTTTTGGCGCCAATTGCGTTCCTGCGCATGCACACATGCACGAGCGCGCCGCTGGGTGAGAGAGGATGAGGAGGATGAGGAGGGCTTGGTCATCCATTCTACCAAGCCTTCGGCATGATGCGGCTCAACATGTCCAGCTGCCAAAAACAAAGACAAGCGTGTCCCATGGCCACGTGCTGATGACAATGCACGACCAGCACTGTTGTCTCTAGAAACAGAGCCTGCTTGCCCTGTGTTCTTGCCTCGGGACTGTCTGTCTCTCCTTGGCGGTCTTCCAGCCATTGTAGTGGGTAGTGTATATTGTGCTGGAGTCACACAGCACACACACTAACTCCTGCAGACGGATGCCTTAGATGACAGCAACAGGGCCCTATGGCAGATAGAGGCTGCCTTAGATGACAAGAACTGGGCTGACACACACAAACACTAGCTCCTATGTGTGCTGACACACACACACACACTAGCTCATATGTGTGCTGACACACACACACACTAGCTCCTATGTGTGCTGACACACACACACTAGCTCCTATGTGTGCTGACACAAACACACTATAGCTCCTATGTGTGCTGACAACACACTATAGCTCCTATGTGTGCTGACAAAAAAATATAGCTCCTATGTGTGCTTACACAAACACACTATAGCTCCTTTGTGTGCTGACAACACACTATAGCTCCTATGTGTGCTGACAACACACTATAGCTCCTATGTGTGCTGACAAAAAAATATAGCTCCTATGTGTGCTCACAACACACTATAGGTCCTATGTGTGCTGACACAAACACACTATAGCTCCTATGTGTGCTGACAAAAAAGTATAGCTCCTATGTGTGCTCACAACACACTATAGGTCCTATGGGTGCTGACACAAACACACTATAGGTCCTATGTGTGCTGACAAAAAAATATAGCTCCTATGTGTGCTCACAACACACTATAGGTCCTATGGGTGCTGACACAAACACACTATAGGTCCTACGTGTGCTGACAAAAAAATATAGCTCCTATGTGTGCTCACAACACACTATAGGTCCTATGGGTGCTGACACAAACACACTATAGGTCCTATGTGTGCTGACAAAAAAATATAGCTCCTATGTGTGCTCACAACACACTATAGGTCCTATGGGTGCTGACACAAACACACTATAGGTCCTATGTGTGCTGACAAAAAATTATAGCTCCTATGTGTGCTCACAACACACTATAGGTCCTATGGGTGCTGACACAAACACACTATAGGTCCTATGTGTGCTGACAAAAAAATATAGCTCCTATGTGTGCTTACACAAACACACTATAGCTCCTTTGTGTGCTGACAACACACTATAGCTCCTATGTGTGCTGACAACACACTATAGGTCCTATGTGTGCTGACAAAAAAATATAGCTCATATGTGTGCTCACAACCCACTATAGGTCCTATGGGTGCTGACACAAACACACTATAGGTCCTATGTGTGCTGACAAAAATATATAGCTCCTATGTGTGCTCACAACACACTATAGGTCCTATGGGTGCTGACACAAACACACTATAGGTCCTATGTGTGCTGACAAAAAAATATAGCTCCTATGTGTGCTCACAACACACTATAGGTCCTATGGGTGCTGACACAAACACACTATAGGTCCTACGTGTGCTGACAAAAAAATATAGCTCCTATGTGTGCTCACAACACACTATAGGTCCTATGGGTGCTGACACAAACACACTATAGGTCCTATGTGTGCTGACAAAAAAATATAGCTCCTATGTGTGCTCACAACACACTATAGGTCCTATGGGTGCTGACACAAACACACTATAGGTCCTATGTGTGCTGACAAAAAATTATAGCTCCTATGTGTGCTCACAACACACTATAGGTCCTATGGGTGCTGACACAAACACACTATAGGTCCTATGTGTGCTGACAAAAAAATATAGCTCCTATGTGTGCTCACAACACACTATAGGTCCTATGTGTGCTGACACAAACACACTATAGGTCCTATGTGTGCTGACAAAAAAATATAGCTCCTATGTGTGCTCACAACACACTATAGGTCCTATGGGTGCTGACACAAACACACTATAGGTCCTATGTGTGCTGACAAAAAAATATAGCTCCTATGTGTGCTCACAACACACTATAGGTCCTATCGGTGCTGACACAAACACACTATAGGTCCTATGTGTGCTGACAAAAAAATATAGTTCCTATGTGTGCTCACAACACACTATAGGTCCTATGTGTGCTGACACAAACACACTATAGGTCCTATGTGTGCTGACAAAAAAATATAGCTCCTATGTGTGCTGACAACACACACACTAGCTCCTATGTGTGCTGACACAAACACAATATGGCTCCTATAAATCCCTGCCTGCCTGCCTGCCTGCCTGGGATGGGACAGAAGGTTGGGACAGAAGGTTGGGACAGAAAGTTGGGGTGCAATGCTGTTCTAACAGCACTGCGATTGGTGGTACTGCAATGCTGTGCTAACAGCACGCACACACCAGACTAATCCCCAGCAGCAGATAATGTCACACTCAGCAGTGCAATCAGCAGCAATGATCAGTATTGAATGACTCAGCAATGGTTCAGCAAAGAAGAAATCAATCAGCAGACTGCTCTTCTAAAAGCCGGAACACATGTGCCCTGGGCCGACGGCGTGGCGGCCTTTTATAGAGTGGGGCGTGTACTAAAGCCCCTGAGCTTTAATTGGCTACAGGCGTCCTGCCTGTAGCCAATTATTGCTCTCCTCGCTGCCGGCGCTGTGATTGGCCAAACATGCGGGGTCACAGTGCATGCTTGGCCAATCATCAGCCAGCAATGCACTGCGCCGGCCGCAATGCATTGTGGGCCGCTCGCATCACACGAATGTGATGCGAACGGCCCAAATAGTTCTGGGCTCCCCGACCGGGCGAACGCCCGGTGCTCGATTCGAACGTGGGTTTGAATCGAGCACCGGGCCCATCCCTACCTCTCACATTCAATGTCTCCTATTCTTCTTCTGCCCCCTTCCTCTCACACAGATGTATATTATTTTTCACTAATTTTTTTCTTTCAATACTTTTTTTCCTGGGAAAACATTTCCACACTCCCTTTCCTCTTGCCTCAGTGAGAATGACATAAAGTATATGTTTCCTGCAGCCACCTTGGATACCTACAGTGGGGAGAACAAGTATTTGATACAATGATGATTTTGCAGCTTTTCCTACTTACAAAGCATGTAGAGGTCTGTAATTTTTATCA
This sequence comes from Lithobates sylvaticus, assembly GCA_028564925.1. Classification (NCBI taxonomy): domain Eukaryota; kingdom Metazoa; phylum Chordata; class Amphibia; order Anura; family Ranidae; genus Lithobates; species Lithobates sylvaticus. The sequence continues at coordinate 328,533,870 of CM053029.1, read as the reverse complement.
TAGGTACTCTTCAACCGTGAGAGAAAGAATCTAAAACAAAAATCCAGAAAATCACTTTGTATGATTTTTAACCGCTTCCCGACCGGTGCACACACATATACGTCGGCAGAATGGCAGGGACAGGCATAAGGGTGTACAGGTACGTCCCTTTGAATATGCCGCCATGCTATCGCGTGCGCGACATCCGGGACCCCCCCCGGGAGTCCAGTCGTGGGTCCCGCGGACTCGATCGCCGTGGGGATACCTCGTCTCACGGGGAGGACGAACGTGGAGATGCAGAAGTAAACAGCATCTCCCCGTTCTGCCTATCAACAAGTGACACTGATCTCTGCTCACTGTGATTGGAGCAGAGATCAGTGATCAGAAACACACAGCCACACCCCCCACAGTTAGTAACACGCCCCTAGGACACACTTAACCCCTACACTGCCACCCCCTGGTTAACCCCTTCACTGCCAGTGTCATTTACACAGGAATCAGTGCATTTTTGTATAGCACTGATTGCTGTATAAATGACAGTGGTCCCAAAAATGTGTCAAAAATGTCCGATGTGTCCGCCATAATGTCGTGGTCACAATAGAAATCGATGATCGCCGCCATTACTAGTAAAAAATAATTATTAATAAAAATGCTATAAAACTATCCACTATTTTGTAAACGCTATAACTTTTGTGCAAACCAATCAATAATTGCTTATTGCAATTTTTTTACCAAAAATATGTAGAAGAATACGTATCGGCCTAAACTGAGGAAAAAAAAATATGTTTTATATATTTTTGGGGGATATTTATTATAGCAAAAAGTCAAAAATAATGATTTTTTTCAAAATTGTCGCTCTTTTTTTGTTTATAGCGCAAAAAATAAAAAATGCAGAGGTTATCAAATACCACCAAAAGAAAGCTCTATTTGTGGAAAAAAAAGGATGTCAATTTTGTTTTGGAGCCACGTCGCACGTCCGCGCAATTGTCAGTTAAACCGACACAGTGCCGAATCGCAAAAAGTGCTCTGGTCTTAAGCCAGCAAAATGGTCCGGTCTGAAAGTACGGTAATTAATTAGCATTTTATTGCATGACATAAGTATTTGATACATCAGAAAGGAAGAACTTAATATTTGGTATAGAAACCTTTGTTTGCAATTACAGAGATCATAAGTTTCCTGTAGTTCTTGGCCAGGTTTGCACCCACTGCAGCAGGGATTTTGGCCCACTCCTCTAAACAGACCTTCTCCAGAACTTTCAGGTTTTGGGGCTGTCGCTGGGCAATATGGACTTTCAGCTCCCTCCAAAGATTTTCTATTGGGTTCAGGTCTGGAGACTGGCTAGGCCACTCCAGGACTTTGAGATGCTTCTTACGGAGCCACTCCTTAGTTGCCCTGGCTGTGTGTTTTCGGGTCGTTGTCATGCTGGAAGACCCAGCCACGACCCATCTTCAATGCTCTTACTGAGGGAAGAAGATCTCGCCATACATGGCCCCATCCATCCTCCCCTCAATACGGTGCAGTCATCCTGTCCCCTTTGCAGAAAAGCAGCCCCAAAGAATGATGTTTCCACCTCCATGCTTTACGGTTGGGATCTTGTTTTTTGGGGTTGTACTTACCCTTCTTCTTCCTCCAAACACGGCGAGTGGAGTTTAGACCAAAAAGCTCTATTTTTGTCTCATCAGACCACATGACCTTCTCCCATTCCTCCTCTGGATCATCCACATTGTCATTGGCAAACTTCAGACGGGCCTGGACATGCTCTGGCTTGAGCCGGGGACCTTGCGTGTGCTGAAGAATTTTAATCCATGAAGGCGTAGTCTGTTACTAATGGTTTTCTTTGAGACTGTGGTCCCAGCTCTCTTGAGGTCATTGACCAGGTCCTGCCGTGTAGTTCTGGGCTGATCCCTCACCTTCCTCATAATCATTGATGCCCCAAAAGGTGAGATCTTGCATGGAGCCCCAGACCAAGGGAGATTGACTATCATCTTGAACTTCTTCCATTATCTAATAATTGCGGTTGTTGCCTTCTCAACACGCTGCTTGCCTATTATCCTGTAGCCCATCCCAGCCTTGTGCAGGTCTACAATTTTACCCCTAATGTCCTTACACAGCTCTCTGGTCTTTGCCATTGTGGAGAGGTTGGAGTCTGATTGAGTGTGTGGACAGATGTCTTTTATACAGATGTAGTGGTACCCCCATGGGGGCTGCTGATTTTGTTCATTACCTTTTGCCAGACTGCTCCCCTTCCGATCCCCCCATGCAATTACATGACACCAAACAGTCAAGATTTCAGATTTTATTTATCCTATTTTATTTTATTATAACTCTTTATTCTGGGAATAAATCGGTGGGCTATTCAGTAGGGTATATGAGATGCCCCGTCCGACCCCATTTTTAGGTTAAAGGGTATTAACCACTTCAATACAGGGCTTTTAAACACCCTTCCTTACCAGAGCACTTTTTGCGATTCGGCACTGCGTCGCTTTAACTAACAATTGCGCTTTTTTTTTTCGTGACTGCGACATTGCGGCGGACACTTCGGACACTTTTGACACATTTTTGGAACCATTCACATTTACACATCGATCGTTGCTATAAAATTGCAATGATTACTGTGTAAATGTGACTGTCAGGGAAGGGGTTAACACTAGAGGGCGCTGGAGGGGTTAATGTGTGTCCCTAATAGGAGTGATTCTAACTGTAGGGGGAGGGGACTTAAGGGGAGGAGACCGATCATGTGATCCTCCGTACTGGGATCACATGATCGGTCTCCTCCCCGCTGACAGGACGTGGAGCTGTGTGTTTACACACACAGCTCCACGGTCCCGCCCGGTCCCGTTGTTTTAACGGGCAATCGCGGGTGCCCGGCGGACATCGCGGCCGCCGGGCACTCGCACCGGGTCCCGAGCGATGCCGCGGGCGCGCGCGCGCCGCCGCCGGGCGCGCGCGCCCCCCAGGCGGCCGGGAATCCGAGGACGTCATATGACGCCCACCCAGGATGGTAGATCCACCTTGTGGGCGTCATATGACAATGGCCGGGTATTGAAGCGGTTAATCTGCAGCCATGGCTTTGTTAATTAAGTCCCTTATAGCGATCCTTTCCTGGTTCCATTTCTCTCTCTTATGCAGCACTCCCAATGTGGAAAGATAAGCATTACTGTCAGACTTCACGCACCTGGCTGATGAGCCCGAGATAGCAGGGGAAGGCCTCCCTTACGTGTCTGGTTCGCGGCCCCTGGTAGTATGGACAGGAGGCACGGGAGCGCAGAGTGGTATGAGAGCCTGGCGGGTTGTTGCAGGAGAGATGGTCCAAGGGGCTTGATGCAGTAGGGTCGGTGATCTCCTATCAACTTGACGCTGGCAGCAGATGCCGAGCAGGAGCTGAAGAGGCAAGTCCAGTCATAGGCACGGTGCAAGGGACCAGGCAAGTTCAAAGTCCGGGTCACAGGCAGGGTTGGCAACAGGCGGGCAGCGCGGTACAGTGGAGCAGGCTGATACAGGGTCAAAGACAGGCCGGGGTCAAAAGGCAGGCAGCAGACAGGTCAGTTCAAAGGTCAAGCCGGGTAGTCAGGAGATCAGAAGCTTCAGACGAGTAACAGGTATTAGCACACAGGGAGCTGCACATCGGACAGCACCTGGCACAGCGCCGGCGCGCACGCCCGCACAGGCGCACAAACACATGCACGCACCCGCACATTAGAGCGCACAGGCGCACGCTGGCGCCCAGCACCGCGTCCACTCCGAGCATTTTCCTGACAGTGCCCCCTCCTCAAGGGCAGCCTCTGGATGGCCATCCGGTCCAATCTATCAGTGTGGGTACTCTTAAAGGCACTCAGGAGTTCTTCTGCATGTAAATTATTTTCTGGCTCCCACAAATTATCTTCCGGTCCGCACCCCCTCCACTTGATTAAGTATTGGATTTGGTTACCCCTTTTCCTACAGTCCAGTATCGTTTCCACCTCGAATTCCTCTTCGTTATCGACGATTACAGGTTTAGGTGGACCAGTATTACGGCCGGTAAAAAGATTGGGAATAACAGGTTTCAGCAAGGATACGTGGAAGACTGGATGAATCTTCAGCGAACCGGGTAAGTTAAGCTCGTAAGTCACATCATTAATTTTTCTCTTGACCGAAAATGGACCCAAGAACTTGGGACCTAGTTTTCTTGAAGGGCAAGCCATCTTTAGGTTAGCCGTGGAGAGCCAAACTTGGTTGCCAGGTACTAGGATGAGCTAACCCCGCTTCTTCCTGTCGAACATTCTCTTGTTGTATTCCTGGGTTTTGGTCATAGTCTCCTGTAGTAATTTGTTGTCGGTCAGGAAGAAGTCCATTGTTTCGGACACTGCAGGGATGGCACACTCAGGTACAGAACCAGGCAGGAAGGATGGGTGGTAGCCGTAGTTTGCAAAGAATGGTGTTTGCTTAGTAGCAGAATGCAAAGAGTTGTTATAGGCAAACTCTGCAATAGGCAGTAGAGAGGCCCAGTCGTTTTGTTAGAAGGCAGAGAAGCAGCAGAGGTACTGTTCTAAAGTCTGATTAGTTCTCTCCGTCTGCCCATTAGTCTGGGGTGATAGGCAGACGAGAATGCCAACTCAATCTCCAGGGAACCGCAGAGAGCTTTCCAGAACCTGGAGGTAAATTGAACACCTCGGTCAGATACAATGCTCGATGGAACCCCATGCAGCCTCACTACCTATTTGATGAAGATCTTCGCCGTTTCCATGGCTAAGGGTGTGCCCTTCATAGGCAGAAAGTGAGCCATTTTAGACAGTCTGTCCATCACAACAAAACTGGTAGGGTAGCCTTCCGCCTGAGGGAGTTCCACAATGAAATCCATTGATATTATTTTCCAAGGTCTTGGGACAGGTAAGAGCCTTAATAAGCCCCAAGTTTTAGCCCGGCTCGTCTTGCTCCGGGCACAGGTGGTACAGGATTCCACATAGCTCTTGCAATCATTTGTCAGCTGCGGCCACCAGAAAGCACGCTGCACCAACTCCGCCGTTTTCATTTCTTGTAGTTATTGACCAGGTTTTCACACATCTCAGGTGAGATTCTGGTCCACTCTTTTTTAAGGATCTTCTCTAAATAATTAAGGTTTCCTGGTTGTCACTTGGCAACTCGAAGTTTCAGCTCCCTCCATAAATTTTCTATAAGATTAAGGCCTGGAGACTGGCTAGGTCATTCCATGACCTTAATGTGCTTCTTCTTGAGACACTCCTTTGTTGCCTTGGTGGTATGTTTTTGGTTTATTCTCATGCTGAAAGACCCATCCATGACCCATCTTTAGTGTTCTAGCTGAGAGACGAAAGTTATCATCCAAGATTTTACAATACATGGCCCCATCCATTGGCCCCTCAATGCGGCAAAGTCCGTCTGTACCATTAGCAGAGAAACAGCCCCAAAGCATAATGTTTCCACCTCCGTTCTTGACGGTAGGGGTGTTGTTCTTAGGGTCATAGTCAGCATTTTTCTTCCTCCAAACACGGTGAGTCCCCCTCCTCAAAAATACACATGTACATTCATGCCAATGAACATCTAAATGATTCAGAAAAGGAATGTGAAAAAGTGCTTTGGTCAGATGAGGCTAAAATTGAGCTTTTTGGCATTAACTCGACTCGTTGTGTTTGGAGGAAGAAAAATGGTGACTATGACCCTAAGAACACCATCCCTACAGTCAAGCACGGAGGTGGAAACATGATGCTTTAGGGCTGTTTCTCTGCTAAAGTTATAGGTTGACATTGCCACATTGAGGGGCAAATGGATGGGGTCATGTATTGTAAAATCTTGGATGAGAACCTTTTGCCCTCAGCCAAAACACTGAAAATGGGTCATGGATAGGTCTTCCAGCATGAAAATGACCAAAAACATACCGCCAAGGCAACAAAGGAATGGCTCAAGAAGAATCAAATTAAGTTCATGGAGTGGCCTAGTCAGTCTCCATACCTTAATCCTATAGAAAACGTATGGAGGGAGCTGAAACTTCCAGTTGCCAAAAGACAGCCAAGAAACCTTAAGGATTTAGAGAAGATCTGTAAAGAAGAGTGGACAAAAATCCTTCCTAATATGTGCAAATCTGGTCACCAACTACAAGAAATGTCTTACCTCTGTGCTTGCTAACAAGGGGTTCTCCATCAAGTACTAAGTCGTGTTTTGCTTGGGGATCAAATACTTATTTTACTCACTGAACTGCAACTTAATTGATATCATTTATTTTATGTGTTTTTTCAGGATTTTTGGATGATATTCTGTCTCTATAATTTAAAAAACACCTATGTTTTGGTTGATATTCTGTCTGTATAATTTAAAATACACTGATGATAAAAAATAAATAAATATATAGATCCTTTCTTTATTTGTAAGTGGGCAAACTTACAAAATCTGCAGGGTATCAAATAATTATTTTCTTCACTGTAGGGGAAAAAACAAAACTAAATACAGTACCATGATACATAAAATTCATGTGAATGAATTATCTCAATTAACACTTCTCTGTAGTATCACTTTAATTTTTAAGTCCCAAAGGAATCCATTCTTGATTGTCATCTGACTGTGATACTTGTGTTATATAGTAATCATAGTATAAGCGACTTGCTGACTTTTCCTTGTACCTCTGTTGGACATTTGGAGACCTATTATTAAGCTCATCTGCCTTTATGCAACTAAAATGAAAAAGTGGAATGACTGTCAAAGCCATGACTGAAAACATACAGCATCTTTCTATTCAGCATAAATCTGCTCACTGATGCATATATTATGGGACATCCTATAATCATTCTTATTCCTCCGTGCACAAGGCTGATTGCCCCTGTCACTCAGTGTCTTCATTACTGAAAAAGACAGAATGATTTTCCTCTCCATTCTCTATTTATCACACATTAGACAGGGGATGAAGCATTGGAAGCATAAATCTGTTCATTACGATGACCTATCGAGCATTAGATTAGACCCAGTGTTGGCAGGGAAATAGAATAGCATTACTGACTTATACTAATGATGATCCGGTCACTGATATTAATAAGTCATCTGAAGGATACCTATAATGTCACACGAGAAGGGATGGTGACTTTTTTTTTTTTTTTACTATTGAGACACAGAAAGGTTTAAAGTGGATCTATAGCCAAAATGTTTGGCTAGGTTAGGATTAAGCCAGTTGTAATTTTTTTTTTTTTTGCTATATAGATTTCACATCTGAAAAAGAGATGCAGCAGGTCGTGAGAGAACAAAATGAGGAGAATATTACTCTTAGACAATTGTCACCAGAATAAGTGTCCTCATTGAAAGATTAAGGGCTTGTTCAGGCATGCTGCAGCCTTTGCCGTCTATTCTTTTCAGAGGGCAGTTGACAGGCAGCTGGGAGGAAATATGTCCCCACTTCACCGATAGGGTTAGGGTTGCCACCTTTTCTTTAAGCCAAACCCGAAACACTTTAGCGGCAGCATTTTTTGGGGGGTATAGGCTATAAGATTGTTAAAGACCTGGGACACTTTTGGTGGCCTGAAAGAGAGTAGTAATGTGGTGCATAGTGCGCCATGACAAACAGTGCACGTGTACAAAATACAGGGGTTAGATATGTGCTGGGGAGAGGGCTAGTGCTAGCAGGGTGGTGGAGGAGTTAGATATGTGCTGGGGGGAGTCCTTGGGAGGGGAGAGGGCTAGAGCTTGCAGGGGGGGTTGAATGTGTGCTAGCAAGGAAGGGGGACTCAGATATGTGCTGGAGGGCACTTTGGAAGGGGAGAGGACATGTACTAGTGGGGGGGTCAGATATGTGCTAGGGGGACGCTTTGGGGGGGGGGGGGAGAGAGAGAGCAAGAGCTAGCAAGGGGGATCAGATATGTGCTGAGGGGGCACTTTGGGAGGGGAGAGGGCTAGAGCTAGCAAGGGGATGGCTTGAATATGTGCTGGGGGATACTTTGAGAGGGGAGAGAGCTAGAGCTAGCAAAGAGGGGTCTGATATGAGCTGGGAGAGGTGCTTTGGGAGGGGAGAGTTAGTGAAAGATGTGGGTGGGGGGTCGGATATGTGCTGGGGGGGCTTTGAGAGGAAAGGGGGTAGTGCAAGGGAAGGGGGTAGGGGGGTCGGATATGTGCTGGGGTGCTAGTGCAAGATGGGGGTGGGGGGGTCAGATATGTGCTGGGGGGTGCTTTGAGAGGGGAGAGGGGTAGTGCAAGGGGGTAGGATATATGCTGGAAGGTTGCTTTAAGACGGGAGAGGGCTAGTACAAGATGGGGTGGGGAGTCAGATATGTGCTGGTGGGCGCTTTGAGAGGGCTAGTGCAAGATGAGGGTGGGGGGGTCAGATATGATCTGGTGGGCGCTTTGAGAGGGGAGAGGGGTAGTGCAAGGGGGGTCAGATATGTGCTTTGAGAGGGGAGAGGGCTAGTGCAAGGGGGGGTTGAGGGTTAGATATGTGCTGGAGTGGTGCTTTGGGGAGCGGGGGGGCTAGTGTTAGGAGGGGCTATCAGATTTCAAATCCAACTTACACTTCTAGCATAAGTCTTCCCACTGCCAAGGCACCCCCCAGCATATATATAACCCCTACCCCCCCTGCACTCCCCTCTCTCATAGCCCCCCCAGCACATATTCTCTTAACCCCTTGTTCACTGCACATATTTTTTAAGTTGTCCTCCTTTCCAGCCACTCTCTCAGCCCCATTAAATTGAATGGGTCATGTTCAGGCAATGTACTGCCTACTACATGCAACAGGTGGTTTAATTTGTGCATGCAAAGCATTATGGACACAGCCTGAGTGGCTGCATGTCCATGTTTAGGCATGCTGTCTGCTTTAACTGCCCCATGGCATATGTATATGTAGGTATACACTGACATGTTATTATTATACCTCTAGAAAACTAGATTTTTCTCTGATCCTCCCCCTGAAGAAGGAATTATTTTACATTCTGAATCATGTTGGGATTCCTCTGTGAACTCTTCTGTGGTTTGGCCTCCCAGGTTTTGAGACCAACTGTATTTTCCAGACTATGAGCTAAATATATTGATGTTTATATCTGTATGGCTACTTGCTTGTTCTTAACTTCATATTTCGTGACTATAATCACTATTTTAATATGTTTGAATAAAACTTTTGGATTTTACCTCTTTATACTTCATTACCTGGTTTGACGATTGCCTTCAAAGTCCCGGTGGGGCTCCCTTTCTTGTTTTACGTCTATCATTATGGGATGTGGCAGTTAGTCTCCAGTTCCTTACAACACTTAGCGTGTCATTTTATTACTGCCCCATGGCAGCCCATGTGAACGAATCCTTACCCTAACCTCTTATTCTTGTGATAACTGTGAAATTATGGATTTCCTTTAACTTTCTGTCTCAGTAAAAATGGTCACCAGAGCAAATAAAGAGGGTAATTCTACCTAGTGAACAAATGGACAAAAGTAAAAATGTAACAGGGGCTAATTCTTCCTCGTGCATTCCAAAAATAAAGAAAGACATTTTGGTTATACCTTTACTTTAAGGGCTCAAAAGGTCGGAAAAAAAATCAGGTTTCAGAACTGTTATATTATCATCAGGTATTACCATGACAACCTGCTTCCATCAAAGTAGATGCCAGAAATTATACCACTTCCACAGTCAGAAAATAGGATCTGACTGGAGCATGACTTGTCTGTCAGAGTTGCAAAAAAGATCTATACTTATGATAAATATACCAAGATGACATTAAAAGCTCTGCCTCCTTCTTGTCAATTACAGAGTGACATTAATAGTACTGGTAAATTACAGTATTTTAAATGAGCAATAGTTTTCAGCGTAACAACAGGGGCAATTTTCCATGTTCTTGGTAGAGAATGAGTCTTACCAATTCCAGGTTTGCCATTATGTCTCGGCAGTCGTAATATATAATCAGTCAAAATTTTGAAAATAATCACTTAGGGGCCTACTATTTATAATGCAGTATGTTGTCCCCTCTTCACACACTGAAGGACATCACTAGAAACACTTCACACTGTGCCTGCATCGTATGATTATTTTTTTTAAAGCAGGAAATGGGGCTTAAGTGGTATCTAATGTTTCTGTATATTAGTGAGAAAAATTATTTCTACATATACCCTAAATGTTACTTTGTGTCAATCTCATGTAAAAAAAAGAAAAACTGCTAGCAACAAAATGAATATATCAATATATGAAAGAATAATCTTCAGGAGATAAAACAACTGCTGCATTATTTCATGGGCACAGTACCCTTCATTTGAAAGCCACTAGATGATAAAATACATTGTTGCTAAGAAAAAAGTAAGCTCAAATTGCTCATTGCAGCTGTGATTAAAATGGCTCCAAAAGCATAAGGTTTTTTTTTACCTTTAAAGGGGTTGTAAAGGTTTGTTTTTTATTTTCTAAATAGGTTCCTTTAAGCTAGTGCATTGTTGGTTCCTTTTCCTTCGATTTCCCTTCTAAATGTTTTTTTTCTTTGTTTTCTTTGTCTGAATTTCTCACTTCTGTTCCTCCTCAGTAAGCTGTTCAGTAAGCTGTTCTGGCTGACTAAACAACGCTCGGATGATGGTGTGAAGTTTACTGAGGAGAAACAGGAAGTGAGAAATTCAGACAAAGAAAAAAAAATTTAGAAGGAAATCGAAGGAAAAGGTAAGTGAACCAACAATGCACTAGCTTATAGTGGAAGTAAACCCATCGATTTCAAAATGCAAACAACAGTTAACATTCCCGGCATGCCAGCTGTCACATTGGATGTGCTCTCAACCAAACTGTCAAACCATCCAATGGCTGGTGTCATAACTGATCACATGTGCAGCATCATGGCAGTTGCAGATTAAACAGAGGCCAAGATGGCAGCTTCCTTGGCTGAAAACGATAGGAGGGTTTGCTTCCACTTTAAAATAACCTATTTAGAAAATAAAAAATGAACCTTTACAACCCCTTTAATGTATTCTCTGGATCAAGGTAAAAAACCTTCCACAATCAGCAAATCCCCCCTCAAACACTTTCAATTCAGAGCTATTCCCCACTACAGCAACACTGCCCTCTCTCGCTCTACTTACAGGACACAGAGGTGGCAGTGGGAGCCATAGGCCAGAAAAGGGGGAGTGCAGGAAATTGGTGTGGTGGTGCTCTTAGGAGTGAAAAACTCCATGTCAACATTACCTACGATACAGGTGATTGGAAATCCAGATTTTCCACCATGACCCTATACTTCTTCAATATTTAGAAGCAGGTAAGTACAAGATTTTAGAGAAGCGGGTGGTTGGAAAACTATAGCTGATATTTAATCCATGATCTCACCACACCTTCCGTTACGGCAAAGTATTCATTCATTTACCTTTCTTTGATATCTTTACGATCTGAGCTTTCTGATATAACTACCATCTTTGAGCGCCTCTGTATTGCTGGACGATCTATACAAAGGGACCTCTCTAGAACATACGCTGTGTTGGTTGCTCCTCCAGACTTTTTTATTCCTTCTTTCATCACAGCATGGGAAAGAGATCTGAAGATTATCTGCAGACCAAATAGACTTATTTTTACTTTATACACAAATCTTCTATTTCATTGAGACTGCGGGAATCATGATATAAGCTACTGACTAGATGATATAGAGTTCTACGGTTCTAGAGTTCTACTAGACAGAGTGTTTCCTACTGTCGACTCCATCTGTTAGCGATGTGGAGAAGACAGGGGAAAGCTCTAGCATATTTATTGGACCTACCCTCAAATTTGATCTTACTGGCAGGATGTACTGTATGTGCTTTGATTGAAGATCTTACGGATCGTTCTTTTGTCCATAACCAGCCTGTTTGCTACACCTTAGCCCTCTTTTCAAACAAAAATATCAACATTCTCTAGTGAGACATCTTCCACTTGCTGACCAGCCACGGTACATATACTGCAGCAGGACGGCTCTATTGTGCAGAAAAACATACCTGTACATTCTTGTAATAGATACTGTGGGCGAGCTAGCAGGTCCGGGGGACTCGATATGCATATGTAAACAAGGAGGATCACCGTTCTGACAGTGGACAACATAGAGATCTGCTGTTCCTAGTGATCAGGAGCAGCAATTCCTGTGTTGTCCCAGTAAGCCCACCCCCCACACAGAACATACCCAGGGAACACAGGTAACACCTTGATCGCCCCCTAGTGTTAACCCCTTCCCTGCCAGTGCCATTTATACATTGATATAATGTCACTGGTCCCCAAAAAGTGTCACTTGGGATCAGATTTGTGCCCTGCAATGTTGCAGTCCAGATATAAATCGCAGATCACTGCCATCACCAGTAAAAACATAAAAAAAAATCCATAAGTTCATAAATCTATCCCCTATTTTATAGACACTGTAACTTTTGCGAAAACCAATCAATATACGCTTATTGCGATTTTTTTAACCAAGCAGAATACATATTGGCCTAAGCTGATAAATAAATTAGTGTATATATATATATATATATATAATAAAAAAAAACAATAAGGACATCAATTTTGTTCGGGTACAAAGTTGCACAATCACGTTGACTGCAAGATATCAGACTTTTCTTACAAATTTGTAGATGTAGTGGAAGCAAACATAGTGGTACACAACAGTGTTTTAAAGGTTTTTCCTCTTCCTTTCATTCTTCTTCTTCTATTTCTCTTTTTCTTCTCTTTTCTCCTTTTTTTTCTCCGTCACATCTCTTATCCCCTTAGATCCCTTCTTCTTAAAAAAGAAAAAAAAATCCTTGGCGGTACTCTGCAACTGCATCCCCCCGCAACACACATTCTATATTGCAGAATATAATTGAATATGGCAGTTTTAATCTGTAAAGGATTTTATAGGTATTGAATCGAGCAGACTCACTGGGTATATCATTCAGGTTGTTCAATCTTTTATTTAGTCTTTTTTTTGTATTATTATGTGATAACAATGCATTAATAGACAATCATATAGTACACATTAGAAATATATTGTATATTTTGATAAGTGGGCATTTCTGTGTATTAAGAAATGTGATTGTATTATTTTAATATAATTTGTTGCTTTAAATAAAGAATATAAAAAATAATTAAGGTGGTGGTGTGAACTGTTTTGATACACACTCTTTTTACACTTTTTTTTTATCCCAATGAGTAAGCTCAAGTGGGCGAATTGAACCACATTGAGGGCATGGTCTGGTGGGGTCCAGGCTGAGAAAGCCATTGACTAGCTTACAGCAGGTCTTCTTGACTTGATGTGTGGCTCCCGGGACACTTAGTTACTCTCTACCGCTGTGAAAAAAAGACAGCTTACAAACTGCTCCATCAAACTGTGGATCCACTGGCCAATATTTTGCCTATCCTTACCTGAGGGATGTAGCTCTAATATAATGGGAATATAGACACCTCCCTGTGGCTAGAGTCTTCTCACTTAGGCCTTTTGGGACTGTCATCAAAATATCTGAGGGCTATAGCTAAATTTATTGGAAGACAGACACCTTTGTGTGGCTTGTGTCTACACATTAAGCCTGCTAGAATACCTCTCTGTTTCTTCCCTTCCTTTTGTAGCCCATTGGCAAGGGATGAGCTTTGAGTTCGAGTCAAACTCATGTTCGACTCGAACATTGCCTTTTCGCCTGTTCAGCGAACAGCGAACAATTTGGGGTGTTCGTGGCAAATTCGAAAAGCCGCGAGCACCCCGTAAAAGTCTATGGGAGAAATCTCAAGTGCTAATTTTAAAAGCCTATATGCAAGTTATTGTCATAAAAAGTGTTTGGGGACCTGGGTCCTGCCCCAGGGATATGTATCAATGCAAATTTTTGTTTCAAAAACGGACGTTCTTTCAGGAGCAATGATTTTAATAATGCTTAAAGTGAAACAATAAAAGTGTAATATTCCTTTAAATTTCGTACCTGGGGGGTGTCTATAGTATGCCTGTGAAGGGGCGCATGTTTCCCATGCTTAGAACTGTCCCTGCACAAATGGTCATTTTTGCAGGAAAAAAAGCTGTTTAAAATCACTCGCGGCTAATGAATTGCCAGCTCCCGTAACACAGAGAACAGTCATTCATGAAAGTCATTGATAAAAAAAAAATCATCGATAAAAAAAATAAAATAAAAAAAAATAAAAAGCGTGGGGATTCCACCAAATTCAATTACCAGGCCCTTCAGGTCTGCTATGGATATTAAGGGGAACACCGCTTCAAATAAAAAAAAAATGACATAGGGGTCCCCCTAAACATCCATACCAGACCCTGCAGGTCTGGGATGGATTTTAAGGGGAACCCCGACCAAAAAAAAAAAAATGGCGTGGGGTCCCCCTCAAAATCCATACCAGACCCTTATCCGAGCACATAACCTGGCAGGCCGCAGGAAAAGAGGGGGAGGAGAGCGCCCCCCCTCCTTCCTGAACCATACCAGGCCACATAGCCTCAACATTGGGAGGGTGCTTTGGGGGTCTGTGACCCCTCAAAGCACCATGTCCCCATGTTGATGGGGACAAGGGCCTCATCCCCACAACCCTGGCCATTTGTTGTGGGGGTCTGCGGGCAGGGGGGCTTATCGGAATCTGGAAGCCCCATTTAACAAGGGGACCCCCAGATCCCGCCCCCCCCTGTGTGAAATGGTAAGGGCCATTTCACCAAAAAAGTGCCAAAAATGTTTAAAAATTACAGGAGACGGTCTTTGACAATTCCTTTATTAAAATCTTCTTTCTTCTGGTCTTCCTTCTTCCTTTCTTCATCCTTCGGTTTCTTCATCTTCTTCTTCCATCTTCTTCCATCTTCTTCTTCCATCTTCTTCTTCCTCCGATCCGCTTCTTCTTGCTCTGGTCTTCTTGTCCGGCATCTTCTTCCACGGCGTCTGCGTCTCTTCTTGGGCCGCTCCGCGCAATGGGAGGCTCCCGCTGTGTGAGGCTTCGCTGCGTCTGACAGCTCTTTTATAACGGAGGGTGGGGCCACCAGGTGACTCCGCCCCCCTCCTATGGCTTTCCACACAGCGGGAGCCTCCCATTGCGCAGAGCGGCCCAAGAAGAGACGCCGATGCCCTGGAAGACGATGCCGGACGAGAACACCAGAGCAAGAAGAAGCGGATCGGAGGAAGAAGAAGATGGAAGAAGAAGATGGTAGAAGATGGAAGATGAAGAAACCGAAGGATGAAGAAAGGAAGAATGAAGACCAGAAGAAAGAAGATTTTAATAAAGGAATTGTCAAAGGCCGTCTCCTGTCATTTTTAAAATTTTTTTCACTTTTTTGGTGAAATGGTAGGAGTACTTTTGTACCCCCTTACCATTTCACACAGGGGGGGCGGGATCTGGGGGTCCCCTTGTTAAAGGGGGCTTCCAGATTCCGATAAGCCCCCCGCCCGCAGACCCCCACAACCAATAGCCAGGGTTGTGGGGACGAGGCCCTTGTCCCCATCAACATGGGGACATGGTGCTTTGAGGGGTCACAGAGCACCCTCCCAATGTTGAGA
Organism: Lithobates sylvaticus; assembly: GCA_028564925.1. Lineage (NCBI taxonomy): Eukaryota > Metazoa > Chordata > Amphibia > Anura > Ranidae > Lithobates > Lithobates sylvaticus. The sequence goes on along the minus strand of CM053029.1, from coordinate 328,518,510 downwards.
ACATGAGGCCTGGTATGGTTCAGGAGGGAGGGGGGGGCGCTCTCGTCCCCCTCTTTTCCTGCGGCCTGCCAGGTTGCGTGCATGGATAAGAGTCTGGTATGGATTTTGAGGGGGACGCCATGCCATTTTTTTTTTGACCGGGGTTCCCTTAAAATCCATCCCAGATTTTTTTTTTTTTTTTTTTTTTTTTTATCAATGACTTTTTTTTATCAATGACTTTCAATGAATGACTGTTCTCTGTGTTACAGGAGCCGGCAAATTATTAGCCGCGAGTGATTTTAAATAGCTTTTTTTCCTGCAAAAATGACACTTTGTGCAGGGACAGTTCTAAGCACGGGAAACATGCGCCCCTTCACGTCCATTTTTTTATTTTTTTTTAGCATTGATACATGTCCCCTGGGGCAGGACCCAGGTCCCCAAACACTTTTTATGACAATAACATGCATATTAGCCTTTAAAATTAGCACTTTTGATTTTGAACGTTCGAGTCCCATAGACTTTAATAGGGTTCTAAAGTTCACACGAGCTTTAGGTCTGTTCGCAGGTTCTGGTGTGAACCGAACAGGGGGGTGTTTGGCTCATCCCTACCATTGGCCATATTTCTTTCAAACACACCTAGTCAAATAAAAAAAAGAAAACAAAACATTTTTACTGACATGACAAAAAAAAAAAAAGGTATTTGAGGGCATAGCAGGCATAGTACCGCTTGATGAAAACACATGCTGCTACTGAAACTAAAATAAAATAACCTTTTTTTTACTCAAATTTATTATATTCGATTTGGATTCTGCTGCTGTCTGTAAGTAAAGCTAATATGTACAACTTTAAGGCATTCCACAAACCATGAAAGGATTTGTGTATTTTCTATGTTTATCTAGAAAAACATAAAAATGACCCCTCCCTGCTGTGTCTACGCATTTTGTGTTATGTGGTTGTATTTGGGTCATAATAGCTTGCCTAGAAGCCCCTAAAATGCCACAGAAAACATCCAAATTCACTTCATATTGACATCAATGCAATTAACATATGACGTTGAAGTGTGGTGATCTTTTTGATGGATTCACCAGATAAAAGGCTAAGTGTATTTTGGCTAAGTCACTCATCAGTACTATAGTATAAATTATACTATAACAACACAGTTTTTAGTGTGTCTTTCATACGAATTCATACTGAATTTGTATGTGTGTTGCTGTATTCTACCATGTTTTGATGTTATTTTTTTGTTGTTCTTACTGAATTTTTTTAAAACAATACATTCGTTTTTATAATAAAAAATTAAAGCGTTCTTTGTATTATTGCAAAATTGTTCCTTTTTTATTATTTTATCATCATTATGACTATATAATCTCACTTGGTACATAGGAAAAAGGTAGATAACTGGTATACAAGATTCTGGCAATAACTGGTGAAAGCTGTTTTCCTGGTGCAAGACAAAAGCAGCATAGTCGACAACAATTAATTTACTTTTTTATGATATATTGAAACAATAAATATAAACTGTGCTCGTATTAATTGCTGTACAAATACATGCAGCCAGACCCAAATCGTCAATCCCTGCCTGCGGGAGCTTAGTGTATTATCAGAAAGACAGCAATAGGATTATGCGAAAAAGAATCACATGTTTTAGATTATATACCCTTGGGAAAGAGAGGTGCCTGGCTTTTTTAATTAACAAAGTGTAAATTTAATTAACTGTAATATATTGTATGCTTAATTAAATGTTACTTGACTTTAGCCAAGAGAAACAAACAATTCTCTATCCCGCTATATGTTTGGAATGCATGGTTAGGCAATTTAGCTAGTTATCGTCATTATACAGCATGTATACACTGTGCACTGTTTTTGTTTCTCCACCAATAGCTATAGTATGTATCATTTTTATCCTATAATTGTACTTACACTAACACTGATCACCTGATTCCACACAAATATATAGGTTCTCCCAGCAGGCCAAGGGATTTAAGAAAACCCATACCCATTGGCTGAGATACCCCATATACCCATAATCTGACCTTGCAGTGCCCTTGTCTTATCTAATGCCACCCAGTGCCCGGCCACCTAGCGGCAAAAGAGAGAAGTGCAGCAATTACAGACAAAGTGAAATCAATTGATCCTCAACAATTAGCCAAGGTAAATTTACCTGGCAGGTAAATTTAGGAGCAACCCTGCCTAAACACCAAGGTGCTACATATCTAATAAGGCTTATCTGTAGGTAAAATGAATATCTCCTAAACGTGCACCATTTCGGAGATATTCACCCTGCATGCAGCCGCTGACATCACCAGCGCATGCACTCTGAAGGTCCAAAATACCGTGACAGAACTTTAGAGCTTCTTGCCAGAACCGAGGAAGCAAGTGACATCTTCACAGCTCTGGCCACTCACAGCGGCGTAGCCCGCGATCCTGGAAGAAAGAACAGGAGAAGACGTCAGCCCTCTCAGCGGTGACTGGGTGCCACTGAGAGAACTTCGTTCTAAGGTGAGTATTTCATAATGGGCTAGTATGCGATGCATACTAGCCCATTATGCCATTGTCTTGCAGGTTTTTTTTTTTTTTCAGTGGTTTACTACCGCTTTAATGATTTATTTTTATTTTCTATTTTGAAAGCCTTTTTTTTGTGTCACGTGACTGGCACAGTAGCAATCATCGCTGTGAAGACATAGAGTACAGAGTCCAGAGTACTAGACACTCCTCCCTCTGATCTTACTCTGAGGACTGAAAAGACCTGGGAAACCATATGACCGCTGAACAGCAATGATAAAATAAGGTACTCGGATGCATTTTTATATTCAATTAAATACAGTGGCATGATCCTTATACATAAATAGAAAGGATAATTCCAAATAAACTTTGCATGTTTAGTATCACTTTAAATAAATAAAATGCACACAAAGTACCAATTTTGTTTTACCATGTTTGGATCTCAGTTCTCAAGAAAAAAACTAAAACTCAGCATGCTTCTATATTTATTACACAGGCTTGAGAAATGAAAGTATGCAAAGTATGAAATGAAAAAAATTGTAAAAAAAAAAAACAAAACAAAAAAATAAAACCCCACTACACACTGCATTTTTTTCTGAAAATATATACAGTACCTTGAAAAAGTATTCATACCCCTTGAAATGTTCCACATTTTGTCATGTTACAACCAAAAACGTAAATGTATTTTATTGGGATTTTATGTGATAGACCAACACAAAGTGGCACATAATTGTGAAGTGGAAGAAAAGAAAAATGGTTTTCAAAATGTTTTACAAATAAATATCTGAAAAGTGTGGTGTGCATTTGTCCATACTTTGTAGAACCACCTTTCACTTTACAGCTGCAAGTCTTTTTGGTTATGTCTCTATCAGCTTTGCACATCTAGACATTTTTGCCCATTCTTCTATGCAAAATAACTCAAGCTCTGTCAGATAGAGCGTCTGTAAACAACAATTTTCAAGTCTTGCCACAGATTCTCAATTGGATTTTGGTCTGGACTTTGACTGGGCCATTCTAACACATAATAATGCTTTGATCTAAACCATTCCACTGTAGCTCTGGCTGAATAATTTGGGTCTTTGTCCTGCTGGAAGGTGAACCTCCGAAAGCGTCTCAAGTCTTTTGCAGACTCTAACAGGTTTTCCTCTAAGATTGCCCTGTATTTGACTCCATCCAACCTCCCATCAACTATGACCAGCTTACCTGTCCCTGCTGAAGAAAAGCATCCCCACAACATGATGCTGCCACCACCATGTTTCACGGTGGGGATGGTGTGTTCAGGTTGATGAGCAGTGTTAGTTTTCCACCACACATAGAGTTTTGCTTTTAGGCCAAAAGGGTCAATTTTGGTCTCGTCTGATCAGAGCACCTTCTTCCACGTTTGCTGTGTCTCCCACATGGCTTCTTGCAAACTGCAAATGGGACTTATGACTTTCTTTCAACCATGGCTTTCTTCTTGCCATTCTTCCATAAAGGCCAGATTTGTGGAGTGCATGACTAATAGTTGTCCTGTGGACAGATTCTCCCACCTGAGCTATGGATCTCTGCAGCTCCTCCAGAGTTACCATGGGTCTCTTGTCTGCTTCTCTGATTAATGCTCTTCTTGCCTGTCAGTTTAGGTGGACAGCCATGTCTTGGTAGGTTTGCAGTTTTGCCATACTCTTTCCATTTTCAGATGATGGATTGAACAGTGCTTCGTGAGATGTTCAAAGCTTGGCATATTGTTTTTATAAATTAGCCCTGCTTTAAACTTCTCCACAACTTTATTCCTGACCTGTCTGGTGTGTTCCTTGGCCTTCCTGTTGCTGTTTGTTCACTTGAAGTTTGAAGGTTCTCTAACAAACCTCCGAGGGCTTCACAGAACAGCTGCATTTATACTGATATTTAATTACACACAGGTGGACTCTATTTACTAATGAGGTGACTTCTGAAGACTATAGTTTCCACTACATTTTAGTTAGGGGTATCAGAGTAAAGGGGGCTGAATTCAAATGCATGCCACACTTTTCAGATATTTATTGGTAATACATTTTGAAAACCATTTATCATTTTCCTTCCACTTCACAATTACGTGCTACATTGTGTTGGTCTATCACATAAAATCCCAATAAAACATAATTTTTTGCAATATGCATGTTATTGTCATAAAAAGGTTTGGGGACCCGGGTCCTGCCCCAGGGGACATGTATCAATGCAAAAAGAAGTTTTTCAAATGGAAGTTTTTTTCTGGAGCAGTCATTTTAATGATGCAGAAAGTGAAAAAAAAAGTGAAATATTCCTTTGAATATGGTACCTGGGGGGGTGTCTAAAATATGCCTGTGAAGTGGCCTGTGAAGCCATTTAAAACTGCTTGCGGCTTTAATGTCATGTCGCAGATGGCTGGATTAGATGACAACAGGGCAGAAGGGCAGATACGGGTGCAGGTTGTATACACAGCACACACACTAACTCCTGCAGATGGCTGTATTGGTAGAGAACAGCACTTTCCCCACACGCAAATGCCTGAGAAGAACACACTATCCCTGCCTATTTTTTCTCTATCCATACACTTTCCCCACACGCAAAGGCTGAGAAGAATACACTATCCCTGCCTATTTTTCTTCTATCCCTACACTTTCCCCACACAGAAATGATTTACATATAGTGTACAGTACACTGTCCCTGCCTAGCAGTACTCTTTCCCTCAACGCCGAAACACACTACACGAGGCCGCCGGTGCAGTGACCTTATATAGTGTGGGGCGTGTACTAAACCCCCTGAGCTATAATTGGCCACAGGCATTCTGCCTGTGGCCAATTATTGCTCTCCTCGCCGTTGGCTCTATGATTGGCCAGGCATGCGGGGTCACAGTGCATGCTTGGCCAATCATCAGCCAGCAATGCACTGCGACGGGCGCAGTGCATTGTGGACTGTTCGCATCACACAAATTTGATGCGAACGGCCCTCAGAGTTCTGAACTCGACGAGCGGACGAACGGCCGATGTTCGATTCGAACCCTACTTCTGTGTGTTCATTTATGCTCAAACCACCATTTATTCAAACCCGTACCAATACATTGAGCTCATTTACCACTAAACGGTCTTGTGTCTATTTCCCAGTACTAATTCACAACTGAGTTAAAGGTATCTACACTTGTGTTCCTATAAGTGCTTGTAGTAGAATTGACCCAACAGGTGTGTCAGAAGGACTGAGGTTGTTCTTGGAGTCAAGGTGCAGAACAGAGAACCCAAAATTAGCAAGCAGCTCCTTCTGGATAGGGCTATATATATATATATATATATATATATATATATATATATATATATATATATATATATATATATATATTATAGATTAACCCTTGTTTAAAATCTTTAGATATGTTTTTTGACTGGTGTTTTGCTGGTAACAATTGCGTAGGGGACGACATTTAAAATATCTGTCTTACCAGAGTACCTACAATGCTACTTGCAAATTCTCAGTACACTATTTCTTGACTGTACCTTAGCTGTCTTTAACCGCTTCCCGCCCGGCCAATGCATATAAATGGACATAACAAGAGTAGTGCCGACAGGGGGTGGACGTACCCATATGTTACCCCCAATTGGCAGCTTGTCCACAGCTCACAGTGCTCACACCCAGGAGCCCAGTGATCGCTGTGCCCCCCGGATCACAATGAATCACATGACCAGGTACAGGACCAATCAAAATTGGTCCTGTACCATGTGATTGCTGTGTCTAATCACAGCGATCACATTGTAAACATTGAAAGTGAAAGTAAAGGATGCTTCTCTCTCCTCCCACAGAGATCATCTGTGAGAAGAGAGAAAACTGTTACAGTTGCCTGTGAGTTTACTCTGCCTGTCACACTGCATGTACACACACAGACACCAGTGCCAGCTGGCCAGGTCATCAGACCATTGCCACCAGCCAGTGTCCCTGACTGTAGTCACTGCAGAGCACTATATGCCATACACGCATCTTGAAATTGGAGTGTCTGCTTTCCAAAATGGGGTAATTTGTGGGTGTTTTCACTGTCCTGGTGTTCCAGAGCTGCCAAAAATGTGGTAGGTAGTCAGGAAATTAAATGCATAATTTATGCCCCTGGAATGCCTAAGCCTGGGTTCAGACTAGTGCGGTGCGAATTGAAGGCCCTGCATGACTGCGCAGTGAAACGTCAGCTGTTCTGCGGTTTGTCCGCGTTTTAGTTGCGAATCAGCTGCTAACCTAAATTCGCAACTCATGTACTACTTCTGAGGGGGAAATCCATGCCAAATTTTTATAAAAAAAAGGCATGGGTTCCCCCTCCAGAGGCATACCAGGCCCTTAGGTCTGGTATGGATTTTAAGGGTACCCCTTACGCCGAAAAAATGGCGTGGGGGTCCCCCCAAAATCCATACCAGACCCTTATCCGAGAACGCAGTCTGGCAGGTCAGGAAAGGGGGTGGGGACGAGCAAGCGCCCCCCTCCTGAACCATACCAGGCCGCATGCCCTCAACATGGGGGGGTGGGTGCTTTGGGGAAGGGGGCACCCTGTGGCCCCCCCACCCCAAAGCACCTTGTCCCCATGTTGATGAGGACAAGGGCCTCTTCCCGACAACCCTGGCCGTTGATTGTCGGGGTCTGCGGGCGGGGGCTTATCGGAATCCGGGAGCCCCCTTTAATAAGAGGGCCCCCAGATCCCGGCCCCCCACCCTATGTGAATGAGTATGGGGTATGATGTACCCCTACCCATTCACCTAAGATGTAAAAGTGTAAATAAAAAAAAACACACAATTTTAAAAAATATTTTATTGCACTGCTCCGGGGGTCTTCTTCCGTCTTGGGGGGTCTTCTCGCCGGACTCCTCCGCTCTCTTCTGCTCTTTTACCTAGCTCTTTCACGAGCGGAAGAGCCCGGCTTTCTTCTTCGTCGTCACTGCCATCGTCTGGGGGTCTCGTACCCCATACTCATTCACATAGGGTGGGGGGCCGGGATCTGGGGGCCCTCTTATTAAAGGGGGCTCCCGGATTCCGATAAGCCCCCGCCCGCAGACCCTGACAACCAACGGCCAGGGTAGTCGGGAAGAGGCCCTTGTCCTCATCAACATGGGGACAAGGTGCTTTGGGGTGGGGGGGCCGCAGGGCGCCCCCTTCCCCAAAGCACCCACCCCCCCATTTTGAGTGCATGCAGCCCGGTACGGTTCAGGAGGGGGGGGGCGCTTGCTCGTCCCCACCCCCTTTCCTGACCTGCCAGGCTGCATGCTCAGATAAGGGTCTGGTATGGATTTTGGGGGGACCCACACGCCATTTTTCGGCGTAGGGGGTACCCTTAAAATCCATACCAGACCTAAGGGCCTGGTATGCTCCTGGAGGGGGAATCCATGCCGTTTTTTTTTTTTTTTTTTTTTTTTTTTTTAAATTGGGCGTGGACTTCCCCCTCAGAAGTAGTACAATGACTTGCAAATTTTTCCGCCCCACACCGCACCAAAGTCGGTTGCGTTTTTTCTGGAATGTGCAGTGCGCATGCACCGGACATATGTGAACATGCCTCATTGAAAACAATGGGTTTTGAAATGTCCTGCGAATTCGCAGTGTTTTTCACCCCTGCAAATTCGCAATAGTGTGAACCCAGGCTAAAGGTGCTGTTTGGATTTTGGGCCTCACACATGTGGCATTGCCATACTCAGGAAGAGTAGCAGAATGTGTTTTGGGGTGTGATTAAAAGTGTGCTTTTGTTGTGTGTGAGATTTAACTTGTTAAAATTATAACTTTGTGAAAAAAAAACACACATTTCTTTTACTTAATCCTTTTCCTAAGAAATTTTGGCAAAAACATTACAACTTCAAAAAACTCACCATGCATGCCCTTACTAAATACCTACTCTCTAAAAAGGGGTCATTTGGAGAGTATTTGTACTGATCGTACATATTAGGGACTCAAGAAATTAGATAGGCAGGCAGAACATAAGGATTGATCAGTTTTCAAATATAGATACCATGGTTTATGAACTCTATAACTTTCACACAGACTAAATAATGTATACCCAGAATACAATCTGGCCTAAATTTATAAAGAAAGATTATTCATTTGCAACATTTTATAAAAGAAACTAAGCTAAACATGTTTTTATTTTTTTCAAAATGTCACTATTATTTTTGCTTATATACCGTATATACTCGAGTATAAGCCGAGTTTTTCAGCACATTTTTTGTGTGCTGAAAGTGCCTCCCTCGGCTTATACTCGAGTCAAGCACTTTTCTGCAGCAAAAAAAAAGAATTTCCGACCCGACTTTGGGGCCCCGTATCTCGGGACCACTTGGTGCTAAGAACCCCAAATTCGGTGTGCCAACCCAGTGGAACTAGCACTACAACATATCCAGATGGGGTTCCTAGCACCAAGTGACCCCAAGATACAGGGCCCCAAAGTCGGTCAACTGTGTCCATCTGCAGCAATGTCATTTTGGGACCCTTTGGGTCCAGAGACCCCACATTTTGGCTGCAGCTAGGGGGTATTTAGGAACCCTTAACTACCAAGTTTGGGGGACCTATGGCTGCAAATGGGCACAGTGAGGCATGCAAATGGGCACAATGAGGCTGCAAATGGGCATTGTTGACCCTCTTTTCCGCTTACAGTAGCTGCGCATTTCTCACCCTAGGCTTATACTCGAGTCAATACGTTTTCCCATTTTTTTTTTTGGTAAAATTAGGTGCCTCGGCTTATATTCGGGTCGGCTTATACTCGAGTATATACGGTTACAAAAAAATGAAAAACACATTGGTAATTGGCATTGTCAAAAAATGGCATTGAATTAATTTGGGTACAGTATTTTATCATTAAAAGTGTGACAAAGTTGAAATCTGAAAAGTGGCCTGGACTGGAAGGGGTGAAAGTGTCCGGACTTGAAGTGGTTAATATACACCGCCTAGATACAGAAAGAATCCTGCATTATGCAATAGGTAAATATGAAATATCACCTCACTTAAATGTGTATGCAGAGCTTGTCCTCCAGCAAATGAGTTTGACTTTAATCGTTTGAGATTCTAGAAAATAGCATGGTGAGTAAATGGGCACTCTGCCACAAAAGGATTTGCCTAGTATGTATATTATCTTTGGGTTTTCAGTGCTTTTGTACTTCATCATCAGCAACATCCTCATTATGTACATTTACATTTCCTTAAGCAAGCTGTTAGTCTTACAGCACACAAAGATCTAAAGTTGAAAAAAAGAATCTTGAAAAGCACAAATTAAAGTGGAACTAAATCCTCCTATCCTTTTCAGCCAAGAAAGCTGTAATTTTGGCCATTGTTTGGTCTGCAACTGCCTCTGTTTGATCTGCAACGGCCATGATGCTGCACATGTGATCGGTTAGGATCCAGCCATTTGATGGTTTGACAGTTTGGTTGACAGCACAGGCAAATGTGACATGAATGCTGGGAATTTAACTGTTTTTGAAACCACTAAGTCGATGGGTTTAATTCCGCTTTAACCGCTTGCCGTCTGTACAACATAGATATACGGCGGGCGGTAAGGCAGCTCAGCTGCGCCAGATCACGTACCTAGTATGTGATCTGACACTTCCGGGTAGGGCGATGACCCGGCCGTTCTATGATTAAACACAGCAGATGTCGATCAGCAGTTGTCAGGCCAATTCATTTCCACTGGCTTTCAGTGATCATCATAAATTTACACAGGACAGAGCCCTTGCCTATGTAAACAAGGCAGAGCCCTGTCCTGTCAGTGGTGAAGTAATAGATTTTCTTTCCCCGCAAATCAGGGGATTAAAACTATTACTTCCCATAGTAAAAGCACCTAACACAGTACACCAAAACACTAGCTAGGCACACATTTAACCCTTTGATTGCCCTAGATGTTTAACCCCTTCCCAACCAGTGTCATTAGTACAGTGACAGTGCATATTTTTTTTTAGCACTGATCACTGTATTAGTGTCATTGGTTCCAAAAAAAATGTCAAAAGTGTCAGTTAGTGTCCGAATGTCCGCCGCAATATCGCAGTCCCTATTAGTCGCTGATCGCTGACATTACTGGTAAGTAAATAAATAAAAATTCCAGTATATATACCATAGTTTATATACGCTTAATGGGATTTTTTTTACCAAAAACATGTAGCAGAGTACATATTGGCCAAACTTTTCAAGAAATTCGATTTTTTTCTTTTTCTTTATTGGATATGTTTTATAGCAGAAAGTAAAAAATATTGTTTTTTAATGTCAGTCTTTTTTTTTAGTTTATAGTGCAAAAAATAAAAAACACAGTGGTGATCAAACACCACCAAAAGAAAGCTCTATTTGTGTAAACAAGGACATACATTTTATTTGGGTTCAGCGTTGAATGACTGTCCAATTGTCAGTTAAAGTAACGCAGTGCTGTATCGCAAAAAATGGCCTAGTCATGAAGAGGGGTAAATCTTCTGGGGGGGGGGGGGGAAGTGGTTAATATAAGTAAAGCATTCCGATTTGAGCCAAACACTTAAATCAGCAACATTTATTGGTATATATTTGCATTCAAAGGTGCATGTTAAAATAGTCAGATTTAAAAATGCACGGCTGTTTGCAAAAGCATAAAGGATTGAGTTTGGATGGATTAGGAATAAAATGTTGTTTATTTATTTATTTGTAAAAGGGAAGGAATCAAGTTCTACAAATATATTCTGCTAAGAGCTATCATAGAAAATGGTTTATAAACATTATATGTGTAATATAATAGAAAATCTATATATTTCTTCTGTGACAGTTATAAAATGTTATCTAAAACAGACCTTTGCCTGGGGACAAATAAGTAGGAAGGCTGGCCGCAGGCCAGCCTGAATTTGTGGGAGGAGCCCGGGGCTATATAGCCCTCCCTTCTCTGCCAGGTCAGCGTCGGCTCGAGTTCCGGGTCAGCGACGTCATTTCCTGTCAGGCGGTTTGCGTTCCAGGGGATCTCGTGCATCACGGCACCACGGCTACTCGTTCCTAAAAATCGGGCGGAAGGTAGGAGAGGAGGGGGGGGGGAGGTGCCGCGCTGTTGGCTCGGGGGGTCGGGTGTCAACGAGCAGCACCCCATCGTTGAGGAGCTGGACTGTGCCCAGGCTCACGGCGGAGCTTCGTCGTAGGGGTATTCCTTTTCCGGCCACGGCCAGGAAGGCAGAACTTTTTAGACTTTTGTCCTCTAGCCCGGCACAGCCTCTCCCTTCTACTAACATGTCGCAAATGTCGGTGCAAAATTCACTCACGCAGATCCATGCATTATTAAACACGCTGTCGACTTCCATGTCACAGATGCAGGACAGAATGGAGGCGGTGGAAGCACATGCGGCCAGTGTGCAGGCGCCACCCGTGCCCCCAGCTCCGGTCCTTCCCAGTGCTCCCGCAGGTAACGCGGCCATTTCCCTGCCTGTGGCAGCTCCTTGTCCATTAGCAACTCTCCCGTCCGTGTCTCCAGCCCACTTCATTCCCGCAAATTTGAAGAAGGACATTCTGGAGGGGAAGGATGTGAATTTGGCTTCATTACTCATAGCCTCACAAGACATCACGGAGAACAAATCCTATGCTTGCGGTGATGTGTCGGTTGTGCTGAAAAGCAAAGACCCCAGACTCAATCGCAAACTGAATGTGGCTGAGTTTGTGCTTGCATTCGGCATATTCCGGGACATCATCTGTGCGGTCAGTCCCGACAGGAGGGTGGAGTTGGATCTGTATCTTCATAAGGTAGTAGATCTGGCGCATAAATATGGGGGATGCAGTTTTTATGACTACCACCGGTCTTTTTCAGCCAAGGTGGCGGCCACTTGGGCACAATTCCAGGTGGTCATGTGTTGGAGCAATGTAGACATGGAACTGTTCTGCAGACATTTTGCCAACCAGAAGTCCCCGGTTTGCAGCTCCTGCCAGTCCTCGGCACACACCTCTGCCTGGTGTCCTGTTTTTGAGGCCCCAGGCCCATCAGGGGTTAGTAAGCAGGGGGTTGGTGTCGCTTCCACGGGACCTTCGGGCCAGGTGGACAAGCTGGGCAGGACCATCCATTTTTTAGGGAAATCGCAGGTTTGCAATAACTTCAACCATTCCGGATGCAATTACAACCAATGTAGACTCCTTCACGTATGTTCTAATTGCTTCCGGGCTCATCCCAAATCTTCTTGTCTTGTAAAACCATTCAGCGCGGTATGACTAAGCCGAGTCAATGTTTCCGCTTTAGGGGTTTATCTAGAGGGGCACCCATCTGCAGATATCAGGCAATTCCTGATAGACGGATTCACATTCGGGTTCCACACAGGATTGATCACCTTGCCGTCAGAGACATTCGAGTGTAAGAATCTTTTATCTGCTGACCATCATGCCATGTTAGTGGACGACTTGTTGGAGATAGAGGTAGCCAAAGGTTTCGTGATTGGGCCTTTCACGGCATCACCTTTTGGTATGTGGAGGGTTAGCCCCATTGGGGTTGTATGTGGGAAATTTTCCAATAAATACCATCTCATCTACGATTTGTCCGCACCTCATTTCTCACACGTCCCGAGTCTCAATTCACTGATTCCCTCAGAGGAGTTTTCTTTGAAGTATTCTTCCGTAGATTCAGCCATTCAGCTCATCCTTCAGGCAGGTAAAGGGGCTTGGTTGTCCAAGGCGGACGTTGCCGATGCTTTCAAGTTGCTGCCTATCAGTCCCACGCTGTGGCAATGGCATGGCATCAGGTGGCGGGGTCGCTATTTTTTCGCCACTAAGCTAACCTTTGGGTCCAAAAGCAGTCCCTGTTTATTTGATATTTTCGCCCAGGCTCTCCATTGGATCCTGGGTCATCACAAAGGCTGTCTGGGGGTGGTGCACTATCTGGACGATTTCTTGCTCGTCGAGAACCCCTGTCGGCCACCCAAGGACCTCCAGGGGCTCACGGATTTGTTTGCCGAGTTAAATGTGCCACTGGCTGTGCACAAAGTGGAAGGGCCTGCCAATACCATCAATTTCTTAGGCATCACTCTTGATTCCAGTCGCATGATTGCGAGTTTGCCAAAGGAGAAGCTGGATAGAATTCGTTCTACTATCCATGCATTCGTTCGGTCTCCGGTCCGCTCAAAAAGGGAGTTACAGTCACTCTTGGGCATGCTCAATCATGCGATGAGAATTATTCCGCAAGGCAGGGCTTTTGTGTCCAGACTATTGGCCCATTTGCCCCTGGTGCAGGACGTTGACGCATGTGTCAGCTTGCAAGCTGACGCACGTGCCGACTTGGTAATGTGGGACCAGTTCCTCCGGGACTGGAATGGCATTTCCTTGCTCATTCCTCAGCCTTCCAACTCTTCACCCAGGGTGTTCACTGATGCAGCTGCGTCAGTGGGGTTTGCGGCCATATGTGGGGCTGAATGGCTGGCTGGCCTTTGGCCCCAGGAGGTGTTTCAGTTGCCTAAATTTGCACAGACTTCTGCTTTGTTTGAAGTCTACCCGATTGTGGCAGCGGCGGTCACTTGGGGACCAGTCTGGGCGGGAAGCTCAGTTATTTTCTTCACGGACAATCTGGCCACTGCCAATATCATTAACAAGGGTAGGTCAGGGTCCCTGGTCATCATGACCTTCATGCGCAGGTTGACTTGGTTGGGTTTGACGTACAGGTTCCATTTTCAGGGGGAGTTCATCAGTGGGGATTTCAATAGGGCGGCTGATGCTTTATCTCGTTTTAAATTCGACCATTTTTTCTTGCAGCACCCGGAAGCAGAACGGGTGGGCAAGCCGGTCCCCACATTTTCCCTGCTCACCATGGACTGACAAGGTTCTGGACTCAGGCGATTGGTTTGGCTAATACGTCATTATCCAGCAACACGTTCAAAGCCTACTCTACAGGGTGGAGGCAGTTTCTCAGCTTTTTGAGGCATCATCCTGCCAACGGTTCGTGGGATATCAAAGCGGTAATGGCGTTTGCAGCCTATTGCCACAGTGAGTTGGCTTTGTCTGCCAGTACCATTAAAACCTATCTCGCAGGTATACAGCATTTCAAATCCCTCCAAGACCCTTCTAGTCCGTCTATTTTTGCCGCTCACCCTCTCAAGGCCTTGCTGAGGGGTATTCTGAAATCTCAGGGTCCAGCACAGGCTTCCAGACTACCCATATCCGGTCAGATGGTTCGGGATATTTCGGATTTACTGTCGCTGTCCCCCTTTGGTGTAGGTCCCAGTCTGGTGCTCAAGGCGGCGGTATACTTGAGTTTCTTTGGGTTCCTCAGACCAGGTGAGGTTTCACGGGTCAACAACCATGCACCTTTTCTGTCCAAAAACAGTCTCCGCAGGTTCCCGGATCATTTCGCCCTACAGCTTAACAACAACAAAACTAGACAGGTGGGGCAGGGCTACGTGGTCAAGTTTTACAGTACCAATAGCAGGTGGTGTCCACTCCAGGTACTTGACTCTCTTGCCACGTTTTTGGTTACATCTCCGCCGGACAGGCCTTTGCTGCCATTTCCCTCAGATCCTCTAACGACCAAGCAGTTCATAGTTCACGTTAGGATATTAATCGCAAAGTTGGGTTTGAATCCTAAACTATTCACTGGCCACTCATTTAGAATTGGGGCAGCTTCTGCCGCTTCCAAACAGGGGGTGCCTCCGTTCATCATCAAACACATGGGGCGATGGAGATCCTCCTGTTTCAGCAGGTACATCCCTGAACCGCATGCGGAGGTCAGCAGGGCGTTTGCTTGTTTATTGGATTGATTTGTTATCTTATTTCTATTAAACATTCTGTGTTTTGTCCTCACCTACTCATGTGTCTTTTGCCCTCTTTTCAGGTATACCGACCTATCAGGCCAAGGCACAACGCAAGTCTTGGGTAAAGTAGTAATCGGGTCTGGGAGGGCTCTGATTACAAGTAGGAAGGCTGGCCGCAGGCCAGCCTGAATTTGTGGGAGGAGCCCGGGGCTATATAGCCCTCCCTTCTCTGCCAGGTCAGCGTCGGCTCGAGTTCTGGGTCCCACCCTCCCGGTTCCCACAATCTTTTCATTCATACTCACTCAGTTCATCCATACAGGGTATGCCCTCTTTTCAGGTATACCGACCTATCAGGCCAAGGCACAACGCAGGTCTTGGGTAAAGTAGTAATTGGGTCTGGGAGGGCTATAAACATTATATGTGTAATATAATAGAAAAGCTATATATTTCTTCTGTGACAGTTATAAAATGTTATCTAAAACAGACCTTTGCCTGGGGACAAATAAATACAATTTAACAAGCTCACACTTATGGCAATGCATCTGCTCTGTGTGCCTTGTGTTGTAGTGCTGTTTATTGGGGAAAATTAATCAAAACTGGAGCAGCCAGAAGCTTAAGCAGCTGTGCATAGCAACCAATCATCTTTTATCTTCCGTTTGTTTAGTTAAGTTTAAACATGAAACACAGAAGCTGATTGGTTGTCCTGCACAACTGCTCCAGATTTTCGATACTTCTTGCAATTTCCCTCATTGTGTTTGCATCGAAAGTGAATAAAGTCCAGTCTTTTAAACAACGTATATAATAAAAATCTTCAGTAAAATGGAAAAATTTATTAAAAGGAAAAGTAATTGTAACTTTTCATCTTCATAATCCTCCTCCATGGATCCCCTAGATGTTATCAAGCGATCCAGTGGACGAAACATGTTGGGAAGAGTATAGTCACACTATCTGTGAGCTTGTAATGCTGGTCATAGATGGATCATATTCAGTGAAGAAACATATTTGGATGGTTGGCTTGTGAGTAAGTAATTTCAGGCTTGATTACGCTTAAAGTTATACGTTCCTGGTGAATTATTACGGCACACTCTGAGTGGAAGGTGATTGTTACAGAACAGAGGATCCTCCACGCTGTGTCATTGTAATCTGACTATATATGTACAGTATATATAATTCCCAGATCACAACAATGTTGTTAGATGATTTGAATGACACTTGTGTTTACTGTATTTGTAAGTAAAACACATACATTTATTTTGAGCTTTACTATTCTGCTACTTTCCAAATAAGTCACATTAATGTGATATCATTTTAATCAGAAGTTTTTGCTGATTATATTTTATGGTAAATATGAGAATGTGCAAATTACATAAAGGTTGCATTGGTAAGGATTACAGGTAAGTGCATTTAAAAAAAAAAAATTAAGTTTTGTTCCCAATAAAATACTAGAAAATAAAAATATACGAATCCCAATTTGCTACTGAATTAAAACCCTATCTGTCCGACAAAAGGTGTACTGTATAATACATTAGGGTAGACTGCAAAGGCTAAAGATATAATAATCAGAACAAAGACATTGCCAAAAAGAAAATAATTATATTTTGAAACTCAATACTAGAGCTTTTTTCACTGTACTTTTCCTAGGTTGAGATGATGTCAGCCTGCAACAAGAAGGAGAAAGCATTTTCTCAGTCTCTTATTTCTCAGCGACTGACTCACTGTAAGGCCGGCCATAGAGGGGGGCAAATTTATTTCCTGCAACCACGGGACAGACAGTGTTGTTGGGGGAATCCCTACTGTCAAGCCATTGCGTTCTCCCAGCGGGGGAAGCCGCCCCCACCAGGAGAACACAGTGAATATTGCTAGCGGATAAAACAGCCATTAGCAATAATCGCATGTAAAATCTGGCAGGCTGGTTGTACCCTAATTGATTGATCGATCAACTTGGGTACATTCAGCCTGCCCATACATGGTTCAAATCTCAGACGGTTCCTGCTGAACCAGCCAAGATTCAATCCGTCTATGGTCGGCTTAACTTTGCAGTAAATCACAAGGTGAGAGACTGGAGCAAGGGCTGATTTGTGTCAGACATTTTTAAACACAGCCAGGAGCCGTGCTGACACCAGGATTTACATGAATGTGTCATCTCTGAATTGGCATTAAAATCCAAGATGTAGATACTAACACTGAATAAAGAAATGAACAAAGGTGCAGCTGTCTTTCTGGAAAGAAAACAGATGAAGTCATTGTCAGTGCTGTGACCTCTGTGAGATACAAAAAAAAAAAATGTGGTAAAATGGAACACATAACTTAGCATGCATATACTTGCATGAAATAATATATCTTATACTAAGGCCACTTTGAAGTGACAAAGGGAATTTTCATGTGGAGATTGCACAGATTTTTCCTTTTTATTATTTTAGAGGCCTCTGGAGTTTTTTCTTTTATATACAAGTTTTTGTCATTATTTCTGATTGCTTTTATAGTAATACTTTATTCATTGAGTATTACAACAATCCCCACTGGCTCTTATAAAGTTTTTACTTTCCTGATCATGTCCTGTGTTTTTAATCTTTTGGCTGCTTGCTTCCAATTCCTTCCTTTACTTCCTTATCCATCACTGCAATTATTGTGTAGGGAACCAGAGAGGTCATGTAGGTCTGTTATGTAAATTCATTCTTGTTATGTGCTAAGACACTCAGAACTAAAGTTTTTAAAATGTATCAGAATTCATCACTATACAACTCCACATAAAAGTTGGCACTATGTTTCCACATCCTACACATTTATATATATCGCAATACAATATCAAGGGTGCATTTACTTAAGATCCAGATGTGAAGGAGATCTGTGCAACACATTTTTGCATGCACATGATGGTTTTCACTTGGTTCATCATTCTTATGATTTTTTATTATTTTTTTTTTGATTTGAGTTAAAACAATTACTTCCATTACTCTATTATTTCCAGTAATTTTAAGCAAACACTTAGTTATGGGTGTATTTATAAAACAATTTGTCCAGCTTTTGTCCATTGAAACTGTATGTAAATATCCTCTGTGTGAATGGGGCAAAATCAAATGTTCTTAGCAGTGGCGGCTGGTGTTTTTTTTTTGGGGGGCAGCAAACAACCACCCCCCGCTGGGGCATCCAGCCCCGCACTTACCCAATCCAGGTTGTGGGTGGGCAGTGTTCCTAAAGGCAGCGGACGCTGTGCGTCTCGTCTCTCCTCCTCCTAGGCATCCAATAGGATCTCCTGTCCTTTCAGTCAATCAGGTCACAGGTCTCAGGACCCGCTTTCTGATTGGCCGAGAGGAGGATCAGTGTGACAATAGCGAATATACATTTGCTATTATCACACAACTGGGTGGGCTCGGAGCGCAGTGCTCTGTGCCCTGAGACCACCCTTTTTTGAAGCCTATTAGAGCTTCTGGCTCTAATCACGTGCTTCAAAAAAAAAACACCCCCCCCATTAGAATCCATGCATCCGGCGCCCTTCATTTAGATTAGGGGGCTGGATGCATGGATAGGTGGGGGGGGGGGGGCTAGCGCCCATAATGGATGGGCCACCACCAGTGGCGGCTGGTGCTCCAAATTTTTGGGGGGGCGCAAATAAACTGAAAAATTCTGAAAAAAAAGCCCATCAAATGCAGCCACTGTACCAAACGCAGCCACTGTGCCCATCAAAACGCAGCCACTGTGCCCATCAAAACACAGCCACTGTGCCCATCAAAACGCAGCCACTGTGCCCATTAATACGCAGCCACTGTGCCCATTAATACGCAGCCACTGTGCCCATTAAAACGCAGCCACTGTGCCCCTGTGACATCAAACGCAGCCACTTTGCCATCAAACACAGCCACTTTGCCATCAAACACAGCCACTTTGCCATAATACACAGCCACTTTGCCATAATACACAGCCACTTTGCCATAATGGACAGCCACTTCGCCATAAAGCTGTCCCTGCAAAGAAGGCTTCTGCAAAGAAGCTGCCACTGTGCCCCCACACCCCTGCACTTACCTTGTCTCGGGTGACGGCGGAATCGGTGTCCTCCATTTCCTCTCCTGCCCGCTCCTCCTCTCATCCTCTCATCCTCTGCTATGATTGGGCGCCTGATAGGCGCCCAATCACAGCGCCTGTCGTTTCAGCCAATCAGGGCACAGGTAACACAGACCTGTGCTCCTGATTGGCTAAGGGGCCGTACAATGTTAGCAAACCGAATCCCTTCAGTTTGCGAACATACTGCTGCTGAGTGACAAGGAACGCACAGCGTTGCGCCCGCTTGTCACCTTTTTGGACGCCTATTAGCGCCTACGGCGCCAATCAGGTGTTTCCAAAAAAAAAACCCACCGCTGTAATTCAGGCGCCCGGTGACCGAAAAGGGGCCGGACACCTGAATAGGGGGTGTCAGCAGCGACCATAGATAGATTCATGCAATGCATGAATCTATCTATGGTGTATAGTGAGTGACAGGAGAGGGGGGGCGGCGCTCCTGTGCCCTTTATGGATGCACCGCCGCTGGCCACCACTGGTTCTTAGGCTATATTCTCTGCAAATCCAGATTGTGTGGAAGAATGAAAAAAAGAAAACACTACATTACAGTCACTAGATGACACTGACTATCACAGGGAATAATTATGCTCCCCAGCTCCATCTAGTGGCCATAATGCATTTACTACATTCACACGTTATAACTGCAGAGGATATAGCCGGAGAACATTGAACTTTGCCACTTTCACACTGTATGGTGTACTGTGTATATAATATATATATATATATATATATATATATATATATATATATATATATATATATATATATATATATATATATATTTTTTTTTGGTATATTGGAATATGCACACCCAGTTATCTCCTGGGTCCAGGTTCCTCAAATGCTTTGATTAGCTGGCTAGGGATGATGTAACACCTGCTTATGTACACAGAAGTTACTTACTTCATCCATCATCTTCAGCATGTCAAGGTTGTATACTGAGCTGCAAATGTGCAGCGCAGTGTACAATTAGAAGAAAATTAGTGGCAGGAACATTTATAGTCAAGGAATATAAAAAGAGACATCCAAAGGGGTTGATTTACTAAAACAGGAGAGTGCAAAATCTGGTGCAACTGTGCATGATAGCTAATCAGCTTCTAACTTCAGCTTGTTAAATTAGGCTTTGATAAAAAAAAAAAGGAAGCTGATTTCTATGCAGAACTGCACCAGATTTTGCTCTCTCCAGTTTAAGTAAATCGACCCCAGAGTATCTTCTGTCATACAAAGCTACTCGATAGCATTTTTTTAAATAAAATGCCTTAGGACCCCCTTTAAAACACGATGATCAGTGTGCTGTCTATAGTACTGATTCTGTTTTTACCTACCTGGCCAACCAGATATCCATGTTGATATCCCAATGGCAAGCTGAACCATACCTTGTTGAAAGCCCCACTCCTACAGTCCCATTAAGGCTGGGTTTGACCCTCATACTAAGCTCATGATGGAGCCCTCTATATGGAGTGAGGTTGCCCTACGACTTTATCTTTCCTTGAATTACAGTTCCTTATTTGTTTCCTCTGGCACCTCTTGACAACCCTTCACAGTTGCTATACCTCACTGCTCCCCCAGAGTGTTTGTGACTTGTTATTGCTTTTCCCCTGGCGATACTTTGAGGTACAGTGTTGGACTCCATCTAGGATTCCTATTGGCAACTTGCCCCCCTCCCTTTTTTTTTCCTTTTTTGCTCCTTCATTACAGATGATGGTCTGAAAGCTGTTTCACCACGGAACCACATTTGCCACTGGACACAGACGTACTGTAGTCCCAGTTTAAGTACTTTTGTATTGTTTGTGGGTATAGGCTGCTTCCTGACCCTCCCAATAGTTTTTTGGGGTGTCAGGTCAGGTATCAGCAGGGTAAACACTATGTGCTTGGATTGTTTATTATTGTTTATGATTATGTTTATGTTTTTCCTTTCTTGTACTACTGACTTATTGCTGTATTGCCCATCTGGTGTTATCCTCTCATGAGTTCATGTGCTCCGTACCTATTTTACACCCCGGCGGTCATGGCATCACGTGACTGCGAGACCATATCCATCCTCTTGGAACGCACAGGGTTTCAACTCTAAATTTATGAAAGCACTCCTATTCCAATACGTTAATGCTCACAATTCCCATTTACTCATTTTACAAGAGACACACCTGATGGGCAGTAAACTGATGGCCCTCAAACATCCATGGTTCCAAAAAGCTTTCCATGCTTCTTATTTTACTTATGCCACAGGGGTCTCTATATTTCTGAGTAAATCTTTACCTTCTGTGGTTGAGACGATACATACAGACCTCCAGGGGAAATATGTTATACTTATAATTATGATTTGGCATCAATGTTATGTGTTTGTGAGGATATATATATGTTTCAACCTGAACTATTGTTTACAATCCTGGAGAGGATTACCCCCTATTGTCCTGCTAAATCCTGATGGGAGATTTTAATATCGTCCTCTTTCCCGAACTAGACAGACCCACTCCTCCTAAATGCTTTGTGGGATATTTACCAAAGTGGGCTCTTTCCGGCTGGTCTGACAGAGGTCTGGAGATGGAAACATCCATCCACCAGGACTTACTGCTGTTTCTCCACCTCATTCAAAACCTCTTCCAGAATTGACCATGCGTTCGCTAACCCCTCTATGCTGGCAGATATTGAGATGGCTAATTACCTACCCAGTGGTTTGTCATTCCATAGTCCCTTAGCTTTAACACTGCGATCCGACTCTCTACGCAGGGGGCCCTTGTGGCGCCTGGACACTAGTTGGATCTTGCATCCTGACATTTCTGAGCAAACCCCACCAATCTTGAAGCAATATTGGGAAATCAATGCAGGGTCCTCCTCTCCAAATACAATCTGGGATGCCTTCCAGGGGTTTACCAGGGGGCACTATATCTCCGCCATCAAAGCAGTGAGAATGAACCTAAAGGCCTCTACTGTACATTTACAGTCTAATGTCAAGGATCAGTCTGATCGTTACAGTCTAGACCCTTCAGAGTCCAACTTTGATATCCTAAAGGCTTCTAAGCGGGAGCTACATTTACACATGGGGGAGATCACACGATTGGAACTTTACAATTCTAAGCAACATTTTTTTGAACAGGGGGATAAGATTGGCAGGCTGTTGGCGATGATGTCGCAACATGATACCACCCACACGTTGATTTCTAAAATTACATCTCCCACAGGTGAGGCTGTTACCACCCCCACAGGTATCTTACAAGAATTCCAACACTGTTACCAACCTCTTTATAGCACCACATTACTATCAAATTTTAGTCTCAATCCCTTGGCTTCCCTTCTGGGCCCAATAGCCCTGGGCTGACTCTTAGATGAAGAGCATTCTCGCTTGGTGAGACCGATCACTCCTGAAGAGGTCCTATCTGTAATCCAGTACATTGAGAAGGCATTTAATACAGTGGAGTGGCCTTTCCTGTGGGAGACTCCTCGAACAATGGGGTTTCCCCTAGTCTTCATTAATTGGCTATGGATGATCTATCGCTCTCCAATGGCTGCCATTCATTTGGGAGGTCTCTTGTTCCCCTCATTTAAATTGTCTAGGGGTACCCAGCAGGAATGCCCTGTCTCTCCAGCCATTTTTGCTGTTGCCATGTGACATGTGGCTGAGGTTCTTAGAGTGTCCTCCCTCATTCAAGGCTTGAAGTTGGCGTGGCTGGAGGAGAGGGTAGCCCTGTACGCAGATGACCTATTGTTATAACTTAACAATGCTGGCCCCTCTCTGCGTGGCACTGCAGGTCCTGAATTCATTTTCGGAGGTGACTGGACTTTGAGTTAATTGATCAAAGTCTTTGGTATTCGCTCTTGATCCGGCTGTCAGCAGTCACAGTCTGGTTCTTCAATTGCAGTGGGTAGCTGAATTTACGTACCTGGGGGTGAGAGTCTCCCGCAAGACTACCAGTTGTATTCCTTTGAATCTAACCCCTGTGGTTAGGTCTGTCAATATTAAACTGAAAGCATGGGAGAACCTTCCTTTGTCCCTATTAGGTCGTGTTGACCTTATAAAGATGAAAATACTTCCTACATGTAATTATTTGTTTTGTAATTCCCAACAGTGGATTCCCAAGTCATGTTTTACACAAATACATGGAAGGTTCTCTTCTTTTTTTGGGGGTCCACATACTCCTTGTTTTAAGTTGTCTACCTTGATGTGACCCACCTCTCAGGGCAGCCTGGTACTGCCTGACTGCCATAAATAGTTTATTGCTACACAGTTAGTTACTGCTGCTTGGTGGCTGACCCTGGACATGTGTAATCCATG
This sequence comes from Lithobates sylvaticus, assembly GCA_028564925.1. Classification (NCBI taxonomy): domain Eukaryota; kingdom Metazoa; phylum Chordata; class Amphibia; order Anura; family Ranidae; genus Lithobates; species Lithobates sylvaticus. The sequence continues at coordinate 328,495,057 of CM053029.1, read as the reverse complement.
CACGGTACTGGAAGCAGCGGTAGTGCGCTCAGTGAAGGCCCCTAAATGATTACCCTTCCGCAGCCCTAAAGCTCCTTATGATCTAACACCCGCTATGCTAACTACTCTTTGGGCCTGGAGGGTGGGCCTTAAGTTACGTGATTTCCCCAAAATCTCCTCCATGGAATAATCCCACACAACCTAATTTTTTTAAGCTTCCTGATCCCATAGCCTGGACTAAATTTAAGGTAAATTGGTGGAAGATGTCATGTCTGACCTTTCATTACGCTCTTTGATTATTTTGTCACTAACCATAATAGTTCTCCCATGCTTTCAGTCAATTCCCCTCTGGCTGGGTGCATCTGGTCTCCTCAGACCTCAGAATCTTAAGCTATGACTGCTTGGAGAAGCCCACCTCCACACTATATGCACACGTCCTCAGGGTATCTTTTTCCAAACTATTGGTGCTCCGTCAGGAATGGGCTATTGATGCTCCCGAGTTGGATTCTTCGGACTGGGAGGACATATGGGACTTTCCATTTTAAAATCTGAGTTTCTCTAAGAGATCGTCTTGTACAATTCAAGATTGTTCATAGGGCCTATGTTACTCCCTACCAACAAAGCCAGCTTATTGCCAGCAATTCCATTGTCTCATCCCCGAATGTGTGCCTGCTACGTCTAGTGGAGGATTTAGCCCCTAGTATGACAAAAAGAACTATGATTGGCCTTCTATTATTTTTGCCAGCAAGGCTATCACATTACACTGGAAGAAACAGGCACCCCCTCCCCTTTCCTTATGGAAACAATTAGTCACTAACGCTCTTCCTTATAATAGAGACTTGTACTTTCACAAAGGCTGTCCCAAGAAATATGATAGAGTCTGGGCCAAATGGCTAGCAGAAACTTCCACGGCAGTGGATGAGTAATACCTTAAGTAAGTCGCCTCACCTATGTTCTTTGAGGGTTGTGCGCTTGTCAAGATTCCTTGGGCTTTTGCAGCTTATGCGGCTAAGCTGGTCAGTTCCTACTAATTTGGTTATGTTATAATATGTTACGGACCTTAAGGCCACCTTGTTTTACTGTGTACTACTCTTTTTGCCTCATATGTTCCTGCATGGGCTATGTGCCCGAGACTGGAATGTTTTTGTACAAACCTTGGTATGTTTTGTACTAAAATATAAAACTATTAAAAAGAGTGGATGCTTGAAACAGACTTCCAGTAGAGGTAGCGAGTCATTCAACTGTAGGTGAATTAAAACATGCTTTGGATAAACATAGGTACTTATATACATGTAGCGGCCATAACCCTGAGGGGCGGCCTTGACTTTCTGGGCTTACCAGTTACCTCCTCATGGCTTGTCGGTGGTTGTCTAGGGGTTCCCAGGTCTAGTACCCTGCTGACACATAAAAATCCTTTTCAAGGTTTTTATTTTGCAGTGGTAACATCCAACATAACACAGTCTCTGATGGGAATAGAGGACATGGGTGACAAAACTCAGGCACTTTGAACTCCTGACATCCACTGAATGTCTCTAATCAACCCAGAGAGTAGCCACTCGCAGCTGGGCGCTTTACTGCCAGATAAACCTCTAGCTAGAGATCTAGCAGCCAACATGTGATCCGGAAACCTTGCAAAGTCTCTGCCACAGACTAAATTGTAACTGAAGATAGATAGAAACCTTTCTCACAGTACCTGGATCTCTCAGCCTTCTTGGCGATACTGTGTGAAATGTGGATTCTTTAGTGTCAATACAACTCAGCTCCCAGGCTCTTAATGAGCAGCAAGCTTGTTGGCCCACCTCTGAAGAGCCCTCCCCTGGTCCCTCCAATACCAAGAGCACACCGGGATGCCTTTGAATCCTCCTTCAGTTACTGGGCCTCAGACTAGCCAGTTCCGAGGCTTGGGAACAAACGGATCCCTGCCCCAGACCATGAGGGCCTCTGGGGCTGGTCGGGTTGACCATGCTTGCGGGATGGCAAACACTCCTAGGCCCGGGACCCCTCGTGGGACTGCCCCGGACCAGAACCAGGAATCAAAGCCGCAGCCGAACACGTGACTTCAGCACCTTAAATACCCCTTCCTACGCAGCGGGGCCAGACGCGCCCACTGATTGGCTCCGGGAAAGATTGGTACCCAAGACGTCCAACCAGGCCTGGTTCTCAGTCTGTCATGGGTGCCTCACTGCACCTATGACCAGGCGGAACCCTAGTACAGCCAGGCCAGAATGATGCTAAAGTAAATCCTGTACAATTAACCCCCAGAACTCACAGTTCTGAGAAAAAACTAAATTTGCACTGATAGCGCACACTTAGTAAAGTGTGACCGCTACATACATATAAGTATACTTAGACAAAAAAAAATCCAAAAAAGGTTAAAACTGAATTTAAGGTATATTTTATTTATTTATGTATTTTTTTGCATTGTTTTTTTGCATTGTTCGTTGTTAGTTTGGACCAAAGTAGGTATGCATATTCCATAAACAGTGGATATGGAGAATCACTGTGGTAGCAATCAAAAATGATGCAAAAGAACCATACCATACCTGGAATACATCTTAAAAAAAAAAAAATCACCACTTGGTCTTCATCCAAAAGATCCTTTAACCATTTGACCATGGAGGTGATGTCACGCATGGGGCCACCAGCTTCTGGGCATCAGAGGTACCATGGAACCTTAGGACCCAAATATAACAGGGCAGGCAGGAATATATATATATATATATATTATATATATTATATATATATATATATATATATATATAGGTAATGTCACTGAGTAAGACGAGCGAAGGCCTGAGCCATCTCTAACTGTGGGTTAGGAATGTAGCGAGAGAAGCAGGCCGATTTCCGCCGACCCAGTTCCTTGATCACATGGTCCGGAACCCCCTGTCTTGAGGCCGTCGTGGCCGCCCCAATCCGGAATGAATGCCCGGAGTACTGGCTGGGGTCCAACTGAAGATTGCCGAGAAGGACCCGGACATGTTCCACGAACTGCGACGAGTTGAGGGGTTATACCGGAAAGGGTAGAAGCGGACTGGACCCTGGGCGGTCGGATAGCAGTGCCGTCAAGCGGATTAACACGGCAACTGGGCACCAGTTGTTGTGAGTCCTGTACAGGTGAACATCTACTCCGGAACCTCGCTGCTGAGTTTTGGATGTCGCCAAGTGAAGGACGTAGTGATCCTGGTGGCGGCAGAGACTACTTCTATGCAAGGCTGGACCGGCTGGGTGGCTGCGAGTGAACTCGCTGGGCCGTAGAAACCCATAAAACGCCATGTGTATCGCAGCCTGCAGGACGGTGCTGAGGAGGAGACCGAAAGGGGACCTATCCAGGATGTCAGACATTCCCTTGAAGGTCTCCCCCGTGGTAGGCAGACGCTTCGGGCTGACTGGCGGCTGGTGTTTCTGCACTCCCCGTAGTAGAGCCCTCACTGCGTGGCAGGAGAACACCGAAGGCCTCGCGGGGTCTTGAAGCGACAAGTAGTGCGGCACCCCGGCCACGTACTGGCGTATCGTGCTGTGTGACAGTGCTAGGTGAGAATGACAATAAGCGCTGAGTTAAACTTCCCTGGAATGAATGAGCAGTAAACATTGAACTGATGCTGTAGGGACAGCTGGACCAGTCTGCGGAGGAAGGACATGACGGGCCTGGATTTAGGCCTGCCCTTGCTGATGATCTTGGCTGTGGCTTGATTGTCTGTCGTGAAAGCCACAGTCTGTCCAGACCAATGGTGACCCCATAGGTGAGCGGCTGCTACGATGGGGAAGAGCTCAAAGAGGGCTGACGTGGTAGTGAAGCCTGGTGTGGCTAGTGCTTGAGGAGGCCAAGGGGCGGCGAACCACAAATGGCCAAAAATGGCGGCGCATCCTGTGGATGTCGCCGCATCGGTCACCACCTGAGGTGACTGCGTGGACACGACTGGGATGAACAGGGACACACCGTTCCAATTACCAAGAAAGTGTTCCCACATGGCCAGATCTGCCCTGGCTGCCCAAGGGCTACTCTTAGACCCGAAGGTCAAACTGGTCGCGAAATAATATCGCTCCCTCCACTTGATGAGGGGACGAGCGAGTTGAGACTGGGAGCGACGGAAGAATGAGGCGCTGACAGATCATACACCAGACGTTTTTATTTGAAAATATTCCCTGTACAAGCTCGATAGGGCTAACCCTCCAGATGTTAAAGGGAGACTGACTGAACGGGCCTATCAAGAAGTCCCGATCCAACTCCGTCTGCAGAAGGACGTCAATCGCTGGCTCATCTGTTGCTGCTGAGCGTAGGTTCGGACATTCGTGGGTGGAGTGGGGCAGGGTGATGAGCCCGGTATGAAACCCATCGGTGAAACCCCGGATGAGGTAGCTGGCGAGTGACGGAGTGGGGTGTGAGGTCAAGTAAACACCGAGCCAAAGGGCATTGACCCGGCTTAGTCGTGGTTCTTCTGTTTGACCTCACATAGGATCCTGGGGTGCGCCCTCTGGCATAGGGTGCAAACGTGCAAGAGCCGGCACTGGCTGAAATTGCAGGAGCCGTAATTGAAATTGTTGCAAATGGCGGCTCCCCCAACCATCCGCACCGGACGTCCCAACTTGTCCACCTTTTGCCCTTGCGCCGGGGCCTGCTGAGCCTGGCTCGTGCTGGTAGAGGCCGTGCTAGCTATCGGATGGACAGAGGCTATGTTGGCACACCAGACCGTGGTGTGGGACGCTGACTGACAGACAGCACATAGCGGGGAGCGAAGACCCGCGAAGTGGCGGCAGAACAACTCCGTGTCCACTACGCTACCGAAGACTGCTGCCGTCCAGAGCGACGGGACCCAACGTAGATGATAACAACAGGCGATAGTGACTTAAGTCGACTGCCGAGACCGCTGTGGGATCAAATGACAGATGACAACACGAATGACTGACTTGACATGTTGCCTAACTGAACGAACTTCCCGTGACAGGGCCCGGCCCGTTCGTACCGTATGGGGGTGACCGTAAGCCGGACTCTGGAGCACGTACAGAATGAGGCAACCGTGAAACGAGGCATAAAGTGACTGCATTCATGCCGGGCTGGTAAGGTGACAGAAATGAGATACCATGACAGGGGCAAGAATCAGGAATGTACGCAAACCAGTGATGCGATTCCGCCCTTGGCGCATGTATTGAAATGAGGCCGGGCCTAGGGCACGCCGACACGAATTAGTGCGAGGTAGTGACTGCATTCATGCCGGGCGTGGTAAGGTGACAGAAAAGGGGCCATACCCAAGATAAGTAATGAATAATTGTGGAGGAAAGTGTGCCAAGAAATGTTGCAAAAAAGGGGAATGGGAGGGCGGGTATCGCGCACTGGAACCGACAGAGAGCAAGGGCGAGCAGCCAGCTTAAATACCCACCGGGCTCCTCCCATAAATTCAGGCTACCATAGTGGTCATCTAATTTATGGTTGTGGCCCTAAGACTGAGACAGATGTGGATCACATAAACACACGACAAGACTTACAAGCTTGGAGAAGGCTAGGGCCATCTCCACTTGAGGGTTCGGAATATATCTGGCGAAGCAAGCGGACTTCCATCTGCCTAGCTTCTTGATCACATGGTTTGGTACTCCGTGCTGAGATGCGGCTGAGGCTGCGCTGATCCGAAAAGGAATGTCCAGAATACCACCCGGGGTCTAGGCCTAAGTTGAGCAGTAGGACCCTAACATGTTTAATAAACTGACTGCCAGTCAGGGGGTTGACCGGAAAAGGCAGTAACGGGCTGGAGACTGGCTGGTTGGGTAGGTTAGAGAGCAGACGTTAAAGGATGGTTACTGGGCACCAGGCATTGCTTGTCCTGAAGAAGTTGATATTTACTCTGGGTCCGGTTTGTTGCATTTTGGAGACCGTAAGGTGGTTTGGGAAGCGAGTCAGCAGGTGTCTGTACAGTACCTAACTACTGGTACTACCAGAGGCGAACTCGCTAGGTCGTAGGAAGCCGTAGAAAGCCAGGTAGATGGCCATCTGGATGACAAGTCTGGGCAAGAGCCCAAAGGGGAACGTGTGAGGATTTCAGACATGCCCCTGAAGATAACGCTTGTGATGGGCAAGCGTTTGCCGTTGGTAGCGGGCTGCTGCTTCTGAATTCCGCAGAGAAGGGCTTTCACTGTATGGGCTGTGAACACAGATGACTGTCCGGGATTCTGTAAGGACAGGAAATGCTGAATACCGGATAGGAACAGCCTGATAGTGTTATGAGCGAGAGCCAGCTGTGTATGGCAATAACATATGAAGGCTAGGACATGAGTGAGGTCGCCTGCTGTGGTTCTGGGACAAGCAACTAGAAACCTGCAGTAGGTGTACTAGGTCCGTGCGGTAAGCCTTAAGTGTGTTGCTAGACAGCGAATGGTTGATGAGCTGGGTTGCATTGGCAAGATGTGGCTTCAATCGTTTGTTAGTTGAGACCAAGGTAGGATAGGAGTGGATGATAGGTCGGCTTCGGATACCTGCTGGAAGAATGAGACAAAATTGAAACGAGACAGTGCATCTGCTGCGGCATTGCACTTGCCAGGGAGATGCTCACAGTAAATATTAAATTGGTGGTGTAATGATAATTGCACCAGCCTGCGTAGGAAGGACATAAGGGGGAGCGACTTGGATCTAACCTAATTAATGATGCCGGCTGTAGCCTGGTTGTCTGTGCTGTCTGACTTATACCCGTATGGCCCCAGACTTGGGCTGCTGCCACAATGGGGTGCAGTTCAAACAAAGATGAGGATCAGGCGAAACCAGGAATCAAGCTGATTTCTGGAGGCCAGGGACCGGCGAATCAGTGGTGGCCAAAAATAGCAGTAAAGCCTGTGGAGGCTGCAGCATCTGTGACTACTTTTGGAGACTGGGCTGATACTGAGGGAATAAACATGGATATGCCATTCCAGTTGGTGAGGAACTCGTCCCACATAGTTAAGTCTGCTATGGCTGCTGGGTCTAGTCTGAGGACTTGCTCGGGGTCCTGTACTCAGGCGAGAAAGACCAAGAGCCATGAGAAGAACGACCGTCCCAGCGTAATAATCCTCTTCGCAAAATTGAGCATGCTTACCAAGGACTGCAGCTGTCTTTTAGTACAGCCCTGTGACCAGGTAAAATCGCGAATGACCGACCTAACATGGGCTAGTTTGTCAGCAGGCAGGCTAACCTGCATAGCCTGCGTGTCCAGGTTGATGCCCAAGAAGGTGATGGAATGTGCCGGGCCTTCCACTTTGTGTTCGGCTATAGTTTGATAAGTAGGAGCTTGAAGGCATCTGCAATATCCGCTTTGGATAGCCAGGCGCCAGTGCCTATCTAAATGATGGCCTGGATGGCAATGTCGATGTATACTTGAGAAAAAATTCCTCAGAAAAAAATCCTCAGAAAGGAATCAGGGATTTCAAACTAGGGATATGTGAGAAATGAGGTGCAGACAAGTCGTAAACTAAGCAGAGTTTATTTGTGAACTTGCCCTTGACAAGCCCAATAGGGCTGACTCTCCAAATCTGGAAAGGTGACTGTGAGAAGGGGCCGATGATGAACCCTTTATCTAACTCCATCTGTAAAAGGGTGTCTATGACCGGTGAGTGAGACAACGAAACGTTAGTAGGGTATTGGGGTGAGTGGTATGAATCGGTGCGGGATGTGTCCGATGCAAACCGTAGTGCTGCTGATGCAACTAGGTACAAATCGAACTGTAAGTGTGCCATGCATCTGTTGTGAATCGGGGAAGAAACAGGGAAGGGCCTGTGACTACTGTGTACTAGAGGCCTACGAACAATTCGTAAGCTCCACAGTAGGGATGAGCCGAACACCCCCGGGTTCGATTCGCACCAGAACCTGCGAACGGACCTAAAGTTTGCACGAACGTTAGAACCCTATTAGTTACAATAAGTGCTAATTATAACGGCCAAAATGCATGTTATTGTCATAAAACAGGTTTGGGGACCCGGGTCCTGCCCCAGGGGACATGTATCAATGCAAAAAGAAGTTTTAAAAACTGACATTTTTTCGGGAACAGTCATTTTAATGATGCATAAAGTGAAAAGAAAAAAAAATGAAATATTCCTTTAAATATGGTATCTGGGGGGTGTCTAAAGTATGCCTGTGAAGTGGCATGTGTTTCCCGTGCACAAAATGACATTTGTAAAGGAAAAAAATAAGCCATTTAAAGCTGCTTGCGGCTTTAATGTCATGTCGCAGATGTCTGGATTAGATGACAACAGGGCAGAAGGGCAGATACAGGTAAGGTGGTTTAGTGTGCTACTGCTGTGCTATACTTACACAGCACGCACACACACACTAACTCCTGCAGATGGCTGAATTGGTAGAGATTAGAGAACAGCACTGAGAAGAATAAACTATCCCTGCCTATTTTTCCTCTTTCCCTACACTATTCCCCACACAGAAATGAATCACAAGCTGAATCGCGGCGGCCTTATTAAGTGTGGGGCGTATACTAAACCCCCTGAGCTATAATTGGCCACAGGCATCCTGCCTGTGGCCAATTATTGCTCTCCTCGCCGCTGGCTCTATGATTGGCCAAGCATGCAGGGTCACAGTGCATGCTTGGCCAATCATCAGCCAGCAATGCACTGCGACTGGCGCAGTGCATTGTGGACTGTTCGCATCACACAAATTTGATGCAAACGGCCTTTAGAGTTCTGGTTTTGATGAGCGGACGAACGGCCGATGTTCGATTCAAACATGGGTTCGAATCGAACACCGGGCCCATCCCTACTTCACAGCAGAACCGAACAAGGAATGGGGAAGAAAACGAGAAACAAGCTTGTTGAACGCGATACGACAAGTGGGGTAACAAATCCTACCCGTGACAGCGAGCAAAACTTTGAATGACAAACCACAAATAAGCAACCGCAATGTACTGTATTCGGAACAACAGACTCACAAACATGCAGTGAGCTGAAGAGTAGGCCCGGTGACGTAACGAATCACGCACTGAAACCGACAGAGAGCAAGGGAGAGTGGCCAGCTTAAATACCCACCAGGCTCCTGCCATAAATTCAGGCCACCATACTGGCCTTCTAATATATATATATATATATATATATATATATATATATATATATATAAAATATACACATATACTGTACATATATTTTTAAAAAACTATAATGTTAGTATCGTCTAAAACTTTTCTTAATACACAGGTAATAACAATGCTGGAAATACCTGAATACCTATGCTGTATATAATACTGATGGTTATTATCCAGGCTCATAGTTTTACATACTATAATGAAACTTGAGTTATGCTGAGAAAAGCAGAAATACCCTCCAGGTCAGCAATGTATTTTGAAAGAATAATAAAAAAAGTGTGTGCAGATCTTTTCCTGTATTTGTTATTTAGAAACCATAGCAGTGTTCTGTCTCAGTATTTTTTTTAAACAGCAGTAACTAGGAGGTCATGTCTTTACTGTAATCGTATGATCTATTTGAGTTTTGTAAGGAACATTACACCCTTGTATTTTAATAAGGATGGTACACACTGTGCAGTAAACCAAAAGTATAACTAAAGGCAAAACCTTTTTTTAGATTTGAATAGAGGGGTCAAGGGTTAGAACCACAGTCAGGTCTTTATTGTTGTCTGTGTCTCCATCTAGGAAATTCACTCTCTCTAATTGCCACTAGAACAGGAATAGTGGGGAGATATATGGGTACTATGACAATTGTCTTATGCCGCGTACACACGAGTGGATTTTCTGTCGGAAAAATCTTGGATGTTTTTTCCAAGGGAATTCCGTGTAAGCTTGGCTTGCATACACACGGTCACACAAAAGTTTGCTGAAATTTCGACCGTCAAGAACGCAGTGATGTACAACACTACGACGAGCCGAGAAAATTAAGTTCAATGCTTCCGAGCATGCGTCAAATTGTTTCCGAGCATGCGTAGGAATTTTGCGCGTTAGAATTGCTACAGACAATCGGAATTTCCGATCAAAACTTTTTCCAACCGAAAAATTGAGAACCTCCTCTCAATCTTTTGCTGGCGGGAATTCGGACAGCAAAAGTCCGATGGAGCATACACACAGTCACATTTTCTGACCAAAATCTATTTTGCTGCCCAAATTTCTGATCGTGTGTACGGAGCATAAGAGGGGCTTTAACTCACTTTCACTTCCTGTTAATTCTACAAAGCAGGAAGTGAAAGGAACTTTCCATAATGAGATGGCAAAAAAAAAAAAACCTTATATGGGTTTTAGCCCTCCCCTACTAAAGTCTTTAACAATAATTTAAATGAAGGTATTGTCATATAGGTCTGTTATTTGCTTTCTATACATCTAATCACTGCATCACTAGAGATACTCAATGGATGCTAATTAACATCTCTCCTTGTAAAAGTATTGGTAGTGACATCATCACTGAGATGTGCATAGTCACTCTGTGCAGAGAGCAGATCAGTGGGAGGACAACATCCGTTACCCATACTTATTTGTCATCTATTTGATCGTATGATGGTCCTGCATAAAAGAATAGCTCCTTCTTCTCTGTGTCCCCGCTACAGCATCAGATCTTGTGGATCACATGTTGCCACTTGTACGGCATGTACTTCGGTATTAGCCAGGAGTAAGCCATTCCTCCTTTGCCTCCTGACTAATACCGAAGTATGCGCCGTACAGGTGGCAACATGTGATCCACAAGATTTGATGCTGTAGCGGGGATGCAGGACCATCATAAGATCAAATAGATGACAAATAAGGGATAACGGATGTTGTCTCCACCCCTTCCTGTCATTTTCTGAAAGTAGTCTGTAGTGGGTGGGCTTTCTAGGCCCCTCCCACTGCTCTGCTCTCTGCACAGACTATGCACAGCACAGTGATGATGTCACTACCGACACTTTTACAAGGATAGATGTTAATTAGCATCCATTGAGTATCTCTAGTGATGCAGTGATTAGATGTATAGAAAGCAAATAACAGACCTTTTGGCTGCGGACTTTCTGCCCATATGTATATATATATATATATATATAAAACACAGGTGATGTTGTCATTTTCACTGTTAGTAATTTGCACAGTAGTTTTTAGACCAAGAAAAATCTAGAAAACAGGGCCTGGTGCTGCACCTAGAGGAGTGGGGTGTAGAAACACTGAGTTCTGTCCCTAAACTTTCACATTTAAAAGTAAAAAAAAAAAAAGGTAATTAGTAAAAGGGCAAACAGGAGCCAACAAGTGGAACAATAAACTTCAGACCAGGCAAGAGGAAATTAAAATTTGGCAAGTATGTCCACAAAATCTCTTATTCTTCGCTGTTATTATTCTAAAGCAGTGGCAGCCTCCTTGATTTGCTCCAGTTCCTTCAAACAGTGCAACATATCTGCACTCATTCTGCCAATAGTACATCGTGGAAGATCATGACCTAGTAGGAAGAGTAAAAAGTATTAAGGGAACAATGGTCACGTGGCTGAGGCCCTACATAGTGAGTTATGGTCAAGTTACTAGTCAAATTCAGGAAATACTTACCTACCCAGTCTATTGTTGCTTGCAACATGCTTGTCCTTCAGATACCTACACTACTAGAAGAAAAAGGAACAAGAGGGGGTTTAGCCAACCTGACGGACTATCTCGGTACCTGAACAAAATGTATTTCTATATACTAAGCAAGTTTTATAAATATCTTTTATTATCACAAATATAAATGGTGTATATAACATTAAAAAGATCATTGAATTCCAGATATGCATACAGACGCAATGGGTTAAATTGTTGATTCAAACATGCTGATCGATACTGGTTGACGCGTTTCGCTCGTGGCTTCTTCAGAACCAGAAAACAGCAGTTATAATATCTGTAGTGTATCATAGAAAAAACATGGGAGTTGCTTATGAGTGAGCCATTAGACTTTCTCAATTTCATACAATAACATACTCCTAACGGAATATATTTTCAATTGGCATTTCATTAACATATGCCTACCTTTCAATTTTATATTTCTTTAAAAAGATCCACCTATATGGTGGCTATGTAGTTTGGTGTTGTCACCTGAATCAAGTAGAATCCCTTGGGAATAGACAACCAGAAGATGACTTTCTGGGAATCTAAGTCCGACAAAGGTAGTAGCAAATGCTGGAAAAAAAAAAAGTATATTTTTATTATATATATTTTTAAATTAATTATTGTTTTTCATTTGGAGAGATAGTCTACTATATACTCACATCTAACACATCGATGCAGCTAGAAGATGAAGTCACCAAAGACACACCTCTAAGGAAATGGTATAAATAGGGAAAGCTGAAAGGGTACTTTCTGCCTAGAATCAATAAATAGCGGAGTTACCAAAAGGTCCATATGGGCTCAAATTTATATTAGTTATTAACAAACCACTCAATACCTGGTAAGGCATATAGAGAGTTCCCCTGCCTGAAACCAACAGCCTGAGGTCCGTGTTTATAACACCATCAAAGAAACATCAGACAAGCATTCTATGAGAAAGGACGAAAAGTTTTATGTAGTAATGCCAGTATTCCGATAGGTATATTCTAAGAGGGTCGCGTTTAACATAAGAACGAATATATACAGCCATGGCCAATAAATACCTGAGAATACACATGGAAAATTCCCCTGCCTGGGAAGGAGAGCCTAGGGTCTGGGGTAGTAATCCCAATAAACAGGACATCAGATAGATATTCTGTAAGAGTGAAAGAGAGGGTATATATAATATAATGACCAATGTCAATTAAATATTAGCCCATAAAAAGTCACTAAAAAAGCCAACCAAGATACTGCAACTAGCAGACAATCAGTCATATATAGATCAGAGGGTTACCTTTGAGTGAAATGTATAGTCAGATCAGCTTCCCAGCACTTCATCTGCAGTATACATCTGCAGGAGTGCTGGTTATATAATGTAAATTGGCGCCAATCTTGATGGAAGTGCCGCCCTCTAAGGCCAATTAGAGAATATTATCATCAGCTGGAGAAGAAGCTGACTAGGATATCCGGATGCGCACGCATGTCCCCCCGGGAGCCAGTGCGCATGCGCCAACAGTAGCGGCGTCCAACGCGCCTCACCACAAGGGCCCGGAATTCGCGGCCGCACGGCCAGTGATAGACTCGCGCATATGCAACAGACCAACTCCGGGACATAGGCAGCAAACCGCGCCTCACTAAAAAAGCCTGCAGATGGCGGCCGTAAGTGGAATAACAAAATAGCGCATGTGCCAAAGAGACAGATAGACTTTGGGATAGGAGCAGCAATTCCAAATCAATGCACAGCCCAAACATTCCACAAAGAGCTAATCAAATAAATGCCATGCAAAAGCCCAAAAATAGAGTCCCAGCCCCCAGATACATGCAAATACATTTCCAGGATCCCATAACACTGGGTATGGGCAGCAGCAATGCCAATAACAAGCAGCTGTGAAAATACATGTAAGGTATCAACTCTAATCAGTTAGCTATATAATATCTTTTAAAAAAATAAAAATATTAAGAATAAAAATAATTTTTTTTTTTTTCTATTTTTTCTTAATAAAAAAAAAAGGGGGGGGGGAATGGGGAAGATTCAGACAATGCTAAAGATCTAAAGGGGAAAGAGGCCCCTCCGACGCCTCCACCGCAATGCCTACTACCGAGGGGGGGATAGTAGATAAAAAATCGTTCCATCCCACTCGTTCTTAACCAAGCCAAAGGGGGTCATATCAAATTCTCATTTCCCAAGCAATCTTTGTCGGATTCAGAATTCCTCAGCTACATATAAAGGAAAAGATAGTTGATCTCTCGACGAGAATGCATATGAAATATGAAGAGAAAATCTTACTAATGACTCACTTCATGCGGTCTCCTCACGTATCCTGTACATCAAGCATATACATATTAAATAAAATACATAAACAAAAATACATATATACAAATATACAACAGTGCAGAGTACAAAATACATTATGCTTCATATTGTCACCAAAATCTACTATGTTCACAAACAAAAAGGACACCCTTGATCCACCCATACTTGGATCCATGGGCATCCGCAGAACTTTTTTCAGGGGGGGGGGGGCATCAATTTAATGTCACCCATGCTCTGACCCTTTTTCGACAATGTCATTATCACATTAGCATGGTCAGAGACTGCAGACGTAGTACAGGAGATGGCCAGAGACTGCGGACATGGCCCAAGAGACAGTCAGTGACTGCATACATGGCTCAAGAGACTGTAAGAGACTGCGGACATGGCACAAGAGATGACCAGAGACTGCGGACATGGCCCAAGAGACTGTCAGAGACTGCATACATGGCTCAAGAGACTATAAGAGACTGCGGACATGGCACAAGAGACTCTAAGAGACTGCATACATGTGGGGGCTGACAGAGAGAGACGGGGGTGACAGAGAGAGGGGGTGACAGAAAGAGACAGAGGGGATGACAGAAAGAGACAAAGGGGGGTGACAGAGAGAGACAGAGGGAGGTGACAGAGAGAGACAGAGGGGGAGACAGAGAGAGACAGAAGAGTGTAACAGAGAGAGACAGAGGGGGGTGACAGAGAGGGGTGATGGGGGTCAGAGAGAGGGACCCCCTAGCCCTGTCTGCAGTCCCGTAAGTGCCCCTATGTCCCAGTGGTGTGTGTAATGCTCAGTACGATACCTTGCATGCCACTAGGGTGCCCATGATGGCCAGCAGCTGGCAAGACCCGTTTTCATCCTGGGTGAGGACAGGAGGTGCTCTGTTACTTCCATCGGATCTATTATGTGACATGGAGCGGTCCATGGCTGCTTGCATTTCCTGCCCGTCCTTGTTCTCTGAACCCCCAGTCAGTCTGTCCTCCAGGCCTGGGAGCAGTGACGAGGTTTAAGGAGTCCAGGGGTTCCAGGCTCTGGGAGGCGCCGGGGACGTTGTACCCACTGTTCCTGGCGTCTTGCTGCTCTCCTTTCCCATGGCTTCCGTCTCCTAGACCACTCGCTTGCACTATGTAGACTGGGTGATGTCATCCTGCCCACCCCTTGAGGCCTTCGCTGTCGCGCTCCTCGCACCAGCTGTCACTGGCCCTGCTAAACTGTGTACAGGTGCGCAGAGGCGTATCTAGTGAAAATGGGGCCTATGGCAAACACTGACACTGCGCCCCTGTCAAAACATTTGAAACCCATCTTTCAGATACTGTGGACAGGACACGGTTAGATGCTGTTGACATGGTAGTTTCCTTTTCTGTCCCCCCTTCATATTACCATACCGTTCCACATCAGTCAGTGTCTGTCTTCTGTCCCGTTCACCTCTCCAGTCGGGCACTGTGCACATCAGTGTACTGTCTTCCTCTGCCGGGCCGGCTCCCCCCCCCCCCCCCCAGTAATGTGTCCTCCTGTGGCCTGTGCCTCCTCTCTGCACCGTTGCACCACTGCGTCACCGCCGAGAACGAGTGCCTTCCATTTAAAAATGGTGCCAGGTGGCGACATCACGTTACTGCACATGCGCTGCCTGGTCAAGCCTGTACTATCTTTCCTGAGCCCTGCAGGCTTTGGAATCATTGCATGTCTGGCCCACGGCTATCGCTGCCCGTAACAGGCTTTTACGGCAGAAAAGACCATACCTCCCAACTTTGAACTTCAGAATGAGGGACACATGAGGGAGGAAGCATCCGATGGCACGTGGCAAACGTGGATGTGGTCAAACTCTTAACAGTGAGGGGGGGGGGCTTAATGGGCCTGGCTAAACAAAACCCAGGTTTCCTTGTACCTCTAAAATATGCTTTGATTGCTGTGCCACAAGATAAAGTCTCACGGACACATGCAAACCCTAGCACTATAATAAAAAAAAAGAAAAATCTTCCATTACAAATGGTTTTGCATAAACTATGAAAGTGTGCATTACACAAAGTGTAGAAGGATTCAGGAATGCATTATGTACAGGGTAAGTGAAGTAAGGGAAAGTGGCGATCTGTGCGTGCAGGGTTACACAAGGCTGAAAAAAACCCTGGGGGGGGGGAACAGACAATTGCCCCTGACACTTTGCATCTTTGTCCCAGCCAGCGATATATGTCAACTTCTGGCTGAATTGGACCTGCAGCAGTGTGAACATCCAGGGATTGGTGAGCAAGCCCGCTGGATGTGCACTGTGCAGCTCCAATCAGAGACTTCACCTGTCAGATCCAAGCTGTGATGTCGGTTATGGGTGGGACTGCTACTCAGATCTGCCCCCTCTGTCAAACAACCAATATAATGAAAGAATTGCCCAGAGCTGTCAGTTTTTTTTTTTTTCCATTCAGCCTGCTGGTTGAATGAGAAAAATTGAATAGTGTGTACCCAATTAAATTTTCGGGTAAATGTCAGCTTTAATGTGTCCCCCACACCAGGGATGGGACTTGGCACAGAGCAAAGCATTCACCAGGTGCCTTACAGACAGATAGACAGACAGATTGCAGTTGAGTGCAGGGATGGTGTCAGCAATGGAGGCGCTCAGCTCTAGTATTTATCATTTACTTTGATCTGAATGGACGATGACAGGTTCTCTTTACTGGCAGTTACCCCTCTCAGATCCCCTGTAGGGGGCCCTGGAGCCCACACACTGGACAGATCCAATCTTCAGAGAGATATAGTATCTGCAATGAGAGATCCCACCAATACATACTGAGAGCTGAGGGGGAGGCCAGCCTGACACATCATTTCCCCCCCACCAGCACAGTGAGTAGATGGAACACACAGCATGTTGTACCCAGGAAGTGATAACCTCAGCACTAGTGATGGCACAATCACAAACCTCCCCAGAAAGCAGCTGACATGCTGGCACCTGTAGTCCCTCCTGTGAATGTCTGATACCCCACTGTCCTATCAGAGCTCAGCCTCCTCTCACTATACACTCACCTTACATTCATGTGCAGTGTTATCCCTGTGTATACTAACAGAAGCTGCTCATGCTGGAAAGGAGGGGGAGGGCCGGGGTTTAGATACAACGTTCTAGAGGGGAGGAGCTGCTGTGCTCTGTGAAAGGGAGGAATGGGGAAGTGTGGTGTGTGGGATGTGATAGGGAGGGGGAGGAGCAATACATGTAGTACCATGTGAGTTGGCTCTTTCATTACATTGGTTGTTTGACAGAGGGGGCAGGTCTGAGTAGCAGTCCAGCCCATACCCGACATCACATCTTGAATCTGACAGGTGATGTCTTTCATCGGAGTTGCACAGTGAACATCCAGCAGGCTTGCTGGCCAATACCTGGATGTGCTGGGTGTTCACACTGTTGCAGGTCCTATTCAGCCACAAGTTGGCATATAAGCAATATAATTATGCAGGACAAAACCTTGCTGCCCAGCCACTCAGCAGCGCCCACTACATATGGCGCCCATGGCACTTGCTGTATGTGCCATACCCCTGGATACGCCACTGCAGGTGCGGGCAGGGCCGGCCGCTGGCGCTAGGATAAAGATTGAGTGGGGAACTCCTGATACAATCCCTGATTCCAGGGGAGGGCACCCGCCCCCCCTTGCCCCTACCTGCGGACGCCCATGCTTGGATCCAATGTGTTGTTGACCAGAGTGGAAGAGGAATTACCCTAGATATAGAAGGAACAAAAGGAACTAATCCATTAACACATCACAGAAAGGGGCGAAAACTTAGAGAGTCATTTAAACCAGGGGCCCTTGTAGCGTTTAATTTAAAAATCCATCTGGCTTCACGCTGCAATAATTTACGGTCTATATTTCCACCTCTAGGGTCCTACTTTACTCGCTCTAGGGCTGTAAAGCAGACCATGGATGTATCATCTCTATGGTACATAGCTACGTGTCTCCCTATAGGGGTATAAAGTAGATTCTTTCTTATATAGTATATATGATCGTATATTCGCCTCCAGAAATTCCTGAAGGTTTTACCTATATAAAAAGCTCTGCATTTTCAGAAGGCTATATATACTATTCCTTTTGTTTGACAGTTAGCTGAGAATTTCATATTATATGTTTCACCATTGGGAAGTACAAAGTGAGGACCCTCCAGTATCCAGCCGCAGTAGTCACAATCATGACACCTCGACATTCCTGGGGGATCAATTTCCTGTTCGGTATGCCCCTGAAAGTGGGTATGCACTAGCCGATCTTTCAGGGACTGACATTTCTTATATGTGATTTGGGGGGCAGTACCAATATATTTGCTCACAATCCTGTCTCCCGTTAAGAGGTGCCAATGCCTGCCAATAATATTACGTATATCTTCATGATTGTTAGAGTATGTAGTAATTACTCGTGTAACGTTTTTT
Source organism: Lithobates sylvaticus (assembly GCA_028564925.1). Classification (NCBI taxonomy): domain Eukaryota; kingdom Metazoa; phylum Chordata; class Amphibia; order Anura; family Ranidae; genus Lithobates; species Lithobates sylvaticus. The sequence goes on along the minus strand of CM053029.1, from coordinate 328,476,902 downwards.
TGCTTTTTATTCTGTCGTTCTCCAAAAAGTAGGTCAGTTCTATCCTTGTTATTGTATGAAATTGAGAAAGTCTAATGGCTCACTCATAAGTAACTCCCATGTTTTTTCTATGATACACTACAGATATTATAACTGCTGTTTTCTGGTTCTGAAGAAGCCACGAGCGAAAAGCGTCAACCAGTATCGATCAGCATGTTTGAATCAACAATTTAACCCATTGCGTCTGTATGCATATCTGGAATTCAATGATCTTTTTAATGTTATATACACCATTTATATTTTGTAATAATAAAAGATATTTATAAAACTTGCTTAGTATATAGAAATACATTTTATTCAGGTACCGAGATAGTCCGTCAGGTTGGCTAAACCCCCTCTTGTTCCTTTTTCTTCACATATTCATTAGGATGAACCTACCTACTAGGAATGTACACACTGCAACTACTCTGTAATCTTGGCCCTGGTGCCTGGGTCTCCAAAACTCGGATACCTAGCAACACTGCCAGCTCTTTCCACCTCTTTCTTCTCCATGCTAATGTTAAGGCACTACATACTTTGGTAATGTGCGGAGTGGGTGTTTAGTTTGGACATCTAAACACTCGACATGTATACACATCTGAAGCAAGATCCCAAGAATACTTACTTGTGCAAACAAGAGACTCCCGTATACTTTCTTCCTCTTCTGGTTCTCTTTGGTCCTCACTGTGACTCGCGTCAGGGGATTTGACGTCCACAATGGCAATGTCTATGCTGTGTCCAGGAGTCAGATCCCATGGCTCCAAAGAAACATCCTTGGTGAGATGACCACACTCACTTTCCTCTAAAAAGAAACAATACACCATTCATTAAGCCACCCCAAGTCACATCTGTTTCTAGAATTAATTTTTCTACATTAGTTGACCAACCTTGCACTTGGTCTGATGTCAATGTTTGCTCCTGACTAGTGGACTCCACCATGCCGCACTGTTTTTTTTTTTCTGTGAAAAATGCATATAAAATGGAAAGTGATGGCATTTTCCAGAGGGCAAAAACATGACAAGTACCGACAATATAAAAGTCCTGCAGTTGCCCCCCACCCCTCTTGTCTCCTATGGGATACAGGAAATATGATGACCATCCTAGCAGACGTGACTCTGTGTGACTGGGAGCCCCGGGGCCTCTCCTATACCCATTTCTACACGGCTGCATTAATAGGCACTGATGAGCCAGGCAGCAACCATAAAGTGTTCTTTACCCCTTAAGTTCTGCCCTATGTCCATGGCCTTCGGCCCACCTAGAAACACCCCTGTCAGTGGCTAAATGAGTGTGTTTGAAGTTGGTACTTATGTTTTTTGAGGGTAAGATGGCCTTGTTGCCTCCCCTGTTGGGGCCCAAGCGATGGTAACCTCACTTCATCCCTTGTGTTGGTTTGGCTGGAGCCTCCTTTTTTGGTGCCTCCCTGTTGAAAGAAGAACAAACAATAAGTTCCAAAAAAAAAGGAATGTCCATAAACATGATCTTTGAAATCCCAAGTCATACAACGATTTTAGAATAGCTTATGTAGCACTAGCCCCCCAAGGAGCTGCTGGTTTTATTTGGGCTTACCGTTACCTCACCTGCTTGCATCTCCGTCTTGGGGATCCCATGGAAAGTAGCCCAAAGAATGTGAATTTCCAATACTTAGTCCCTTTTATGGTTATTTATTCAAAACAAAAGCAAAGTCTTTCAATAAAAGGGTCTCAGTTGCACTGTCTCAGGCCAGCCGGCCCTGAGACACAGGGTACATAGCTCCGCACTCCAGGCCAGGAGGGCCATAGGGTCTGGGTCAAGAGAGACCCAAACCAAAACAGGAAAACACAACCACCCTGCCAACCTGGCGTCGGTACCTTAGGTACCACCCCCCCTAAGCTACGTTTCTACTCTTGCCGGCGGTGACAGCGACACCTGCGGTCAAGGAGAACCCAGTGAAACCCAGCTGGACTGGTACAGAAACCAGTAATTTAGAGAAATTAGCCTGAAGCCCAACCGTGGCCTCCGGCAACTTAATTTTGAAAATAATAGTGTCTGCTTGTCAGGAGCCAGCGCTACATACTTCTCCTGCCCATTTAGACGATGTCCTCATCGTCTGGGAAGAAAGGAAAAAAATAAAGACTTTTCAGTCCTGAAAGTCTGGTACCTGAACTCGAAATTGGGATGGGGAATGGAAAGAAAGGGTAAAATGAACGTACAATATGTTTGAACTGTTTGACATAGAACCAGTTACATCACACATAACTCTAAACCACCCACTCTCCAGCGGCTTCACAGACGATCTCGGTGATTCCTGAAACAAAACACACAGACACAGGAAAACAAAACATATTAAGTGTACAATTATAGGAGGCAAAGTCCCATTTCCTTGTCAAAAGTATTTTATTTAAGTACAAGGAATGTATACAAGTAACATAGAAAGATTACAACACATTCAGCATAGGGAAGCTCGTTTGCTAGTGTTCAGATATACAATCATATACAGTGAAATGGGACAATATAAATAACTATAAGCAATAAAGCATGTGAAATGATGAGCGAAAAAAGGGAAGAATATAATAGTATATTTGTTCAAAAATAAAAAAATGTAATTATTATGTATTTATATAGACTGTTGTCTCATTTCATTTCTTAGACAAGGAAAGAGATTGTCATTTAGATAAAATATAGAGCTTCAAAATCATAAGGGAGGGTAGTACAAAGAAATAGTTATAAAGAGTGAGAAAGAAGGTGAGTAGGAAAAGGGGGGAAGAAGAGAGTATAGAAGCTAGAAGAGAAGAAGAGGGGAGTGCGCGAGGCTAGGTCGAGAGTCACCACTACAATCAGAATGAATCCAGGTTAATGATTATTAGTTATCATTTGAGTTACCATGGCAGCAGCACATTTTTGTCAAGGGTTGGCGTGGTATATGTAATCCAAGGTTGCCAAATCTTTTCAAAACTGGTGATCGTGTCCATTTCGATAGCTATCATCTTGGCATGGGTCATATAATAATTCATTTTGGCTTTTGTTTCATTTAGAACTAATGTTGGAGTTTTCCAAGCTTTTGCAAAAGTTTGTTTAGCTGCTGTGAAGAGTTGCACTAACAACTTAAATTGGGAATATGTTATGAATTCAGGCTTCAAATTGAGTAATGCCGTTGCTGGATCAACAGGAACTGTTTTACCAAGCAGTTTAGTTGCAATTATGAATATTTCCTTCCAAAATGTTTGTGCTAATGGACACGTCCACCAAATGTGAAAAAATGTGCCCAAATCTGAGCATCCTCGGAAGCATTGTTCCGGATAGTTTTGTACATATTTAGCCACTCTAGATGGAACCAAATACCACCTTGTCATCACTTTATAATTAGCTTCAACCGCTAATACATTAGGGGAAGCTGTTTTAACTGTGGACCATATTTGGTTCCAATCAGAAATATCTAGTGTACGCTCTAAGTCTTCTTCTCATTTCTGGACATAAGACAGACTATTTTTATTGGAATAGACCAGTAAGTGAGAATATAAGGTAGAAATTGTTCCTCTAGCGTGGGGATCCTTTTTACAAATGTTTTCAAAACTGGACATCTGTGCTAATTGGGGTGATGTGTTGACTAAGGGTGTGAAAATTTTTTTGATTTGGAAATATCACAATAATTCCGATTGTGGTAAACCAGATTTTTCACAAAGGGTGGTAAAAGGGATAAATGACGATGAGTGTATAAATTTATACAAATTTAGAACATTTCGGGATGTCCATTCTTTAAAAGATTTAGGGGACACCCATGCTGGATCGAAGGCAGGGTTTCTATAAAATGACAATAATGGATTGTGTAAAGATTGTAATTGATTGATCTTTTTGAATCTATCCCAAAGGGATATATAGTGTTTGGTAATAGGATTTTTTAGGTCTTTTCGGTCTTTAGATGAGATCCATAATAAATTGGATATTGGAATAGGATCACATTCCGTGGCTTCAATTGATACCCATAATGGGGTTTCTTCATATGTATGGTATTTAGCAAGACTCGCTATATGTGCAGCTCTATAGTAATATGCAAAATTGGGACAGCCTAGGCCTCCGTTAAGCTTGGGGAGATATAATGTGTGCAATTGTATTCTTGGTTTGGATGCTCCCCATATAAATGACGACACTTTCCTTTGTATTATTCTTAAATGATAAGCTGGGATCGGTATTGGTAGTACTCTAAATATATAAAGTAGTTTCGGTAATATCGTCATTTTTACAGAGTTGATTCTTCCGAACCATGACAATGGAAGATGAGACCATGAATTCATTAAGTTAAAGAGCTTTTTTAACAGTGGGGGATAGTTAATTTTAAATAGGTCCTCTAAAGATGCTGTTAGATGAACTCCTAAATATGGGATTGATCTGTCTGACCAAGTAAAAGGGAGGCAAATTTTTGCTGAGTTCAGTTGGAAAGAGATACATTTAGTGCTTGGCATTTTTTGGGATTTAAATATAATCCAGAGATTTTGGCAAATACATCAAGAGTAGGAATGAGGTTTGGGCCTAATACTTGTGGAGAGGAAAGAAATAGGAGTATATCATCTGCGAAAAGACAAAGTTTGTGTTGATAACCTCCTATTTCAATTCCAGTTATGTTGGAATTTGTTCTAATTGCTTGTGCAAGCGGCTCTATTAGTAGGGCAAATAATAAAGGAGATAGTGGACAGCCTTGTCTCGTGCCTCTTTCTATGTTGAAAAAATTGGATTTGTACCCAGCATATTTTACGTAAGCTTTTGGTTCATTATATAATGCCATAATCCAATTTGTAAAGTTTGGGCCAAACCCACATTTCTGTAGTGTATAATTCAAGTATGGCCATGATATAGAGTCAAACGCTTTTTTGATGTCAAGTGAGAGAAAGCAAGCAGGAATACGGCGTTTTTTGGCTATATGTGCTAGAAGGGTCGCTCTACGTACGTTATCACTAGCCTGTCGGGAGGGTATGAAGCCTACTTGGTCTCTATGCACAAGGGTACCAATGATTTTATTCAGACGAGATGCTAGAAGTTTTGCTAATATTTTAATGTCTATATTTAACATTGAAATGGGGCGAAAATTTGAGCATAAAGTATCATCTGATTGGGGTTTAGGTATCATACAAATGATAGCTAATAGAGATTCAGGTCTAAAAGATTTGTTTTTGAATAAGTCATTGAAAGCTTCTGCGAGTAAGGGGGAGAAACAATCCGAAAAAGTACGATAATAGAGGGCCGAGAAACCATCTGGACCAGGTCTTTTGTTAATTTTTTGTGATTTAATAGCTCCTGCTACCTCGTTTCCGGTGATGGGTTTTTCTAGTGACATCATTTGGGGCTCAGTCATTTGGGGTAAGTTAATATTTGAGAAAAAGGAATCAGCTGTATCAATATTAAATGTATTAGATTTTATATATAGGGTTTTCAGATAAGAGCTGAATTTTTGTACAATTTTAAGGGAATTGTTGGTGTACGTATTGTCTGCTATTTTAAGACTAATAGGTTTAAAGGATTTATTAATAGAATTTAATGCCCTTGATAAATATGTACTTGGTTTGTTAGAATTCTTATAGAATGCATGTTTGGTTCTCCGTAGTGATTTATCCGCTGATTCGGTTAGAAAAAGGTTGAATTCCAATCGTGCTTTTTCTAAACGAGTTTTTGCCTTAGGGGTAGGATTATTTTGAAAAGCTAAAAATGATGAGTTGAACTCTGTTTCTAGTTGTCGCATAAGCAATATTCGTTCACGTTTAAGTATTCCTGACTGTCGCTGGATAACTCCTCTTAAGACAGGTTTGTGGGCCTCCCATAGTGTAAGAGAAGAAATGTCAGTACTAGTGTTATTTGTTAAGTATTCTTTTAGAGCCTGTTGGATCGTGAGGCAGTGAGAGGGATGTTTAAGCAATATGTCAGGTAGATACCATGTAGGGTCACGCCCCTTGGGCATAATAGAAGCCACTGAAGTAAAGAGAGCATTATGGTCAGACCAAGATATGGGGATAATGTTGGATGTGATTATTTCAGGTACCATCCCTGTTGTTATAAAAATGTGATCTATGCGACTAAACGATTGGTGGGGGTTTGAGAAAGATGTGTAATTTCTTCTTGTTGGGTTAGATTCTCTCCAAGAGTCAATCAAATTGTGTCTAGAGAGGAGTTGGGATAAAGATTTTTTGTTCTGAGAGTGTAAAGAGGTGTAGGGGGTTTTGTCCAGAAATGGGAAGACAACCTGATTGGAGTCTCCACATACAAAGATTGATCCCATTTTATGGGTTTTTATGACTTGGAATAGATGTGATAAAAAGGGTAAAGGTTGATAATTTGGAGCATAGTAAGAGACCACAGTTACTGCTGTGTCCATAATATATCCTGTTAGGATTAGGTAACGGCCTTCCGGATCTTTTATTTCTGAGTGTTTAGTGAATGGAGTGGTATGGTGGAATGTGATGAGAGTACCACGTTTTTTTGTTAGTGCTGAGGCTGTGTATACTTGTGGATATGAAGTATTGAAAAATTTGGGAGTTGAGGTTGGGGTAAAATGGGTTTCTTGTAGACATACTATGTGCGCTTCTTTAGCTCTAAATGATCGAAAGGCTTTTATACGTTTTTGTGGCACATTGAGACCCTGTACATTTAAGGATAAAATATTTAAAGGAGCCATGGCTGCTGAAACAACAATCTATACTTACTAGTTGTCAAGGTGCAGTGACTATTCGGCCTAGCCTTCGCGGACATGAAGAAAAGGAAAAGGTATCCAGAAGTAGGGTGGATTAACTTAGAAAGAGTGTAAAATATAGTAGAAGTCATAAAGCAATTAAATATTATGTAAGAATAAAAAGATTGGAGAAGTACCCGTATTGGGGTTAGAAACCCCCCAACAGGGGACAGAAGACCTTCGTCAGATCCCCACAATTTCTTATGGGGAACTGAGGAAAGCCAGGTGAGGCACATGTTAAACCTGTGTATGGTGAATCCGCCTTAAAAAAAAAAAAAAAAAAAAACAGTGGTTCATTTCAAGAAAATAAGTTTTGTCATTATAAAATTATAGGGAAGTGTGTCCTCTTAATGTAGGTTTGTTGAGGACTAATATTATTTTGTGGGATATACGTCCTAGGATATATAAATATACACATATATATATTACTATAATTCAATTTATATATATATATAAAAAAGGGGGGGAATGACTAAGGATTATAAATAATTGTTTGTTGTTGAGATCATTTATGTTGAAGAAGAAACAACTAATAAAAATAAAAATAAACATAAGAATAAATTAAAAATAGGGAATAAGAGGACCAGTCTACCCATAGTGAGGATATAACGAGAAAAATAAACTAAATTGTGGGGCAAACGCGGTCCAGAAAAGAAAATATTATGTTTAAATTATAGAGTGATACATTGAAGTATCATTTTAGAAATGATTCTCAACAAGGGTGGTTGCTCAACAATTGTAGCTAAAAGTGCTACAAAAAAAAAAAATAAAGTAATCAGCCCAACTACTAAAGGTAACCATTCAGACTAGTAATGAGTGGGAGATAAAAAAAATTAAAAAATGAAAGTATTCACTTATTAGTAATTTTATTTCATTACTAAGAAGTAATTAGATTTAAAGAATCAAATACAAAAATATAGAAAATAAACGTATCCATTAAATTTGGACATTTAATGATAGGGTATAATTTATCTTATCTTTTTTTTTTTTTTTTATATTTCTGTTATCTCAGTAATTTCTGTTACCTGTTTAACCAAGAAAGATAATTTGCAGTATTTTAGGGAATAAATCCAGTAATTCAATTTCATTACTGTTTTCCCATAAAGTATGTAGCCCAACTACTGATTTTAACCATTCATGTTAAAAATAATTGGGAGAAGATAAAAAATAAAAATAAAAAATGAGAAAAAATATAAAGTGAAAATATTTACTTCTCTGTAATTTTATTTTATCACTAAGAAGTAATTAGATTAAAAAAAAAAAAAAAAAATATATATATAAAAATGCAAAAATATAGAAAGAAAACTTGTCCTTTTAATATGGACAATTAGTGCTAGGGAATAATTTTACATTTTAAAATTACAGTTTTCCTAGTAATTTCCGTTTACTGGTTAACCAAAATCGATATTTTCGCTATAGTTTAGAAAATAAATTCAGTAATTAATTTTCATTACTGTGTTTCCATATAGCTTAGCATCAGTCGGAGTCAATTAGGCACAGTTCCTAGGGATGCATCATTAGTCCATGACGTTATCTTGTCCTTGGTGTGAGGGTACGAATCTTCCTCTTTTGTGTGTATGGTGGTTGCCGTTTCTTGTTTCAGATTGGGATGTGTTCCGGAGGGAAGAGGCAGATGCTGATCTTCTTCTTGAAGTAGAGGTTGAAGGTGTCCCTTCAATCAGGTTGAGGTCTTGGAGTGCTTGATGAAGTTCGTCAGGGGTTCTGCAAGAGAATCTGGTCCCTTGATGGGTGAAACGAAGGGAGAATGGGAAGCCCCATTGGTATTTGATGTTATGATTTTGGAGTTCGAATAAATGGGGTTTCATTGCCCGCCGTTTGGATATTGTTAATTGGGATAGGTCTGCAAAAAGCTGAAAATTGTGACCTTGAAAGGATAAATTGTTCTTTTCTCTTGCTGCTTCTAGAAGTTGTTCTTTCGTTCGGTAAAAGTGAAATTTTGCAATAATATCTCTAGGGGGGCCATCAGCTTTTTTGGATGTAAGAGCTCTATGTATTCTGTCCATCTCCAACCTTTCAATGGGTATTGCTGGTTGTAGCTCCTGACAGAGTGCTGTTATAGTTGATTGCAGGTCTGTGATTGACTCAGGTAAGCCTCTGAAGTGCAGATTAGACCTTCTGGCGTGATTCTCAAAATCTTCGAGTCTGTTCTGCAGAGTGATATTTTCCTCTTTGAGGTTTTCCAATTCTGTGAAAACTTCTTGTGTATTTATTTCAAAATCTTCTACTTTCATTTCTAATGTTTCAGTTCGTTGTCCCAGCTCTCTAATTTCTTTAATAAGATTGTTAGTAATTTGCTCTGAGGTTTGTTGTAATGCTTTATGAAGCATTCTTTCAAATTGCTTCAAAATGCTGGATGGGATAGTAGAGTCTGTTTGTGAGGTATTTTGCATGTTTAAATTGGTTTCAGAGTCAGATTCAGAGTCCCCTGAGGAGATAATTTTTGTCTGTTTTAGTTTAGTTTTCTGGTCTGAGGTAAAAGCACCTGAGGTGAAATTGCCTGAGGGGAGCGGGGCCTTCTTCACTATACGTTTCCCCTGAGCGCTGTTATGGGGGTTGATTTTAGATTTGTTCCTGGCACCACCTAACACCATTTTGATGTGTAAATGTTCCCCTCACCTCACAGGAGGATAAGACGTAGATGTGGAAAGATTCCGTGTCCGTGAGTCGTCTTTATATCGCGGTTTATTCCCCTCACAGAGCAGAGCTCTAGCCAGACATTACCGCCTTGCTAGCCTCCGCACCCAGGCAAAGTCCCATTTCCAACAGAGAATGTGTCTAAGTGCAATTGTTTCTCCTTTGAATTCACACTGAAGAAGAAAAGAAAAAAACAGTCACTGTGATCCCATTACCAATAAAACCGGGGGTCTGGCAAAGTTAGCGTTTTCCCCTTAGCATCCACAGTGGTTATGAAGTATATCACGTCTTCTTTTCCCGGTCGGCAAATAACAACTTAGTCTGAGTATATGTGTCTCCCGAAGCTCCAGTGCTGAAGACACCTCGTGAAACGTTCATACATACTGTGAGAGTATCCTGGCTTCCTAAAAGGCTTTGGTACCTTAAGATAGTCCCATACATCACTGGCATATCAATGTTCCCTGTTTTGTTCAATTTCTTGCATCACCTCTTTTGGAACCTATGGGAACTCCAATCCATATTCTATAGCCACCCGCTTGTTCAGCAGCCACTGTGATCGTGCGAGTCTAGGCAGAGCTTGGGCACTTCAATCCCCAGAAGGCACACAAGAATTAGGTGACTTCTGTACAATGGCATAAGAGGGCAATTTCTTTGGCCCAGACAAACTGTTATTTTTAGGCAAAGTCTCGCTAATGATTGTAGGGGTTCCTGCCCGAGGCGATGCACTCCCCGAATTTAAGGCCAGCCAGCCAGACACATTAAATGTTGCAGCAACATCATCGGCATTTGCCCACAACATCTCCTGGGACATGGTCTTGAACAAGTCATCATCCCTGATAAGTCAGACAGGGAATCTATTTCAGAGTCCTGCAACTCATCTGCCAGCAAATATCTACACACAGTCCCACTAATTACAATTCTCCCAGAGTTCTCACCCATATCTGTAGTGGATTCCATGGGAGCGATCACTTTCCCCCTATCCGATCCAGGCAAGTTCTGAGGTAGGCCCCGACCGCGGCTGCAGGAGGCCTTCACATATCCCACTTTCTTGTGAGCAGGTGTAGGGAATTTAGTGGTAGTGTCTGTGATGTCCGGAGTGGCTCCTCCGGTGGTAGTAGCAGCACCATCTCCCTCAGGAACACTGGCTGTAGCAGTCGGTCTCGAAGATGCAGGCCTCGCCATAGGAGTGAATGTAGCGGATTCCTCTGTGGCAATGCCTGTGGCCAAATCCATCCGGTAGGCACGAGGTGGCACGGTGGGTTGCTCCAATGCGAACAGGTATTCCCTGCATTGTAGGCATCGTACAAACAGCCGGAGGTTTGCGACCAGTCCCTCGCACTTGTTGCAGAGCATGCCCAAGGCCTCGACATCTCCTGTGGTGTACAGTACAAAATGCCCCTGCGGTCTCAGGCGAATCCCTGTATCAGTAAGCAGAGTCCCAGGCAGTCTCACACTTATGGCATTGCCCACAGAGAACATCCTGGGTCCCATGATTGACAGTGTTCCTGGTATCCAGAACATTTCTCTTTAGCAAAGAAAATCAACTCTTCCTTCTCTTCCCCTCGACACAGACATGCGGTGCCTCATGCAGCAAGAAGACAGGCAAGACTCCTCCCACTGGTTCCTCCGGTCACGCAACTCGCTGGATTTTCTTTGTTCCGCCCACAGTCTACGCACCAAGCAGTGGCCCGCAATCAATTTCTTGTAATAAAGCATGGCGCAGTCCAAAACCCTCTACCATGTAAATTTCCAACAGACAGTCACTTTTAGTTGCGAGAGGTAACGGCAAATCCCGGACTCGAGCCCCCACATGGTGCACTAACCCCGAAGGAGCTGCTGGTTTTATTTGGGCTTACCGTTACCTCACCTGCTTGTATCTCGTTTTGGGAATCCCGTGGAAAGTGGCCCAAAGAATGCGAATTTCCAATACTTAGTCCTTTTTATGGTTATTTATTAAAAACAAAAGAAAAGTCTTTCAATAAAAGGGTCAGAGGGTTAAGGATGAGTTAAGGCACCTGGTACTGCGGGATTAAGATCTCTTTTTAGATCCAGAAAGCAATGGTTCCACTTATTAGATCCAGCCACCACCGGATAAGCCCCTCTCACTGGACCTAGCAGCCGGTGGGGTATTTAACACAGTCTCTGCCACAGACTTGTGAATTTGAACTTAAGCATCACTGAGAGATTTAAGAATACTTCCATACAATACCAGTCTCTTTCAGCCGAATCGGCGGTACTGTAGGTATAGTGATCCGGGTTGCGTCCTTCAACTGAGTCACCAGGCTCCTCCAGAGATACCAGCCTTGCGGACGGTCTTCTCCTGGAAGAGTCCTCCCCTGGGTCCTTCAGTTTCTGGGCCTCTCTCTTCAGATGAGACGGCACCGGACCATCCCAGGATCAATAGGCTCCCAAGCCGGCAATACCCGGAAGTAACTCCAGGAGCGATGTCGCCGGCCAGAGCGGGAACGAGGACCGCTGCGGGGGTCTAAGGTAAGTAATACATGATGATGCCTTTGTCTTGCAGGTTTTTTTTTTTTTTTTTTTTTTGCTAGGGTTTACAACCACTTTAAGTTCTTTGTATTTGGATGGCAGATAGCATGTCTAATTTAATTAGATTTTTTTTTCTGCACAATAAAAAAATTGTGTAGAATAATACTTGGATATGTGTTTTACTTCAAATGACAGTAAAATTAACAAGGGACACCAACATAGTTGCACCTTTGATCTTAAAAACTACGGGATAGTGGTATTGTGGTAACTTGCCCAAAAAAACAAACAACAAGCATTATGATAATATTCTTGATATCACTATAAAAAAAATGCCTTTTAAAATACGTGTGCCATATCACCGGCAAAGTAGCTTCATTATTATGCCATTAAAAAAGAAGAGAATGTGCCCTGCATTTCGACATATCATAATTTGCGAATGTTAATTCTCCATTACGAGCACTAGTTTACAAGACCGACCGCTTCCGGTTCATTCCTTGCTTCTGATCATGTGTGTTTGTATTTTCGACTTTTGTGTGATGAATTTGTGTACTGTACTAACCATATGAAAATCATATGTCAAACTGTTGTCCTCCGAAAATGTATTAGCCTGTCATCCAACATTTGTTGGCTAGTTGTCAAAAGGAGCATACTAACGGTAAGATTTTAGGACAACAGTCTGTCAACAGACAATCCCCTGCCAACAATCGTATCGCGTGTACAAGGCTTTACTTACAAACTAAGAAATGTTGCTTTGAATACGATTATTTCTTAGCAGTTTCAGAGAATCAAGGCCGTCTACACATGGAAATACCAGTTTTATAAACAAAAAAAAAAAGGTCTTGTGTATGTAGCGCTACCCCCAGTTAAGAGAGCCGCTGGTTTGTTTTGGGTCCCTGAGTACAGCTCCACCAACCCCCCGGCAATTTGCTCTACCCGCTCTGGCACAGTTAGTCAAGGGGTATGTATCTATGCACATATAAACATCACTTATACTCTAAGTGTAATGGGTATGAACTCACAAGCAGACTGCTGAAATAAGAATAACTGGCTTTACTTTGTCAGTAAGGAAAAGAAATACAATACTTTAGCAGGTCCCTGCAATATGCACTTTAACATGTACACACATATGTATCAAACTAGCAATGGGGAGACGGAGCGCCAAGTGTAGCGACCGTCTGCTATGCACCCCTGAGGTGCAATAAATCTATCTGCGCCTACCTAACGGACCAGGCCTGATCCCTAGTAATAGAGCTCAGTCCTTGAGTAAGTACAGTATTCTTCACTGGCAATAGATCTGTAGAGGTGGTGCACATGTAGCTTTAAATGGTATACTTGTAATCCACAAAAAGTAACATCTGCTGCTCTGAGGTAAATTGTGCCTTGGCAGTTCAATAGGCAAGAGAGTGTGTGTATCAATGTAGGATGAGCCTTTCAGCTCTCTCACCAATCCTGGGGTACCGTCCTCAGCTCCGGTCCCTCCAATGGCGGCTCCGGTCTCCTCAGTCACAGCCCCTGCGCTCCGGTCCTCAGCTCCGACCGACCGACTGTAGGGAAGAGTCTCCGCTCCGCTGCTGCTGACTCTGAGGGATGAGAGTCTCACTCCATCTGCTGCAAGGCCCAGGCTTCAGGCCTTCAGCAGCCCCGGTCCGCACGGGTGTCTCCTCAGGAACAAGTCTCCGCGTCACACGCTCCGTCAGGAGAGGGAGACCAGTCAGGTCAGGTCTCAGAAGAGGAAGTGTCAGAAGAGAAAGAGGCGGTCTCTCCTCCTCCTTTTTATAACCTCCCCCAGCAGCCTCTCGGGCGGAAACAAGCAGCCCGGGAGCCTGGGGAATCATGGGGGATGTAGTCTCTTCCCCTAAAAGGGGTACGACCCCGCTACACACTCCCCCCACTTTGAATCTTTGGTCCCCAAAGACAGTGTTCAAACTACAAACTTTCTCGGGAACAATACTTTCACATAATTTGAACAGGGGAGCTTCCCACCAATTGGCATAAGATGGGGAGCTGTCCTGTCTACAGGTCACTTCAGTGTGGGCGACCTGTTTAACTGTGCCAGAGAGTGAGCTGGGGTTGCCCTCCACCAAATGGACAGTGGATGGGTCAGGGCTTTCAGCACTTCTCCTTGCTGTGGTAACAGAGTCCTCTGAACTTTCTCCCATCTTGGGGTAGGTTAACTTCTTGGGAGGCTTCACAACTCTGCGAGCTCTCTGTTCTCTTGGGACTTCTTCAGGAACACATTCCGGCAACATCTCTGGTTCTGGAACATCTACTTCTTCTTCTGAGTAGAGACCAGGGATATCTTCCCAGCACTCAGGCACAACACTGAATGGCACAAACTCTGTGGCTTCTGGGTTCAATGTTCCATCTTCCACATCTTCAGTAGGTGGAAGATCTATGGCAGAATTTCCTGGGGTTGAGGAAGGCCATAGCCATTCAAGTTCTCCTCTCTCTTCCTCTGGTTGGGGGTCCTGTCCACCCCTAGCCTGGGATGTCTGAGACCTAGTATTAGGCCTGGGGGTATCCAGAATGGAAACAGATTCAGGTACGTCTCTTGCTGGAGGCATTCTGACTGCTTCAGTGAGTGGGAGCAAGTGATTCCTATGCCAGGTCTTCAAAGGCCCCACTCTCCCTTCTGGCTTCAACTTGTAGACAGGCAATCCTGGAAGTTTCCTACAGATGACATATGGCTCTGATCTCCATCTATCAGCAATCTTGTGTTTTCCAGGGATCCCTAGATTGCGTAACAGTACACGGTCCCCAGGCTGTAGGTCCTGTACTCTAACTTTCAGGTCAAAGTTCCTCTTATTTCGGGCCCCCCTCTGGTCGGAGGCCGCTTGAGCTTTCTCATAAGCTATCTTCAAACTGTGCCTCAGTCTGTCCACATATCCTTTGTGGGAGGCAGCCGAGGCATGGTCTAAAGAAATGCCGAAGGCCAAATCCACTGGCAATCTTGCTTCTCTCCCAAACATAAGTCGGTAAGGAGAGAAACCTGTCACATCACTTGTGGTGCAGTTGTAGGCATGCACCAGAGCTGATATGTGTTGACTCCAATGTTGCTTCTTCTCTGTTTCCAAAGTTCCCAACATGTTCAATAGGGTCCTGTTGAACCTTTCAGGCTGGGCATCACCTTGAGGGTGATATGGTGTGGTTCTAGTCTTCTCTACTCCCAGAGAATCTAGTAACTTCCTGATCAGGCGACTCTCAAAGTCCCTTCCTTGGTCTGAATGGATTCTCTGTGGCAGTCCATAGTGAACAAAGTACTTCTCCAGAAGTACCTTGGCTACTGTAGAGGCCTTCTGGTCCCTGGTTGGGAAAGCCTGAGCGTAACGGGTGAAATGGTCGGTTACCACCAGAACATTTCCCAATCCACTCAAATCGGGTTCAAGGCAGAGAAAATCAATGCATACCAGATCCATTGGGCCTTGACTCTGTAGGTGGCCCATTGGGGCAGCTTGATGGGGTAAAGTCTTTCTCTGAATGCATCTTGCACAGGAATGGCAATACTCCTCCACTTCGGCCCTCATGCAGGGCCAATAAAACCGGTCTCTGACAAGTTGGAAGGTTCTCTCTGCTCCCAAGTGACCATGCTGGTCATGTAAGGCAATCAGCACAGTCTCTCGATGCTTTTCTGGGAGAAACAACTGCCACTTGTCTTCTGGGCCATCAGAGGGGCCCCTTCGGTAGACTACCCCCTGATGCACCTGTAACTTGTCCAACTCTCTCCTCAGTAGGCGAGCTTCTTTAGAAGGGTGAAGGCGAAGTCCCTCTGGACTCTTGTCTTCCAGGGCTTCCAGGACCAATTTCCCCATGGGTCTTCCAATTGGTCACACCTTAGCTCCTTCTTGGACAGCTTCGGTAGGCACTCTTCCTCTAGTTGAGTTACCCCACAGTAACACTTTGGGACTCCCACTGTGGTAACTCCTACCTCTTCAGCTCTGGATCCTCCTCTGGCTTGGAGTTCAGCCCCCTGACAAAGGGCTCGCACTCCATCTGGTGCCACTTGAGTCCAGTCTTCCCAGTCATCGACCATGACATGGGATCTTCGGGACAGGGCATCTGCATCCCTATTTCCAGCCCCTGGTCTGTACTTGAGGCTGAAATTGAATCCAGACAACGCCGCCAACCATCTGTGTCCAGTTGCATCCAGCTTGGCGGTGGTGAATAGATAGGTCAAGGGGTTGTTATCTGTCTTTACAGTAAACTCGCCCCATACAGATAGTCTCTCAGTTTGTCAACAACTGCCCACTTGAGGGCTAAGAACTCCAACTTGTGGGTGGGATAGTTCTTCTCGGAGGGGGTCAGGCTCCGGCTCACATAGGCCACTGGTCGTAGCTGGTCTTCGTACTCCTGGTAGAGTACTCCACCTAGGCCCTCATGGCTGGCATCAACATGTAGCTCATATGGTCTAGTGGGGTCAGCGTAGGCCAAAACTGGGGCTGTGGTGAGACTCCTCTTCAAGGTTCTGAAAGCCTCTTCACACCTTGAATTCCACTGGTCTTTGACCGACTCACCGGGCCTCCTAGGCCCCAATCCATCTTCCTCTCCTTCTGTCTTAAGCAGTTCGTTCAGGGGTTTTGCAATGCGGGCAAACCCATCCACAAACCTGCGGTA
The DNA here is from genome assembly GCA_028564925.1 of Lithobates sylvaticus. Lineage (NCBI taxonomy): Eukaryota > Metazoa > Chordata > Amphibia > Anura > Ranidae > Lithobates > Lithobates sylvaticus. The sequence continues at coordinate 328,460,437 of CM053029.1, read as the reverse complement.
GTAGGAGCAGAACCCCAAGAAAGACCGGAGTTCTGTAACTGTTGTGGGTCTTGGCCACGAAGTAACTGCCTCCAACTTCTCAGGGTCTGTAGCCACTCCTTTTTCAGACACTATGTGTCCCAGATAGTTCACAGAAGACTGATAGAACCGACACTTCTCAGGAGAAAGTTTGAGTCCCTCTTCACTGAGCCTCTTCAGTACTTTCTCCAATCTGGCTTCATGTTCTTCCAAAGTCTTTCCAAAGACAATGACATCGTCCAGGTACACAAGGACTTCTATGAGGTTCATGTCTCCAACTGTCCTTTCCATAAGGCGTTGAAACGTAGCAGGAGCTCCAGATAGGCCCTGGGGCATCCTGTTGAACTCAAAGAATCCCACTGGGGTTATGAAGGCAGTCTTTTCTCTATCTTCTGGATGCATGGGGATTTGATAGTACCCACTCTTGAGGTCCATCACACTGAACCACTTAGCCCCAGATAAACTCTGCAAGGCATCTTCTATCCTTGGCGTGGTGTACTGGTCAGGAATGGTCCTCCTGTTGAGAGTTCTGTAGTCAATGCAGAGCCTCAATGACCCATTCTTCTTCCTGACTACCACAATTGGGGAGGCATAGGGGCTTCTGGACTCCCGAATCACTCCCGTCTTCTTCAGTTCCGCAAGCTGCTCCCTCAGATCCTCCAGATCTGCTACCGGGACTCGCCTCACTCTCTCTCTGAATGGCTTGTCCTCTTGCATGCGGATTCGGTGGGTGGCACTCCTCGCACACCCCACATCAAACTCATCTTTAGAGAAAATATTCTCCCATCTGGTCAGCTGGGCCTTGGCTCTCTCTTCCAAGCTCCAGGTAGGTTAGGGTTTTCCATGGAGAGTTTCTTCCAAACATCTTCTCCTTCACCCGTCCCCTTCACTTCTGACCAGCCAACTGGGACAGCAGGGCTCACCTGTCCCAGCAGCATCCTGGCAGGGATCTCCACGGGCCACTCCGTGGGGTTCCTCACACTGACAGGGACTCTTCCTCTAGCCTTCTTCAGGTCCTTCAGTGAAATTACTTCTGGTATCACCTCCAGACCTGAGTGACCCTCCATTGGGTCGGGTTCCAACATTACGAAGGGGCCAGGCTGCTCCCAAGTGAGTTTCACCGTGGCTCTCATGCAGGTCACCTCTCCAGGCTGTAACACTGCTCCTTCTTTTCCAAGCCTCCATACCCTTCCTATCCCCTCACTTGGGGTCTTCTGCTCTAGGACCAACCGCTGGTAGGCTGCCTTCAGCATGGGATGGATCTTGGGGGCTGAAAGATTCTCTTTCTTCACCAGGGGGTCAGAAGCCTTCTGACTAGGTCCGTGTTCGTCCCTATGATCAGGGAAGTCTTGCTGGTTCCTGGTGGGCGGGGACACACCACTGCTAAGGTGTCAAACACTTCAGTCTTCCCAGCTACGGATGGGTCAAAGGTCAACCGTATGGGTAGGTATCCATCATAGGGGAAACTCTGGGTTCCCAATCCCCTTATCTCCAACTCTTCTATCTTCTGTATTGGCAGATGGCTCAGGTATCTGTCATAGAAGTCCCTATACAATAGGGTCACTTGTGCTCCAGTGTCTAGGAGGGCCTTTGTGTACACTCCTTCCACCTGGATGGGTACAGTAGGGGATGGACCAACTAGCTTTTCTGGGTAAGGCCGAGTTGATGCTGTCCTCTTCTGCGGACTCTTTTCCTTTTTACTTGATCTGCACTTGCTCCTTTCTTGAGCCTGGTATGCATTAATTTTCCCCCTCTTACTGGGAGTGTGAACCCGTTGAGGGACATTGTTATCTCTCACTTTTGGGGGTTCTCGTCTAGGAGTACTGTATTCCTTCCGAGGGGTCTTGCCCCCTTTCTCTGGAGTGTACCTCGGTTGAGGATCCCTGGGTTCCTTCCGAGGGGTTTGATCTCCTCTTCTCTTTCCGTTATTCTTCTTGGAGCTCACTGACGGTGATGGGCACCCGGTTGACTCCTTCACCGGGGCCCTTTGGCGTTTCCCGCCGGCTGGCGGCTTTCTGTTTTCTTCTTCTTGGGACTGGCACATACAGCTGCAATATGACCAATTCCTCCACAATTAAAGCAGATCATCTCACCGTAGTCAGGTGGGGATGCTGGTGCTGAAACAGCTGGAAACAATTCCCTCCTGCTTGTTTCTTTCTTGGGACTGGGCGTCTCTTTCGCCACTAGTGACGTCAGTATCTCCATCATCTGGGACATCTGCAACTTCAGGGCATCTACCTCTGTCTCTCTTTCAGGGGTTAAGGCCGACCTGACCGTGGCCACTGGAAGTTTTGTAGACCCCATCACTTGCTTTTCCCTTTTCTCTTCCAACATGGCCTCCTCTTCTCTGACCATTCGAATGAGATCGGGGTAGTCCAGGCTCTTCCCATCCTGCCGGGTGCGTAGAATTAGTGCGACAGGGTCCAGGGGTTGGGCTCCCCTCATCACCTGCTGGGCACGGGCTTCATCTACCTTCCCTGGATCTATCCCCTTCTTCAGGATAATCCTATGCAGGATCTTGTCTATGCGTCCCATATACTCCGACAGCTTCTCCCCTGTCTTCTGATAACAGTGTTCCAGTTGATAGGTAAGTTCTGTGACTTTTTCTGTCCCACCAAACACACTTTCCAGGATGTCTATGTAGTCCTGGGCAGTGCAATCCTTTTTGCTTGTCTTCAGATTGCGTATGGCCTCTAAGGCAGGTCCTTTTAGGCTCTCAACAACCCTTTGCTTCTTCCTACTTTCTGGGACCTCCCATTCTTCTAGGGCCTGCGTGGCACCATCTAACCACTCTTCAAATCCCTCTTCTCCCGAGGGTACAGGTGTCCTCCCAGAGAACATCCGGAGTTTCCTGTATCCCGACATTGGGTAGTCCCCGGGGTCTCTTCTGCACTGAGTCACAATTTCCCCTAGGACAGCACACAGTTCTGCACTAAGAGTAGTCTGTGCGGGACTTTCCGCGCCCTTCTGCTCTTCCTGCTTGGGGGATAGCATGGCTTTCATAGGAGAACAGTCTCCCTTCCGCGGCAGCGCATGCAGCACTTGATAGGCCTGACCATTCGGTGCTTGTATGCTTTGGCTCCTGAACTGCTCTGGAGTCTCTTCCCTCCATTCTATTAAGGCGTATGTATACCCAGCATCATTTCTCATGTCCATTATCCATGACTTGTGGCACGGGGATAGGGACATTATGAGCTGCTTGACTGCCTCTCTCTGCCATATCCCTGGCAGTTCAATGACTGCTGCTGCGGCTGGATCGGTGGCCCATGTTGCGGACCACCGTCCCACTTCTATCGGGTCCATGCCGGTACCTTCTGACGGCTTTTCCCGCTGACTCAGGATCCCGGATTATGAGCCCCCACGTGTAGCGCTACCCCCAGTTAAGAGAGCCGCTGGTTTGTTTTGGTCCCTGAGTACAGCTCCACCAACCCCCCGCAATTTGCTCTACCCGCTCTGGCACAGTTAGTCAAGGGGTATGTATCTATGCACATATAAACATCACTTATACTCTAAGTGTAATGGGTATGAACTCACAAGCAGACTGCTGAAATAAGAATAACTGGCTTTACTTTGTCAGTAAGGAAAAGAAATAGCAACATGCATTTCAACATATGACTTACACTACTTTAGCAGGTCCCTGCAATATGCACTTTAACATGTACACACATATGTATCAAACTAGCAATGGGGAGACGGAGCGCCAAGTGTAGCGACCGTCTGCTATGCACCCCTGAGGTGCAATAAATCTATCTGCGCCTACCTAACGGACCAGGCCTGATCCCTAGTAATAGAGCTCAGTCCTTGAGTAAGTACAGTATTCTTCACCGGCAATAGATCTGTAGAGGTGGTGCACATGTAGCTTTAAATGGTATACTTGTAATCCACAAAAAGTAACATCTGCTGCTCTGAGGTAAATTGTGCCTTGGCAGTTCAATAGGCAAGAGAGTGTGTGTATCAATGCAGGATGAGCCTTTCAGCTCTCTCACCAATCCTGGGGTACCGTCCTCAGCTCCGGTCCCTCCAATGGCGGCTCTGGTCTCCTCAGTCACAGCCCCTGCGTTCCGGTCCTCAGCTCCGACCGACCGACTATAGGGAAGAGTCTCCGCTCCGCTGCTGCTGACTCTGAGGGATGAGAGTCTCACTCCATCTGCTGCAAGGCCCAGGCTTCAGGCCTTCAGCAGTCCCGGTCCACACGGGTGTCTCCTCAGGAACAAGTCTCCGCGTCACACGCTCCGTCAGGAGAGGGAGACCAGTCAGGTCAGGTCTCAGAAGAGGAAGTGTCAGAAGAGAAAGAGGCGGTCTCTCCTCCTCCTTTTTATAACCTCCCCCAGCAGCCTCTCGGGCGGAAACAAGCAGCCCGGGAGCCTGGGGAATCATGGGGGATGTAGTCTCTTCCCCTAAAAGGGGTACGACCCCGCTACATGTAGCATGCATATGTTATATCATTTGTTAATACTGGATTTTACACTTTTGTGCCCAGTCATCCTAAATGGCTGGATGCCCAGGTTAAACTCAGCAGTCAACTAACTTGACAATAATTCTATGGCTTTTGTGTTATATTGTTTCAAGGACATTTCAAGGGCTTTGATTTCACTATTTTAATAAACACCCTGTTTTGGCTTGTATGGTAGGCTGACAAATGCATAAAATGTAGGGAAAAAAGAAATGTCTCTATTTTTAACTAATTCATTTTTTTTTAACAGTTCACCTAAATCTGACAGTTAGGCTTTGTTTAGACTTGTGGTAGTAGACGAAGATGTTTACATGCTGCGGCCGTGATGCTTGACTTCGCACACATGATAAAGTTCACCAAATATCTAGCGTTCGGCAGTCAGCAAGCCTGCCGAACGCTACACATTCAAGTAAATGGGGATGCACCACAAATACCCCACCACCACGTGCAATGCATGCTGTTGTGGCGTGTTTGTCTGCAAAAATGGGGTTAAAACAGGCAGTGAGGAGGCGTTGCATCACTTCCTCTCTTCCTGTCAGTAGCTTGTGGAGTGAGATCTGAATGCTGATTAGGTTTCAGAGGCATAGGAAGATGTAGATGCATTGTAAATATTTGGCACTGCAGAAGAACAATGCAACCTGAAAGTTGCAGTGTTCATCCTTAAGCCCCATACACACATATACCAATGGATTCTGTCCTATCAGACAATGTTGTCGGAAATTCCGACCGTGTGTAGGCACCATCGGACAGTTTCCATCGGATTGTCCGACGGACAAAGTCCTATCTCCTGCTGGATAGATTTTTTGACAACAAAGTCCGATCACACCAAATCCGATCGTGTGTAGCGAATTCCGACGGACAAAGTGCTACGCATGCTCAGATCACATTACAAGACCAAAGCTATTGGCTACTAGCCTCTACGTAGTCCCGTCGTAGGCAACAAACGTCACCACGTTCAGAATGATCGGATTTTCCGACAACTTTGTCCGACCGTGTGTACGCAAAACCAACATCGGACAAAGTACGACGGACATGATCCGACGGACCTGGTCCTCGAATAATCCGAGCATGTGTATGGGGCTTTAGGCCGATCGGATCCGCCTGTCCGTTTTTCAGGCGGATCCAAGTGGGCCACCCATTGACTTCTATGGGCAGGCAGATGTCAGCTGACACCCGCCTGCCATCCGATCCGACAAGATCCACAGAAAACAGACGGATGGCGATACTTTCGTCATCCGTCCAGCGGGTCGGATGGGATCAAATGAAGATGGACAGGCGGTCGGTTTTCATCTGATCTCCCCATAGAGAATAGCAGGGCTCTGACAGGTCCATCTAAGCACAGTGAGCAGAGACGGACCTGTCATCCACCTGCTCAGCGGGGATCAACGGAGCGATCCCCCGCTGAGCTAGCTGAGTCCATCCAACAGATCCGCCCCATGTGACAGGGGCCTTATGCCGCGTACACACGGTCGGAATTCTCGTCGGAAAAAGCTCTGATGGCTTTCCCGTCGGAATTCCGACGGAATTTCGCTCAAAATGTCTTGCCTACACACGGGCACACCAAATTCCGACGGTCTGTAACACAGCGGCATAAAACATGTTCAACAGCACTATAGAAGGGAAGTTTAATGCTTCCGAGCATGCGTCAAATTGTTTCCAAGCATGCGTCGGAATTTTACGTGTCGGAATTGCATACACGCGATCGGAAAATCCTATAGAAAGGTTTTCCGTCGGAAAAATTGAGAACAGGTTCTCAATCCAAATCTGTCGGAAATTCCGACAGAAAAAGACCGATGGGCATACACACGGTCGGAAAATCCGTTGAAAAGCTCCCATCGGACTGTTTCTATTGGAAATTCCGACCGTGTGTACGCCGCATTAGGATGAAGGTTTTTCTCAATGAAGCCTCCAATTTGTAAGTCTTGTTTTCAGCACTGGAAAAGACTGTTATAGTAATGCCTATCACCAGGAAATTAGGTCAGAGGATATCTCCTTAGCAGGGACACAGTAATATTTACTTGTTTACTTGTTTAAAGCTAACACTTTATGCAGAACTTTACATACTGTACATTCACATCAGTCCCTGCCCTCGAGGAGCTTACAATCTAAGGACTCACATACATACACATGCTATAGCCAATTTGGACAGAAGCCAATTATTCTACTCACATTCTACCACCAAAGAGGAGATGTCTTCAATAGCAGTTTATATATTTCTCTTAGTATAAGTCCCCTTTGAAGTAACTCTGTTGCAAAAAATGAATCAGCTAATAGCAGAGATTCCTGCAAAGTTTAAGGAAAATATGTACCTCTCCAACTGCCCACACAGTCAAACGCACAGTGTGAATTTTACAATAATGACATGCATTTTTATGCGGTTAAAAATGTCCTATAAATGCATTTATGCCATGCCAATATAAATGAGGCCTTACAGTGACAGCAAGCAGCTCTCCACTGATTCAGCATATGCAGAGTGTCACTCCTCTGAACCAATGATGGCCACAGGAAAGCAGAAGAAACCAGTAGCTGGATTGAAACCACCCTACAGCCTCATTTTCATAGCTCCTCACAGCCCCTGGGATAGCTGTAACAGCTATTATCCTTTCATCTGCAGCCATTTACTCTTTTCTCCTTGCAGGCTGCACTGCAGAGGCTGTGCGGAATCACATGTGATGTACAGGACTCTTACCACAAACAGCCTGCAAGGAAATAGAGAAGACTGCTGAATACCCGAGGATCAGAGCAGTCATAACTGCTGGGAAACCAAAGAGCAAAAAACATAATGTACCCAGCCCCCTTAATATTGGGTGTCATTAAGTAGAGTGTCTCCTGGAACATGGGGGCTGTAGAGCTATCACTTAATTTGCTTGCTTGAGGACATCATTTTAAAGTTATATCTTTCTCCCCAACCGCTCATTCTGTGGTACAGTGCTCACTGTGTTCCTCAGATAGGATCATCTCCCTCCTTCACTGCTTTTCTGCAGAACCACCAATTTATAAGGGCTCATAAAAAGCATGAAAGAACACAAATGCACAAGGGTAGCTATGTCAGTGGTCACTGCTCAGGCCCCTTAAAGCTAACGGGCCCTAGGCAGATTCCTAGGTTGCCTTGCCAGTAATTTGGTGGTGAGCAGCCCTCTCTGTTTTTTCATTGGACTGGAAGCGAGGGGCAATCAAACATTGTAAGCGGTTACCATAACAGGAATAGAAGAGAAATCATCCAATGAATTCAAGTGACAATTGTCTGAAGGGACATTTCCTCTAACTTCCTATTACATCCACATGACATTAAGTGAAGAGAAATCTCCCTAAAGGGACACAGATGGCAAACTAAACCTGACAAAGGTTTTAGCTATTCCCTATTTATTTAAAATCAAATTCAAAATTGATTAAAATAGACATGCTGGTAGAATAATTGGCTCCTGTCTAAATTGGCCCTAGTATGTGTATGTATGAATGTGAGGTAGGGACCTTAGATTGTAAGCTCCTTGAGGGCAGGGACCAATGTGAATGTACAATGTATATGTGAAGCGCTGTATAACTTGTTGGTACTAGCCAGCAAAATGGCAATTTGTGGATTGAAGCCATTTGACCTTGCAGTCCCTATGAACCAAGCTGTCCTTTGTAATCATATTCACTATGCCATGAGAAGATGAAAAGTATCAGAGGATTATTACCTGGCATAGTCAACATCTGATGTAACAATGTTTAAATTGGAGTTAGAGATAAAGCTAATCAGCAATAAAGATTCATTATATGTCCCAGAAGACAGGTATCTGTCATTTTAATCTGACTTAAGCAGACTGTTTATCCAAAATTAAAACTCAGGTTACTCAGCACTAGGTATGAGCTTCGAGTTTGAGTCGAACTCATGTATGACTCGAACATTGCCTGTTCGCCTGTTCAACGAACAGCAAACAATTTGGGGTGTTCGCGGCAAATTCGAAAAGCCGTGAGCACCATGTAAAAGTCTATAGGAGAAATCTAAAGTGCTAATTTTAAAAGCCTATATGCAAGTTATTGTCATAAAAAGTGTTTGGGGACCTTGGTTCTGCCCTAGGGGACATGTATCAATGCAAAAAATAGTTTTAAAAACTGACGTTTTTTCAGAAGCAGTGATTTTAATAATGCTTAAAGTGAAACAATAAAAGAGTAATATTCCTTTAACTTTCATACCTGGGGGGTGTGTATAGTATGCATGTAAAGGGGCACACGTTTGTGTTGCTATGGGCATTTGTAGTGACTTTATTGCAATAATATAGAGTTTTTAGATTTAGTAACAGCATATGTCTACAAAGGCCTCTTCCACCTCCATTGATATGTAAATAAACCAGATAGAAGATGAGCAGAGGAGGTTGGTGTTTACAGGAAGTGGGGGGGGGGGGCATGGGGAGGGTTTGAAAGAGACATGTGTTTTGGGACAGGGGGAACAGTTGGTGTTTGGAGGACAAAGAAAACACATGGCTTCCAGGAACTGGAGAACGTTGGAGACGCTTTTGTGAGTTGGACTGAGCAAAGGACCATGGAGGACATCTTGACCCCTAAGTTGAGTAATTGTTTAGTTTACTTAATGTGTACATATTATACATGCTTATATGTGAAGCTATAAGTTGTGATGTATTGTATTGTTCATCCTACAGTTTGTATGTGCAGATTTTTCCCTGTTTAGTAAAGCATTAATACACTTCAGAAGTCTAGGTTTCCTTGTGGTAAAACCAAGGAAACCTAGACTTCTGAAGTGCTTTACTAAACAGGGAAAAATCTGCACATACAAACTAGGATGAACAATACAATACATCACAACTTATAGCTTCACATATAAGCATGTATAATATGTACACATTAAGTAAACTAAACAATTACTCAACTTAGGGGTCAAGATGTCCTCCATGGTCCTTTGCTCAGTCCAACTCACAAAAGCGTCTCCAACGTTCTCCAGTTCCTGGAAGCCATGTGTTTTTCTCTTTGTCCTCCAAACACCAACTGTTCCCCCTGTCCCAAAACACATGTCTCTTTCAAACCCTCCCCATGCCCCTCCCCCCCCACTTCCTGTAAACACCAACCTCCTCTGCTCATCTTCTATCTGGTTTATTTACATATCAATGGAGGTGGAAGAGGCCTTTGTAGACATATGCTGTTACTAAATCTAAAAACTCTATATTATTGCAATAAAGTCACTATACAAATGCCCATAGCAACACATACACCTCTTGACTTTATAGGATAATATAGGAAACTTCTTCAAGCCTTTTGTCCAGGAAAGGGCAAAATAAACCCCCCGTATAAATGGGAGGAACAAATTCCCTTTCGACCCCCATCTTGTGGGCGGTCAGACGATTGGTTTGTCCCTGGAAGGCTGACTTTTGAGCAGGGTTAACAATGTCTTTTGGCAGTTTGTAAAGAAAGTCCCAGATGAAAAGTCTCTTTTCTTCTTGGTCATAAGGAAAATGCTCAGATGGAAGTCCACTCCAATTCAGCCACCTTTTCTCAGGCTCTCTTCTGGTCTGTCTCCTCCCATCCAGCATGGTCATCTGCTCTGCCTGCTCCACCTCTCGATGCTCAATACCTGAAAAGAGTAAGAGACAAAGCAGATTATATGTTCCTTCCAACTGTGCCAAAAAACATAGCTCACTGCTCACATTACTCTATCTGCCCATTTCTAACTGCAAAACTATTGTAGGGTGCCCACTGTTGCCTTGAAATACTTTCACGGAAAGGCATTGACTTCCAACGTAACGAATAAACTTGCATGTCTCTCCGTGCTGTCCTGGGAAGCAAACAGGCCTGCTGTTGTTCAGCCTTCACAGCATGGCACATTTTTGCAAAATGCCCCATTTTATGGCAACAGAAACACTTAATGTGACTGAATCTACCATTCCCAACCATTTGCTTCCACTTCTTAAACAATGCTGGTGTAGGAATCCCATCTATTTCCTCTCTAGGGACCCCCACCTTAAGTAAATCAATCCACATGTGTCTCCTGGAGATCATAGGCCTTGCCTTCCTTGTATCTGACTCAACTCGGTCATTTGAGCTGATCAAATCCTCTGCTTCCTGGTTATGAGAAGTAACAGTGGCACATGTCCTACTTCTGCTTACAGGCTTTGGGCCTTTGTCCTTTGTTAGGGCATCATTAGATTTGGTCATGAGGGCTGCACACCGCTCATTCAAATCTTCAGCTCGGCCTACAGGGGTTTGAACACACTTCAAAGCCACTGCAGGTTTAACTTTGATTACCCTCCTTTCTAAATCTTTTTCCTTGCTTGCAGTTTCTTCCAAACACTTGGATGCCACTGCAAGCTGCTCCTTCAGTAAATCTCTTTCTAATTCCGCCTTTTCCCTCTTTTAGATTCAATATGTAGAGCATGCAGGAAGTGCAAACCAAACACAGCAACTGCCCGCATCTCTCCCTTACTGAACCCAAAACTTTTGAGACTAAAATCTGAGGAAAGATCACAGACTCCATCCCCCCAAGCTCTGTTCAAAGGAGACGCATATCTAGCTAGCTCCTTTGCAACAGGCATCCACTGACTATTTCTGGCCCAGATAGGAAGGGTGCACGACTTCAAGTCCTCCTGGACACCAGAAATCTTTGCAGCCTTACTCCTCCTAAACAGTGTACGCAGCATTTTTCCCCCAGCACAAGCAACAAAACACACAATATAAAACAGGTCTGCTTCAGTTGAAATTTTAGCAAAAATCACGGCCGAGCCCCCAAATGTTATGCCTGCGTTTATCTATTAAGTTCTTGTGGTAAAACCAAGGAAACCTAGACTTCTGAAGTGTATTAATGCTTTACTAAACAGGGAAAAATCTGCACATACAAACTGTAGGATGAACAATACAATACATCACAACTTATAGCTTCACATATAAGCATGTATAATATGTACACATTAAGTAAACTAAACAATTACTCAACTTAGGGGTCAAGATGTCCTCCATGGTCCTTTGCTCAGTCCAACTCACAAAAGCGTCTCCAACGTTCTCCACGCAGGCATAACAACGTTTCCCATGCTTAGAACTGTCTCTGCACAAAGTGTAATTTTTGAAAAAAAATTTAAAATCACTCGCGGCTCCCGTAATACAGAGAACAGTCATTGAAAATCATTGAAAAAAAAAAAGCGTGGGGTTCCCCAAATTCAATTACCAGGCCCTTCAGGTCTGGTATGGATATTAAGGGGAACCCCGGGTCAAATAAAAAAAAAAATTACGTGGGGTTCCCCCTAAATATCCATACCAGACCCTTCAGGTCTGGCATGGATTTTAAGGGGAACTGCACGCCAAATTAAAAAAAAAATGGTGTGGGGGTCCCCCTCAAAATCCATACCAGACCCTTATCCGAGCACGCAACCTGGCAGGCCGCAGGAAAAGAGGGGGGCGAGAGAGTGCCCCCCCTCTGAACCGTACCAGGCCACATGCCCTCAACATTGGGAGGATGCTTTGGGGGTCTGTGACCCCTCAAAGCACCATGTCCCCATGTTGATGAGGATAAGGGTCTCTTCCCCACAACCCTGGCCGGTGGTTGTGTGGGTCTGCGGGCGGGGGGCTTATCAGAATCTGGAAGCCCCCTTTAACAAGGGGACCCCCAGATCCCCCCCCCTGTTTGAAATGTTTTTTAATAAAGGACTTTTCCCAACGGTGTCTGTGTGTTTTTTAACTATTTTTTACACTTTCTTTGTGAAATGGTAGGGGTACTTTTGTACCCCCTTACCATTTCAAACAGGGGGGGCGGGATCTGGGGGGCCCCTTGTTAAAGGGGGCTTCCAGATTCTGATAAACCCCCCGCCTGCAGACCCCCAAACCACCGGCTAGGGTTGTGGGGAAGAGACCCTTCTCCTCATCAACATGGGGACATGGTGCTTTGAGGGGTCACAGACCCCCAAAGCATCCTCCCAATGTTGAGGGCATGTAGCCTGGTATGGTTCAGGAGGGGGGGTGCTCTCTCGTCCCCCCCTCTTTTCCTGCAGCCTGCCAGGTTGCATGCTCGGATAAGGGTCTGGTATGGATTTTGAGGATTTTGATGTGACCAGAGACCATTTTCCGCGGTTGCTGATTTAAGGGCGAAACCTTTATATCAGTGTCCCCTTACATTATTGTATTTACACCCCCCCCCCTTACATCAGTGACCCCCCTCAGACTGGCTTGGCGGCACTGATACTGACCTCCTCTCAGATGCAAGAGATGAATGCAGCCCCACCAGTGCCCATCAAATGCAGCTTATCAGTTGCCATCAAAAGCAGCCCACCTGTGCAGTACCCAGCAAATGCAGTCCACCTGTGCAGTGCCCAGCAAATACAGCTCACCTGTGCAGTGCCCACCGAATGCAGTGCCCACTGAATGCAGCCCACCTGTTCAGTGCCCACCTAATGCAGCTCACCTGTGCAGTACCCAGCAAATGCAGCCCACCTGTGCAGTACCCAGCAAATGCAGCCCACCTGTGCAGTGACCACATAATGCAGCCCACCTGTGCAGTGCCCATCAAATGCAGCCCACCTGTTTAATACCGACCTAATGTAGCCCACCTGTTCAGTACCCACCTGATGCAGCCCACCTGTTTAGTACCATCCTAATGCAGCCCACCTGTGCAGTACCCAGCAAATGCAGTCCATCTGTGCAGTGCCCACCTAATGCAGCCCACCTGTGCAGTGCCCATCTAATGCAGCCCACCTGTGCAGTGCCAAACTAATGCAGCCCACCTTTGCAGTGCCCACCAAATACAGCCCACCCATGAAGTGCCCAGCTAATGCAGCCCACCTGTGCACTGCCCACCTAATGCAGCCCATCTGTGCAGTACCCATCAAATGCAGCCCACCTGTGTGGTGCCCACATAATGCAGCCCACCTGTGTGGTGCCCACATAATGCAGCCCACCTGTGCAGTGCCCAGCAAATGCAGCCCACCTGTTCAGTGCCCACCTAATGCAGCTCACCTGTGCAGTACCCATCACATGACACCCACTTGTTTACTACCCACCTAATGCAGCCTACCTGTTTAGTACCCATCTAATGCAGCCCACCTGTTTAGTACCCACCTAATGCAGCCCTCCTGTGCAGTACCCAGCAAATGCAGTCCCTCTGTGCACTGCCCACCTAATGAAGCCCACCTGTGCAGTGCCCAGCAAATGCAGCCCACCTGTTCAGTGCCCAGCAAATGCAGCCCACCTGTTCAGTGCCCATCTAATGCAGCCCACCTGTGCAGTGCCCACCGAATGTGGCCCACCTGTGAAGTGCCCACCTAATGCAGCCCACCGGTGCAGTGCCCATCAAATGCAGCCCACCTGTGCAGTGCCCATCGAATGCAGCCCACCTGTGCAGTGCCCAGAAAATGCAGCCCACCTGTGCAGTGCCCAGAAAATGCAGCCCACCTGTGCAGTGCCAATCTAATGCAGGCCACCTATGCAGTGGCCATCTAATGCAGCCCACATGTGCAGTGCCCATCAAATGCAGCCCACCTGTGCAGTGCCCATCAAATGCAGCCCACCTGTGCAGTGCCCATCTAATGCAGCCCACCTGTGCAGTGCCCAGAAAATGCAGCCCACCTGTGCAGTGCCAATTTAATGCAGCCCACCTGTGCAGTGGCCATCTAATGCAGCCCACATGTGCAGTGCCCATCTAATACAGCCCACCTGTGCAGTGCCCAGCAAATACAGCCCACCTGTGCAGTGCCCAGCAAATACAGCCCACCTGTGCAGTGCCCAGCAAATACAGCCCACCTGTGCAGTGCCCATCTAATGCACCCCACCTGTGCAGTGGCCATCTAATGCAGCCCACTTGTGCAGTGCCCACCAAATGCAGCCCACCTGTGAAGTGCCCACCTAATGCAGCCCACCTGTTCAGTTCCCATCTAATGCAGCCCACCTGTGAAGTGCCTACCTAATGCAGCCCACCTGTTCAGTACCCAGGAAATGCAGCCCACCTTTGCAGTGCACACCTAATAGAGCCCACCTGTTCAGTGCCCAACTGTACCTGGATCACAATCTCCTCATGAAGCTTGGATTTCAACTTCCCGCCCGGGCGGCCACTGTAAGAAAATCCTGCCTCCTGTGACACACGTCACACTGATTCAATGCCCCATTGGATCAGTGTTCTGTCAATCACAGAAGCCGATCTAGGAGGCGGGACTGCCTTACAGCGCCACCGAACAGTTCAGACCCAGCGAGTCGGGAGATAGCCGCTGTGTGTGTGTGTACCACACACACGAGGAGGAAGAGGGGGGGGAGGACAGCACGGAAGCCTTGGTGACCAGGCGCACTGCAGCCACGCAGGATTGGCCCTGCAGCTGCTTGAGCCACAGCTCAAAGCGGCCCCAGGGAAGGCGGCCTACCTGGAAATTTCACGGTATCCCGGTAGGCCAGAGTGGCCCTGGGTACAAGGTGCTTTGTGGTTAGTATTGGGTATAACATGCCCCAAAGGCAGCCAGCTATGTTGAGTGCATGCGGCCTTGTATGGTTCAGGAGGGGGTTGGGCGATCACTCTTCTCGCCCCTTTCCTAGCCTCACCTGTTGTATGCTCTGAAAAAGGATGTGGTTTGGATTGGTGAAGGCAGCTCACAGCCTTTTGAGAATGAAGTGGAGTGTGGAGTTCCCCTTTAAAAGCAAAAGCTAGCCCATGGAAATCCAAGGGATTAGAGGGGGGAGACAAGGGTATTGGAGAATGGAGTGTAGAGTTCCCCTTTAAAAGCGAAAGCTAGCCCAAGGAAATCGTATGCATTAGAGGGGGAAGGTTTAATGCCCTTTTAGAAGGCACTAGAGGAGCGAGAGTCTTTTTACAGAATTTTAACACGGTGCAAGGTGGCAACGTAACATGCTAACGTGACCTGTGTGCAAATCTCCTTAAAAAATACATAAAGGTGAACCAGCGTAAAAAAAAAATGTGTCAAGTTTAGAGGTGCGCCTGTTCAACCCATGCAATTGCATGTACGTTGCTTAACATTTACTAAGATTTTGGCCGCGAGTGAACAAACTCATGTGAACGAGCGCAAGAGCCGCTTGCGCATTTGTACTTCTTACATGGATCTCACGCAGTTCTAAACGTACTTGCAGGCACAGCAGGCTTTTTTTTTTTTTCACGTAGAGCTTTTTTTTGGTGGTATTTGATTTTCCCAAAATTTTTGGGGAAAAAAAAAATTCTTTTATAAAACATATCTAATTAAAAAAATAAAATAAATCCAATTTCTTCAGAAATATAGGGCAAAATGTATTCTTCTACGTCTTTGGTAAAAAATAAAAAATCCCAATAAGTGTATAATAATTGGCTTGTGTGAAAGTTATAGAGCCTACAAACTATGGTATATATGTTGGAATTTACGCAGCTATAGACACTATACTGTAATGGTGGTGATTAGGAATGAGCTGAACAACCCCCCGGTTTGGTTTGCAGCAGAACATGCGAACAGGCAAAAAATTTGTACGAACACGCGAACATTGTAAAGCCTCATACACACGATCGGACTTTGTACAAACTTTCCCGTGGATTTTTGTACAAGGGGCGTTGGCACCAAGTTTGTATTGCATACACACGATCAGACTTTTTAGGCAACAAACATGAACGTAGTGACGTTTCAACGTACTGACGACACTTCAAAACAGGACGTTCAAATACTCCTGCGCCACCTTTGGTCAACTTCTGTATTGTTGTCTGATCATTTGCATTGGTTCTGAGCATGCGTGTTTGTACTTTGTACAAAAGTCCGATGGTTTTGTGTACACACGGTCGGACTTTGCTCCATCTGACTTCTGTTGGCAGAAAGTTGGTCCGTTCGCATAGCCAACAAAAGTCTGATGAAAACTGAAAAAGTTGGTCTGATGGAGCGTACACACGGTCGGATGTTGGTTCAAAACAGCTAATTAGCATGTTTGTTGTCAAAAAGTCAGATAGTGTGTACGGGCCTTTAAAGTCTATGGGACACGAACATGAAAAATCAAAAGTGCTAATTTTAAAGACTTCTATGCAAGTTATTGCCATAAAAAAGTGTATGGGGACCCGGGTCCTGCCCCAGGGGACATGTACAGTGCCTTATAAAAAGTATTCACTCCCCTTGGCATTTTTTGTGTTTTGTTGCCTTACAACCTGGAATTAACATGGATTGTTTGAGGATTTGCATCATTTAATTTACAGAACATGCACACAACTTTGAAGATGTTGTTTTTTTTTTTTTTTTTTTAATTGTGAAGCAAACAACAAATAGGACAAAATAACAGAAAAAAAGTCAATGTACATAACTATTCACCCCCCCCGTGAAGTCAATACTTTGTGAAACCACCTTTTGCGGCTATCACAGCTCCAAGTCGCTTTGGATAAGTCTCTATGAGCTTGCCACATCTTACCACTGGGATTTTTGCCCATTTCTCCTTGCAAAACTGCTCCAGCTCCTTCAAGTTGGATGGTTTGCGCTTGTGAACAGCAATCTTTAAAGTCTGACCACAGATTTTCAATTGGATTGAGGTCTGGGCTTTGACTAGGCCATTCCAACACATTTACATGTTTCCCCTTAAACCACTCAAGTGTTGCTTTAGCAGTGTATCATTGTCCTGCTGGAAGGTGAACCTCCGTCCTAGCCTCAAATCACACACAGAGTGGTACAGGTTTTGCTCAAGAATACCCCTGTATTTAGCACCATCCATCTTTCCCTCTACTCTGACCAGTTTCCCAGTCTCGAATGCTGAAGAACATCCCCACAGCATGATGCTGCCACCACCATGTTTCACTGTGGGGATGGTGTTCTTTGGGTGTTGTGTTGGGTTTGCGCCAGACATAGCGTTTTATTTGATGGCCAAAAAGTTAAATCTTAGTCTCATCAGACCAGAGCACCTTCCTTCATAGATTTTGGGAGTCTATCACATGCCTTTTCTCAAACTTAAAACGTGCCATTTTGTTTTTTGCTGAAAGTAATGGCTATCTTCTGGCCACTCTGCTATAAAGCCCAACTCTATGGAGCGTACGGCTTATTGTCGTACTATGTACAAATACTCCAGTACAGTCCAGTCCAGTCTCTGCTGTGGAACTCTGCAGCTCTTCCAGGGTTACCTTAGGTCTTGGTGCTGCCTCTCTGATTAATGCCCTCCTTGCCCGGTCTATGAGTTTTGGTGTGCAGCCGTCTCTTGGCAGGTTTGCTGTTGTGCCATGTTCTTTCCATTTGGTTATGATAGATTTGATGGTGCTCCTAGGGATCATCAAAGATTTAGTTTTTTCTTATAACTTAACCCTGACTGTTACTTCTCAACAACATTGTCCCTTACTTGTTTGGAGAGAGTCCAAGTGTCCCGCGAAGTTCATACATCTTCAAT
The DNA here is from genome assembly GCA_028564925.1 of Lithobates sylvaticus. Classification (NCBI taxonomy): domain Eukaryota; kingdom Metazoa; phylum Chordata; class Amphibia; order Anura; family Ranidae; genus Lithobates; species Lithobates sylvaticus. The sequence continues at coordinate 328,442,679 of CM053029.1, read as the reverse complement.
CACAGTGCCGACGGACCGAAAAAATGGAGAAACTCTGCCTTGATGAGAGGTGCCGCGCCGACTTCAGCCTTTTCATGCTGACAGCTCTTATATAGCCAAGGGTGGGGCCACCCGTTGACATAACTGGGCGACCCTGCCCCCTTCTGATGTCATGTGATGTCACATGGCGTCAGTGGGGGGCAGGGTCACCCATTTATGTCACTGGGTGGCCCCGTCCTTGGCTATATAAGAGCTGTCAGCGTGAAAAGGCTGCAGTCTGCGGAACGCCTACCATCAAGGCAGAGTTTTTTTATTTTTTTATTTCGGTCTGTCGGTGCTGTGATTGAAGATGGATGGACATCGCAGGACACTTTTTTTTGTTTAGTAAAGGAATTGTCAAATACTGTCTCCTGTCATTTATACTTTTTTTGGGGAATGAGTCAGGGTACAATGTACCTGATACCCAATCACATGGGGGGGCGGGAATTGGAGGTACCCTTGTTAAAAGGGGCAGATTCCGATAAGTCCCCCGCCCGCAGACCTCCACAACCACCGGGCAAGGGTTATGGGGCTGAGGTCCTTGTCCCCATGTTGAAGGCATGTGGCCCTCTCACCCCCCTCCCCTTTTCCTGCAGCCTACCAGGTTGCATGCTCAGATAAGGGCCTGGTATAGATTTTGGGGGGGGGCACACCATTTTTTTTTTATTTTGGTGTGGAGTTCCCCTTAAGATCCATACCAGACCTGAAGGGCCTGGTATGGATTGGGGGGGGACCCCAAGCCATTTTTTTTATTTTTGCACGGGGTTCCCCTTAATATCCATACCGGACCTGAAGGGTCCCCTGCCTTTGGCCAATTATGGCTCTCTCTGCAGAGAACGCTGTGATTAGTCAAAGCATGCAGGTCAGGTGCATGCTTCGGCCATCCATAGGACGCCAATGCACTGCGATCACTGCGCTTCCAGCTTGTCCTTGATTCCGAGCATTCGTGTTTGTACTTTGGACTTTTGTCCGACGAACTTGTGTACACACGATTGGAAAGTCCATCAACACACATTTGTTGGTGGAAAATTTGAGAGCATGCTAGCCAACATTTGTTGGCGGAAAGTCCCACAACAAATGTCCAATGGAGCATACACACATACAACATTTCCCGTCGGTAAATCCGATCGCGTGTACGCGGCATTAGGGTATGTATGTTTTGCTGGCCCACAAACCTCTCTCTTTGTCAAGCATTCAGTAGATCTCCTAAACTTGAATGTACCTTTCAACAGCATGTGGGTTTATTAAGTCAACACAAAAGGGACTTCATTAGAAAATAATTGTCTGGCCCTTACTTGCACTTAAGGTTTTACTCTTTTCATATATTGCTTTTATGTCCATATACTGCTCTGCTCATTAATCACTCCTTACCATCTTGGCAATTTTGTCCCAACAACGTGTTAAACTATATCTCTTTTCCAGCTACTTCTTGGAAAAATAATTATGAAAAATGAACTCAATGCATTTTTCACATACACAATAATGGGGATGGAAATTGATAGCAAATAAAAACCATCTGGTCCATCGCATTGCTTTTTTTTGCATGTTTTACTGTAAAGCTTATGAAGACCTAAGTGTATGTTAAGACAACTGTTAAGACGGCTTGCCATTTTCTGTATTTATAGACCCCTTTTAAATTTGTTTTAAAATATGTAATTGCACTGTCCTCTCCATGGAGATTTGGTATTTCATAATATTTGCGATTTTATATTTTCTAGCTTGATAATTATTTTTTATCATCTGCCAATAAAAGTCCCTGGTAGGGATGAGCCGAACACCCCCGGGTTCAGTTCGCACCAGAACCTGCGAACGGACCGAAAGTTTGCGCGAACGTTAGAACCCTATTAGTTACAATGGACGCGAACGTTCGAAATCGAAAGTGCTAATTATAACGGCAAATATGCATGTTATTGTCCTAAAAAAGGTTTGGGGACCCGGGTCCTGCCCGAGGGGACATGTATCAATGCAAGAAGAAGTTTTAAAAATGGCCATTTTTTCTGGAGCAGTCATTTTAATGATGCATAAAGTGAAAAAAAAGTGAAATATTCCTTTAAATATGGTACCTGGGGGGTGTCTAAAGTATGCCTGTGAAGTGGCATGCGTTTCCCGTGTTTAGAACTGTCCCTGCACAAAATGACATTTATAAAAAAAAGCCATTAAAAATGCTTGCGGCTTTAATGTCATGTCTTGTCCTGGCAATATGGATGAAAATCTTTGAGAAAAATGGCATGGCTACCCCATCACCCCCCCCCCCCCCAGCCCATTACCAGCCCATTACCAGCCCCTTTGGGTCTTGTAAGGGGAACCCCGCACCCAAAATAAAACCCTATACCTACAACCCTATATACTCTGAACAGCAGTATACAGGCGGTGCAAACAAGACAGGGACTGTAGGTTTGTTCTTAAGTAGAATCTGTTTGTACCTTTGAACAGGTAAATTTTTAAGTGTAGCTCCAGCCAAAAAGGAGCTTTTTGGAGAACAGGGAAGGGTTATCACCCCTGTAACATTTGTTTTGCTGTCTGTTCAGAACATTTCACCTCACTTTCCGTCCCAATGACAAATGTTTTTGGAAAAGTGAGGTTTTTATTGAAACAAGGATTGGTGATAAAGCATCATTAGAGAGGAGATACCCTTTTCCCAAATTAAATCTAACAGAATAGAATTTCTCTTCCTAGGGGTAGATTTCCTCTCACTTCCTGTTGTCTCCTTCCATTTGCAAGTAGGAGTCGTTTGTAAGTTGGATGTTTTAAAGTAGGGGCCTACCATATATACAGTACTCTGCAGAAATTGGCCCCATTAGATGTTGGTGTTGCCACAACACTGTAAGCCCTCACAGCTACTCTTGGTGGGCGCTGGAACGCCCTGGTGTGAACTATTATATCAGGAATTGTAATTACATGCCATTGTTGAACTGTGGTAGGAAAAATTGGGCCTTTGGTGGTGGTGCTGGTGCTACAACACTGTAAGCCCTCACAGTTACTCTTGGTGGGCGCAGGAATGGGCCCTGCTGTGAATTATTAGATCAAGAATTGTAATTGCATGCCCCTGTTGAACAGGGGCAGAAGAATTGGGCCTTTGGTGGTGGTGGTGGTGGTGGTGGACGGTGTTGCCACAACACTGTAAGCCCTCACAGTTACTCTTGGTGGGCGCAGGAATGGGCCTTGCTGTGAATTATTAGATCAAGAATTGTAATTGCATGCACCTGTTGAACAAGGGCAGAAAAATTGGACCTTTGGAGGTGGTGATGGACGGTGTTGCCACAACTCTGTAAGCCCTCACAGTTACTCTTGGTGGGTGCAGGAATGGGCCCTGCTGTGAATTATTGGATCAAGATTTGTAATTACACGCCCCTGTTAAACAGGGGCTGAAAAATTGTGCCTTAGGCACTGGTGCCACAACACTGCAACCCCTCACAGATACTGTACTTGGAGCACAGCAATGAGACCTGTTGCAAAGCATTGCATAAAAAATTGTAATTACACGCCCCTGTTTAACAGGGGCTGAAAAATTGTGCCTTAGGCACTGGTGCTGGTGCCACAACACTGCAACCCCTCACATATACTGTACTTGGAGCACAGCAATGAGACCTGTTGCAAAACATTGCATAAACAATTGTAATTACACGCCCCTGTTAAACAGGGGCTGAAAAATTGGGCCTTAGGCACTGGTACTGGTGCCACAACACTGCAACCCCTCACAGATACTGTACTTGGAGAAAAGCAATGAGACCTGCTGCAAAGCATTGCATAAAAAATTGTAATTACACGCCCCTGTTAAACAGGGGCTGAAAAACTGGGCCTTAGCCACTGGTGGTGGCACCCAGAAACAAAAATGTTCTTCCAAGCTATCATCAGGATCATTGAGGAGGAAGAGGATAGTCAGTGAACATAACAGGACAGTCACTCAGCATCAGCATAGGCAGTCTTGAAGGGATGTGACATTTCAAAATAAATTATTCAGTTATATCAGCTTCAGGTGCCTGGTAGCTGGTGGTGATCCAAGACTGATTAATCTTTATGAAGGTCAGTCGATCAACTGAGTCGATGGACAGGCGCACCCTGTGATCGGTGACAAAGCCTCCAGCAGCACTGAATGTGGGTTCCGAAAGAACGCTGGATGCAGGACAGGCCAGTAGCTCAATTGCATACTGTGCAAGCTCTGGCCAGTGATCCATCCTCAAGACCCAGTAAGCCAGAGGATTTTTGGTGGGAAAGGTGTCCAAGTCTGACCTTGCCCCTAGGTATTCCTGCACCATGTATATCAGACGCTGGCAATGGTTGCTGGAACCGATCATACCTTGGGACTAAAAAATTGTCTGAACGCATCGGTCAGACATCCACCTTCCACACCGCTCCTTCTGCTACTGACCGAAGCCTCAGCAACTCGTCATCCAGGACCAGGAGTTTGTAACCTCCCAGTCTTTGGGAACGCATTGCACAGACCTTTCTGCAAGGCCTCCCGGAGATGTCTCATCCTCTGCTCCCTCTGCGACGGCTAGATAAGGTCCGCAACCTTACCCTTGTACCGCGGATCAAGGAGAGTGGCCAGCCAGTAATGGTCCCTCTCCTTGGTCTGAAGAATACGAGGATCCTTCCGCAGGCTTTGCAGGATCAGGGAGGCCATGCAATGTAGGTCAGCTGAGGCATTCGGTCCGGAGTTATCTGGGTCACTAAGGACGACATGATCCGCAGCCACCTCCTCCCAGCCATGTACAAGTCCACCGGTTTCTTGGGACTGTAAATCATCCCTAAAAGACTGCTGATGCTGAGTGCCAGGCTCCACCTCCATGCTGACACAATCCTCCTCCTCCTCCTCCTTCTCATCCTCTTCCTGTCTGATGTGAACACTGTCTGGATAAAGGGGGCCTTGAGAGGACAAGGAAGTCCTCCTCTTCCTGCCTCTGTTCTGTCTCAAGTACCCTGTCCATTATTCCACACAGCGTATGCTCCAACAGGTGGACAAGAGGTACAGTGTCACTGATGCATGCACTGTCAAAAAAATCTGAGCTCCCCTGACCCTGTCCTGGTGCCGTAGTCGCACAGGTACTCATTGATGGCCCTCTGCTGCATGTGCAGTCGCTGCATCATGGCCAACGTTGAGTTCCACCTGGTGGGCATGTCATATATAAGGTGGTTCTTGGGCAGGTTCAACTCCTTTTGCAGCTCAGCCAGTCGAGCACTGGCATTATATGATCGGTGGAAATGCACACAGACTTTCCTGGCCTGCCTCAAGACATCCTGTAAGCCTGGGTACCTGCCCAAGAACTGCTGCACCACCAGGTTAAGGACATGAGCCATACAGGGCACATGGGTCAGTTGTTCCTGTCGCAGGGCAGAGAGGAGGTTGGTGCTATTGTCACAAACCACCATTCCTGGCTTAAGCTGGCGTGGCGTCAACCACTTCTCGGCCTGCCCCTGCAGAGCTGACAGAACCTCTGCCCCAGTGTGGCTCCTGTCCTCCAAACACACCAGCGCAAGCACGGCATGGCATACTTTTGGCTGCGTACTTGCGTAGCCCCTTGAACGCCTACGGAGCACCGCTGGTTCTGAGGACAGAGCACTTGAAGAGGCCATGGAGGAAGAAGAAGAGGAGGGGGTGGAGGAAAGAGGTGTGTCACAACCAGTAGTAATATTTTGGAGGCGTGGTGGCGGAACAACCTCCAACACCACTGCACCATGTCCTGCATCCTTCCCAGCTGCCAAAAGAGTGACCCAATGGGCCGTGAAAGATAGGTAACGTCCCTGTCCATGCCTGCTGGACCATGAGTCAGCGGAAATATGCACCTTACCGCTGACCGCCCTGTCCAGCGAGGCCAAGACATTGCCTTCCACGTGCCGGTAGAGAGCCGGAATCGCCTTCCGTGAGAAAAAGTGGCGTTTGGGAACCTGCCACTGAGGAACCGCACATTGCACAAACTCACGGAAGGGGGCCGAGTCTACCAACTAAAAAGGGAGCAGTTGAAGTGCTATCAATTTAGCCAAGCTAGCATTCAACCACTGGGCATGTGGATGGCTGGGAGTGAACTTCTTTCGACAGTTCAGTAGCTGGGGCAGGGAAATTTGCCTGGTACAATCGGACGTCAGTGTACTGCTAGCAGAGTGCCCGAAAGTACTTGGCTGTGACACACCTAATTCTACACCTTCATTCCTCTCAGTGCAGCTTTCAGAGAGGACTGAAGGTATAGTGGGGTTGGAGATCCCAGCTGATGAGGAGCAAGGAGAGGTCCACTTTGTTCTTTGGTGTGGGTCTTTAAGGTACGCTTGCCAACGAGCTGCATGGCAGGTCAACATATGTCTGGTCATGCTTGTGGTGCCCAAGCGGCTGATGTTTTGGCCAAGCGAGATACGCTTGAGACATATGTTGCAAATAGCAGCGGTGCGATCTGATGCACTCGTCTCAAAAAAGGCCCACACCAAAGAACTTTTGTAATAACGCGCAGAGGCAGTGCCCTGCACAGGCGGAGCTCTGCGGTGTGATTCAGTTGGTGTGCTGCCCTCAAGCTGGCCCCCAGAGGGCATCCTGCCTCGTTGGAGATGTGCCGCCTCCTCCTCCTTCTCCTCCTCCTCCTCCTCCTCCTCCTCCTCTCTCCGATCAGGCACCCACATGGAGTCAGTGACCTCATCATCCCCTCATGCTTCACCACTGGATCAAACCTGGCAGTATGCTGCAGCTGGTGGAACATGACTGCCAGATTGCTGTCCTTGAGCATCCCCTCTCTCTGCGCTCACGCTACTGCCTTCCTCTAGCTGGGTATCATCATCAGAGCCTTCAAAACGCTGGGCATCCTCCTGGAGCCTGTACCCAACACTGTGGTCAAACAGTTCGGGGGACTCCTCAGGAGGACATTGTGGGTCTAGGGAAGGGGTGACTGATGACATTGAGACGAGGGAAGTGTACGCGTTGGCAGCTGCTTTGCCAGTACCATGTGCCTGGGTGAGAGAGGATGAGGAGGGCTTCGTCATCCACTCTACCAAGCCTTCGGCATGATGCGGCTCAACATGTCCAGCTGCCGAAAATAAGGACAAGCGTGTCCCATGGCCACGTGCTGATGACGATGCACCGCGTCCACGACCAGCACTGTTGCCTCTAGACACAGAGCCTGCTTGCCTTCTTTTCTTGGCTCGTGACTGTCTGCCTCTCCTTGTTAGCCTTCCAGACATTGTAATGGCCTGCAGGGAGATGGGAAAAACAGAAATTGGGTAGTGTATATTGTGCCGGAGTCACACAACACACACACTAACTCCTGCAGATGGCTGGGTAAGATGACACCATAATAGAAGGGCAGATACAGATTCAGGCTGTATGCTGTGCTGGACTCACCCAACACACACACTAACTCCAGAAGATGGCTTGATTAGATGACACCAGGGCAGATACAGGTGCAGGTTGTATAGTGTGCTGTGCTGGACTCACACAACACACACACTAAATAGATGACACCAGCAAAGAAGGGCAGATACAGGTGCGGGTTGTATACAGTTCTTTGCTGGACTCACACAACACACACACTAACTCCTGCAGATGGCTGGATTAGATGACACCAGAATAGAAGGGCAGATACAGGTGCAGGTTGTATACTGTGCTGTGCTGGACTCACACAACACACACACTAACTCCTGCAGATGGCTGGATTAGATGACACCAGGGCAGATACAGGTGCAGGTTGTATAGTGTGCTGTGCTGGACTCACACAACACACACACTAAATAGATGACACCAGCAAAGAAGGCCAGATACAGGTGCGGGTTGTATACTGTGCTGTGCTGGACTCACACAACACACACACTAACTCCTGCAGATGGCTGGATTAGATGACACCAGCAAAGAAGGGCAGATACAGGTGCTGGTTGTATACTGTGCTGTGCTGGACTCACACAACACACACACTAACCCCTGCAGATGGCTGGATTAAATGACACCAGGGAAGATACAGGTGCTGGTTGCATACTGTGCTGTGCTGGACTCACACAACACACACACTAACTCTTACAGATGGCTGGATTAGATGACACCAGCAAAGAAGGGCAGATACAGGTGCAGGTTGTATACTGTGCTGTGCTGGACTCACACAACACACACACTTTCTCCTGAAGATGGCTGGATTAGATGACACCAGCAAAGAAGGGCAGATACAGGTGCAGGTTGTATACTGTGCTGTGCTGGACTCACACACCACACACACTAACTCTTACAGATGGCTGGATTAGATGACACCAGCAAAGAAGGGCAGATACAGGTGCAGGTTGTATACTGTGCTGTGCTGGACTCACACAACACACTCACTTTCTCCTGAAGGTGGCTGGATTAGATGACACCAGCAAAGAAGGGCAGATACAGGTGCAGGTTGTATACTGTGCTGTGCTGGACTCACACAACACACACACTAACTCCTGCAGATGGCTGGATTAGATGACACCAGGGCAGATACAGGTGCAGGTTGTATACTGTGCTGTGCTGGACTCACACAACACACACACTAACTCCTGCAGATGGCTGCATTAGATGACACCAGCAAAGAAGGGCAGATACAGGTGCAGGTTGTATACTGTGCTGGACTCACACAACACACACACTAACTCCTGCAGATGGCTGGATTAGATGACACCAGAATAGAAGGGCAGATACAGGCACAGGTTGTATACTGTGCTGTGCTGGACTCACACAACACACACACTAACTCCTGCAGATGGCTGGATTAGATGACACCAGAATAGAAGGGCAGATACAGGTGCAGGTTGTATACTGTGCTGTGCTGGACTCACACAACACACACACTAACTCCTGCAGATGGCTGGATTAGATGACACCAGAATAAAAGGGCCGATACAGGTGCAGGTTGTATACTGTGCTGTGCTGGACTCACACAACACACACACTAACTCCTGCAGATGGCTGGATTAGATGACACCAGGGCAGATACAGGTGCAGATTGTATACTGTGCTGTGCTGGACTCACACAACACACACACTAACTCCTGCAGATGGCTGGATTAGATGACACCATGGCAGATACAGGTGCAGGTTTATACTGTGCTGTGCTGGACTCACACAGCACACACTAACTCCTGCAGATGGCTGTATTTATAGAGAACAGCACTTTCCCCACACGCAAATGCCTGAGAAGAACACACGATCCCTGCCTATCAATCCTCTTTCCCTGCACTTTCCCCACACAGAAATAAATGATAAGAAGTTCAAACTGTCCCTGCCTATCAATCCTCTTTTCCTGCACTTTCCCCACACGGAAATTAATGATAAGTAGTTCACACTGTCCCTGGCTATCAAGCCTCTTTCCCTGAACGCCGGAACACACTGCACAAGGCCACTGGCGCGGCGGCCTTATATAGTGTGGGGCTAACCCCCCATAGCTATAATTGGCCACAGGTATCCTGCCTGTGGCCAATTATTGCTCTCCTCGCTGATTGGCCAAGCATGCGGGTCACAGTGCATGCTTGGCCAATCATCAGCCAGCAATGCACTGCGACTGGCGCAGTGCATTGTGGGCCGTTCGCATCACACAAATTTGATGCGAACGGCCCGCAGAGTTCTGGACTTGACGAGCAGACGAATGGTCGTTGTTCGATTCGAACATGGGTTTGAATCGAACACCGGGCCCATCCCTAGTCCCTGGGTGTTTATTGGCCAAACCATTTGCTGTTCATGGTAAAAAAGCAAATATATTCATGGCTAGATACCCACTGCACTAGCTGCAAGTCTCATTTACACTAATAAACATGACAGTGATCAAAGATCTAAAAACAAATCTGTTGAAAAGCAGAACAAATTGCCTATGGGTATATGACATCCACTGAAATAGCTTGTGTATTTTGGATGGAGAAACGTTCTTCTTAAAGTATGTTTGTTTATTAGCAGAACTAACTCAACTGCTTTGTGAAGCTAACTTTACACAGTCATTTATTTAATTGAATAGTGGTGTCTTCTGTATCTTACTTACTTTTTTCCCCCAGAGAATAATGCATTGAACAAAGACTCAAGGTATATATTTATTTCATGCAATGTGAACAAAATAAAATTTTGCAATCAGCTGGTGTATCGACAGTTTTCAAATAAATTTACTAATCTACAAGCAATCTATCATAAGAAGTTGTCAATTGATATCTGTAGCACTCTGTTATGTACTGAAATGCATAAATATATGGGTGTTTTCTAGGGATGAGCTGAAACCCCCCCCTCCCCCCCCCACCCCGGTTCGGTTAGCAGCAGAACATGCCAACAGGCTAAAAATTTGTTTGAATGTTTGAACACGTGAACACCGTTAAAGGTTAATGGACACGAACGTGAAATGCATTGCAAATGCATTGCAGCCTCACCCGTGCAGCCCAATTCCCATCTGGTATTTGCAGGGGGCAGGCTTCCTATATAAGCTGAGGTAACATGCCACTGGGAGGGGGTGTCAGCTGAGTGAAGTGAGGAATGGAATATTAGGCTACAGAAGGAGGACACCTCCATCTGGGGGGGTGTACCGATCGCAGGAGAACGCCCAGGGAGAGCTGTGAGGGAACTTTGCCTCTATACGGTCATTGGCAATGTCTTTGTCATCACACGGACAGTGATAAAGAACTCCTGGAGCAGAAGGGTAGGTGAAGCTGTCAGAACGTATGGTCCAGTCAAGTTCCTCATCAAGGACTCAGGGCAGTGAAAGGTCAGTGAGTGTTACCACAGTGGAGGGCTGGATGTGCCAGGAAGTCTGTGAGGGATCTTTGCTTCTACATGGTCATTAGCAAAGTACAAACTTGTAGCCTTATATAGTGTGGGGCATGTACTTAGTCCCCCTGAACCATGATTGGCCAAAGGCACCCTGCCTTTGGCCAATTATGGCTCTCTCAGCAGAGCGCACTGTGATTGGCCAAATCATGCAGGTCAGGTGCATGCTTTGGCCAATCATCATACAGCAATGCATTGCGCAGAGATGGACCTGTCAGAGCTTCGCTCTCCTCTATGGGGGATCGGATGAAAACAGACCACTTATCCATTCTCATCCGATCCCAGCAGCAGAAGACCACACCGGGTGCCACCCCTGTCAGCTAAGAACAGGAAACTGAGGCTACAATTCACACAGGCTCACCAAAGTTGGGTAATAGAAAAACATTGCCTGGTCTGATGAGTCTCAATTTCAGCTGCGACATTCAAATGGTAGGGTCAGTATTTGGCGTAAACAACATGAAAGCAGGGATTCATCCTGCCTTGTATCAACAGTTCAGGCTGGTGGTGGGGGTGGGGTGATATTTTTTTGGCAAACTTTGGGCTCCTTAGTACCAATTGAGCATTGTTTAAATGCCACGGCCTACCTGAGTATTGTTGCTGACCATGTCCATCCCTTTATGACTTTATGACAGTGTACCCATCTTCTGATGGCTACTTCCAGCAGGATAATGCACCATGTCACAAAGCTCAAATCCTCTCAAACTGGTTTCTTGAACATGACAATGAGTTCACTGTACTCCAATGGCCTCCAAAGTCACCAGATATTAATCCAATAGAGCACCTTTAGGATGTGATGGAACTGGCGATTTGCATCGTGGATGTGCAGCCGGCAATCTGCAGCAACTGCGTGATGCTATCATGTCAATATGGGCCAAAATATCTGATGAATGTTTCCAACACCTTGTTGAATCTATGCTATGAAGTATTAAGGCAGTTCTGAAAGCAAAAAGGGGGGTCCAACCTGGTACTAGCAAGGTGTACCTAATAAAGTTGCTGGTGATCTGAGCATTGTGACATGGTGCATTATCCTGCCATGAACATTGAAAAAAAAAAAAATTCAGCTTTGAGGGTCGTAGCTCAGCCTACCCCACCACTAGTAAAATGTGGGGCTCCTACAAACTATGGTTCTGGAGACACGGGGCTCCTTGTGCAGCCTGTCAGAAGCTACATACAGAGCGGCCAGTTTAAATACAAGCTGCACGCGTTGTTTGCAGCAGACTGAGAGGATGAGCTCACATTGCCTCTCCTCACTTCTTGTCAGAGGCACTGAGCTCAATGGACAGCTTGGAGTCTTGGACCAATGGTAAAATACCATTGGTCCCAGCTGTCCAATAAAAATGCTGCAGTGGAGGCTGTCCTCTCACTGCAGTGTCATAGAAGGGGGCATGTGTCTAAAAGACACATGCTCCCTTCCAGCCCAGCCCTCTTACCTAGAATTAAATAATATGGGTTTATGGATATAAGATTTACCCATATCCCATGTTTTTCTCACACAGTTAAAAGAGAGAATGATAATCTGCTGCTGTTGAAAAGTAGGGATGGGCCCGGTGCTCGATGCGAACCCACGTTCGATGCTCGATGCGAACTCACTCGGCGAGCCCAGAACTATTTGGGCCGCTCGCATCACATTCGTTTGATGCGAGCGGCCCCGCAATGCATTGCGGCGCGGCCGGCGCAGTGCATTGCTGGCTGATGATTGGCCAAGCATGCACTGTGACCCCGCATGCTTGGCCAATCACAGCGCCGGAAACTCGGAGAGCAATAATTGGCTACAGGCAGGACGCCTGTAGCCAATTAAAGCTCAGGGGCTTTAGTACACGCCCCACCATTTAAAAGGCCGCCACGCCGTCGGCGCCGGTCACATGAGTTCCGGCTTTAGGAGAGATCAGGCTGATTCTGTGTCTTTGCTTGATTCATTGCTACAGAAAGATTTGCTCTTCTTTGCTAAACCATTGGCTATTTATTTGCTAAACCATTGCTACCTGTCATTGATCGTCCATTGCTGCTGGTTAGTGTGTTATTAGCTGCTGCTGGGGATTAGTCTGGTGCGTGTTTTACTGTTAGTACAGTATTTCAGTAGTACCAACCGCAGTGCTGTTAGCACAGCATTGCACCCCAAAAGCACCCATAGGACTTCTAGTGTGTTAGTGGCAGCAAACAGAGCTCCTATATTTTCTTCCCAGAAGCACCCATAGGACTTCTAGTGTGTTAGTGGCATCACACAGAGCTCCCATATTTTCTTCCCAAAAGCACCCATAGGACTTCTAGTGTGTTAGTGGCATCACACAGAGCTCCCATATTTTCTTCCCAGAAGCACCCATAGGACTTCTAGTGTGTTAGTGGCATCACACAGAGCTCCCATATTTTCTTCCCAGAAGCACCCATAGGACTTCTAGTGTGTTAGTGGCATCAAACAGAGCTCCCATATTTTCTTCCCAGAAGCACCCATAGGACTTCTACTCCCACATTTTCTTCCCAGAAGCACCCATAGGACTTCTAGCGTGTTAGTGGCATCACACAGAGCTCCCATATTTTCTTCTCAGCAGTAGGGATGAGCCGAACACCCCCGGGTTCGGTTCGCACCAGAACCTTCGAACGGACCGAAAGTTTGCGCGAATTTTCGAACCCTATACGTTATAATGGACGCGAACGTTCAAAATCAAAAGTGCTAATTACAACGGCCAATATGCATGTTAATGTCATAAAACAGGTTTGGGGACCCGGGTCCTGCCCCAGGGGACATATATCAATGCAAAAAGAACTTTTAAAAACTAACGTTTTTTCGGGAGCAGTCATTTTAATGATGCATAAAGTGAAAAAAAAAAAGTGAAATTTTCCTTTAAATATGGTCCCTGGGGGGTGTCTAAAGTATGCCTGTGAAGTGGCATGTGTTTCCCGTGTTTAGAACTGTCCTTGCACAAAATGACATTTGTAAAGGAAAAAAAGAAGCCATTTAAAACCACTTGCGGCTTTAGGTTTGTTCTTAAGTAGAATCTGAACAGGTACATTATGAAGTGTAGCTCCATCCCCAAAAAATCTATTTTTAAGCTTTTTGGAGAACATAGGGAGGGGTTATCACCCCTGTAACATTTGCTGTCTTTGCACATCTGTTCAGAACATGTCACCTCACTTTCCGTCCCAATGACAAATGTTTTTGGAAAAAGTGGGGTTTTAATTGAAACAAGGATTGGTGATAAAGTATCAGTAGAGAGGAGATACCTTTTTCCCAAATTAAATCTAACAGGATAGAATTTCCCTTCCTAGGGTAGATTTCCTCTCACTTCCTGTTTTCTTTCCATTTGCAAGTAGGAGTCGTTTGTAAGTTGGATGTTTGAAAGTAGGGGCCTGGCGTATATACTCTGCAGAAATTTGCCCTATTAGATGTTGGTGTAGCCACAAGACTGGTGGGCACAGGAATGGGCCCTGCTGTGAGTTAATAGATCAAGATTTGTAATTGCATGCACCTGTTGAACAGGGCAGAAAAATTGGGGGTGGTGGTGGTGGTGGTGGACGGTGTTGCCACAAGACTGTAAGCTCTCATAGTTACTCTTGGTGGGCGCAGGAATGGGCCCTGCTGTGAGTTATTAGATCAAGATTTGTAATTGCAAGCACCTGATGAACAGGGCAGAAAATTTGGGCCTTTGGCGGTGGTGGTGGACGGTGTTGCCACAAGACTGTAAGCTCTCACAGTTACTCTTGGTGGGCGCAGGAATGGGCCCTGCTGTGAGTTATTAGATCAAGATTTGTAATTGCAAGCACCTGATGAACAGGGCAGAAAAATTGGGCCTTTGGCGGTGGTGGTGGACGGTGTTGCCACAAGACTGTAGGCCCTCATAGTTACTCTTGGTGGGCGCAGGAATGGGCCCTGCTGTGAGTTATTAGATCAAGATTTGTAATTGCAAGCACCTGATGAACAGGGCAGAAAAATTGGGCCTTTGGCGGTGGTGGTGGACGGTGTTGCCACAAGACTGTAGGCCCTCATAGTTACTCTTGGTGGGCGCAGGAATGGGCCCTGCTGTGAACTATTAGATCAAGATTTGTAATTACCCGCCCCTGTTAAACAGGGGCTGAAAAATTGTGCCTTAGGCACTGGTGCTGGTGCCACAACACTGCAACCCCTCACAGATACTGTACTTGGAGCACAGCAGTCACACGTGTTGCGAAGCATTTTTTTAAAAAATTGTAAGTACACGCCCCTGTTAAACAGGGGCTGAAAAATTGTGCCTTAGGCACTGGTGCTGGTGCCACAACACTGCAACCCCTCACAGATACTGTACTTGGAGCACAGCAGTCACACGTGTTGCAAAGCATTTTTTTAAAAAATTGTAAGTACACGCCCCTGTTAAACAGGGGCTGAAAAATTGTGCCTTAGGCACTGGTGCTGGTGCCACAACACTGCAACCCCTCACAGATACTGTACTTGGAGCACAGCAGTCACACGTGTTGCGAAGCATTTTTTTAAAAAATTGTAAGTACACGCCCCTGTTAAACAGGGGCTGAACAATTGTGCCTTAGGCACTGGTGCTGGTGCCACAACACTGCAACCCCTCACAGATACTGTACTTGGAGCACAGCAGTCACACGTGTTGCGAAGCATTTTTTTTAAAAATTGTAAGTACACGCCCCTGTTAAACAGGGGCTGAAAAATTGTGCCTTAGGCACTGGTGTGGTGGCATGGATCATTGAGGAGGAGGAAGAGGATAGTCAGTGAACATAAGAGGACAGTCACTCAGCATCAGCATAGGCAGTCTTGAAGGGATGTGACATTAAAAATTATTCGGTTATATCCGCCTCAGGTGCCTGGTAGCTGGTGGTGATCCAAGACTGATTCATTTTGATGAAGGTCAGTCGATCAACCGAGGCGGTGGACAGGCGCACCCTATGATCGGTGACAAATCCTCCAGCAGCACTGAATGTGCGTTCGGAAAGAACGCTGGAGGCAGGACAGGCCAGTAGCTCAATTGCATACTGTGCAAGCTCTGGCCAGTGATCCATCCTCAGGACCCAGTAAGCCAGAGGATTTTCGGTGGGAAAGGTGTCCAAGTCTGACCTTGCCCCAAGGTATTCCTGCACCATGTATATCAGACGCTGGCGATGGTTGCTGGAACCGATCATACCTTGGGGCTGCGGACTAAAAAATTGTCTGAACGCATCGGTCAGACGTCCACCTTCCCCACCGCTCCTTCTGCTACTGACCGAAGCCTCAGCAACTCGTCATCCAGGACCAGGAGTTTGTAACCTCCCAGTTTCTGGGAACGCGTTGCACAGACCTTTCTGCAAGGCCTCCCTGAGATGTCTCATCCTCTGCTCCCTCTGCGACGGCAAGATAAGGTCCGCAACCTTACCCTTGTACCGCAGATCAAGGAGAGTGGCCAGCCAGTAATGGTCCCTCTCCTTGATCCGAAGAACACGAGGATCCTTCCGCAGGCTTTGCAGGATCAGGGAGGCCATGCAGCGTAGGTTAGCTGAGGCATTCGGTCCGGAGTCTTCTGGGTCACTGAGGATGACATGATCGCCAGCCACCTCCTCCCAGCCACGTACAAGTCCACTGGTTTGTTGGGACTGTACATCATCCCTAAAAGACTGCTGCTGCTGATGCTGAGTGCCAGGCTCCACCTCCATGCTCACACAATCCTCCTCCTCCTCCTCATCCTCTTCCTGTGTGATGGGTGGGACAGAAGGAACACTGTCCGGATAAAGGGGGCCTTGAGAGGCAAGGAAGTCCTCCTCTTCCTGCCTCTGTTCTGCCTCAAGTGCCCTGTCCATTATCCCACTCAGCGTATGCTCCAACAGGTGGACAAGAGGGACAGTGTCACTGATGCATGCACTGTCACTGTCACTGCTCACCATCCTCGTGGCCTCCTCAAATGGTGAGAGGACAGTGCATGCATCCCTGATCATGCTCCACTGACGTGGGGAAAAAAAAAACAAGCTCCCCTGACCCTGTCCTGGTGCCGTAGTCGCAAAGGTACTCATTGATGGCCCTCTGCTGCGTGTGAAGTCGCTGCAGCATGGCCAACGTTGAGTTCCACCTGGTGGGCATGTCACATATTAGGCGGTTCTTGGGCAGGTTCAGCTCCTTTTGCAGCTCAGTCAGCCGAGCACTGGCATTATAAGATCGGCGGAAATGCACACAGACTTTCCTGGCCTGCCTCAGGACATCCTGTAAGCCTGGGAACCTGCCCAAGAACCGCTGCACCACCAGGTTGAGGACGTGAGCCATGCAGGGCACATGGGTGAGCTGCCCCTGTCGCAGGGCGGAGAGGAGGCTGGTGCCATTGTCAGAAACGACCATTCCTGGCTTAAGCTGACGTGGCGTCAACCACCTCTCGGCCTGCCCCTGCAGAGCTGCCAGAACCTCTGGCCCAGTGTGGCTCCTGTCCCCAAAAACACACCAGCGCAAGCACGGCATGGCATCTTTTTGCCTGCGTACTTGCGTAGCCCCTTGTACGCCTACGGAGCACCGCTGGTTCCAAGGACAGAGCACTGGAGGAAGAAGAAGAGGAGGGGGTGGAGGAGAGAGGTGTGTCACAACCAGTAGCAGTAGTAGCGTTTTGGAGGCGTGGTGGCGGAACAACCTCCAACACTACTGCACCTTGTCCTGCATCCCTCCCAGCTGCCAATAGAGTGACCCAATGGGCCGTGAAAGAAAGGTACCGTCCCTGTCCATGCCTGCTGGACCATGAGTCAGCGGTAATATGCACCTTACCGCTGACCGCCCTGTCCAGCGAGGCATGGACATTGCCTTCCACATGCCGGTAGAGAGACGGAATCGCCTTCCGTGAGAAAAAGTGGCGTTTGGGAACCTGCCACTGAGGAACCGCACATTGAACAAACTCACGGAAGGGGGCCGAGTCTACCAACTGAAAAGGCAGCAGTTGAAGTGCTAGCAATTTAGCCAAGCTAGCATTCAACCGCTGGGCATGTGGATGGCTGGGAGTGTACTTCTTTCTACGGTCCAGCAGCTGGGGCAGGGAAATTTGCCTGCTGCAATCGGACGTCGGTGTACTGCAAGTACTTGGTTGTGACACACCTAATTCTACACCTTCAGTCCTCTCAGAGCAGCTTTCAGAGAGGACTGAAGGTGTAGTGGGGATGGAGATCCCAGCTGATGAGGAGCAAGGAGAGGTCCGCTTAGTTCTTTGGTGTGGGTCTTTTATGTGTGCCTGCCAACGAGCTGCATGGCAGGTCGACATATGTCTGGTCATGCTTGTGGTGCCCAAGCGGCTGATGTTTTGGCCACGCGAGATTCGCTTGAGACAAATATTGCAAATAGCAGTGGTGCGATCTGATGCACTCGTCTCAAAAAAGGCCCACACCAAAGAACTTTTCTGATAACGTGCAGAGGCAGCGCCCTGCACAGGCGGAGCTCTGCGGTGTTGTACAGTTGCTGTGCTGGCCTCTACCTGGCCTCCAGGGGCATCCTGCCTCGTTGGACATGTGACGCCGCATCCTCCTCCTCCTCGTCCTCCTCCTCATCCTCTCTCCCTTCAGGCACCCACGTGGAGTCAGTGACCTCATCATCCCCTCCCTCTTCACCACTAGAGCAAACCTGGCAGTAAGCTGCAGCTGGTGGAACAGTACTGCCAGATTCCTCAGGCTGGGTATCATCATCCGAGCCTTCGAAACGTTGGGCATCCTCCTGGAGCATGTACCCAACACTGTGCTCAAAGAGTTCGGGGGACTCCTCAGGAGGACATGGTGGGTCTAGGGAAGGGGTGGCTGATGATGCCATTGAGTACGCGTTGGCAGCTGCTCTGCCAGTACCCTGAGCCTGGGTGAGAGAGGATGAGGAGGATGAGGAGGGCTTGGTCATCCATTCTACCAAGCCTTCAGCATGATGCGGCTCCACATGCCCAGCTGCCGAAAACAAAGACGCGCGTGTCCCATGGCCACGTGCTGATGACGATGCACGACCACGTCCACGGCCACGGCCACGTCCACTAGAAACAGAGCCTGCCTGCCCTGTGTTCTTGGCTCTGCACGCTCTGCCTCCCCTTGGCGGTCTTCCAGCCATTGTAGTCGGTAGTCCTGTGGGTGCTGCTGAGAAGAAAATATAGGAGCTCTGTGTGATGCCACTAACACACTAGAAGTCCTATGGGTGCTTCTGCAAAGAAAATAGAGGAGCTCTGTGTGATGCCACTAACACACTAGAAGTCCTGTGGGTGCTGCTGAGAAGACAATATAGGAGCTCTGTGTGATGCCACTAACACACTAGAAGTCCTATGGGTGCTTCTGCAAAGAAAATAGAGGAGCTCTGTGTGATGCCACTAACACACTAGAAGTCCTGTGGGTGCTGCTGAGAAGACAATATAGGAGCTCCGTGTGATGCCACTAACACACTAGAAGTCCTATGGGTGCTTCTGCAAAGAAAATAGAGGAGCTCTGTGTGATGCCACTAACACACTAGAAGTCCTGTGGGTGCTGCTGGGAAGACAATATAGGAGCTCTGTGTGATGCCACTAACACACTAAAGTCCTATGGGTGCTTCTGCAAAGAAAATAGAGGAGCTCTGTGTGATGCCACTAACACACTAGAAGTCCTATGGGTGCTTCTGCAAAGAAAATAGAGGAGCTCTGTGTGATGCCACTAACACACTAGAAGTCCTGTGGGTGCTGCTGAGAAGACAATATAGGAGCTCTGTGTGATGCCACTAACACACTAGAAGTCCTATGGGTGCTTCTGCAAAGAAAATAGAGGAGCTCTGTGTGATGCCACTAACACACTAGAAGTCCTGTGGGTGCTGCTGAGAAGAAAATATAGGAGCTCTGTGTGATGCCACTAACACACTAGAAGTCCTATGGGTGCTTCTGCAAAGAAAATAGAGGAGCTCTGTGTGATGGGACTAACACACTTCAAGTCCTATAGGTGCTTCTGGGAACAAAATATAGGTCTGTGTGATGGGACTAACACACTTCAAGTCCTATAGGTGCTTCTGGGAAGAAAATGTAGGTCTGTGTGTGATGGGACTAACACACTTCAAGTCCTATAGGTGCTTCTGGGAAGAAAATATAGGTCTGTGTGATGGGACTAACACACCTCAAGTCCTATAGGTGACTCTGGGAACAAAATATATGATCTCTGTGTGATGGGACTAACACACTTCAAGTCCTATAGGTGCTTCTGGGAAGAAAATGTAGGTCTGTGTGATGGGACTAACACACTTCAAGTCCTATAGGTGCTTCTGGGAACAAAATATATGATCTCTGTGTGATGGGACTAACACACTTCAAGTCCTATAGGTGCTTCTGGGAAGAAAATATAGGTCTGTGTGATGGGACTAACACACTTCAAGTCCTATAGGTGCTTCTGGGAACAAAATATATGATCTCTGTGTGATGGGACTAACACACTTCAAGTCCTATAGGTGCTTCTGGAAAGAAAATGTAGGTCTGTGTGATGGGACTAACACACTTCAAGTCCTATAGGTGCTTCTGGGAACAAAATATATGATCTCTGTGTGATGGGACTAACACACTTCAAGTCCTATAGGTGCTTCTGGGAAGAAAATATAGGTCTGTGTGATGGGACTAACACACTTCAAGTCCTATAGGTGCCTCTGGGAACAAAATATATGATCTCTGTGTGATGGGACTAACACACTTCAAGTCCTATAGGTGCTTCTGGAAAGAAAATGTAGGTCTGTGTGATGGGACTAACACACTTCAAGTCCTATAGGTGCTTCTGGGAACAAAATATAGGATCTCTGTGTGATGGGACTAACACACTTCAAGTCCTATGGGTGCTTCTGGGAAGAAAATATAGGTCTGTGTGATGGGACTAACACACTTCAAGTCTTATAGGTGCCTCTGGGAACAAAATATATGATCTCTGTGTGATGGACTAACACACTTCAAGTCCTATAGGTGCTTCTGGGAAGAAAATGTAGGTCTGTGTGATGGGACTAACACACTTCAAGTCCTATAGGTGCTTCTGGGAACAAAATATATGATCTCTGTGTGATGGGACTAACACACTTCAAGTCCTATAGGTGCTTCTGGGAAGAAAATATAGGTCTGTGTGATGGGACTAACACACTTCAAGTCCTATAGGTGCTTCTGGGAACAAAATATATGATCTCTGTGTGATGGAACTAACACACTTCAAGTCCTATAGGTGCTTCTGGGAAGAAAATATAGGTCTGTGTGATGGGACTAACACACTTCAAGTCCTATAGGTGCTTCTGGGAACAAAATATATGATCTCTGTGTGATGGGGACTAACACACTTCAAGTCCTATAGGTGCTTCTGGAAAGAAAATGTAGGTCTGTGTGATGGGACTAACACACACTTCAAGTCCTATAGGTGCTTCTGGGAACAAAATATATGATCTCTGTGTGATGGGGACTAACACACTTCAAGTCCTATAGGTGCTTCTGGGAAGAAAATATAGGTCTGTGTGATGGGACTAACACACTTCAAGTCCTATAGGTGCCTCTGGGAACAAAATATATGATCTCTGTGTGATGGGACTAACACACTTCAAGTCCTATAGGTGCTTCTGGGAAGAAAATGTAGGTCTGTGTGATGGGACTAACACACTTCAAGTCCTATAGGTGCTTCTGGGAACAAAATATAGGATCTCTGTGTGATGGGACTAACACACTTCAAGTCCTATGGGTGCTTCTGGGAAGAAAATATAGGTCTGTGTGATGGGACTAACACACTTCAAGTCCTATAGGTGCCTCTGGGAACAAAATATATGATCTCTGTGTGATGGGACTAACACACTTCAAGTCCTATAGGTGCTTCTGGGAAGAAAATGTAGGTCTGTGTGATGGGACTAACACACTTCAAGTCCTATAGGTGCTTCTGGGAACAAAATATATGATCTCTGTGTGATGGGACTAACACACTTCAAGTCCTATAGGTGCTTCTGGGAAGAAAATATAGGTCTGTGTGATGGGACTAACACACTTCAAGTCCTATAGGTGCTTCTGGGAAGAAAATATAGGTCTGTGTGATGGGACTAACACACTTCAAGTCCTATAGGTGCTTCTGGGAACAAAATATATGATCTCTGTGTGATGGGACTAACACACTTCAAGTCCTATAGGTGCTTCTGGGAAGAAAATATAGGTCTGTGTGATGGGACTAACACACTTCAAGTCCTATAGGTGCTTCTGGGAACAAAATATAGGAGCTCTGCCTGCCTGCCTGCCTTGAACACACTACAAGTCCTATAGTGCTTCTGGGAAGAAAATATAGGTCTGTGTGATGGGACTAACACACCTCAAGTCCTATAGGTGACTCTGGGAACAAAATATATGATCTCTGTGTGATGGGACTAACACACTTCAAGTCCTATAGGTGCTTCTGGGAAGAAAATGTAGGTCTGTGTGATGGGACTAACACACTTCAAGTCCTATAGGTGCTTCTGGGAACAAAATATATGATCTCTGTGTGATGGGACTAACACACTTCAAGTCCTATAGGTGCTTCTGGGAAGAAAATATAGGTCTGTGTGATGGGACTAACACACTTCAAGTCCTATAGGTGCTTCTGGGAACAAAATATATGATCTCTGTGTGATGGACTAACACACTTCAAGTCCTATAGGTGCTTCTGGAAAGAAAATGTAGGTCTGTGTGATGGGACTAACACACTTCAAGTCCTATAGGTGCTTCTGGGAACAAAATATATGATCTCTGTGTGATGGGACTAACACACTTCAAGTCCTATAGGTGCTTCTGGGAAGAAAATATAGGTCTGTGTGATGGACTAACACACTTCAAGTCCTATAGGTGCCTCTGGGAACAAAATATATGATCTCTGTGTGATGGGACTAACACACTTCAAGTCCTATAGGTGCTTCTGGAAAGAAAATGTAGGTCTGTGTGATGGGACTAACACACTTCAAGTCCTATAGGTGCTTCTGGGAACAAAATATAGATCTCTGTGTGATGGGACTAACACACTTCAAGTCCTATGGGTGCTTCTGGGAAGAAAATATAGGTCTGTGTGATGGGACTAACACACTTCAAGTCTTATAGGTGCCTCTGGGAACAAAATATATGATCTCTGTGTGATGGGACTAACACACTTCAAGTCCTATAGGTGCTTCTGGGAAGAAAATGTAGGTCTGTGTGATGGGACTAACACACTTCAAGTCCTATAGGTGCTTCTGGGAACAAAATATATGATCTCTGTGTGATGGGACTAACACACTTCAAGTCCTATAGGTGCTTCTGGGAAGAAAATATAGGTCTGTGTGATGGGACTAACACACTTCAAGTCCTATAGGTGCTTCTGGGAACAAAATATATGATCTCTGTGTGATGGAACTAACACACTTCAAGTCCTATAGGTGCTTCTGGGAAGAAAATATAGGTCTGTGTGATGGGACTAACACACTTCAAGTCCTATAGGTGCTTCTGGGAACAAAATATATGATCTCTGTGTGATGGGACTAACACACTTCAAGTCCTATAGGTGCTTCTGGAAAGAAAATGTAGGTCTGTGTGATGGGACTAACACACTTCAAGTCCTATAGGTGCTTCTGGGAACAAAATATATGATCTCTGTGTGATGGGACTAACACACTTCAAGTCCTATAGGTGCTTCTGGGAAGAAAATATAGGTCTGTGTGATGGGACTAACACACTTCAAGTCCTATAGGTGCCTCTGGGAACAAAATATATGATCTCTGTGTGATGGGACTAACACACTTCAAGTCCTATAGGTGCTTCTGGGAAGAAAATGTAGGTCTGTGTGATGGGACTAACACACTTCAAGTCCTATAGGTGCTTCTGGGAACAAAATATAGATCTCTGTGTGATGGGACTAACACACTTCAAGTCCTATGGGTGCTTCTGGGAAGAAAATATAGGTCTGTGTGATGGGACTAACACACTTCAAGTCCTATAGGTGCCTCTGGGAACAAAATATATGATCTCTGTGTGATGGGACTAACACACTTCAAGTCCTATAGGTGCTTCTGGGAAGAAAATGTAGGTCTGTGTGATGGGACTAACACACTTCAAGTCCTATAGGTGCTTCTGGGAACAAAATATATGATCTCTGTGTGATGGGACTAACACACTTCAAGTCCTATAGGTGCTTCTGGGAAGAAAATATAGGTCTGTGTGATGGGACTAACACACTTCAAGTCCTATAGGTGCTTCTGGGAAGAAAATATAGGTCTGTGTGATGGGACTAACACACTTCAAGTCCTATAGGTGCTTCTGGGAACAAAATATATGATCTCTGTGTGATGGGACTAACACACTTCAAGTCCTATAGGTGCTTCTGGGAAGAAAATATAGGTCTGTGTGATGGGACTAACACACTTCAAGTCCTATAGGTGCTTCTGGGAACAAAATATAGGAGCTCTGCCTGCCTGCCTGCCTTGAACACACTACAAGTCCTATAGGTGCTTCTGGGAACAAAATATAGGAGCTCTGCCTGCCTGCCACGAACACACTACAAGTCCTATAGGTGCTTCTGGGAACAAAATATAGGAGCTCTGCCTGCCTGCCACGAACACACTACAAGTCCTATAGGTGCTTCTGGGAACAAAATATAGGAGCTCTGCCTGCCTGCCACGAACACACTACAAGTCCTATAGGTGCTTCTGGGAACAAAATATAGGAGCTCTGCCTGCCTGCCACGAACACACTACAAGTCCTATAGGTGCTTCTGGGAACAAAATACAGGAGCTCTGTTTGCTGCCAGTGCCTGCCTGCCACGAAAGCACTACAAGCCCCTCTTTCTAAATCAATCTTTCTAAATGAATCTATCTAACTCAATCTCTCTAAGTAAATCTCTCTAACTAACTAAATCCAGCAGAGTGACACAGAACGATCCTGCTCTATCTACGCCGGAACAGCATGTGACCGGCGCAGACGGCGTGGCGGCCTTTTATAAGAGGGGGCGTGTACTAAAGCCCCTGAACTGTAATTGGCTACAGGCGTCCTGCCTGTAGCCAATTATGGCTCTTCGAGTTTCCTGCGCTGTGATTGGCCAAGCATGCAGGGTCACAGTGCATGCTTGGCCAATCATCAGCCAGCAATGCACTGCGCTGGCCGCGCCGGCCGCAATGCATTGCGGGGGCCGCTCGCATCACACGAATGTGATGCGAACGGCCCAAATAGTTCTGGGCTCGCCGATCGAGCGAACGCCCGGTGCTCGATGCGAACATGGGTTCGCATCGAGCACCGGCCCATCCCTACTCAGCAGCACCCATAGGACTTCTAGCGTGTTAGTGGCATCACACAGAGCTCCCATATTTTCTTCCCAGAAGCACCCATAGGACTTCTAGTGTGTTAGTGGCATCACACAGAGCTCCCATATTTTCTTCCCAGAAGCACCCATAGGACTTCTAGCGTGTTAGTGGCATCACACAGAGCTCCTATATTTTCTTCTAAGCAGCACCCATAGGACTTCTAGCGTGTTAGTGGCATCACACAGAGCTCCCATATTTTCTTCCCAGAAGCATCCATAGGACTTCTAGTGTGTTAGTGGCATCACACAGAGCTCCCATATTTTCTTCCCAGAAGCACCCATAGGACTTCTAGTGTGTTAGTGGCATCACACAGAGCTCCCATATTTTCTTCCCAGAAGCACCCATAGGACTTCTAGTGTGTTAGTGGCATCACACATAGCTCCCATATTTTCTTCCCAGAAGCACCCATAGGACTTCTAGTGTGTTAGTGGCATCACACAGAGCTCCCATATTTTCTTCCCAGAAGCACCCATAGGACTTCTAGTGTGTTAGTGGCATCACACAGAGCTCCCATATTTAATTCCCAGAAGCACCCATAGGACTTCTAGTGTGTTAGTGGCATCACACAGAGCTCCTATATTTTCTTCTCAGCAGCACCCATAGGACTTCTAGTGTGTTAGTGGCATCACACAGAGCTCCCATATTTTCTTCCCAGAAGCACCCATAGGACTTCTAATGTGTTAGTGGCATCACACAGAGCTCCTATATTTTCTTCCCAGAAGCACCCATAGGACTTCAATTGTGTGTTAGTGGCATCACACAGAGCTCCTAAATTTTCTTCCCAGAAGCACCCATAGGACTTCTAGTGTGTTAGTGGCATCACACAGAGCTCCTATATTTTCTTCCCAGAAGCACCCATAGGACTTCAATTGTGTGTTAGTGGCATCACACAGAGCTCCTATATTTCTTCCCAGAAGCACCCATAGGACTTCTAGTGTGTTAGTGGCATCACACAGAGCTCCCATATTTTCTTCCCAGAAGCACCCATAGGACTTCTAGCGTGTTAGTGGCATCACACAGAGCTCCTATATTTTCTTCTCAGCAGCACCCATAGGACTTCTAGCGTGTTAGTGGCATCACACAGAGCTCCCATATTTTCTTCCCAGAAGCACCCATAGGACTTCTAGTGTGTTAGTGGCATCACACAGAGCTCCCATATTTTCTTCCCAGAAGCACCCATAGGACTTCTAGTGTGTTAGTGGCATCACACAGAGCTCCCATATTTTCTTCCCAGAAGCACCCATAGGACTTCTAGTGTGTTAGTGGCATCACACAGAGCTCCCATATTTTCTTCCCAGAAGCAGCCATAGGACTTCTAGTGTGTTAGTGGCATCACACAGAGCTCCCATATTTTCTTCCCAGAAGCACCCATAGGACTTCTAGTGTGTTAGTGGCATCACACAGAGCTCCCATATTTTCTTCCCAGAAGCACCCATAGGACTTCTAGTGTGTTAGTGGCATCACACAGAGCTCCTATATTTTCTTCTCAGCAGCACCCATAGGACTTCTAGTGTGTTAGTGGCATCACACAGAGCTCCCATATTTTCTTCCCAGAAGCACCCATAGGACTTCTAATGTGTTAGTGGCATCACACAGAGCTCCCATATTTTCTTCCCAGAAGCACCCATAGGACTTCTAGTGTGTTAGTGGCATCACACAGAGCTCCTATATTTTCTTCCCAGAAGCACCCATAGGACTTCAATTGTGTGTTAGTGGCATCACACAGAGCTCCTATATTTTCTTCCCAGAAGCACCCATAGGACTTCTAGTGTGTTAGTGGCATCACACAGAGCTCCTATATTTTCTTCCCAGAAGCACCCATAGGACTTCAATTGTGTGTTAGTGGCATCACACAGAGCTCCTATATTTTCTTCCCAGAAGCACCCATAGGACTTCTAGTGTGTTAGTGGCATCACACAGAGCTCCCATATTTTCTTCCCAGAAGCACCCATAGGACTTCTAGTGTGTTAGTGGCATCACACAGAGCTCCTATATTTTCTTCTCAGCAGCACCCATAGGACTTCTAGTGTGTTAGTGGCATCACACAGAGCTCCCATATTTTCTTCCCAGAAGCACCCATAGGACTTCTAGTGTGTTAGTGGCATCACACAGAGCTCCCATATTTTCTTCCCAGAAGCACCCATAGGACTTCTAGTGTGTTAGTGGCATCACACAGAGCTCCCATATTTTCTTCCCAGAAGCACCCATAGGACTTCTAGTGTGTTAGTGGCATCACACAGAGCTCCTATATTTTCTTCTCAGCAGCACCCATAGGACTTCTAGTGTGTTAGTGGCATCACACAGAGCTCCCATATTTTCTTCCCAGAAGCACCCATAGGACTTCTAGTGTGTTAGGGGCATCACACAGAGCTCCCATATTTTCTTCCCAGAAGCACCCATAGGACTTCTAGTGTGTTAGTGGCATCACACATAGCTTCCATATTTTCTTCCCAGAAGCACCCATATGACTTCTAGTGTGTTAGTGGCATCACACAGAGCTCCTATATTTTCTTCCCAGAAGCACCCATAGGACTTCAATTGTGTGTTAGTGGCATCACACAGAGCTCCTATATTTTCTTCCCAGAAGCACCCATAGGACTTCAATTGTGTGTTAGTGGCATCACACAGAGCTCCTATATTTTCTTCCCAGAAGCACCCATAGGACTTCTAGTGTGTTAGTGGCATCACACAGAGCTCCTATATTTTCTTCCCAGAAGCACCCATAGGACTTCAATTGTGTGTTAGTGGCATCACACAGAGCTCCTATATTTTCTTCTCAGCAGCACCCATAGGACGTCTAGTGTGTTAGTGGCATCACACAGAGCTCCCATATTTTCTTCCCAGAAGCACCCATAGGACTTCTAGTGTGTTAGTGGCATCACACAGAGCTCCCATATCTTCTTCCCAGAAGCACCCATAGGACTTCTAGTGTGTTAGTGGCATCACACAGAGCTCCCATATTTTCTTCCCAGAAGCACCCATAGGACTTCTAGTGTGTTAGTGGCATCACACAGAGCTCCTATATTTTCTTCCCAAAAGCACCCATAGGACTTCAATTGTGTGTTAGTGGCATCACACAGAGCTCCTATATTTTCTTCCCAGAAGCACCCATAGGACTTTTGTGTGTTAGTGGCATCACACAGAGCTCCTATATTTTCTTCTCAGCAGCACCCATAGACTTCTAGTGTGTTAGTGGCATCACACAGAGCTCCCATATTTTCTTCCCAGAAGCACCCATAGGACTTCTAGTGTGTTAGTGGCATCACACAGAGCTCCCATATTTTCTTCCCAGAAGCACCCATAGGACTTCTAGTGTGTTAGTGGCATCACACAGAGCTCCCATATTTTCTTCCCAGAAGCACCCATAGGACTTCTAGTGTGTTAGTGGCATCACACAGAGCTCCCATATTTTCTTCCCAGAAGCACCCATAGGACTTCTAGTGTGTTAGTGGCATCACACAGAGCTCCTATATTTTCTTCTCAGCAGCACCCATAGGACTTCTAGTGTGTTAGTGGCATCACACAGAGCTCCCATATTTTCTTCCCAGAAGCACCCATAGGACTTCTAATGTGTTAGTGGCATCACACAGAGCTCCCATATTTTCTTCCCAGAAGCACCCATAGGACTTCTAGTGTGTTAGTGGCATCACACAGAGCTCCTATATTTTCTTCCCAGAAGCACCCATAGGACTTCAATTGTGTGTTAGTGGCATCACACAGAGCTCCTATATTTTCTTCCCAGAAGCACCCATAGGACTTCTAGTGTGTTAGTGGCATCACACAGAGCTCCTATATTTTCTTCCCAGAAGCACCCATAGGACTTCAATTGTGTGTTAGTGGCATCACACAGAGCTCCTATATTTTCTTCCCAGAAGCACCCATAGGACTTCAATTGTGTGTTAGTGGCATCACACAGAGCTCCCATATTTTCTTCCCAGAAGCACCCATAGGACTTCTAGTGTGTTAGTGGCATCACACAGAGCTCCTATATTTTCTTCTCAGCAGCACCCATAGGACTTCTAGTGTGTTAGTGGCATCACACAGAGCTCCCATATTTTCTTCCCAGAAGCACCCATAGGACTTCTAGTGTGTTAGTGGCATCACACAGAGCTCCCATATTTTCTTCCCAGAAGCACCCATAGGACTTCTAGTGTGTTAGTGGCATCACACAGAGCTCCCATATTTTCTTCCCAGAAGCACCCATAGGACTTCTAGTGTGTTAGTGGCATCACACAGAGCTCCTATATTTTCTTCTCAGCAGCACCCATAGGACTTCTAGTGTGTTAGTGGCATCACACAGAGCTCCCATATTTTCTTCCCAGAAGCACCCATAGGACTTCTAGTGTGTTAGGGGCATCACACAGAGCTCCCATATTTTCTTCCCAGAAGCACCCATAGGACTTCTAGTGTGTTAGTGGCATCACACATAGCTTCCATATTTTCTTCCCAGAAGCACCCATATGACTTCTAGTGTGTTAGTGGCATCACACAGAGCTCCTATATTTTCTTCCCAGAAGCACCCATAGGACTTCAATTGTGTGTTAGTGGCATCACACAGAGCTCCTATATTTTCTTCCCAGAAGCACCCATAGGACTTTAATTGTGTGTTAGTGGCATCACACAGAGCTCCTATATTTTCTTCCCAGAAGCACCCATAGGACTTCTAGTGTGTTAGTGGCATCACACAGAGCTCCTATATTTTCTTCCCAGAAGCACCCATAGGACTTCAATTGTGTGTTAGTGGCATCACACAGAGCTCCTATATTTTCTTCTCAGCAGCACCCATAGGACGTCTAGTGTGTTAGTGGCATCACACAGAGCTCCCATATTTTCTTCCCAGAAGCACCCATAGGACTTCTAGTGTGTTAGTGGCATCACACAGAGCTCCCATATCTTCTTCCCAGAAGCACCCATAGGACTTCTAGTGTGTTAGTGGCATCACACAGAGCTCCCATATTTTCTTCCCAGAAGCACCCATAGGACTTCTAGTGTGTTAGTGGCATCACACAGAGCTCCTATATTTTCTTCCCAAAAGCACCCATAGGACTTCAATTGTGTGTTAGTGGCATCACACAGAGCTCCTATATTTTCTTCCCAGAAGCACCCATAGGACTTTTGTGTGTTAGTGGCATCACACAGAGCTCCTATATTTTTCTTCCCAGAAGCACCCATAGGACTTCTAGTGTGTTAGTGGCATCACACAGAGCTCCTATATTTTCTTCCCAGAAGCACCCATAGGACTTCAATTGTGTGTTAGTGGCATCACACAGAGCTCCCATATTTTCTTCCCAGAAGCACCCATAGGACTTCTAGTGTGTTAGTGGCATCACACAGAGCTCCCATATTTTCTTCCCAGACGCACCCATAGGACTTCTAGTGTGTTAGTGGCATCACACAGAGCTCCCATATTTTCTTCCCAGAAGCACCCATAGGACTTCTAGTGTGTTAGTGGCATCACACAGAGCTCCTATATTTTCTTCCCAGCAGCACCCATAGGACTTCTAGTGTATTAGTGGCATCACACAGAGCTCCCATATTTTCTTCCCAGAAGCACCCATAGGACTTCTAGTGTGTTAGTGGCATCACACAGAGCTCCCATATTTTCTTCCCAGAAGCACCCATAGGACTTCTAGTGTGTTAGTGGCATCACACAGAGCTCCTATATTTTCTTCCCAGCAGCACCCATAGGACTTCTAGATTGTTAGTGGCATCACACAGAGCTCCCATATTTTCTTCCCAGAAGCACCCATAGGACTTCTAGTGTGTTAGTGGCATCACACATAGCTCCCATAGTTTCTTCCCAAAAGCACCCATAGGACTTCTAGTGTGTTAGTGGCATCACACAGAGCTCCTATATTTTCTTCCCAGAAGCACCCATAGGACTTCTAGTGTGTTAGTGGCATCACACAGAGCTCCCATATTTTCTTCCCAGAAGCACCCATAGGACTTCTAGTGTGTTAGTGGCATCACACAGAGCTCCCATATTTTCTTCCCAGAAGCACCCATAGGACTTCTAGTGTGTTAGTGGCATCACACAGAGCTCCCATATTTTCTTCCCAAAAGCACCCATAGGACTTCAATTGTGTGTTAGTGGCATCACACAGAGCTCCTATATTTTCTTCCCAGAAGCACCCATATGACTTCTAGTGTGTTAGTGGCATCACACAGAGCTCCTATATTTTCTTCCCAGAAGCACCCATAGGACTTCTAGTGTGTTAGTGGCATCACACAGAGCTCCTATATTTTCTTCTCAGCAGCACCCATAGGACTTCTAGTGTGTTAGTGGCATCACACAGAGCTCCCATATTTTCTTCCCAGAAGCACCCATAGGACTTCTAGTGTGTTAGTGGCATCACACAGAGCTCCCATATTTTCTTCCCAGAAGCACCCATAGGACTTCTAGTGTGTTAGTGGCATCACACAGAGCTCCCATATTTTCTTCCCAGAAGCACCCATAGGACTTCTAGTGTGTTAGTGGCATCACACAGAGCTCCTATATTTTCTTCCCAGCAGCACCCATAGGACTTCTAGTGTGTTAGTGGCATCACACAGAGCTCCCATATTTTCTTCCCAGAAGCACCCATAGGACTTCTAGTGTGTTAGGGGCATCACACAGAGCTCCCATATTTTCTTCCCAGAAGCACCCATAGGACTTCTAGTGTGTTAGTGGCATCACACATAGCTCCCATATTTTCTTCCCAGAAGCACCCATATGACTTCTAGTGTGTTAGTGGCATCACACAGAGCTCCTATATTTTCTTCCCAGAAGCACCCATAGGACTTCAATTGTGTGTTAGTGGCATCACACAGAGCTCCTATATTTTCTTCCCAGAAGCACCCATAGGACTTCAATTGTGTGTTAGTGGC
The DNA here is from genome assembly GCA_028564925.1 of Lithobates sylvaticus. Classification (NCBI taxonomy): domain Eukaryota; kingdom Metazoa; phylum Chordata; class Amphibia; order Anura; family Ranidae; genus Lithobates; species Lithobates sylvaticus. The sequence goes on along the minus strand of CM053029.1, from coordinate 328,410,844 downwards.
ATCACACAGAGCTCCTATATTTTCTTCCCAGAAGCACCCATAGGACTTCTAGTGTGTTAGTGGCATCACACAGAGCTCCTATATTTTCTTCCCAGAGGCACCCATAGGACTTCAAGTGTGTTAGTGGCATCACACAGAGCTCCTATATTTTCTTCCCAGCAGCACCCATAGGACTTCTAGTGTGTTAGTGGCATCACACAGAGCTCCCATATTTTCTTCCCAGAAGCACCCATAGGACTTCTAGTGTGTTAGTGGCATCACACAGAGCTCCCATATTTTCTTCCCAGAAGCACCCATAGGACTTCTAGTGTGTTAGTGGCATCACACAGAGCTCCCATATTTTCTTCCCAGAAGCACCCATAGGACTTCTAGTGTGTTAGTGGCATCACACAGAGCTCCTATATTTTCTTCCCAGAAGCACCCATAGGACTTCAATTGTGTGTTAGTGGCATCACACAGAGCTCCTATATTTTCTTCCCAGAAGCACCCATAGGACTTCTAGTGTGTTAGTGGCATCACACAGAGCTCCTATATTTTCTTCCCAGAAGCACCCATAGGACTTCTAGTGTGTTAGTGGCATCACACAGAGCTCCTATATTTTCTTCCCAGAAGCACCCATAGGACTTCTAGTGTGTTAGTGGCATCACACAGAGCTCCCATATTTTCTTCCCAGAAGCACCCATAGGACTTCTAGTGTGTTAGTGGCATCACACAGAGCTCCCATATTTTCTTCCCAGAAGCACCCATAGGACTTCTAGTGTGTTAGTGGCATCACACAGAGCTCCCATATTTTCTTCCCAGAAGCACCCATAGGACTTCTAGTGTGTTAGTGGCATCACACAGAGCTCCATATTTTCTTCCCAGAAGCACCCATAGGACTTCTAGTGTGTTAGTGGCATCACACAGAGCTCCCATATTTTCTTCCCAGAAGCACCCATAGGACTTCTAGTGTGTTAGTGGCATCACACAGAGCTCCCATATTTTCTTCCCAGAAGCACCCATAGGACTTCTAGTGTGTTAGTGGCATCACACAGAGCTCCTATATTTTCTTCTCAGCAGCACCCATAGGACTTCTAGTGTGTTAGTGGCATCACACAGAGCTCCCATATTTTCTTCCAGAAGCACCCATAGGACTTCTAGTGTGTTAGTGGCATCACACAGAGCTCCCATATTTTCTTCCCAGAAGCACCCATAGGACTTCTAGTGTGTTAGTGGCATCACACAGAGCTCCCATATTTTCTTCCCAGAAGCACCCATAGGACTTCTAGTGTGTTAGTGGCATCACACAGAGCTCCTATATTTTCTTCCCAGAAGCACCCATAGGACTTCAATTGTGTGTTAGTGGCATCACACAGAGCTCCTATATTTCTTCCCAGAAGCACCCATAGACTTCTAGTGTGTTAGTGGCATCACACAGAGCTCCTATATTTTCTTCCCAGAAGCACCCATAGGACTTCTAGTGTGTTAGTGGCATCACACAGAGCTCCCATATTTTCTTCCCAGAAGCACCCATAGGACTTCTAGTGTGTTAGTGGCATCACACAGAGCTCCCATATTTTCTTCCCAGAAGCACCCATAGGACTTCTAGTGTGTTAGTGGCATCACACAGAGCTCCTATATTTTCTTCCCAAAAGCACCCATAGGACTTCAATTGTGTGTTAGTGGCATCACACAGAGCTCCTATATTTTCTTCCCAGAAGCACCCATAGGACTTCTAGTGTGTTAGTGGCATCACACAGAGCTCCTATATTTTCTTCCCAGAAGCACCCATAGGACTTCAATTGTGTGTTAGTGGCATCACACAGAGCTCCTATATTTTCTTCCCAGAAGCACCCATAGGACTTCTAGTGTGTTAGTGGCATCACACAGAGCTCCTATATTTTCTTCCCAGAAGCACCCATAGGACTTCTAGTGTGTTAGTGGCATCACACAGAGCTCCTATATTTTCTTCCCAGAAGCACCCATAGGACTTCTAGTGTGTTAGTGGCATCACACAGAGCTCCTATATTTTCTTCTCAGAAGCACCCATAGGACTTCTAGTGTGTTAGTGGCATCACACAGAGCTCCTATATTTTCTTCCCAGAAGCACCCATAGGACTTCTAGTGTGTGTTAGTGGCATCACACAGAGCTCCCATATTTTCTTCCCAGAAGCACCCATAGGACTTTTAGTGTGTTAGTGGCATCACACAGAGCTCACATATTTTCTTCCCAGAAGCACCCATAGGACTTTTAGTGTGTTAGTGGCATCACACAGAGCTCCCATATTTTCTTCCCAGAAGCACCCATAGGACTTCAATTGTGTGTTAGTGGCATCACACAGAGCTCCTATATTTTCTTCCCAGAAGCACCCATAGGACTTCTATGGTGTGTTAGTGGCATCACACAGAGCTCCTATATTTTCTTCCCAGAAGCACCCATAGGACGTCTATTGTGTTAGTGGCATCACACAGAGCTCCCATATTTTCTTCCCAGAAGCACCCATAGGACTTCTAGTGTGTTAGTGGCATCACACAGAGCTCCCATATTTTCTTCCCAGAAGCACCCATAGGACTTCTAGTGTGTTAGTGGCATCACACAGAGCTCCTATATTTTCTTCCCAGAAGCACCCATAGGACTTCAATTGTGTGTTAGTGGCATCACACAGAGCTCCCATATTTTCTTCCCAGAAGCACCCATAGGACTTCTAGTGTGTTAGTGGCATCACACAGAGCTCCCATATTTTCTTCCCAGAAGCACCCATAGGACTTCTAGTGTGTTAGTGGCATCACACAGAGCTCCTATATTTTCTTCCCAGAAGCACCCATAGGACTTCTATTGTGTTAGTGGCATCACACAGAGCTCCTATATTTTCTTCCCAGAAGCACCCATAGGACTTCTAGTGTGTTAGTGGCATCACACAGAGCTCCTATATTTTCTTCCCAGAAGCACCCATAGGACTTCTAGTGTGTTAGTGGCATCACACAGAGCTCCTATATTTTCTTCCCAGAAGCACCCATAGGACTTCTATTGTGTGTTAGTGGCATCACACAGAGCTCCTATATTTTCTTCCCAGAAGCACCCATAGGACTTCTAGTGTGTTAGTGGCATCACACAGAGCTCCTATATTTTCTTCTCAGAAGCACCCACAGGACTTCTAGTGTGTTAGTGGCATCACACAGAGCTCCTATAATTTCTTCGCAGAAGCACCCATAGGACTTCTAGTGTGTTAGTGGCATCACACAGAGCTCCTATATTTTCTTCCCAGAAGCACCCATAGGACTTCTAGTGTGTTAGTGGCATCACACAGAGCTCCTATATTTTCTTCTCAGCAGCACCCACAGGACTTCTAGTGTGTTAGTGGCATCACACAGAGCTCCTATATTTTCTTCCAGAAGCACCCATAGGACTTCTAGTGTGTTAGTGGCATCACACAGAGCTCCTATATTTTCTTCCCAGAAGCACCCATAGGACTTCAATTGTGTGTTAGTGGCATCACACAGAGCTCCTATATTTTCTTCCCAGAAGCACCCATAGGACTTCTAGTGTGTTAGTGGCATCACACAGAGCTCCTATATTTTCTTCCCAGAAGCACCCATAGGACTTCTAGTGTGTTAGTGGCATCACACAGAGCTCCTATATTTTCTTCTCAGCAGCACCCACAGGACTTCTAGTGTGTTAGTGGCATCACACAGAGCTCCTATATTTTCTTCCCAGAAGCACCCATAGGACTTCTAGTGTGTTAGTGGCATCACACAGAGCTCCTATATTTTCTTCCCAGAAGCACCCATAGGACTTCTTGTGTGTTAGTGGCATCACACAGAGCTCCTATATTTTCTTCCCAGAAGCACCCATAGGACTTCTAGTGTGTTAGTGGCATCACACAGAGCTCCTATATTTTCTTCCCAGAAGCACCCATAGGACTTCAATTGTGTGTTAGTGGCATCACACAGAGCTCCTATATTTTCTTCCCAGAAGCACCCATAGGACTTCTAGTGTGTTAGTGGCATCACACAGAGCTCCTATATTTTCTTCTCAGAAGCACCCATAGGACTTCTAGTGTGTTAGTGGCATCACACAGAGCTCCTATATTTTCTTCCCAGAAGCACCCATAGGACTTCTAGTGTGTTAGTGGCATCACACAGAGCTCCTATATTTTCTTCTCAGCAGCACCCATAGGACTTCTAGTGTGTTAGTGGCATCACACAGAGCTCCTATATTTTCTTCCCAGAAGCACCCATAGGACTTCTAGTGTGTTAGTGGCATCACACAGAGCTCCTATATTTTCTTCTCAGCAGCACCCATAGGACTTCTAGTGTGTTAGTGGCATCACACAGAGCTCCTATATTTTCTTCCCAGAAGCACCCATAGGACTTCAATTGTGTGTTAGTGGCATCACACAGAGCTCCTATATTTTCTTCCCAGAAGCACCCATAGGACTTCTAGTGTGTTAGTGGCATCACACAGAGCTCCTATATTTTCTTCCCAGAAGCACCCATAGGACTTCAATTGTGTGTTAGTGGCATCACACAGAGCTCCTATATTTTCTTCCCAGAAGCACCCATAGGACTTCTAGTGTGTTAGTGGCATCACACAGAGCACCTATATTTTCTTCTCAGCAGCACCCACAGGACTTCTAGTGTGTTAGTGGCATCACACAGAGCTCCTATATTTTCTTCCCAGAAGCACCCATAGGACTTCTAGTGTGTTAGTGGCATCACACAGAGCTCCTATATTTTCTTCTCAGCAGCACCCACAGGACTTCTAGTGTGTTAGTGGCATCACACAGAGCTCCTATATTTTCTTCCCAGAAGCACCCATAGGACTTCTAGTGTGTTAGTGGCATCACACAGAGCTCCTATATTTTCTTCTCAGCAGCACCCATAGGACTTCTAGTGTGTTAGTGGCAGCAAACAGAGCTCCTATATTTTCTTGTCAGCAGCACACATAGTACCTATAGTGTGTTAGTGTCAGCACCCATAGGACCTACAGTGTGTTGTGAGCACACATAGGAGCTGTATTTTTTATACTATATACACTACCGACTACAATGGCTGGAAGACCGCCAAGGAGAGGCAGAGCGTGCAGAGGCAAGAACACAGGGCAGGCAGGCTCAGTTTCTAGAGACAACAGTGCTGGCCGTGGACGTGGTCGTGCATCGTCATCAGCACGTGGCCATGGGACACACTTGTCTTTGTTTTCGGCAGCTGGACATGTGGAGCCGCATCATGCTGAAGGCTTGGTAGAATGGATGACCAAGCCCTCCTCATCCTCCTCATCCTCTCTCACCCCAGGCTCAGGGTACTGGCAGAGCAGCTGCCAACGCATACTCAATGGCATCATCAGCCACCCCTTCCCTAGACCCACCATGTCTTCCTGAGGAGTCCCCCAAACTGTTTGAGCACAGTGTTGGGTACATGCTCCAGGAGGATGCCCAACGATTCGATGGCTCGGATGATGATACCCAGCTTGAGGAAGTCAGTAGTGTGCGCGCAGAGAGAGGGGATGCTGAAGGACAGCAATCTGGCAGTACTGTTCCACCAGCTGCAGCTTACTGCCAGGTTTGCTCTAGTGGTGAAGAGGGAGGGGATGATGAGGTCACTGACTCCACTTGGGTGCCTGAAGGGAGAGAGGATGAGGAGGAGGACGAGGAGGAGGAGGATGCGGCGTCACATGTCAAACGAGGCAGGATGCCCCCTGGAGGCCAGCTAGAGGCCAGCACAGCAACTGTACCACACCGCAGAGCTCCGCCTGTGCAGGGCGCTGCCTCTGCACGTTATCAGAAAAGTTCTTTGGTGTTGGCCTTTTTTGAGACGAGTGCATCAGATCGCACAACTGCTATTTGCAATATTTGTCTCAAGCGTATCTCGCGTGGCCAAAACATCAGCCGCTTGGGCACCACAAGCATGAGCAGACATATGTCGACCTGCCATGCAGCTCGTTGGCAAGCACACATAAAAGACCCACACCAAAGAACAAAGCGGACCTCTCCTTACTCCTCATCAGCTGGGATCTCCATCCCCACTACATCTTCAGTCCTCTCTGAAAGCTGCTCTGAGAGGACTGAAGGTGTAGAATTAGGTGTGTCACAACCAAGTACTTGCAGTACACCGACGTCCGATTGTAGCAGGCAAATTTCCCTGCCCCAGCTGCTGGACCGTCGAAAGAAGTACACTCCCAGCCATCCACATGCCCAGCGGTTGAATGCTAGCTTGGCTAAATTGCTAGCACTTCAACTGCTGCCTTTTCAGTTGGTAGACTCGGCCCCCTTCCGTGAGTTTGTTCAATGTGCGGTTCCTCAGTGGCAGGTTCCTCAAACGCCACTTTTTCTCACGGAAGGCGATTCCGTCTCTCTACCGGCATGTGGAAGGCAATGTCCATGCCTCGCTGGACAGGGCGGTCAGCGGTAAGGTGCATATTACCGCTGACTCATGGTCCAGCAGGCATGGACAGGAACGTTATCTTTCTTTCACAGCCCATTGGGTCACTCTATTGGCAGCTGGGAGGGATGCAGGACAAGGTGCAGTAGTGTTGGAGGTTGTTCCGCCACCACGCCTCCAAAATGCTACTACTGCTACTGGTTGTGACACACCTCTCTCCTCCACCCCCTCCTCTTCTTCTTCCTCCAGTGCTCTGTCCTCGGAACCAGCGGTGCTCCGTAGGCGTACAAGGGGCTACGCGAGTACGCAGGCAAAAAGATGCCATGCCGTGCTTGCGCTGGTGTGTTTGGGGGACAGGAGCCACACTGGGCCAGATGTTCTGGCAGCTCTGCAGGGGCAGGCCGAGAGGTGGTTGACGCCACGCCAGCTTAAGCCAGGAATGGTCGTTTCTGACAATGGCACCAACCTCCTCTCCGCCCTGCGACAGGGGCAGCTCACCCATGTGCCCTGTATGGCTCACGTCCTCAACCTGGTGGTGCAGCGGTTCTTGGGCATGTTCCCAGGCTTACAGGATGTCCTGAGGCAGGCCAGGAAAGTCTGTGTGCATTTCCGCCGATCTTATAATGCCAGTGCTCAGCTGACTGAGCTGCAAAAGGAGCTGAACCTGCCCAAGAACCGCCTAATATGTGACATGCCCACCAGGTGGAACTCAACGGTGGCCATGCTGCAGCGACTGCACACGCAGCAGAGGGCCATCAATGAGTACCTTTGTGACTACGGCACCAGGACAGGGTCAGGGGAGCTTGGCTTTTTTTCCCCATGCCAGTGGAGCATGATCAGGGATGCATGCACTGTCCTTTCACCATTTGAGGAGGCCACGAGGATGGTGAGCAGTGACAGTGCATGCATCAGTGACACTGTACCTCTTGTCCACCTGTTGGAGCATACGCTGCGTGGGATAATGGACAGGGCACTTGAGGCAGAACAGAGGCAGGAAGAGGAGGACTTCCTTGCCTCTCAAGGCCCCCTTTATCCGGACAGTGTTCCTTCTGTCCCACCCATCACACAGGAAGAGGATGAGGAGGAGGAGGAGGAGGATTGTGTGAGCATGGAGGTGGAGCCTGGCACTCAGCATCAGCAGCAGCAGTCTTTTAGGGATGATGTACAGTCCCAACAAACCAGTGGACTTGTACGTGGCTGGGAGGAGGTGGCTGGCGATCATGTCATCCTCAGTGACCCAGAAGACTCCGGACCGAATGCCTCAGCTAACCTACGCTGCATGGCCTCTCTGATCCTGCAAAGCCTGCGGAAGGATCCTCGTGTTCTTCGGATCAAGGAGAGGGACCATTACTGGCTGGCCACTCTCCTTGATCCACGGTACAAGGGTAAGGTTGCGGACCTTATCTTGCCGTCGCAGAGGGAGCAGAGGATGAGACATCTCAGGGAGGCCTTGCAGAAAGGTCTGTGCAACGCGTTCCCAGAAACTGGGAGGTTACAAACTCCTGGTCCTGGACGACGAGTTGCTGAGGCTTCGGTCAGTAGCAGAAGGAGCAGTGGGGAAGGTGGACGTCTGACCGATGCGTTCAGACAATTTTTTAGTCTGCAGCCCCAAGGTATGATCGGTTCCAGCAACCATCGCCAGCGTCTGATATACATGGTGCAGGAATACCTAGGGGCAAGGTCAGACTTGGATACCTTTCCCACCGAAAATCCTCTGGCTTACTGGGTCCTGAGGATGGATCACTGGCCAGAGCTTGCACAGTATGCAATTGAGCTACTGGCCTGTCCTGCCTCCAGCGTTCTTTCCGAACGCACATTCAGTGCTGCTGGAGGATTTGTCACCGATCATAGGGTGCGCCTGTCCACTGACTCGGTTGATCGACTGACCTTCATAAAAATGAATCAGTCTTGGATCACCACCAGCTACCAGGCACCTGAAGCGGATATAACGGAATAATTTATAATGTCACATCCCTTCAAGACTGCCTATGCTGATGCTGAGTGACTGTCCTGTTATGTTCACTGACTATCCTCTTCCTCCTCCTCAATGATCCATGCCACCACACCAGTGCCTAAGGCACAATTTTTCAGCCCCTGTATAACAGGGGCGTGTACTTACAATTTTTTTTAAAAAATGCTTCGCAACATGTGTGACTGCTGTGCTCCAAGTACAGTATCTGTGAGGGGTTTGCAGTGTTGTGGCACCAGCACCAGTGCCTAAGGCACAATTTTTCAGCCCCTGTTGGGGCGTGTAATTACAATTTTTAGGCAATGCTTTGCAACAGGTCTCATTGCTGTGCTAAGAGTACAGTATCTGTGAGGGGTTGCAGTGTTGTGGCACCAGCACCAATGCCTAAGGCACAATTTTTCAGCCCCTGTTTAACAGGGGCGTGTAATTACAATTTTTTAAAAAGATGCTTCGCAACAGGTTTGACTGCTGTGCTCCAAGTACAGTATCTGTGAGGGGTTGCAGTGTTGTGGCACCAGTGCCTAAGGCACAATTTTTCAGCCCCTGTTGGGGCGTGTAATTACAATTTTAAGGCAATGCTTTGCAACAGGTCTCATTGCTGTGCTAAGAGTACAGTGTCTGTGAGGGGTTGCAGTGTTGTGGCACCACCACCAATGCCTAAGGCACAATTTTTCAGCCCCTGTTTAACAGGGGCGTGTAATTACAAATCTTGATCTAATAGTTCACAGCAGGGCCCATTCCTGCGCCCACCAAGAGTAACTATGAGGGCCTACAGTCTTGTGGCAACACCGTCCACCACCACCACCGCCAAAGGCCCAATTTTTCTGCCCTGTTCAACAGGTGCATGCAATTACAAATCTTGATCTAATAACTCACAGCAGGGCCCATTCCTGCGCCCACCAAGAGTAACTGTGAGGGCTTACAGTCTTGTGGCAACACCGTCCACCACCACCACCACCACCAAGGGCCCAATTTTTCTGCCCGGTTCAACAGGTGCATGCAAGTACAAATCTTGATCTATTAACTCACAGCAGGGCCCATTCCTGTGCCCACCAGTCTTGTGGCTACAACAACATCTAATAGGGCAAATTTCTGCAGAGTATATACGGCAGGCCCCTACTTTCAAACATCCAACTTACAAACGACTCCTACTTGCAAACGGAAAGAGAAAACAGGAAGTGAGAGGAAATCTACCCCTAGAAAGGGAAATTCTATCATGTTAGATTTAATTTGGGAAAAAGGTATCTCCTCTCTACTGATGCTTTATCACCAATCCTTGTTTCAATTAAAACCCCACTTTTCCAAAAACATTTGTCATTGGGACGGAAAGTGAGGTGACATGTTCTGAACAGATGTGCAAAGACAGCAAATGTTACAGGGGTGATAACCCCTCCCTATGTTCTCCAAAAAGCTTAAAAATAGATTTTTTTTGGATGGAGCTACACTTCATAATGTACCTGTTCAGATTCTACTTAAGAACAAACCTACAGTCCGTGTCTTGTTTGCACCACCTATATACTGCTGTTCAGAGTATATAGGGTTGTAGGTATAGGGTTTTATTTTGGGTGCGGGGTCCCCCTTAATATCCATACAAGACCCAAAGGGGCTGGGGTGGGGGGGGGGGGGGTGATGGGGTAGCCATGCCATTTTTCTCAAGGATTTTCAGCCATATGGCGGCCAGGACAAGACATGACATTAAAGCCGCAAGTGGTTTTAAATGGCTTCTTTTTTTCCTTTACAAATGTCATTTTGTGCAAGGACAGTTCTAAACACGAGAAACACATGCCACTTCACAGTCATACTTTAGACACCCCCCAGGTACCATATTTAAAGGAAAATTTCACTTTTTTTTTTTCACTTTATGCATCATTAAAATGACTGCTCCCGAAAAAACGTTAGTTTTTAAAAGTTCTTTTTGCATTGATATATGTCCCCTGGGGCAGGACCCGGGTCCCCAAACCTGTTTTATGACATTAACATGCATATTGGCCGTTGTAATTAGCAATTTTGATTTCGAACGTTCGCGTCCATTATAACGAATAGGGTTCGAAAATTCGCGCAAACTTTCGGTCCGTTCGAAGGTTCTGGTGCGAACCGAACCCGGGGGTGTTCGGCTCATCCCTATTGAAAAGGTACTGTTATAATCAAGCTAAATCATATATTTATATGCTCTATGTTATAACATAATAATTTATTATCTATCTATTTACTGTGAAAGTACTGGTTGAAAGTTATAACTTCAAACTTCAGTAATTTGTCCGTTAAGCTACCTGCTTACAGTTTTTGAAAATATAGTAAATTACCTTAAAAACAATATATAATAATTTGTATATTACTTATGGTAATTAACCCCTTACCACCCAGGCCAATTCTGACACTTCTCTCCTACCTGTAATAATCATAATTTTTTTTGCAAGAGAATTACTCAGAACCCCCAAACATTATATATATATATTGTTTTAGCAGACACCCTAGGGTATAAAATGGTGGTTGTTGCATCTTTTTATATTACACAGTATTTGCACAGAAATTTTTCAAATGTCTTTTCTTTGGAAATATGCATATGGAAAAACTAAAGATAACACGATTTTTTGTATAATGTGGAAGATGATGTTACACCATGTAAATAGATACCTAACATGTCCCGCTTTAAAATTGCGCACACTTGTGGAATGGCACTAAACTTCAGTACTTATAAATCTCCATAGATGAGGTTTTGACATTTTATACAGGTTACATGTTTAGAGTTACAGAGGAGGTCTAGTGCTAGAATTATTGTTCTCGCTCTAACATTTGTGGTGTATTGAACCTGTGTGTATATGGCTCTGATACTAGCCAGTGCCTCACCAGCCATGGACCTCCTCGCACGTCCCTGATCTGCTTCAAGATTCGATGTGTTGTGCATTCAGAGATGGTATTCTGCATACCTTACTTGTAACGAGTGGTTGAGTTACTGTTGTCTTTCTATCATCTCAAACCAGTCTGCCCATTCTCCTCTGACCTCTGACATCAACAAGGCATTTTCACACTACTGCCACTCACTGGATTATTTCTCTTTCTCTGACCATTTTCTGTAAACCCTAGAGTCGGTTGTGCATGAAAATCCCAGTAGATTAGCAGTTTTTGAAATACTCAGACCAGCCTGTCTGGCACCAACAACCATGCCACGTTCAATGTCACTTAAATCCCCTTTCTTCCCCATTCTGATGCTCCGTTTGAAAGTCATCTTCATCACGTCTAGATGCCTAATCAGCCATGTGATTGGCTGAAAAGGAATTTGTGTTACCAAGCAATTGAACAGATGTACCTAATAAAGTGGCTAGTGAGTGTATATGAATTGAGTATTTAATGCATGTTAGCATTTTATAAGAGACAGTGCACCTTTTTTGGTTTACATTCTTAAACCAGATATGTTGATGTACACATTCCTGTTACGTCAAGGAAGTATTTTTTTTGTATATTTACTTTTGTCATGTAAATAAGTCCTGATACTGATCCTGTTAGCAAGATGTATCCACAGAAACGTCCTTGTCTAGCATAACAACCCTTCTCAATTCGCATGTAGGGCGTGCAGGCATATTCCCCTGTTGTTAGCACAGTATAACCGCAATGCTCAGCACTGGAGTACACACAAATGCAAACAAAAGTCATACAACACGCTTACACAATGTGCACAGAAAACTGTATGTTTAAAGTGATATTAAACCCAAAAGCAAACATTTATTATATTATAGCTGATAAATTCTTAGATTTGATGGCTGAATTACTTTTGTTTTTTAGACTTTCTTTAATTTATTTTTAACCTGGTGATCCTGCCAGTAACTCTACAGTCCGTCATCACCCTATCTCCCATAGGGGAGAGCGGCGCTCTGACAGGTCCGTCCCTGCGCAGTGTGCAGAGACGGACCTGTCATGTTCCTGCTCAGCGGAGATGGCTCCGGCGATCCCCGCTGAGCAAGCGGATATCCACGGGACGGATCAGCACTGATCCGCCCCGTGTGAAAGAGGCCTAAAAGCATTCCAACATGACAGTCAGATCAAAAAGGACAACAGGGATGAATGGCTAACATGTTTCACATCCTGAGATGCTTACTCATAGCTGTGTTTTCAGGGATTAAGGATGAGCTCAGGCGTGTTCGAATGGCCCACGTGCAGAGCCCGCCAGGAAGTCGGCGCAGCGATGCGCTAATCACAGGTAGTGAGACATTGCCCCGATGTGTGGCTGCAGAGATCGTGCAATATGTCACTGCCTGTGATTAGCACAAATCTGCGCCGACTTCCTGGCGGGCTCTGCACGTGGGCCATTCGAACACGCCTGAGCTCATCCTTAGCAGGGATCATCAAAGTATATGAGGGAAAGTTGAGAGGAGAAACACCAATCAGAATCATCAGTCAGGTGTGACACACCCTCAAAAGTTGCAAAAGTGTCAAAATCAATGCACACATTACCCGGTCAATGGCCAAGAAAAGAAAGGTAAAACTAGCAAAAACAGACTCACAATCTAATATAATATTAAATTGTACCTTTAAGGCAATTTCAAGGATAGTTAAATCTGTATGCAACAATGTAACATTCCTAAAAAAGGATGAGTGGATGGCCATGACTCTTGGGATAATTGGTGTGCATGAAAATGTGTATATAGCCGAAAAACTATAGCTCGTTTACTTAATTAAATTAAATATAACAAAGGAACAGAAAAATTGATCAGGGCAGTTACAGCACAAAAAATCTATATAGAGGGGTGTGAAACACACCTGAAGTAAACCACTATGGGAATCCTCAAAGAGACAATTATAATTATGTGTGTTTTAGGAGCAGGTGCTGGGTGGGACAAGAGTCTTACTCCTCCTGCTGCAAACAAACACAGGACAGAATGAAACAAAAAGCGAGTACAAGGACAAAATAAAACAACTAATGAAGAAAGCTGGAGACCGCATTATGGACAAAGGTATAAAGAAGAATGTAGCATATTGTATAGTTGCCGCAAACGGTAGTGTAAATCCGAATATGAACCACTAAATAAATCTATATAGAGGGGTGTGAAACACACCTGAAGTAAACCACTATGGGAGTCCTCAAAGAGACAATTCTAATTATGTGTGTTTAGGAGCAGGTGCTGGGTGAGACAAAAGTCTCACTAGTCCTGCTGCAAACAAACACAGGACAAAACGAAACAAAAAGCGAGTACAAGGACAAAATAAAACAACTGATGAAGAAAGCTGGAGACCGCATTATGGACAAAGGTATAAAGAAGAATATAGCATATTGTATAGTTGCCGCAAACTGTAGTAAAAAACCTATTATGAACCACTAAATAGTACAATAAACTCAAGAAAGGGTTTACCTGAAAAGTCTCACTCCATTCGCTGCAGGCTAACTTATAGACGGGACTAGAACTGCAACTACAGATTTCAGTCATGAATAAATAGACAAATGTAATGTGTGAAATATCTAAGAAGGTGCTCTGCCATATGATTCGCTCTGTCAGTAAAATGACAAAACCATATAATGGTAAAACTAATAGTGGTAAAAAGAAGAAAAAATCCCACTACCATACAGTAATGAATGACAGAGCGAAGATACTCATGGCTGGGCATCTTACTGGTAAAAATGGGAAACATCCCATTCAAAATTAAGTCCTGAAGGAAATCTAGTTTTCATAAGAAAAATCCAACAGACTTCACATTTACATAAAATATTAAATTTATCCCTGCCTCTTGGTGGTCTCACAATTTTTTCAATACCCTGTATAACAAGGCTTGATGTGTCTTTTTGGTGGAACTTGTTCCAATGTCTTGCGACGTAGTGTGGTTCTTGTCTATGTCGTATAGATGGTCATAAAGACGGTCTTTTAGCCTTCGCGTTGTCCTGCCAACATATTGTATGGAACACATTGTACAAGTAACAGCATATATAATGTAACGTGTGTTACAATTGATGAAAGAATTTATCTTATGGGATTCGCCTGTGGATGTGGAGGTGATGTTTTCACCCCCTTTAATGAAGGGGCAGTCAAATGGCGGGGGGTGTGACCGGATGTGAGTGATGGAGCTTGAGGTGAGCGAGTGAGGACGTGTGTGGGTTCTCCTCTACTCTGCCAAATTAAACCACGGCAAATTGAAGGCACATGCACGCTCGAGCCTGGAGATCAAGCTATTCATGGAGAGATGCCTTAATGGAGCCGCTTGACTGACTGACTACCCCTTTTTCTGTCGGCACTGGAGGTGGGGTTGTGGGTGGTGAGACGGCGCTTCCTCGTTGGCTGGATGGCCCCGAGCGGTGAGGAGTGACTGAGCGGCGGCTCGCGCTATCCCGCAAGTGCTTGGAGGTAAGCCGGAGATGGGGGGGGTCACCTGACTGCCACCTGACTGCTTGGCAGGGCAGTGCGAGAGACGCCAGGAGGGGAGCAAGATCGGGTCCCATAATACCTTTACGCTGTGCAGGACAAGGCAGATTCACAGCTGTGGAGGGAGAGGAAGAATAGAGTTGAGAACTCTGATAAGGAGATAGAGCACGGCCCAGAGGGGTGAGTGCTATAATCTATATTAAAAGCATGAATAAACCCATGGTGCCTGTATAGCATTTGAATTAAATTGAACTGTTAAATGTGCGGGGGGGGGGGGGGGGTCAGAAGGCCCGAGGTCTGAGCTCTGCAGGAGGTTTGTGTTGTATCTAGGGGGAGTTTTTTATTTTTTTTTCCTTTTTTTTCTATCCCCTGCTAATGATACAAGGACCCTCTTTCTATCGCACAGGCATCTTGATGCACGCCAGTCACACGCAACCAAATTAATTTATGCTATACCATCTAGGATTGGGAGGATTTATTAATATTGCTTAAAGCACTATGTATCCCCGATAACACGCATGGACAAAACCAGGGGGCCCCTTTTTTTTTCTTCTACCACTCGCATCTGCTTCTAGAAGGTCTAATTTAAAAATGTAATAAGCCACTACCATTTTCATTTACCATTAAGCTACTATCTTTCCTCCCTGTACCACAGCTGAGCCTTAGGAGAACTGGCTTAGGCACTACAACATAGAAGGACTTAACTAATGGTAACAAGCACTCTATGTAGCCTATTTGATTATTGGGTGTCGGATAATTAATTGTGCAGGGGCAATTGTATTTATCGACTGTGTCACTGGATTTAAGATATTATACCTAGACTTTAAGAGTATTGGAGACAAGAGATTTTTGTTAGGTGCATTGTACTAGATTTATCCGTACGCGGCTTAAAGCCTACGCTTTTTGAACAGTACACCTGCTCGCAACCAGGCGACTGTGGGATATTAAACTAGGTCTGCTAAGGGTAAAACTACTGCCTGAGCTACCACATACTCTTATCCTGCTGATACCCATAGAAAAGATTTTTTATTTTTTTCTCTCCCTTTTCCTTTTTTTTTTATTTATTTTAATTTTTATAAAGTTTATCATTGGCTTGATAGCTGTGGGAAGGGAGAAGTGAAGGGAACAGGGAAAAAGGAAAGGGGGTGATAATCCCACTCTGCTCAGCAAAGTAGCTATGTCTAGGAAGAGGCCACCGGATGAGCACTTACCCCAGGAGGGTTTTCAAAATACTCACGCTGCAAAGAATAGAAACAACCAGACGGCATCTGCCGCAGCTACTAAACTAGAAAAATATGCGCATTCCGCGCCATTGTCACCTAGCAGAGCGAACCTCCATCAACCAACCTCACAGGCCAAGGACCATAAAAACTCTTCAACAGACAGAAAGAGTCAGGGAGGCGCATTTTCAAACTTGCATACCCCTTCTATAGTTAAAAACATAACCAGCAAGGATATAGGGTGAAGTAAAATGCAGCCTTTTACATCAAATGCAGTCGCAAGTAGCTTATCAACCCCTAAGACAACTACAATAACACCTGGCACATCTGTTCCAGCAATAATAGAGGGGGAACCCACATTAAGGGAGGTCCTGAATGCCATTAATGATTGTAAAGTCTCTATTTTGAATTTCGACAACCAATTAAAGTGCATTAAGGAGGAACTAGTCTCTACTAGACAAGATTTAGCTAAAACAGTGCAAAGAACTAAGGAACTGGAAGAGCGTTTAAGCCTTATTGAAGATGAACTGAGACCAGCTAAGCGAGAAATCCAATGGCTTAAAGACACAATAAATACCCAAATAGCAAAACTGGACGAGATGGAGAATAGAAATCGTAGAAATAATATCAGAATGATAGGCCTTCCTGAGCGAAGTCAGATTTCTAGAGGGATGGTTTGGGGAAATTTTTGGAGTTACTTCTTTTAGCCCTTTATTCGTGATCGAGCGAGCGGATCGCACCACACCAAGAATACAATATAAGGGCGACCGTCCAAGACCAATCTTAATTAAAATTCTTAATTACAATGATAAACAGACTTTGCTGAGAAGGGCTAGGGAGGTGGGCGATATCAGGTTTCAGGGTGCCAGGGTTCCCTTTACCCTGATTTTTCACCTGACCTGCAGAAACGCAGAGCCAAATTCATTCCAATCAAGCGCATTATGTCCAATCATAAGCTTGAATATGCTCTTCTATACCCAGCTTGACTGAGAGTGTCTGTCTGCCTTTGACAGGACTTTTTTCTTCAATTCCCCGATAGGAGCAAAACAATGGTTGGAAGAGAACAGAAAGGATTTGTAGTGGGAGGTTTTTCCACCCCCCCCCCCCTTTTTTTTATTCTCTCTCTCTGTGGGAGTTGTTTGACACAATTATATAAGTATGGGTGGTAACATTATTAGTGTTGAGAGTAGAGAGGGCCCACTAGTGTTGGATGAGTTTATATGCATGAAGGTATGTGTGTGAGCGTGAAGTGTGGCTCCCTATCCTATCTCAAATTTGTATTAATTATATTAATAAAGACTGCTTTAAGTAAAGGATGGGGAGGAGTTGGAAAGGTCACGTATGCACCCGTAAGGGGGAGCCCTGATGGGCAGGGGGTGAGGGGTTGGGAGGGTGGGAACTAGGGGGGGCAGGGGAGGTGAGAGGGAGGGTGGTGCAGGTTGATGATGGGCAGGGAGGGAGGGGGCTGGGAGGGTGGAATTTGGGTAGGCTAGGGGAAAAGAGGGGAAGGGGGGTTAAGGTGAAGAACAAGGAACAGATACTAGTAATATTTAGGTCACTATCACTAAAAACTCACTTTATGAGATGCGTGATGAAGGAAGATAAGAAATTGATATTAGCAATATTTAGGTTACTAGAAAGACACTTTATGAGAAAGGAAATGAAGGAGAATCACATACAATGCGGTAAACACCGAAGGCACAAAAGGGCCAAGGGTTTAGTTGTGTTTAGGGGTTCTTTTTTTTCGCATTTTTCCAATAAAATTTTCACTACATGCAGGATTGATTTCCTACAAAATATTCACTTCGTAAAACATGAGAGAAGAGGGAGCTATAACTATAGGGTTAATTATCTTAAACAGGGAGGAGGAGAACCCTTCTCTACGCTCTTGAATTTTTTTTTTTTCTTTTTTTTTTTTGCTGTATCTCCTTTGTTGCGTTTTTTTTCTTCTTTTTCAATCTCTCTCTTTTCCTTGCTCTTTGCAATTTTTTATTTAATATTACCTACACTATTCGGATGGCTTTTCTTTTTTCTAGGCATGGATTAGATCATATCCTTATAAACCTAGATGCAGGTTAAAAAGCTCGATGTGATTTCCTGGAACGTTCGGGGCTTGGGAGTTCCGGCAAAGAGAGCACTGGTGTTGTCCCTCCTGGACGGTAAAGAGCCTGGAGTACTATGTCTCCAGGAAACACACCTGACAGATGAGACAACCCCATTGCTTTGAAGCCGGAAATTACAGGCACAATTCCATTTGGTACATACATCATACTCAAGAGGGGTGAGTGTTTTGATAGGTAGGGGACTGTTGTTTTCCTGCCATAAGAGCCAACTAGATACTTTGGGTCGCTATATCTTTTTACACTGCTGAATAGAAAACAAACCGTATGTCTTAGAAAATATCTATTTCCCACCCCCATTCAAACTCAAGATTTTATATGAAATTATAGCATTTATGATCGACAAGATCGGGATCCCAGTTATAGCGGTGGGGGATTATAATGAAGTCTTGGATAGGTCTATAGATAGATTTCCATTAGTAAATCAGGCACCTCCAGGGGAGGAGGGGAGATTAGCTCGATTTTTACAAGAGGCGGGATTAAGTGATGCGTGGCGGGTACGGTATCCGCTGGAAAGACAATATTCCTGCTTCTCAAGTTCGTTCCGTACCCTATCCAGAATTTATATGGTTTTAGTTAACCCGGAGGCTTTGCCTTTGATAGGCAATATAGAATATGGCCCAAGGGGGGTATCAGACCACTCCCCCCTGATGTTGGTAGTCAATATCGGCAAAAAATCCTATTTTAGAGAATGGAAAATAGATCCAGTATGGCTGGAGATAATCGACAATTCTGATGAATTAATACCAGCATTAAAAGAGTTTATGACTATAAATGAAGACGCGGCATCGGCGGACATGGTCTGGGACTCCCTAAAAGCCTACCTTAGGGGGCTTCTTATCCAACAGATTGCGAGAACTAAGAGTAAGACGAGAGAACGGGAGGGGGAAGCAAAAAATACATTAATATTGGCGGAACAACAGTACATTAGCAATCCAACCCCAGAAACTCAGGAAAGGTGGCTAGAAAAACAGCAAAACTACAAGACGACTAGTATGAGGGAGGTCGAGGATAAGCGCGTTCCAGAGAGAATCAAACTTTGGAGAAGGTGAAAAGGTGGGCCGGTGGTTGTCCCTATTGGTCAAGACGAATTTGTCTCCCTCTTCGGTCTTGGCAGTCAGACCCGACAGGGAGAGCTCTCGTCTGACCCTATGGACATAATGAAAACATTCAGTCAATATTACAGTTCCCTATATAAATCCCAGCAGGAAGTTGACGACGGGAAAATGGCAGCTTTCCTTGACAAAATAAATATCCCACTTTTGCCAGAGGCAGACCAACGGATGATGGAGGCCCCAATTACTCTTGAGGAGTTATCCCATGCTGTTGCTGGGATGCCAAACTTAAAGTCACCAGGCCCGGACGGGTTACCAATCGAAATATATAAAAAGTATGGTGGGATTTTACTACCAAAATTGCTCAGGACATTGAGCCAGGCGGTGCTCATTGGAGCCCTCCCTGCCTCAATGTCAGAAGCTACAATTGTGGTTATTCCAAAAGAGGGAAAAGATCCCTCCTCGTATCGCCCTATATCATTATTATGCATGGATGTAAAAATTATGGCAAAAGTGCTGGCAGCTCATCTAAATAGCTGTATCCACAAGCTAGTCCACCCCGACCAGTGAGGCTTCATTCCAGCGAGGTCAACTAGTATCAATATTAGAAGAACATATTTAAATATACAGATACCAGAGGATAATAGTGGCTCTAGAGCCATTATGGCACTGGACGCTGCTAAAGCGTTTGATAGCCTTGAATGGGCTTATCTTTTCAGAGTACTGAGTAAATTTGGGTTTGGATTCAATTTTATTAACTGGGTGAAACTGCTCTATACCAATCCAAAAGCAAAAATAAAAATTAATAACGAGTACTCTGAATTATTCCAGCTGGAAAGAGGGACGAGACAGGGATGTCCCCTGTCTCCATTACTCTTCGCCCTTGCAATAGAGCCGTTGGCTATCGCAACCAGAGCTAATCCGGACATACAGGGATTTAGGAGGGGATTAGACGAGGAGAAGATAGCACTGTTTGCAGATGACGTCCTGTTCTATCTTGGCGATGTCCAAGCTTCTTTAAAAGCAGCAATAACAATGGTTGGTGAGTTTGGTAAAATCTCTGGATTGGTCATCAATTGGGATAAATCGGCTTTTCTCCCGATAGACTCAATTCCTGGAGGCATGCTACTCGATAATGTGAATCTCAAGGTAGTGTAGAAATTGAAATACCTAGGAATTTGGATTTCTAGAGATACAAACATGTATCTCAAAGACAATCTAGCCCCCCTATTAATAAAATGGAAATACAAATCAGAGGTGTGGGGCCGTCTGCCTCTTTCGGTGGCAGGGCGGTGCAACCTCCTTAAAATGATATGTCTGCCTCAGATCTTGTATCTTTTCCATAATGCTCCATTGTGTATAGGACAGAGTTGGTTTAAGAGTATAGAATCACTTTTCAGAGATTTAATTTGGAAAAGAGGCCAGCACAGGATAGCTTTGAAAATGTTACAGCTTCCGCTTGTAGAGGGGGGTGGCGGTCCCACATCCCAAGTTATATTTTTTGGCATCCCAGCTACAGCATCTAGCAGGGGGAGTAATATTTAAGGGGACCAGTATTAGTTTGATGATGATGGGATGCCCGCATAACGCACTCATTAAAGCCCTGGAGGCAAATTCATTTCTCATACGCTGCCCAACAACAAAACTAATAGCCAAACTCTGGCAAACAGCCAAGGCCATATTAGGATACCAGGGTATTTCAGAATCGGCCCCTCTATGGTACAATAGTAGCCTGGTGGAGTTATCTAAAATTTCTAAGTTCAGAGATTGGGCTAACCAGGGCCTTACCCGAATAAGTCAATTATTTGTGGGTAAAAACTTAAAATCATTTGCCGATCTGAAGCAGGAATTTTCCCTTTCCAACAGCTCGTTTTATAAATATCTCCAGGTCCGACATGCAGTCCAGACACAATTTGGATCCCAAATAATACAATGGACCCAAACTACTATTTTAACACAAATAATGGGATTGATATCAACCAAAGGATTGATCTCTTGGCTGTATGCCAGACTTGGCGATAGAATGATAGACCGCAGCGGCCCAATTAAGACCAGGGAAAGATGGGAGAGTGATGTGGGCCCGTTGTCGCCAGTGGAATGGGACTTGATTCTTGGACAAGCTATACGAGTTTCAATCGCCCCCTCGCACAAAGTATCACAGCTCTTCTTTCTCTATAGAGTATATCACACCCCTAAGAAAATGCTAAGACTGGGATGGTGGGATAATGACCAATGCCCTAGATGCGGGGCATCTGGAGACTTTATCCATATGCTCTGGAGGTGCCCGAAGCTGTTAGATACTGGACGAACATTGTTGATGTAATCAACAAAACCTTAAATATAGAACTGGAACCAACATCTAAGACTTGTCTCCTGGGCTTGATAGAGGGGGTCCCGAAAAACATGATTGATCTACTTTTAAGGTGTTTATTCCAAGCCAGAAAGCTGATTGCCCAATGTTGGCAGTCGCAACTACCCCAGACAGTAGAGATCTGGTTAACGAGTATCAACAAAACAATAGGAAACGAGAGAGTATTTTTTACTAAGCAGGGCAACTATAGGAAATTTATGAGTATCTGGGGACCCTGGACGTTGAGGCCTGTAGATTAAGAGAGGGATCCCTTGCTTTTGTGTTCCTTTTTTTTCTTTTTTTTCTTTTTTCTTCTTCGCTTCTTTATGTTCGCTTCTTCTTTTCCTTGTTCCCTCCTTCGGGAGGCACAAAGTGGTGATACAAGACAGCAGTTTGGGGGAAGGGGGGGCAAGGGAAGGGTAGGAGGGGGCACTAGCCTATACAAAGATATGGTATTTTTATAACAATGAGTACTACTTCAATTTCGAGATATGTATGTAACCTGTTGACGTGTCCTTCCTTATTTGTAGCTTTGTGGAGAATTTTAAGCTTCTACTTTTTGTAATTGTGATTTATATATAAATAAAAGAGATTAATTATTAAAGGGAAAAAAAGGGAAAAGAAAATACCACAATGATGTGAAATCGAGAAAGAGACAATAAATGAACGTTAAGTTGAATGAAGTCTCTCGAAAATACTCTCTGATGTGGTTAAGAAAAAAGAAAGAAAAAAGGAAAAAGAAAAGGGGAAGAAAAGAAAAAAAAAAAAAAATGTAAGCAACCAATAACTTGCCATAACATCCCAGTTCTGCACTATCAAGAATACCAAGGACTAACACCTTGTTTGCCAAGTCATATATATATATTTTATATAAAAAATGAGCGGATTAGAGGGCTGGTCCATACCATATGCAGAAATTACCCTCAGCTAAATTACACCTCCTGCACAAGGGGCTAACTGACAAGTACTGTACATAGTTACATAGTTACATAGTTAGTTAGGTTGAAAAAGGACACAAGTCCATCCAGTTCAACCACAAATAAAAAAAATATATATATATATATATATATATATATATATCATACAATCCCATATACCCCATTCTATACCCACAGTTGATCCAGAGGAAGGCAAAAAAAAACCCCAGCAGAGCATTCTCCAATTTGCTAAAGCAGGGGAAAAACATTCCTTCCTGATCCCCCGAGAGGCAATCGGATTTTCCCTGGATCAACTTTACCTATAAATGTCAGTACCCAGTTATATTATGTACATTTAGGAAAGTATCCAGGCCTTTCTTAAAGCAATCTACTGAGCTGGCTAGAACCACCTCTGCAGGGAGTCTATTCCACATTTTCACAGCTCTTACTGTGAAGAAACCTTTCCTTATTTAGAGATGAAATCTCTTCTCCTCTAGACGTAAAGAGTGCCCCCTTGTCCTCTTTGTTGACCGTAAAGTGAATAACTCAACACCAAGTTCACTATATGGACCCCTTATATATTTATACATGTTGATCATATCCCCCTTAATCTCCTCTTATCAAGGGTGAATAAATTCAGTTCCTCTAATCTTTCCTCATAGCTGAGCTCCTCCATGCCTCTTATCAGTTTGGTTGCCCTTCTCTGCACTTTCTCCAGTTCCCCAATATCCTTTTTGAGAACTGGTGCCCAAAACTGAACTGCATATTCCAGATGAGGTCTTACTAATGATTTGAACAGGGGCAAAACGATATCTCTCTATCTGGAGTCCATACCTCTCTTAATACAAGAAAGGACTTTGCTCGCTTTGGAAACCGCAGCTTGGCATTGCATGCTATTATTGAGTTTATGATCTACCAAAACCCCCAGATCCTTCTCCACTACGGATTCCCCCAGTTGTACTCCCCCTAGTATGTATGATGCATGCATATTCTTAGCCCCCAAGTGCATAACTTTACAATTATCTACATTAAACCTCATCTGCCACATAGTCGCCCAATTTGACAGAGCATTGAGGTCAGCTTGTAAATTGGAGACCTCCTGTAAGGACGTTATTCCACTGCATAGCTTGGTGTCATCTGCAAAGACAGAAATGTTACTTTTGATCCCAGACCCAATATCATTTATAAAGATATTAAAAAGTAAGGGTCCCAGCACTGAACCTTGGGGTACACCACTGATAACCTTAGCCAATTCAGAGTTAAGCCCCATACACACGGTCGGACAATCCGCGGACCAGGTCCGTCGGACCATGTCCGTCATACTTTGTCCGATGTTGGTTTTGCGTACACACGGTCGGACAAAGTTGTCGGAAAATCCGATCATTCTGAACGTGGTGACGTTTGTTGCCTACGACAGGACTACGTAGAGGCTAGTAGCCAATAGCTTTGGTCTTGTAATGTGATCTGAGCATGCGTAGCACTTTGTCCGGTCGGACAACCGTACACACGATCGGATTTGGTGTGATCGGACCGTGTTGTCGGCAAATCTTTCCAGCAGGAGATAAGACTTTGTCCGTCGGACAATCCGACGTACACTGTCCGATGGTGCATACACATGGTCTGATTTTTCAACAACATTGTCCGATCGGACAGAATCCATGAAAAAGTCCGACCGTGTGTATGGGGCTTAAGAATCATTAACCACGACTCTCTGAATTCTGTCTTTTAGACAGTTTTCTATCCATTTACAAACCGATATTTCCAACCTGTAGACCTTACCTTACACATGAGCCGTGTGTGGGGAACTGTATCGAACGCTTTTGCAAAATCCAAGTATACCACGTCCACAGCCACGCCTCTGTCCAAGGTTTTACTTACCACCTCATAAAAAGAAATGAGGTTTGTCTGACAACTTCTGTCTTTCATGAACCCATGCTGTCTGTTGCTTAAAATATTTTTTTCCTGCAAGAACTCGTCTATTTGGTCTTTTAATAATCTCTCCAGTATCTTCCCAACTATAGAAGTTAAACTAACAGGTCTATAGTTACTTGGTAAAGACTTTGTTCCCTTTTTAAATATAGGCACCACGTTCGCCCTGCGCCAATCCAGTGGTACTATTCCTGTCATTAATGATTCCCTAAAAATTAGATACAATGGCTTTGAAATTACAGAGCTCAATTCTTTTAGGATCCGTGGGTGGATGCCATCAGGTCCAGGTGCTTTATCCACCTTTATTCTGTCTAAATATTTCTGGACCATATCACTTTTGAGCCATTGTGGATTTAAGGCTGTGTCACTACCACCCCCATTGTGGACATGAGCTCCCCCATGCTCCTTTGTATACACAGAGCTGAAGAAAGTATTTAATAAATTAGCCTTCTCTTTGTCCCCAGTCACCCACTCTAGATTATTTTGTAAAGGGCCTACATGCTCAGACTTGACCTTTTTACTATTAATATATTTGAAGAATTTTTTGGGGTTTGTCCTACTATCTTTTGCAATCTGTCTTTCATTTTGAATTTTTGCATCCTTGATTTCCTTTTTACATATTCTGTTATGTTCTTTGTAACATTTAAATGACACTAGCGATCCTTCATTTTTATATTTTTTAAAAGCTCTTTTCTTATAGTTTATAGCTTTTTTAACTTTGGCCGTGAGCCACATAGGTTTTATTTTTAGCCTTTTAAATTTATTGCCCATGGGAATATACTTTGCAGTGAGTTCACAAACAGTCTTTTTGAAGAATCCCCATTTCTGTTCTGTGCCCATTGTTGCCAATATTCTCTCCCAGTCTAAGTTCTGGAGAGCAGCCCTCATCCTTGGAAAATTTGCCCTCTTGAAATTAAGTGTTTTTATCTTTCCTGTATGTGATTTTTGCTTACAGCTAACATCAAATGAAATCATGTTATGGTCACTGCTACCCAGATGCTCCTTTATCTGAACATTAGTAATATGCTCTGCATGGTTTGAGATTACCAGATCCAGCAGAGCATCATTCCTGGTTGGGGCCTCAATGAACTGGACCATAAAATTGTCCTGTAATAGGTTTATAAATTTTTGTCCTTTAACTGTCCCAGCAGTGCCATTATTCCAGTCAATTTCTGGGTAGTTAAAATCCCCCATTATTATCACTGTCCCAGCCCTTGCAGCCCTTTCTATTTGAGCAAGGAGCTGAGTATCCACCTCCTCATTAACATTGGGTGGTCTATAACAAACTCCAATGATTAACTTTGAACTACGCACATCTGTATGCAGTTCCACCCATAATGCTTCAGACTCATCACACTCTCCATCCCCCCAGGTCCTCTTTCACACTCGCTTTGAGATCACTTCTCACATACAGACAGACCCCTCCACCTTTCCTTTTAACTCTGTCTTTCCGAAAGAGTGCAAAGCCAGGAATATTTATAGCCCAGTCATGTGAGGACTGCAGCCAAGTTTCAGCAATACCGATTACATCATAGCTCTCCTGATGCACCAGAGCTTCCAACTCACCTATTTTGCTTGGCAGACTTCTGGCATTGGTGAACAAACAATTTAATGCATTACTATATTTTGATCAGTCACATACTACCCTCTTGGGTGTTCCGATATTGCAACTAGGACTTGCTACTATATTTACCTTGGGTTTATGTGCTTTAGTTACCCTACCACCAATGCCCCTAATATTACCCTCTGGAATATGTTCCACGCTGACTATTCCTATCTCTGGCCCCTCCCCCCCATCGCCTAGTTTATAGTGGTCTAGTGCTGGGGAGTTAAATAGGCCCTATGAAGAAACTTCAGTTGTATAAATCAGTCCCTCGCAAACCCCATATGTGTAATACAGTGGCAAACACAGTCATTCCAGTAGTCTTCCTCAAGATCCATTAGGTCGTCCTCAGATTTCTGAAATATACACTTGGTGTTATGTGCTAGGGAGAGTCTGAGGTAAATAGGATGAACAGCATCACTTGTGATTGCATGGGTAGTGACAGGTACTCTTTATGGAAAGATCATGGGTCTATTAGGCCCCTGATCTCTCCTCTGCCCTTCAAGGCAGCCAATTAAACCAAGATCAGTTTGGCTGGTTGCTTCACTGGCCTGAATAGGCCAGTAAACAAACAACTGCAACCAGAGGTAACATAATACACTTTGCTTCAGGCTTTATTCAGCACAGAGGATATGAAAGCCATTTGCCAGCTGAAAAGTTTGATACCAGGATCATGGCTGCAGCTGCTGATCAATTAGTTCCCGGAGGACCAACAATAATCATTTGAAGCACGGTAAATTGTTTATTGTGAAACCACCCAGTCATACAGCAAGGGGTAAGATTCAGTTTGGGGATAAGAGGCACTGTACATTTTAAAGGGGCTACTACACATTTAGCTCTTTCCTGCAGTGGTGCGCAGAAGAAACAGCAGGGGTGGGTAGAGTTGTGTACTACTTTTTCTACAGATAGAGTTAGGTGGAATGCAAAATCCTGCTGAGAACTGTGTTGTCTGTAATTAGGATTTTGAGGTACCATTGACAATATACCGACCACTCTTGATTAGTCAAAAGCTGTAAAGCAATATTTGGCAATCAGGGGCAGAGGAGTTTTTAACTTTCATAGGGATGATACAGCCTTAGGAGTATACCAATTTGCATCCTTGCTTATATCGTGCCAAAAGCTTGCCAAAGATGGGTAGTATTTCGAATTAAAATTTTTTTGTTGTATTTCAAATTAACATTCTTAGAAAAAGTCTTAGAATAATTTCCTAAAAATTTAATGCAAAAGATTTTGTTTGCTTTTTTATTTTGGAATGAATGAAAACCACATTAGAAATTCATTAGTTCGAGCAAAATTTTCTATCTTGTTCCTTCAAATGTTTTTGTCACTAGGGTCAAAAACAAACATTGATTTGGGCCACTTATGATTATAAAAACACATTTTCGAAGAACATTCTTTTCCTAAGATTTTCATCCAAAGTTCTACCCATCCATAGCCAGTTTAAAGTGGTTGTAAATTTGGATCATAAATCACTTGCATCCCCTCTGTTTTGTGGAGTTGTAAAGTACTGTGTGTTAGTGTATAGACAGAAATATGAATTGCTGGGATTTTAAGGGTGCCAGGCAAAAAAGTTATTAGCAATGCACCAGAATATAAAAAAAATAACAGAATTTAATATACACAAAAAAAAAGTATATTGGCTATACATACATTACGAAGACATAGGTACACATCTAGTCAATTGATGGAACAAATGGTCACTCAACAATAATATCCCGACTTGTTTCGCCCCCCTAGGGCTTCCTCAGGAAAAAAGAAAAGGAAAAGAAAGAAAAAAGGAAAGGAAAAAAAAATGAAGGGGCAGTAAACACAACCTCAAACTCATTTCAAGGCACATTTAAATGTGCCTTGAAAAGACAGCCAATTCTAATGCCGCGTACACAAACTGTCGGAATTCTAGTCGGAAAAAGCTCTGATGGTTTTCCCGTCAGAATTCCGATGAAATTTCGCTCCAAAAACCAAATTCCGATGGTCAATAACACTGCGGCATACAACACGTTCGACAGCACTATAAAAGGGAAATTTAATGCTTCCGAGCATGCGTCAAATTGTTTCCGAGCATGCGTCTGAATTTTGCGTGTCAGAATTGCATACACACGATCGTAAAATCCGATAGAAAGGTTTTCCCTCGGAAAAATTAAGAACAGGTTCTCAATCCAAAGTCCGTCGGAAATTCCGACAGAAAAAGACCAATGGGCATACAATGGGAAATTCAGACTCTGTGTACGCGGCATTAGAGGTATTTTTACTGCACAAAAAACTGGGTGACAGATGAGCACCAAGAGACGGGGCTCTTCTCGACACTGTACTAATGCTTTTGGCCAGAACCTGGGAATAAAGAGGATCATGGGACAATACTGGAAGGTATTCTATACTATAAGGGGTGGAAAAAGTAGGGATGAAATCTGAATGATTTGCTTTACAGAGTCTGGTATTTTTAATTACTTTCCCCTCCAAGAGCTTAGAGCAGGGGAACACTCTTTGCAATGGTTAAACCTCTATTAATGACCGGTTTGGAATAGCCTCTTTCCTCATACCTAGAGGACATCAAAGCAGCCTAAAATCTTATTGTTTGCTGCAGTCTTCTCAGTCTGAGGAACTGACCAACCAGGATGCTGTTAACAGTATGCCCCGGATGGCTAGAATCAGCCCGCAGAAGCGTATTGCCCGCACTGGGCTTTCTATACAGATTAGAGCTGATCTCGTTGTTTTCCCCCGTTAACTGTACATCCAGAAATTCCATGGTTTTAATATCGAGCTTCCCTGTGAATCTCAAGTTGAGGGTGTTATCGTTTGGATATTCTAACCATAGTTTTATGTCTATATGGGGGTCTGAAACGATAAACAAGAGATCGTCTATATATCTGGAATAGAACACCGTGTCTTTTCGACGAGGATTACCAGCGCCAAAAATGAGGAACCTCTCCCACCATCCCATATAGAGATTCAACAGGGACGGTGAGAATTTGGCACCCATAGAGGCTCCGCATTTTTGGAGATAGTAGTCCCCGTCAAACATAAAAATTGTGGGAAAGCAAATATTCCAAACACATAAGGATGAACAGAACCAAAGAAAATTGTCCTGACCTGTTCAGAAAGAATGACAGCCTGCAAACCTAAAGTGTGAGGGATTGAAGAATAAAGATTACAAACATCGCAAGAAATCCAGCGGAAGTTGTTATCGTCCCATATTACATTATCCAATTTGGAAAGTAATTGTTTTGTGTAGCGTAGATACCCTGGCAGGTCATTCAACAATGGTTGTAGCTGCTGATCAACCCATTGCCCTAATCTTTCATTGAGAGAATCAATGCCTGCTACAATTGGTCTTCCTGTTAATGGAGTGAGCCTTATATACTTTAGGAAGATGGTGAAAAATGGGCATCACAGGAAAGGCAGGAATGAATGTTTCTTTCTCTCTAACAGTGAGAATGCCTGTAAAGACAGCTCTGTCTAAAAGTAATGACAATCATTTTTTGAAAGAATCAGTAGGATCCCTTCTGAGTTTTTTGATGAGTAATGTCATCCGACAGTTGTCGCAAGGCTTCCTCTCTGTATGTATGGGCATCCATAATAACTACCGCTCCGCCCTTGTCCGCATTTTTGATAACTATTGAAGTGTCTTTTTGCAAATTATTAAGCGACAGTTTCTCATTGACGGATAGGTTTCCCACGGTGTTATGACTTGTATTTCTGGCATGTGAGAGGTCTCTTTCTACTAAGCTCTGATATAAATCCATATCCTTGCCTCTTGAATTTATTGGGTAGAAGTCTGATTCAGGTCTGGTATGGATTTTAAGGGGAACCCTGCTCCAAGATAAAAGAAAAAGGGCGTAGGGGTCCCCCAAAATCCATAACAGACCCTTATCTGAACATGCAACCTGGCAGGCTGCAGGAAAAGAGGGGGGAACGGGAAAGTGCCCCCCTCCTGAACCGTACCAGGCCACATGTCCTTAACATGGGGAGGGTGCTTTGGAGTAGCCCCCTAAAGGCATCTTGTCCCCATGTTGATGGGGACAAGGGCCTCATCCCACAACCCTTGCCCAGTGGTTGTGGGGGTCTGTGGCGGGGGGCTTATCAGAATCTGGAAGCCCTCTTTAACAAGGGGAACCCCAGATCCCGGCCTCCCCCCCCATGTGAATTGGTAACAGGTACATTATACCCCTACCATTTCACAAAAAAAGTGTCAAAAATAGAAAAAAAGACAAGAGACACTTTGGGACAAGTCCTTTACTAAAAAATAAAAAAGTAAAAATGTCCCGCGATGTAGATCCATCTCACGCCACTCGACAGACCAAATAATAGGGGGCTTCCGCCGAGTGACGCTTCTTTTTGGTGACAGCTGTTATATAGCTGAGGGTGGGGCCACCCGGTGATGTAAACGGGTGACCCCCCCTCTGATGCCACGTGACGGGGTCTGGTATGGATTTTGGGGGGACCCCTATGCCATTTTTTTACATTTTTGGTTTGGGGTTCCCCTTAATATTCATACCAGACCCAAAGAGCCTGCTAGTGGACTGGAGGGGGAACCCATGCCGTTTTTTTTCAATGAGTTTTATCTATATTGCCGAGACCGGACAATTCATTACAGCCGTGATCAGTTTTAAATAACTTTTTTTCCTTTAGATATGTCATTCTGCTGTGGTACATACTATAGACACCTCCCAGGGATGATATTTAAAGGAATATTTAATTTTTATTGTTTCACTTTAACCGCTTCCCGACCGCCTCACGCAGATATACTGCGGCAGAATGGCACGGGCAGGCAAAATCCCGTATATAAACGTGATTTTGCAATTGCCTGCCCGTGGGTCGCACGCGCGCCGGCAGCGGCGCGCTCGCGACCCGGTCGGGAGCTCCGTGACCACGGCCGCGGGACCAGCGGACCCGTTCGCCACTGGTGTCCCGCGATCGGGTCACAGAGCTGAAGAACGGGGAGAGGTTTGTGTAAACAAACCTCTCCCCGCGCTTCCTACACTGCCTGTCATTGATCGGCTGTTCCCGGTCATCGGGAAAGCCGATCAATGACGTCAGACGTCAGCCCCGCCCCTAATGTAAAAAAACACACACACGTCACAGCCCATAACCCCTCCCCCTAGTGGTTAACTCTTTCACTACAGGAGAATAGATTTGGGGAAACACCGCGCTAATCAAATTAAACAATATAAAAGCTGCTAACAAACAAAACAAACAAAGTCCAAAAAACATGCAAATCCAAAAATTGTAGCGCTAATACAAGTACAGAAGTGAGTGTATGTCACAACACTCTAAACCAAAAAATCGGTGATATAAACCGAAAATGTGAATAGTGGTACTGGAAGTGACCCCAGTAAAAATCAAAATAATATATGTAAAGTTCATGAGAGTGATAACATCAACTGGTGAGTCCCTCTAATCAACTCAATATAGAAGAGCTTGAAAAAACAGGCTTGACTGATGTCGCTGTGAGGCGTATGTACTCTTACCGGAAACGTTGGATGTGGGTACCGTACGGCATCCACATCGGACAGGCTTAGAGATGGAGGGTCTTGCATCTAGGGGAGGCCACCACTGGCTGGAACTCAGACGGCTTCCAAGACGGGACACTGGATCAGTCAGCAACAGCAAGGTATGCTCGGCATCCGGTCATCCGATGGTCACAGGGATGATCCCAAAGACCGAGGAAATGGGATAAAAAAGTGGAGACAACTCCGATGGTGCAGGTCAAACGGACATGGATTTATTCACATATTCATGTGACAAATATAAAAACTGAATAAAATCTCGAGAAAATATAAAAATAATTCGGCAATATGAGGGGTGTGAGACAGCTCATAACTCTTTCACTACAACTGTCATTTATACAGGAATCAATGCATTTAAATAGCATTGATTGCTGTATAAATGACAATGGTCCCTAAAATCTGTCAAAAATGTCCGATGTGTCCGCCATAATGTCGCAGTCACAATAAAAATCGCTGATCACCGCCAT
The DNA here is from genome assembly GCA_028564925.1 of Lithobates sylvaticus. Lineage (NCBI taxonomy): Eukaryota > Metazoa > Chordata > Amphibia > Anura > Ranidae > Lithobates > Lithobates sylvaticus. Next base: position 328,379,006 of record CM053029.1, on the reverse strand, counting down.
TACTAGTAAAAAAAAAAAAATATTAATAAAAATGCTATAAAACTATCCCCTATTTTGTAAATGCTATAACTTTTGCGCAAACCAATCAATAATCGCTAATTGCAATTTTTTTTTACCAAAAATATGTTGAAGAATACGTATCGGCCTAAACTGAGGAAAAAAAAATGTTTTTTATATATTTTTTGGGGATATTTATTATAGCAAAAAGCAAAAAATATTGCATTGTTTTCAAAATTGTCGCTCTATTTTTGTTTATAGCGCAAAAAATAAAAACCGCAGGGGCGATCAAATACCACCAAAAGAAAGCTCTATTTGTGGGAAAAAAAGGACGCCAGTTTTGTTTGGGAGCCACGTCGCGCGACCGCGTAATTGTCAGTTAAAGCGACGCAGTGTCGAATCGCAAAAAGGGGCCTGGTCCTTTGGCTGCCAATTGGTCCGGGGCTGAAGTGGTTAAGCAGTATTAAAATCACTGCTCCAGAAAAAACGGCCGTTTTTAAAACTTCTTTTTGCATCGATATATGTCCCCTGGGGCAGGACCCAGGTCCCCAAACACTTTTTATGACAATAACTTGCATACAAGCCTTTAAAATGAGCACTTTTGATTTTCCATGTTAGTGTCCCATAGACTTTAACAACTTCAGCCCTGGAATATTTGGCTGCTCAGTGATCAGACCATTTTTTGCATTGTGTTGCTTTAACTGACAATTGCACGGTTGTGCGAAGTTGTACCCAAACAAAATTCCCCACAAATAGAGCTTTCTTTTGGTGGTATTTTATCACCTCTACACTTTTTATATTTTGCGCTATAAACAAAAGAATAGCAACAATTTTGAAAAAAAAACACAATGGGGGTTATTTACGAAAATGGCAAATCCACTTTCCACTGCAAGTGCACTTGGAAGTGAAGTCGCTCTAAATCTAAGGGGTAGATCTAAAATGAGGGGAAGCTCTGCTGATTTTATCATCCAATCATGTGCAAACTAAAATGCTGTTTTTGATTTTCCTTGCATGTCCCCCTCGGATCTACAGCGACTTTACTTCCAGGTGCACTTTCAGTGCAAAGTTGATTTTCCTTTAGTAAATAACCCCCAATATCTTTTACTTTTTGCTATAATAAATATGAGGAAATATTTTTCCTCAGTTTAGGCCAATATGAATTCTTCTACATATTTTTATTTTTTTTTAAATTGCAATAAGCGTATATTGATTGGTTTGCGCAAAAGTTATAGCGTCTACAAAATAGGGCATAGATTTATGGCATTTTTATTATTATTTATTTTTTTACTAGTAATGGCGGTGATCTGCGATTTTTATCGGAACTGCGACATTATGGCGGACACATTGGACACTTTTAATACATTTTTGGGACCATTGACAATTATACAGCCATCAATGCTATAAAAATGCACCGATTACTGTATAAATGTCACTAGCAGGGAAGGGGTTAACACTAGGGGGCGATAAAGGGGTCAACTGTGTTCCCTCACTGTGTTCTAACTGAAGAGGGGATGGGACTTACTAGGGGAGATGACAGATCACTGTTCATACTTTGTAGGAACACATAATCAGTCTCCCCTGAAAGAACTGGAATCTGTATGTTTACCTGGGGATTGCAATGCACACATTCACATCTTCCAAACAGCAGAGTCACTCTACATCACAGTTCCCTTACGTATCCAGTGGAGGGACCAGATCTCAGTGAAAATGCAGAGCCAAGCACAGTACCAACACATTATTAGGATTTCACACAGGTTTTAAACTTCATGGTTGTTGATTTCTTCATATGGACAATATTAGTTAGGAGTGAACATTTTAGTACAGGAATTTTGTTAACATAACATCATGTTTTGCATATATCGATGCCACCAATACATTTATTCCACAAATTTGATTCCCCTCACTAATATTACCGACATTTTCATTGCAGTAATCACTTTTTATTACCAAGATAATATAGTGTTTATTTTCAGAACAGTATAAATGCCATCTGGAATTTATAATTGATGTTCAGGGTGAGGTGCACATTAGAGATTGTGTTTAGGGGTTAGGTTGAGTTTAAAGGTTATGTTGAGTTTATTATGTACTGTATGTTAAAACCAAAGTTTTTTTTATTATTATTATTATTTCGCTTTGGATATAAGAAGAAAGGTAGAAACCCCATCAATTTTTTTTTGGGTCTGTGACCTGTTGGAGAGATCTTCACTTCCTGTTTTAAAGATGCAACAGTAAGTAAAAGGAAATTGCTCCAAAGTAAGGTGAGTTTCCCTCTTTAACCACATAAGCCCCAGACCATTTGCTGGCCAAAGACCAGACCACCTTTTGCGATTCGGCACTGCGTTGCTTTAACTGACAATTGGAGAGATCTTCACTTCCTGTTTTAAAGATGCAACAGGAAGTAAAAAGAAATTGCTCCAAAGTAAGGTGTGTTTCCCTCTTTAACCACATAAGCCCCAGACCATTTTGCTGGCCAAAGACCAGACCACTTTTTGCGATTCGCACTGCGTTGCTTTAACTGACAATTGCGCGGTCGTGTGACGTGGCTCCCAAACAAAATTGACATCCTTTTTTTCCCACAATTAGAGCTTTCTTTTAGTGGCATTCGATCACCCCTGCGTTTTTTTTTGCGCTATAAACAAAAAAAGAGCGACAATTTTGAAAAAAACACATTATTTTTTACTTTTTGCTATAATAAATATCCCCCAAAATATGTTTAAAAAAACATATTTTTTTTCCTCAGTTTAGGCCGATACGTATTTTTCTACATATTATTGGTAAAAAAAATCGCAATAAGCAATTATTTTTTGGTTTGCGCAAAATTTATAGCGTTTACAAACTAGGGGATAGTTTTATGGCATTTTTATTAATATTGTTTCCTGACGCATCATGGCAGCACACACATTGGGTTGTGACTTCACCTCCACAACCTGATAGGACTGGTTAGCTATAAGATTCGAAGAGGAGCCCACCGTTGCATTCTCCTTTTTTTCCTCACCTGTGTGGACGATCGTTTGATCAAAAGGTCGGTTAGAGACATGGAACCCCCCTTACCATTTTGCCCCACTAGGTTCAGCCTCTCCTAGCTGGAAGCCCTGTCTGTACAGTCTCTAAATGAGCTAAACGAAGGGAAGCCCCACTCTGATGGTCTCAGGGGCTAGGAATCTGATAAATGCCTGACAAGCCTTAAACAGGTTTAAAAAGGTGTGCAGCGGTTATTTTTCCACTATTTTTCCACTATTTTCTCTTTCCTCTTAACATCCACAAATAGTCATTTCTTTTACCTTCTCTTTTCCCTTGCTGCGCTTGTTTTACTTGTTGTTTCTAAGTTGAGCCCTGTAGTGCCTCGGCTGAGTTGCCCCCTCCATCATGGCAGCCGCATCAGGACTCTCCAGGCGCCCAGGAAGTGACATAGGCACTATTACTTATTTTGCCAGACTCCAAGATGGTGGCGAGCGCCGCGGAACGCAACGGCGCATGCGCGGCAGTGACGTCATCCCCCCTGCGACGGCGGCATATTTAAAAAACGATCTGTGCCTGTTTCAGCCTGCAGACTTTCAGAAACACCACTCTCCATCCTGGTTTTCTTTGCCAAAACACTGCCTTGCTGAGCCCTGTCTGCGCTGGTCTCTGGTAAGCTGCTTGCCATATATTTTGCTACCCCAGCACCTTCTGCTTATACTCTGCTATTTCCTTCTAATAGAACCTTTCCCCACAGGTACACTTTACCTTCTCCTATGGAGGCCGCTGCTTCAGCAGGACCATCTGCAAACTACAAGGTAAGGGGGCGCCTGACTCGGTAAGTAAGAATAGGAGAAAAGAGAGCATTGCCACTAACGCCATTTTTTTCCTGGCAGTTCTGGCAGGTCATCGGGGTCATCGCATTCTAAAAGAAAAGAGCGTTCCCCCTCAAGGCATTCCGCTCTCAGCGAAGCCTTTCAAGATCCTCCCACCACCGCAGAAGCTCATCTTCCTCTCACCAACATCGCAATGGAGGGCACGTCCTGCGCCTAATACATGCCGGGTTTTCAGAGCACAAGCTTTATCAAGCAAATTAGTATGCCAAGTCTGCCTAGAAGAAGTGACCCATGATAAAGAGTCCGACGCAAGAGAGGCGTCTAATATAATAAGGGAATCGGTAAAAGAATCGATCATGCAGGCAGCAGCCTATGATCTGATCGCACCTTCTAATTCAGCCTCTGCCTCCTACACTCAGCAAGACCAAGAGGATTCTCCAGAAGAAGACGAAGTGTTACCGCCTACCGCATTTGATTTTGCACTAATAGAGCCCTTCGCAAAAATACCCAGACCCAGAAACATTTCCATTTATCGAGGAACTTGAGGAACTGATAAAGAATGAGTGGCAAAAACCGGACAAGAAGTCAGGGCTAAACAATATGCTGAGCAAGCTTTATCCACTGAAAGAACCAATGGTAAATCCCCTTATTCTGGCTCCGGTGGTGGACTCTTCACTGATGCGGCTGGCGCGCCATGTAACCCTGCCAATAGAGGATGCAGTGACCTTTAGGGATGTGATGGACCGCAAAATAGATCTCGACCTTAAAAAGGCCTATTCAGCGGCAGGAGGAGCTTGTAGGCCAGCAATCACTCTGGCAGCAGTCGGTAGAGCCATCACCTGCTGGACTTCCAATGTGGAGAAGTTGCTGCTGGAAGCAGCAGATCAAGAAAGAATCTTATCCGCTCTGCAGGAACTTAGCCTAGCGGGGGACTTTGTAGCGGAAGTGGCGGTGGATGTAATAAGATCCTCAGTGAGAGCAATGTTGGCCTCCGTGACTTCACGAAGAGCGATGTGGCTCAAACCTTGGGTGGCTGATACGACCTCAAAATCCAGTTGGTGTAGGATTCCCTACGATAGTGCCAATCTATTCGGCCCCAAGTTGTATTCCGCAAAATCAAAAGTCACGGAAGGAAAATCGGGTCTTATCCCGTCAGATAGAAGGCTCAAACAACAAAAGAACCGATTGTTTAGACACCATCTGCTGGAAAGATACCGGGATGCAAGATATTATAAACCTGGTAGGGAGTTTAAGCGGAATTGGCGAAGCACACAGCCATCTTTCGTGAGGGTACAGAAGGCAAAGGGGACAGCTCCAGGAGACCAACCAAAGTCTTTTTGACGCCACGCTTGCCCAGCCTGCAATAGTAGGAGCGAGGCTGAGGCTAATATGCTCATGAATGGATGGATCATATTCAGGATCACTGGACAATTTCTACCATTCAAGAAGGCCACAGATGGAAGTTAAAACACACACCTCCCAAAAATCACTACAGATTTACAAGGCTACCATCCTCACGCCCGAAACGAAAACTCCTAGTCAAATATATCATGGAGCTGCTACAGAAACAGGCAATTATAGAAGTCCCATGGGAGCAGAGAGGAGTAGGTTTCTACTCCCCTATTTTCTTAGTCACAAAAAAGACAGGAGACTTGAGGCCGGTACTAGATTTAAAGGATCTCAATCAAACGATTCGTGTCGAATCCTTCAAGATGGAGAGCCTTCAATCCATATTACTGGCAGTAGGAACGGAAGACTGGATGCTCTCGGTCAATTTGTCTGACGCTTATCTGCACATACCCGTGCACCGAACCTTCCAGAAGTACCTGCGCTTCGCCATTGGCCAAGACATTTCCAGTTCCAGAGCCTCCCATTCGGGATTTCAACTGCACACAGAACCTTTACAAAGGTCTTACTTCTGGTTATAGCACACCTGAGGGAGAATGGACTGAGAGCACTGCATCTAGATGATATTATCCTTCTAGCCAACAGTCGGGAAACACTCTTGCAACATCGAACAGTGCTAATTTACACACTCCAGCAATTCGGTTGGTTACTAAACTGGAAAAAGAGCAGCCTGGTACCAACACAAAAAAATATTTTTTTGGGAGTCGAACTTAATACCAGCTCCAACACAGTCGGTCTTCCCCAAGAGAAGCTACACCCGCTCATCAACAAAATAAGAAGGCTCTTGGCGGCGGATCATCTATCTGCAAGATCGTGTCTAAGCATCCTAGGATCAATGTCCTCCACCTTCCTAATGATCCAGTGGTCCCAGTGGAATTTGAGAACTTTCCAGAACTCGTTCCTAAAACAGTGGAACGGATATTCTATGACTCAACAAATAGTGATCACTCAGGCTGTGAGAATTCTGCACGGTGGTGGACTCAAATCAGCAACCTGATACGCTGCCGTCCCATTGTACCCCCACTACCAGAAATAGTAACAACGGATGCCAGTCTTCACGGTTGGGGAGCACATTACCAACACCAGTGGGCGCAAGGGAATAGTTTTGAATGTCCTAGAACTCAGGGCTGCCTGGCAAGCCCTTCTAACCTTCGGCCCCCTCCTCACAGGGAAAAGCATCCTTCTGCGTATGGACAATACGGTAGCAGTAGACTACGTTCACAGACAGGGGGGTACCCGAAGCAACACGCTCGTGCAGGAGGTTCGACCCATACTCGAATGGGCACAGGTCCACCTGGCGGACTTAAAGGCAATATACATCCCAGTGTCACACAACCAACTCGCGGGCAACTTGAGTCGAGTGTTTGTGTCAAACAACGAGTGGTCCCTCAGTCACCAGGCCCTTGCTCTTCTCACGCGCAGAAGGCAAACACCAGACATAGATTTAGTGGGAATGCCATAGAATAACAAATGTCCCCGCTTCCTAGCAAGATCAGCCTACCCAACAGCGGCAGAGATCGACTGTCTGCACCACCCGTGGGTATTTCACCTAGGGTACATATTCCCTCCGGTACCCCTAATTGCCAGATTTCTAGCCAGATTGAGGAGCTTGAACTCCACAGTAGTGGCAGTATTGCCGTTCTGGCTGAGGAGGCCCTGGTTTGCGACCATCCTGCAGCTAAACACGGAAGAGCCACTCCCGCTTCCACCGTACCCGGACCTACTCTCGCAGGGACAATTCCTACACCCATCTCCAGAGCGTCTACATCTAATGGCCTGGAGATTGAAAGGGAGAGGTTGTTGGATCAGTGGTGTTCACTCAGAGTAGTATCCACACTACAGAAAGCCAGAAAAAAATCAACTAACAACGTATATAATAAAATCTGGGAAAAATTCTCAATTTTTTCTCATCAACAGTCCTGGGATTCACTATTCCCGTCAGTTTCTCAGGTTCTAGAGTTCCTGCAACTAGGCCTGGAGAAGGGGCTAAGCTCTAGCACCTTAAAAGTCCAAGTCTCTGCTCTGTCCGCAATGACGGGAATTATATGGGCCTTGAATCCTCTCATCATCCAATTTCAGAGATCATGTCTGAAAATTAGGCCTCCCAGGAAACCAATCTTCCCAACCTGGGATCTACCAATCGTGTTAGAAGCTCTATCGAAGGAACCATTCTTTCCTCTAGATTCAGTATCCCTATGTGAAATTATCTTTCTTGCTGGCGATAACATCAGCCAAGAGGGTTTCGGAACTGCAAGCCCTGCTGATTAGAGAACCGCATCTGTTTTTTTACCCAGACAGAGTTGTCCTCAGACCCTCAGATCAGTTTGTACCCAAGGTGGCGTCTACATTCCACTTCAACTCGGAAATTAATCTTCCAGTATTTCTCAGCAGCGAGGGGAATCCTCATCCCTTGGACGTCAAATCAGTCATCCCTACCTACCTGGAAGATACACGCTCATTTAGAAAGACGGAACTCCTTCTAGTCATACCACATGGCACAAAAAAATGCCAGACAGCATCCTCAAGAACGATAGCTTCTTGGCTGATTAGAACCATAAGAAAAGCATACTCCATTCGAATTCTTCTGATACCAGAGGGATTGAAAGCCCACTCGACGAAAGCAGTAGCGACCTCCTGGGTAGCATACTGTAAAGTGTCCCCAGAGACCATTTGCAAGGCAGCAACCTGGACCTCAAAAGCCATGTTCATGGTACACTACAGAATAGACCCAGCTCAATTAACTACAGTTGAGTTCGGGAGATCAATCATCCAAATTAATTCATCCATACCTTGTAAATAAATATTTTGAAAGCACCCACCCATGTAGCGAGTTATTTCCCAATGTGTGTGCTGCCATGATGCGTCAGGAAAACGGAAATTTGTATACTCACCTTTCCGTAATTATCCTTTCCTGACGCATCCAATGGCAGCACCCCACCCCTCTAAGGTGATAGTTACTGAGAATGCAATGGTGGACCCCTCTTCGAATCTTATAGCTAACCAGTCCGATCAGGTTGTGGAGGCGGAGTCACAACCCAATTTGTGTGCTGCCATTGGATGCATCAGAAAAGGAAAATTATGGAAAGGTGAGTATAAAATTTCCGTTTTTTTTTTTACTAGTAATGTTGATTTATTGTGACTGAGACATTATGGCGGACACATCGGAATTTTTGACACATTTTTGATATCATTGTCATTTATACAGCAATCAGTGCTATACAAATGCACTGATTCCTGTGTAAATGACACTGGCAGTGAAGGGGTTAACCACTAGGTGGCAGTGTAGAGGTTAAGTGTGTCCTAGGGGCGTGTTTCTAACTGTGGGGGGTGTGGCTGTGTGTGACACGTCACTGATCTCTGCTCCGATCACAGGGAGCAGAGATCAGTGACACTGTCACTAGGCAGAACGGGGAGATGCTTGTTTACATTTGCATCTCCCCGTTCTTCCTCCCCGTGAGACGATCGCGGGTATCCCCGTGGCGAACGAGTCCACGGGACCCGCAATCCGACTCCGCGGTACACACGCGATGGCACGGTGACAAATTTAATCGGACGTACCTGTACGCCCATTTGCCTGTCCGTGCCATTATGCCGATGTATATCTGTGTGCGCTGGTCGTGAAGTGGTTAACAGCTGTCACATGAACAGGGTTTGTCTTCTGTTCTGGTAACAACTCAAAACTTTAGACTTTACCATCACTTTCAGACCTGGTTACAATAGTGTGGGTAAAAATGTAGCGCTGAATGTACATAAGTGTGAAACTAATATACAGTGCCCAAAAAGTGACTAAAGTCAAAAAATATATATATATCGAGATTTCTCCCTATATAATGGTGAACAAAAAATGTCCAATATGAAATAAAGTGCGAATCAATCAATATCAGTGTCCCAATAAAGTGAAGTGATGATATTATCAAAAAACACAGATGACTGGAACTTGACCCTCTCTTCAAACACTTTCTGGAATGAATATAGAAAAGGATGTGTGCTTACCAGAGCAGGTGGACCCCCTGTCAGCGACAGGGAGTCAAACAGGCATATGGGATCCGAAAACCCAGGCAGGTTGGACACCCCCAAATTGGACTGATGTAATCCGTGGAACTTCACCGAAGCGGTGCAGACAGCCAAACCATGGAAGACCTAAATGGAAGATGGAACACGACCATAGAGCAGGAACCACAAATTCCAGGTGGTGGATCCAGAGGATAAACAGAACTTGAACTGATGTCAAATCACCACCAATGATATGGTGAAAGCTCTCATGAAGTAATCTCCAAATATTTCAAAACCATGTGGAGGAAAGAAAAAAGGAGGGGGGGCTCCAATAGTACAGATCAGCAAGGAAGGTTTTTTTGAACAAAAACCACCGTAACAAAAAAATAATAGTTAAAAATGAATAAAAGTGATCACAATTATAAGCAGTGTGGGAATAGGTAAGTCCTCGCCCGACGCGTTTCGTCCTAAGTGGACATCAACTGGGGCATCTGAGATCTGGGCTATACTACAAGTACAAACAACAAATAGCATACACATATGTGTTATCACTGCGATTGTTGGCAGTAGGAGAATTTATTTTGGGTTGTTCTTTGGTGGTAAGTTATGGTAGTAACAATAAATATGTAGCTAAATTTAAAAAACATATTTTTTGTTTACTATTTTTGGCCAGTTTTCCTTTCATAAAAAAATAAATAAAAAAATCAGGAGATATCCATTACTATTTACCACCAAATGAAATCCCAATTTGTCCTGAAAAAAAACAAGGTATAATTCACCAAGATGCACAAAGTAGTTATGATGATATGTACAGTTTTACTAACACATGTCAAAGTTGCAAAATTGTGCTTAGGCATTAAGATTTGTTTTACCATTAGGCATGAAGGGGTTAAGGACCGTTCTTCTACCCTAACACATCAATACTCAAGCCTTCAAACCTGCCACTTAAGCTCCCAGTGCTGCATTTTGATACCTGGGATTACAGTTAACTGCTCCAAAAGTACTGTGTAATTTGTGGGGTAAATAGGGTACCATAGTAGAAATTTGAAAATTGAAATTTAACTTTTTTCACTTGTATACTGTCACTTGTGGTTGCTTTGGGGCCTTCTTGCCACATTTTGCACATTATTGTGCCCATAATGTGTTTGTTGCCACACATTTTTACATGCAATGTTAACATGCATTGTAATGCTTTTTTAGTTTTTTTTGTTTTTTTTTGTTTACAAACGGTTTTTATTATGAGTAAGGTCATAGTACAAGATTTTGACAGTTGTGGAAAACATACAAGTGAAGGTTTTTTTTTAACCTCCATGTAATTGTCTGATTCTCAGCATATTGCAATGCATTACAACACATTCTGCACTATGCAAAAATGTCCTATTTTTTTAAGCCTGTATTAAAGCAGCACATTTATGGGAACTGAAGCAATAGAAAGCAAACTTGCCTCGCTCTTGCATTGAGACTGTGTTGGGTAGTGCAACCCAATACAGCCCAATGCTGCTGATGAGGATGGTCCCTTAGGAGGGTCAGCTTCTTATGGAGAGGATTTGTGTAGCTAGTTTGATCATACTTTAATCTAATTAGATATACATCTTCACAAAATCATTAAAACCAAAAGGATTAGGCTAATCCTAAATGTAACTTTAATGCAGGTTTCCTAGGATAAAAATATCAGAATATCAGAGGATAGGGCGGTGTTATTAAAAGACAATAAGGACTTTATACTGAAGAAACACATTGACACTGGATACCTGTTATTGAATACCAGCAATTCTGACATGTTCAGACATTTCACAGCCGGAAGGATACAAACTGTACTAGGTATCCTCAGGTTGCTACTGTCAGAAATAAAGCCTATTAGCTGGGTTGAAGAATGTATAGATTATAGCCTGTTGCTGTGAACATTTCAGACTGTCTTCCCCCATAAAATATCTATGACCAATTTGGTATTTGTATTGCATGGAAATTAGGATCACTCCACCTTCAGTTCCAAATCCAAATATTTTTGCCCTTGAGAGTACTTTAGTAAGGAATGAGATCTTTGCCCCAAATACTGTAGCTGATGTTACAAACATACCCTGGTGAAGGTGATTTAATGAACTATTGTGTAATATGTGCCCATCTGCCCTCTCTTGTACAAAGTACTTTGTTTAGTTAGGGCATAAACTTTCATAAAATTATTTGCATAATCAACAATCATAGAACTTTTGCTATACAATAATTAAAATTAGTGAACAAAATGATGTCTACAATCAGAGACTCTAGTGACCATTTTAAAGGAATCGGTATCCCAACCTTGACGCATTGTAACTTAAGTCTCCTCAACATTACCGGAATGTGTGTACTCTATGAATGGAGCATGTAGCACCCCAATACTGTAAAGAGCAGCAGATCAAAGTAGTAAAATGCCGTTTTGGCTTCTCAAAAAGATAAAAAAAAATCTCATAATTAAAAACAGCACTGGAAAAGCTTCCTAACAATGTCAATGTACTGCTAAACATTTAATAACATGCAAAGAGTTGATGTCTCAAGTGTAAAAAAAAAGCATATAATCCTGCTGAAGAGAGGATTTTTGTATTGTTATTATAATATTCAGTGCCTGTGGCTTTGCTGCTTCCTCAAGACTGAGATTCTTAGTGAAACAGTATAGGACACACAGAGGGTGCACCAGCATTGTATGACACTTTCACAAAACCTTTATTATATAATAACAAAGACTGGTACTTACAAACATTCTATACAAACTTGTCTTGACATGTAAAAACATCTGGGAAAAGACCTACTAGATTCTCGATACACGGAAGGGATCCCCAAAACTGATCCTGTTAGCATGCAGCAACTATCTATAGTGTGTGTCTTGCTAATGCATTTCAAGGGCAGACCCTCTTCATCAGAGCTCAACATGAAAATGCTTGATACATATTCACTATTGGGTGTTGGGTTATTTAGGCCCTTTTCACATGGGTGGACCGGTCGGGTCCACCCTTAAATTTTTCAGGTGAACCCTCCATTATCCTCTAATGAGCGATGGATGTATAGAAACATGTGTTTGTTTACAACCACTGACATCCAGTCCAATCTGATCAGCAAAAAACAGACAGCTGGGGATTCATTCCTCATCCATCTAGCGGATCAGATGACAGTCGGGTATAAATAGACAGACAAGGGGCGTGTCTGGCCGGCAACGGAAATGGCCGCTTAACCAGGAGCTCCGGATCCCTCACACAGATCGCGGCACACAGCGACGACAGGCAGAGTGACCAAGCGTCACCAACCAGCTCTCCCGCACGGCGGAACACATAGGACGGGATGTCTAAATGGAGGAAGGCGAATAAACCACCACATCAGCTCACAGACTTCTACCCGGCGGCTCCTCCGCATGGTAAGCAACATGGCGCCGGCGCTGTCTCCCCCCCTTCTACCCCCACCACACGTAGCCCAGCCAAAACTAGAATACGCAGGGAAGATGATGGCTTCTCCCCTAGGCTGCAGCAGGCAGTTTCACAGCCCATGACACTGGATGCTTCACCTGAAGCCCTGATAGACGGATTCCCAGCTACAGAACAGACCATTTCAGAGAGCACTATGAAGAATATGTTGATGTCACTTAGAAGAACGCTCCATAATGATTTTGTGGATATGTTTGCTCCACTGAATGATGTAGTGCAGACACATACAGGAAAAATTGAACATTTAGAAGCTAAAATGGCGGATCTTTATGCGGCACACAATGATCTTGTGGATGCTTACGCAGATCAGGAATCTGAACTCCAACGCCTCCAGAACAAAATGGCGGACCTGGAGGACCGCTCCAGAAGAAATAACATCAAATTTAGAGGCATCCCTGAAACCGTACCCACCAATGAGATCACTACCTTTGTGCAACGTCTCATGAAAGCATTAATCCCGACCTTGAGTGACATTGAACTATGTGTCGATAGAGCACATCGCATACCCAAGCCTAAGTTTTTGCCTGACACCGCGCCCAGAGATACCCTAGCACGCATTCACTACTATCATGTGAAGGAGCGTGTCATGGCGGCGGCCAAACAAAGCCCAGCAGTCCCAGAGGAATGTCAAAATATTTCCCTCTACACCAATATATCGCAGCAGACAGCGATGAATAGGAAAAAACTTTCCACGCTTACTAAAATCCTGCGTAACAACAGCATTATATACCGCTGGGGATTCCCTACTAAACTGCTTGTCACTTGGAACGGCAAGACATACCCCATCTACAGTGTGGAGAAAGGCATTCAACTCTTTAAGCAATGGCAACTTCTCCCACCTGATACCCAGCTTCCAGCACATCCTGCTCCTGAACACCTACCAGCTGACTGGACTTAAGGAACCTTTCATACATACCAGAACCTCTTCCTGTCATCACCATCATTTTTTTTTATTATAAGGTGAGGGTAGGAGCTTGCCCGCCTACTTGGCCCTAAACACCTCACTAGTTCAGTGCGTAGCACTGCTTGTTCTCTGTACACGACCCAATAGCAGCCTTGGCTGCCCATTGTGCCTGCATTGTCAGGAATTTCTTAAACATGTTCTCCTGGTTTCTTCCCCTACTACCCCTTATTTTTACACTCCATTTCCTCCTAGTCATCACACAGACGGCTGACCATCCAACTGCAGCTCTCTACCCATGGACTCCGATGAGAATAATACTTCCTCATTCTAAGACACCCATCTCAGGTCCACCAAAGAGACTTGATCCGCTCAAATATGATGCATGTGACTGTGCAGTGCAGTTGATGATCTTCTTACATTCCAGATGCTCAGTTCCTTTCTCTTCTCCACCTGATGCAGTATTTTATAGCAACCCCATAGCTAACTATTATCTGTCATGCCCTTGAAAATTATATCTCTCAATACTAAAGGACTCAACAGTCCTTTTAAACGTGCTGCTCTGATGAAAAAAGCTCGCTCCCTCAAAGCAGATGTAATTTTTGCTCAAGAAACGCATTTTGCAACCAATAAGTGTCCGTGACTATACTTCAGACATTTTCCTCATGTATACTTGGCCAACGGGCCAACGAAAGCCTGTGGGGTTCTCATCGCTATTAAAGACTCTGTAACCTTCCGCCACATCCATACTACATCGGACCCCCAGGGACGATACCTCATTCTCATTTGTGAGATAAACCAAACAATCTTTACATTCGTTAACCTCTACGCCCCGAATATGAAACAGAGAAAATTCTTACTCCCACTACTCGCCAAGGCCTTGGAAGAAAAGCAAGGCAGTATACTTATTGGTGGAGACTTTAATACCATTCTCGACCCGGACATGGACTCTACTACCTCCACGAGAAGGAGCGAACATACCTTATCTTCATTTCTACACAAACATGAGCTCTTCGACATATGGAGATGCTTTCATGGCTCGGAAAAATACTTCACTTTCCTATCGGCAGCTCATGCTTCCTATTCGCATATAGACCTTTTCTTAACCGATAAAATATCCTTGCAAAATGTTATCCGTGCTGACATTGATACAATTTCTTGGTCGGATCATGCTCCAATTACCTTAGAATTTGATGACTGTCTTCATAACTCCCAACCCCCCCCCCCCCCCCTCTGGAGGCTAAACACCTCCCTCCTGGAGAACAAGAAATTGTACCAATCAATAGTACAGGAGCACCATCATTTTTTCCAATATAATGATAATCCGGAAATTAGTAAGTATACCCTATGGAACACATACAAGGTATATATGAGAGGGGTTTTAATCAAACTAGCCTCTTATACTAAGAAACAGAGAATGAGGCAGATTAACGACTTGCTCCAATCTATATCCATCAAAGAAAGCAATAATAAAAATAACCCATCCCATAGCTTAACGGAAGAGATTCTTCAGGAGAGGTCCCTATTGATGTACAAATTTGAAAATCATCTGAAGTATCTCAAAGCTAATTACTATGGCCTACATAACAAAGCAGGTGCCTGGTTAGCTAGAAGGGTCAAGACGCTCCAGCATAAGCGTACGGTAACCTCACTTACTCACCCTACGTCTCAAAAGACCCTATTTAACCCGAAAGACATCGCTAATGCCTTTGACGATTATTATCAATCTCTCTATGATCTGTGTACGGATAAAAATACCCCCCAACCTACTCAGGGCCTTATTAATGACTTCCTAGGCACAGTGAAACTTCCCAGCCTGAACAACGACCAACTACAATCTATTTCCACACCATTTACCATCCAGGAAATATGTACAGTTATTAATAAACTACCAAGCCACAAATCTCCAGGAGATGATGGCTTCTCGAATGATTATTATAAACACCTTGTCAATGAAATTGCTCCGCACTTACAATCAGTCTTCAATCTTGCCTCCTCCTCTGGATCTTTCCCCTCTGAAATGTTAAGAGCCATAATAGTAACCATTCCTAAGCCAAATAAAGACCCCACTAGTCCGTCTAGCTACAGACCCATATCACTCCTTAATTCAGACGTAAAGATATATGCCAAACTGTTAGCGCTTAGATTACAACAAATTCTACCTTACATTGTTCACCCTGACCAAGTAGGCTTCGTCCCGAACCGCCAAGCCCCGGATGGAACTAGACACCTCATCAACCTAATCTCTCAGGCGGGATCCTCTCGAACGCCTTCTCTGCTCCTTTCTTTTGATGCGGAGAAGGCGTTTGATAGGGTCCACTGGGGATACCTTAAAGCCGTGCTAGACACATTTGGTATCAGTGGATGGCTGCAGACCGCTATCCTTTCACTTTACTCCACTCCTTCTGCCACAGTTCTCACCTCAGGTATCACTTCTAAACCAATACATATAACCAATGGAACCCGGCAGGGTTGCCCCCTTTCACCCATAATCTTTACGCTCCTTATGGAACCATTAGCAGAAAAAATCAGAACACACCCCGATATTAAAAGGCATCCTTGCGGCAGGATCTGAACATAAAATCAGTCTGTATGCGGACGATGTTATCCTTTCCAATCCTGAATCTTCATTACGAGCAACACAAAATCTCCTGGCTGAGTTCAGCACAGAATCCTATTATAAACTAAATGCATCAAAGTCACAAATTTTAGGCATCAACATCCCTCCCCCCTTACAGTCGACCTTAGCTAAAACGTTTCCCTTTCCTTGGTCCCCGCGTTCCCTAACATACCTGGGTATACAACTGACCCCCCATACCTCCCAGCTCTACAAACATAACTATAAGCCCTTCTTGGACTCCCTGCCCCACCAATTAACTCAACTAAAATCTCACGAACTCTCCACTGCTGGGAGAATAGCGACTTTAAAGATGCTGCTTCTACCTAAAATCTTGTATCTATTTCGTACCCTACCTATTCCTTTGCCCCGCAATTTCCTTAAATCTACACAAAAACTCCTCACACAATATGTGTGGAATCACAAACCTCCGAGATGCTCTCTCAACATAATGATGAGACACAGGAAAGAGGGAGGAATGGGCATTCCTAATATCATGGCATACCACAAAGCCTGCGTTGTTGACCAACTTAAACACTGGTGGTTACCCACCAATCATAAAATATGGGCGCATATTGAGTCCACAATGGTCCTTCAAAGTGATCCTAAAACGGCTCTAATTGCTTTCAAAATTGGAGCCCCACCACCTAGATCACTGGTCCCTACAGTACAGGCATCTATTCAGATGTGGCTAGAACTCCCTCTTACATCACTGAACAAAGGATTACTATGTAAAGCTCCTGTCCCACTATCGGTATTACATTACTTTATTCCGTGTATCGACCTGCACCCATAGAGATCTAGGGGAATTACCCTATTACAAGACCTATACCGAGGAACATCATTACATGCCTTTGCGGACCTCACCTCTCAATTTAACCTCCCTCCCTTAGCCCACTATACTTATTTACAAATTAGATCCTTTCTTTATAGGCATCCCTTACCCCTGTATCTAGATATACCAGTATCAATATTTGCGTTCTTCCAAGAACCGAAAGCACCTATAAAAGGGATCTCCCTCTTTTATAATATGTTCAATACAAGGATTCCAGTTTCAAAACTCACTTCTATTACTAAATGGGAGAAAATTTTGGGCAAAACTTACACAGAAACCTATTGGGAGAAAACCTTTGCTATCACTTATGCGTCGACTAGATGCACCAATCATTGGGAAATGTATCAGAAGGTAAGGTAGTACACTCATGGTACCTCACGCCATTCAAACTCTCAAAGTTTTATCCCTCACATACCGCCCTCTGTTGGAGGAATTGCGGAGAGACTGGTACATTATTCCATGTACTGTGGTCCTGCTTATCATTGAGATCTTTCTGGAATAAGATATTTTCCATTCTATCAGACATAGGGGGTAGGCTCATAGCTCCTAATCCTGACCTAGCAATCTTGCATCTGACTATCCAAGAACTACCACCCAACATCAGAGCAATTACAACACAGCTACTTCTTGCTGCTAAACTCACGATAACGAGACTGTGGAATAAAACAAACCCACCTTCCCCTTTAGACACTATTCGCACATTGAACCACCAATCTGAAATGGAAAAATTGCTAGCCACTACCAACCTTACAGGTGCATCATTCCGAGATAAATGGAATATTTGGCTTTCCAATTCTAAGTGTTCAGTCAAGGTCTGATAATGTACCTTCACTCTGAAGCATTCTAACCTTACTTTGAGAACCATCATGAGTATGATCTGTGATGATGACTAGTTCCCCCCCCCCCTTCCTTCTTTCCTCCCCTTGCTTACCCCTTCCCCCCTTTATGTTCAAAGTATCTGTATTTCATCTAGATGTTGACAGGATCAGTCACTTTACAAATGTATGCATGATCCTTTTATTGTTCTTACGAGTTATCCACTATTCTTATTACTTTGTTCACAGTGTAACGACTACTGTGGTTTGATCCTGTTTATGTTTATGCTGTAACATTACTTTATTGATACAATAAACACATTGAAATATAAATGGACAGACAGTCCTATTAAATCCGACCGTCCATAGAGGAGAGCGGACTGCGTCTGCTCTTCATGACTGGAGAGTAGGGATGAGCCAAACACCCCCGGGTTCGCTTCGCACCAGAACCTGCGAACGGACCGAAAGTTTGCACGAACGTTAGAACCCTATTAGTTACAATGGACACGAACGTTCAAAATCTAGAGTGCTAATTATAATGGCCAATATGCATGTTATTGTCATAAAAAAGGTTTGGGGACCCGCGTCCTGCCCCAGGGGACATGTATCAATGCAAAAAGAAGTTTTAAAAACGGACGTTTTTTCTGGAGCAGTCATTTTTAATGATGCATAAAGTGAAAAAAAAAAGTGAAATATTCCTTTAAATGTGGTAGCTGGGGGGTGTCTAAAGTATGCCTGTGAAGTGGCATGTGTTTCCTGTGTTTAGAACTGTCCCTGCACAAAATGACATTTGTAAAGGAAAAAAAGAAGCCATTTAAAAAACTGCTTGCGGCTTTAATGTCATGTCTTTTCCTGGCAATATGGATGAAAATCTTTGAGAAAAATAGCATGGCTACCCCATCACCCCACCTCCCCCCCCCCAGCCCATCACCAGCCCATCACCAGCCCCTTTGGGTCTTGTATGGATATTAAGGGGAACCCTGCACCCAAAATAAAACCCTATACCTACAACCCTATATACTCTGAACAGCAGTATACAGGCGGTGCAAACGACACAGGGACTGTAGGTTTGTTCTTAAGTAGAATCTGTTTGTAATTTTGAACAGGTAAATTTTTAAGTGTAGCTCCATCCAAAAAAATCTATTTTTACGCTTTTTGGAGAACATAGGGAAGGGTTATCACCCCTGTAACATTTGTTATGGGTTTTTTATTGAAACAAGGATTGGTGATAAAGCACCAGTAGAGAGGCGATAACTTTTTCCCAAATGAAATCTAACAGGATAGAATTTTCCTTCCTAGGGGTAGATTTCCTCTCACTTTCTGTTTTCTCCTTCCGTTTGCAAGTAGGAGTAATTTCTAAGTTGGATGTTTGAAAGTAGGTGCCTGCCGTATATACTCTGCAGAAATTTGCCCCATTAGATGTTGGTGTTGCCACAACACTGTAAGCCCTCACAGCTACTCTTGGTGGGCGCTGGAACAGGGGCAGAAAAATTGGGCCTTTGGTGGTGGTGGTGGTGGACGGTGTTGCCACAACACTGTAAGCCCTCACAGTTACTAACTCCTGCAGATGGCTGGATTAGATGAAACCAGGGCAGAATGGCAGATACAGGTGCAGGTTGTATACTGTGCGGTGCTGCACTCACACAACACAATTACTAACTCCTGCAGATGGCTGGATTAGATGACAACAGGGCAGAAGGGCAGATACAGGTTTAGGTTGTATACTGTACTGTGCTGCACTCACACAACACAATTACTAACTCCTGCAGATGGCTGGATTAGATGAAACCAGGGCAGAAAGGCAGATACAGGTTCGGGTTTTATACTGTGCTGCACTCACACAACACAATTACTAAATCCTGCAGATGGCTGTATTAGATGACACTAGGGCAGAAGGGCAGATACAGGTTCAGGTTGTATACTGTGCTGTGCTGCACTCACACAACACAATTACTAACTCCTGCAGATGGCTGGATTAGATCACACCAGGGCAGAAGGGCAGATACAGGTGCAGGTTGTATACTGTGCTGTGCTAGACTCACACAGCACACACACTAACTCCTGCAGATGGCTGTATTGGTAGAGAACAGCACTTTCCCCACACGCAAATGCCTGAGAAGAACACACTATCCCTGCCTATTTTTCCTCTTTCCCTACACTTTCCCCACACGCAAATGCCTGAGAAGAACACACTATCCCTGCCTATTTTTCCTCTTTCCCTACACTTTCCCCACTCAGAAATGATTGAAAAATAGTTTAGACTGTCCCTGCCTATCAATCCTCTATCCCTCAACGCTGGAACACACTACACAAGGCCGCCGGCGTGGCGGCCTTATATAGTGTGGGGCGTGTACTAAACCCCCCTGAGCTATAATTGGCCACAGGCATCCTGCCTGTGGCCAATTATTGCTCTCTTCTCTGCTGGCTCTATAATTGGCCAAGACTGCGGGGTCACAGTGCATGCTTGGCCAATCATCAGCCAGCAATGCACTGCGACTGGCGCAGTGCATTGTGGACCGTTCGCATCACACAAATTTGATGCGAACGGCCCTCAGAGTTCTGAACCCGACGAGTGGACTAACGGCCGATGTTCGATTCGAACATGGGTTCGAATCGAACACTGGGCCCATCCCTACTGGAGAGGACATGGACAAGCTATCCGTATAAACAAATAAATGCAACGTTTAACTATTATGTATATGTATATATATGCACAAGCGTAAACCATATGATCAATCAAATTTCCATATATAAAGTGCACACAGATAAGTGCACACAGATAAAGTGCAAAGTGATGAATAATAAATAATAAATACGGTATATCATAAATAATAAATATATCACATTAAATTATATCACATTGTCCTTATGAAAAACGTATTGGTGAAAAAACATGCTAGTCCACTTTTAGTAATAAAAATGATTTGATTGTTTGTTCCCAATCAAAAACATCCACCTCTGTGCCTACTAGGATCCCTCTGCTCCCTCCACCAGATGTACCCTCACCTTATATCCTCTAAAATCGTGCCTTGTTAATAATAAATCCTCTGGAACTCTCCTCACAAAGATTTTTCTTCCTTATCGATGCTGCTTACAGACACCAGTTATAATGATGACATGTAAAGCAATCAAAGACTTGCAATAGTGCATTATTCGTTTTTATATATATATATATATATATTTAGCCATATAACATACAGTATCTCACAAAAGTGAGTACACCCCTCACATTTTTGTAAATATTTTATTTTATCTTTTCATGTGACAACACTGAAGAAATTACACTTTGCTACAATGTAAAGTAGTGAGTGTACAGCTTGTATAACAGTGTACATTTGCTGTCCCCTCAAAATAACTCAACACACAGCCATTAAGGTCTAAACCGCTGGCAGCAAAAGTGAGTACAACCCTAAGTGAAAATGTCCAAATTGGGCCCAATTAGCCATTTCCCCTCCCCGGTGTCATGTGACTCGTTATTGTTACAAGGTCTTAGGTGTGAATGGGGAGCAGGTGTGTTAAATTTGGTGTTATGGCTCTTACTCTCTCATACTGGTCACTGGAAGTTCAACATGGCACCTCATGGCAAAGAACTCTCTGAGGATCTGAGAGCGGTTTGGACAAGACAGGTTCCACTCAGAACAGGCCGTAACATGGTCAACCAAAGAGTGCACATGCTCAGCATCATATACAGAGGTTGTCTTTGGGAAATAGACGTATGAGTACTGCCAGCATTGCTGCAGAGGTTGAAGGGGTGGGTGGGTCAGCCTGTCCGTGCTCAGACAATACATCGCACACTGATGCACAAGAAAGCCCGCAAACAGTTTGCTGAAGACAAGCAGACTAAGGACATGGATTACTATAACCAAGTCATGTGGTCTGATCAGACCAAAATAAACTTATTTGGTTCAGATGGTGTCAAGCGTGTGTGGCGGCAACCAGGTGAGGAGTACAAAGACAAGTGTGTCTTGCCTACAGTCAAGCATGGTGGTGGGAGTGTCACGGTCTCGGGGCTGCATGAGTGCTTCCGGCACTGGGGAGCTACAGTTCATTTAGGGAACCATGAATGCCAACATGTACTGTGACATGCTGAAGCAGAGCATGATCCCCCCCCCCATTTGGAGACTGGGCCGAAGGGCAGTTTTCCTACATGATAACGACCCAAAACACACCTCCAAGACGACCACTGCCTTGCTAAAGAAGCTGAGGGTAAAGGGGTGGACTGGCCAAGCATGTCCCCAAACCTAAACCCTATTGAGTATCTGTGGGGCATCCTCAAATGGAAGGTGGAGGCACGATAAACATCAAAAGGCATGTGTATATTACATATACAGCTGGTGCTAGAAGACCATTTCACCTGTCAGCCGATTCAGCAGCTCCGGCTGTTAGTGTAACCTACGTTCGTTGCACACAGTCTATCCCTTCCTTGTCCTGCATTTGTCAGCCTCTCTAGTTTTGTCACCCCTCGTGACTTCCTCAGGGAGATGTGTCACATCTCCCTGAGGAAGTCACGAGGGGTGGCAAAACTACAGCAACCAGCAAAATGTTTACGCTCACCAGCTACTTTATTAGGTATACCTTGCTAGTACAAGGTTGGACCCCCTTTTTTCCTTCAGAACTGCCTTAATTCTTCGTGGCATAGATTCAACAAGGTGTTGGAAACATTACTCAGAGATTTTGGTCCATATTGACATGACAGCATCATGCAGTTGCTGCAGATTTGTCAGCTGCACATCCATGATGCATATCTCCTGTTTCACAACATCCCAAAGGTGCTCTATTGGATTGAGATCTGGTGACTGTGGAGGCCATTGGAGTACAGTGAACTAATTGTCATGTTAAAAAAAAACTGTTTGAGATGATTTGAGCTGTTGGAAGTAACCATCAGAAGATGGGTACGCTGTAGTCATAAACGGAAGGACATGGTCAGCAACAATACTCATGTAGACCGTGGCGTTTAAACAATGTTCAATTGATAAAAGGGGCCCAAAGTGTGCCAAGAAAATATCCCTCACACCATTACACCACCACTACCAGCCTGAACCGGCAACATTGTCCAATTTTGGTGAGCCTGTGCTAATTTCCTGACAGGAGTGGCAAGGTTCAATGTGTTATGCGTTCAGAGATGGTATTCTGCATACCTTAATTGTAACGAGTCTGCCAGTTTGGTGTAGCAATACACATCAAAAACTTAGCATGTGCAGCTTGCCCCCAAGGCTCTGTGGGGAATGTCAAAGAAGGGCAGGATTGAAGAAGACAGGATCAAAAAGCTTTTTTACACAATGCAGGGGATTAACCCCTTAGGTTCCACAGTGAGTAGAACAAGCATGCTTTACTGTATATATAGGCTGATTTTACTGTTGTTGGTTTAGTAACGCTTAAATGACCCTGCAATCTATTTTTCATGAAATCGGTTTTTACTGTGAATTTCTGCATCTTTCTCATATTCTCTGCAAACTAACGAAACTCTCCTTTTCCCCTTCCTTTCCTTTTCTGTGCAGTGCACATTTGTGGTGGTCATGTTCACTGCTCTATTCACATTAGAAATATTATAGTCCATAGTCTATAGTCTATCCCAGGTGCAAGCAAGGGAGGGTGCTGTCCAATCACTGCAGCAAAATAAAAATAATAACGTTTTGGAGAATTGGAAGCTGAGAATAAATAGAAGGTGCTTTTTTGAATTAAGAATGAAGTTTGTTAATACTTTTACTAACTGTTGGTCATTTGAGTTAGACCATTAGGAGTAGCAAGTTTAGCCTTGCTGGGTTGTAGTCAGCCCATATTGAGTTTTAGTCTATTTGCTCATTTGTTTTTCCCCTGATCTCAGTGTTACTCTTGTTTCTCTCTGCTGGCAGTAGGTGTCACTGATACTTCTGGCATTGGAGTGAGATGACACGGTAATCCTGAGGTTTCAATGTTTCTGTTCCCTCTGGTCAACCAGTAGGAGGATTATTACTGCTGGGAGGGGGGTCATAAATATTTGGGGTGTACCTTGTGAGCTCTCCATTTCCTCCAGGCTCTGGGCTTGGAGGTGTGTGTGTTTGCAGCAGTGTGACTAGACCTGGGGCCTAGGAGGCATTTGCCTGTGCTCAGTGGAAGCAGAAAAAGCCTTTCTGTTCAGTGTGGTCCTGCCTCTGGAGGTTCTGATGCCTTAGATGAGATCCAAAGAACAAGGAACGTGTGGAGAGCCTGGGGAAGCACCAAGAAGTTCACTGAGGCTTCTTCTGGAAACAGTACAGGTTGCTGGTTTCAGTTTAAAGGCCCTTTCCTATACTGAGGTCTATGGCTGGTGTCTATGAGTCTGAAAGTCAGTAAGGGTGTTCTGAATTCCCTACCCCTCTTTCACACATGTAACTGTGAGGAATAAAATCTTTAAAAATTCCTTAAAGTTATTGACACCAAATTGTTACCCCCCCCCCCCCCCCATCGCCTGGGAAATTGTTAGCTTACCCTGACTCTGGAAGTACTGACCAGCTATGATCAGAGTTATAGACAAGCAAACAGAAATGTCAAGTGTCACTATCCTGTCATATTTTTATTGATAATGAATTCTGTGAGATTTGGAAGATTTCTATTGCTTGTGTCTTTGTATGGACTAGCCAAGGTTGCTGATTTTCAGATAACCCATGGCTCTTGTTTGTCCTCTACTAGAATATTTCAACCATACCACAATGTTAATTCGATTTCCCTTTCCTGAGGATATGAATAGTATGTTTATGGGAAAGCTTAAAAACTTTCTTCTGCCCTCAGGGACATTTTAGTTAATGCAGGGAATCTTCACAGGGGATCTGCTGAACAGAAATTCAGAATCTTAAGAATGGTCATACATTGTCCAGTAAATATAAGGAATGTGACAATTTGCAGCAGTCCAGCTGGAATCTATAGTCAGTTGTCCATTTCTCACACAGAAAGGGGAAAATGTGCATCATCTGACTTCATCCATCAAATGAAACAACATAAAAATCACGGAAGGTCCCAATGGTTTACCTTGCAGCCCATTATTGCTGGTGAGACGTCTGCCTTGTTATTATTACCAGTCTTTAAACTGTATTTCTTTAATTTAATTACTGTGGAACTTGACATCAGAAATAGAAGTTTGCAAAGAGGCACGTTTGTCTTTTTTGCAATAAAGGTTCTTATATGCCTGTTCACAATGTATACTGTTCACAATGTACAATTTTGCTATACAATTTTGCAATTTTGCTATACAATCTGCTGTAATGATAGGACTTCTGCACATGCCGGCGAGTTACATCACCATACCACAGTCAATCAAGATGGCTGAAGTTCCTCTACCTGGAAGAAAACGAGGTACAGTTGTTGGCAGGCAGTGAGAGAGTTTGTGGCCAGTACAGATCCATTTTAATGTATTCTTTTTATTTTCCAAATATTTTCCGAATGTAACTATGAAGATTTCTAACTTTAGGGATTATTTTTTAACCTTTACAAATGTCTTTTGCAAAATATAAATAATATCTAAGTGCACTCAGTAATTGTATTAAATTAAACAAATAAAAATATTAATTTTTCTATCTTAAGGAAATACATTTTAATCAAAACGTATTAAATATATTAAACTTCTGCTACGCAAGCCATTTTAAAAAAAAAATAGAAATCCAGCCACAAAAGAAAAAAAAACAAAAGCACATTCATGGAGAAAAAATCAGCTTTTGCTGTAATGCTTTTATCCAAAGCTTCCCCTACTGTAATCCCGTTCCATCACTAGATATTGCCAGCCATCAAGGTGGAATAATAACAAAACATTGTAAACCAGTAATAGGGAAAATATTGACTTAAGTTTCCACAGTACAGGTTCTCTGTATTTTTTGCAATATTTCAGAAATGGAATAAATTCACCAAAAAATTGCAAGTTCCAGGACATTGTGCCTCCTTTCTGATGTGAATTCTGATCCTAATTTCAGCTTTTCTCTTTGACTTTGTTTTGTACTTTGTACCCCAGAATCCAATGCTGCTCTTGCTGCTAACCCTTACCTGGTGCTGTTGTGTGGATGGTTTCTTACTTGTATAGACTTGTCCATTGTCTTGATTAGTTATTCAGAGTGTCGCATAGGTACCTGTCCAAGTTTGGTGTAATTCCTACTAATTATCTTGTTCTTTTTATTGTCTTTTATTAATGGTTTAGAACCCTCTATCTTAAACTTGATAATTTGGTTCCACCCTGTTTCTGAGTATTTTCTTCCTGGGAGTCTTCCCATATTGTGAAGACCATAGTAACCAGTTTGCATTATTTGTTATCTTATAGTGGTTTCCCTGTCCAATCTTATATTTCACTCATTCTCTGATAAGTTGAGATGTTTCTCCTGTAAGGCCCCTTTCAGACGAGGCGGACTCCGCTTGCACGGAGCCCACCTCTGTCCGTCGGCTCAGCGGGAGATCTGTCCGTTGATCTCCGCTGAGCCGGCGGATAACAAGCCTCTCTCCGCTCACTGAGCGGGGAGGGGCTTGCGAGCGCCGCTGATCTCTATGGAGAGATCGGATGAAAACGGACAGTGTGTCCGTTTTCACCCGATCTCACCCGATCCGATCCGCCAGCGACGGATCTGGACGTGTGGCCATACGTCTGCTTTTGGCGGATCGGACCGGATCGGATGTCAGCGGACATGTCTCCGCTGACATCCGACGCTCCATAGAGTAACATGGAGCGCCCGTTCAGATCCGCCGTCAAAACTGACAGGCGGATCTGAACGGGCCGTCCGTGTGAAAGGGGCTTTACAGTTGCATTGTGGATGTGTCAGTTTGCTTAGTGATGGCATTCACATAGTATAATTATTAATCTAGATTTATGTTGTGCGTATTAGATTTGTTAATCTGAATTGATATATCCAATGTTTTTCAGAAGGTTGAAAAATGAACTCTTATTGCCGCGTACACACAATGGGAATTCTCGTCGGAAAAGATTTTGGATGTTTTGTCCGACGGAATTCTGCTCAAGCTTGTGTTTCCTACACTGGGTCACACCAAATTCCGACCGTCAAGAACGTGGTGACATACAACACTACAATGAGCCACGAAAATGGAGTTCAATGCTTCCGAGCCTGCTTCGAATTGTTTCTGAGCATGCGTTGGAATTTTGCGCGTCGGAATTGCCACAGATCGGAATTTCCGATAGAATCTTTTTCCGTCTGAAAAATTGAGAACATGCTCTCAATCTTTTGCTGGTGGAAATTCCGCCAGCAAAAGTCCAATTGAGCCTACACACGGTCGCATTTTCCGATGAAAAGCTCTCATCTGTCTTTTGCTGGCCGAATTTCCGATCGTGTGTATGTGACATAAGTTGTTTGAAAGTACTGTATTTGATTTCTTCATACTGTACTTGTTTATTGTGTGTATATATTTTGAAAACTGCATTCTTTGATTTATCTTCTGCTTGTTGAATGCTTCTAACAACTGTGTCCTAATATTTAGCCCAATAAATCTGGTGATTAGATACCGATCCACACAAATAGAGACCCAAGACCTGATTGGCTGAGACTGGTTGAGATCATTAGTAACCCTGGGATTCATGTTTCCTATAAAGGCTTTGCCTAATTGCAAACAGTGGCCCCTTCTGTATGGAACACTCGCAAGAAATCCAGAGTTGGGCTTTTGTCTACAAAACTACAGTACAAATTAAAACATTTTTTTTAACTTTTTTCAGTTACATCTAAGCTTTCATAAAAACTGCTTGTCAAAATAATAGAACTCGTTGAAATAATTAATGGGTAAGAGGCTTATCAGCTAATCATTCATATCATTGAATTCCTCCTTGGGCGCTGTGAGGCTAGCACAGTCATATCTTCTTGTTTTTCTTTCTCCCCGCTTTTTCCCAAAATTTCTTGATGTGACATACCAAGACACCTGCTTCTATATGGTCAGTAGACAATGTACTTCATGTATATATTGCTTGTCTGAAGATAAAACGTTTGTTTAATTATATGTATGCATATGTTCTTTACTTATTGTTTTTCTTTATGAATTGTAGATATCATATAACATTCATGCCACTTGCTCCTAAAGAAGAGAAATAACGCATGACCTTGAAACGCATTGAGTATCACTCTGTCCATTTATACATGAGTGATGTAAATGAGTGTTTTTTTTTTATCTCATTATGAACAACATCAATTGTAATTTTGTAAATTGTCGATACAGCAAAAGTTGTGTCTACTTTTAGATTTTGCATTATTACATTCGAAATTTTTTATCTATCTATTTTGCATATGTTTTTTCTGGAGTCATTGCCCTTTAAAATCCCACCAGAGGGTCTTCTGTTGTTGTTTTTTCAAGGCTAATGAGCAAGCTATTGTTAAAAAAAGATCACGGAAGTCAGGTACTGTCATAGGGAACACTGAACACAAGCAAAAAGAAATGTGGTAGAGTGTAAACCTAGCAACCAGAAGGGCAGTCTTATTGGCTGTCGCTATGGCCATGTTAGTACCACACACTGTCTAGGGGCAGAGTTTCAGTAAGCCCAGAGAGAGGACTCAGGTGGAGAGGTGTAAGCCACAGTGTATGAGTAGTGCATTGAGAAGAGCCACAGTTCCCCAAGGCCTGTTCTTGTACAGTACTCACATAGATACTCATTGATTGCTTACTGCTGGTGATGCAGCTCTGGGGTACTTAGGGGGACTGGTGGTTTTGAGGAAATGGAGGATAAGGTCATTGAGGAGGAGGGGGCACAGAAGACTGCATTTTAATTAACACCATGGAACCAGACACATGGAACCAGACACAGGGCAGAACCGCCAACTCCATCAGTGTACCCCCTCTTGCATCCTTCATAGCCTCCAGCAAATTGAGATGCTGGGCAGGGGACATGTTTTTGTTAGCTCCATCAACTGCAGAAGAGACACCTGCTTGGTGATGGATACTGCTGGGGATGGCAGGGTAAGTATTGGAAACTTGTGATAAGGTTCAAGCCTAGGTTTTACCCCCATGCTAACCCTTTTCCCTGCTTGAAGTGGCATAATGTTAACCTACAAAACCCCTTAAGGGACTTCCCTCTATCACCAGAGGCCATAGCTGTTGCAGCAGGTGCAGCTGGAGGATCTTGTGGTACCCAAACGGTTGGTAGTTTTATCACATTTGATAAGCTGCAGGCAGAGGCTGCATGCCACAAGGAGGCATGTGTTAAAAAAGGCCTATAGTGCAGAGTTCTATGGACTGGCCCCCTGTGATAGAAGTAGCCTTTATCCTGTGAGCCAGTGTCTTCTTATGAAATAGGATTGCTTCTCCCTGCAGTCCTCTGAAAGCTTCCCCTGGCCCTGCTTGTGTGCTGAAATTGGGGATTTGAGGGAGAAAATGATCTGTGCTGGGAAGGGGAATTTGGGGGGGGGGGGATTCGTGCTAGGAGGGTGAATTTGGGAAAGGGGGACGGATGTATTGCTAATGTATTGCTAAGAGGATATAATTTGTGCTAGAAGAGAGGGAATATGGGGGATGAGAGGATTTGGGGGGTTTGTGCTTGAGGGGTGAGAGATGATTAGTGCTAGACTGTTATTAGGGGAATTTGTGCTGGGGGGAATTTGGGGGGAGTGAGAGTTTGTGTGTGTGTGTGTGTGTGTGTGTGTGCGATTATTTGTGGAAGGAGGAAGAATTGGAGGGGAGAATTTGTGGGGGGGGGGGGTTTAGAGGAGAAGATGATTTGAGTGGGGAGGGAGGATTTGAGGGGGATTAGTGCTGGAAGGCTATGGAGGAGGAGAGGATTAGTGTTGAAGATATTGGGAGGAGATTAGTACTGGGGGGGGGATTTAGGGAGGGAAGATTAGTGCTGGGGATAAGGATTTCTGTTGAAGATATTAGGAGGAGATTAGTGCTGGGGTGGGGGGGGGGGGTTTGGGGGAGAGATAGAATTGTTGCTGGGAAGAGATTTGGGGAACCCAAGACCCCTGCACTCTTATCATTTTGTCCTCATGACCCCAGCATTCTGCACATTGCACACACCTGACCCAAGCATTTTGTACTCCTGACTTCTGCAATCTGTGCATTATACACTCCTGATCCCTGCACTCTGTGTATTACATATTCCTGTCCTCTACACCCTGTCTGTTATGTACTCCTAAACCCGGCACTGACCACAGCACTGTGAGTGTGTTACAGACTCCTGCACTCTATACACTATTTTGTACATTACATACTGTACTTCTGACTGTACTTCTGACCAAAATGTTATTATTTGACTATTTTAATGAATTTCTTCTTTCAGGTAGACTCCAACAAAGTGTTAATGTAAATTGGGCGTTACTACTCTCCTTGTGTGTACCTAATGACAACCAAACCAGTGATATTTACTCAGCAGATTTGATGCATGTCTATAGAGAAGTTACCATGAATAAATGGCAATTTAATTTGTATGTCATCTTTTTATTATTTTTGGTACTGCTATTTTTAGCTTCAGAGAAAATTACTTTATTGCCAGAACTTGCTGCAAAGCATTAACAAATTAAGGGGTTTGAACATATGCCAATATTCTCGTGTGAGAATCCATCTCACGCCCTAGCTTTACAAGCATCAACTAGAAATTACACTAAGCACAATAGGGTTGATTGATAAAGACATACATAAATTAACTAAGGTGAAGCTATGTTCACTATTAATACCCATTATGAGGAGACAAGTTTACAAAATACATGGTTGGCTATGATTGGATGATTCTAGTGAACACAGCTGCACCTTTTTTTCGTTAAGCTAATTAAATACCTTCTATTCTTTTAGTAAATCAACCCTGATGATTTAATTTACACAACCAAAATGGCACTAATCTCCAACACCGTCATCAAGTTGCAAACATGATTTGCTACATGAATCAAAAGGACCCATCACTATGAATGGAAATAATTCTTTGTTGCAGTAGTTCAGATTATTCATGAGTCCCAGCAATCCATGAATCAGGTAATATTTGTGAAAAAGCAACTAAAGATCTTCAGTAGACTCAAACTATTTAAATAAATCAACTATCATTTACAACACATTATAACTTACATTACTTTATTCAAAGCTATGCACTGTAAATGTGTGATGTGGTGCATTGCCATTCGTTGTTATTATTGTTATTTGCACCACAACACACATATACAGTACACTGCAAATAACGTGCACTTTAGCACACTACAATGCACAAATGCAAATGGTCTGTACAATGCGGTGCACAAAATTCTGAAAAATCATGCTGGATTTACCTTAATCTGTCAACACTCTTAAAATGATGCAGTGAAATAGACAACTTTAGGTAAAACTGCCTTTATTCACAGCAGTTGACACGCTAAAAATAAGAGAAATGGTTGATGCAAGCAGAGCAACAAGTTCAATATTTAAAAATGGTATAAGCATTGTCCTTAAAACATCAACAAATGTGATATACTAGTTCACTTTCCCCTATCTAGCTAAGCTAATTGAAGTGTAAGTTTAAAAAGTGTCTGTTGGTGAGTTATGTTTCTACTTTGGGGCTCTAAACAATTGCACAATGCTAAATTCCTTTTCAAGGTAGAAGAAGTAGCAACCAAAATACTGTAAATAACATATAATTCACCTTGATGAAAATTATCTTCCCAGACGGTTTTCTTTATCTAGCAGACACTACTGTAAAGCAGTTATCTATATGTATCATCTGTATTTAGCTGAAGGCCTTTCCTTGACTATGCAATACCATACCTCCCAACGTTTTAAGATGGGAATTTGGGACACTAATAACAAATGTATGTAGGCATAGGACACTCCCCCGGCCACACCCCATTAAAGGAGAATTAACCAAAAAAAAGGTTAATTAAATCCACGACTTTATTTTTACCACTACTATTCCTTTATATTGGCTTTTAAAATGTACAAATGCAGCAATTTAGAAATTGGATGAAAGGTTTAGCGCTGGGAAACACTTTTTGAAAGATAAAAAGTGCATTTTATATACAACTATATAGAGCAGACCAAAATGAGGGACAAATTAAGGGGTAAGAGGGACATTGCTCCAAATCAGGGACAGTCCCTCCAAATCGGGGACAGTTGGGAGCTATGCAATACAGTCTATCACACTAGCTCCCAAAGAAAAGAACAGATAGATGTATGAATGAAAAATCCTTAATTTGGGACAGGAGCTTCTTCCATGCAGGTTGTTAAGCATGAATGGAGGAATCTATTTTTTCTTTTTACACTCAGTCTGAGCAAAAAAATAAAAACCTTAGTGTATAGCTTTACACAGTGCTGTGGTACATGTACACAAATGTCTCTAAGATGGTTACCCACACCCTACCCCCCACTTAAAGCAGCACTAAGCCCTCTTATCCTTTTCAAACAAGGAAGTTGCCATCTTAGCCTCTGTTTCATCAGCAACTGCCATGGTGCTGCACATGTGATCAATTATGACACCAGCCATTTGATGGCTTGACTATTTGGTTGACAGCACAAGCAAATGTGACAGTTAGCATTCCTGGCATTCAGGGAATGTAACTCATTTTTGAAATTTTGAAGTCTGCCACAGTATACTTTTTCATAATATTAAAATGCCATTAACTGAACAGAAGTGTGATACTAAATGGGTACCAATTTCTATTAACCTTTGACTGAATCTGGGATATGATGTCACTAATTATGAAACTGGTTACGGTGTTGGCTAAGCGGACATGGGCATAAACTGTTCAATAGGCAGTAGCCACAACTTCATACGTAAGTCTCTGTGATGGTCTAATGGTTCTGGGAAGCCTTAGTTCTAATCTTGAAACTGTATAACTTTATATACACTCACTTTTCAGTTCTTGAACAAACAGAGAATTTCTTTGAACTTCTGGCATAGCTCAGAATCAACATTACTCGGTCTCATTCTCATAAGAGTTTTCTGGTACATGGAAGTTTCTGAGTGACAGTAGGCTGGTCAACCTGATAGTGAACAAAACATTTGAATCATAGAATATTCCTTCCAAACCCGCTTCACCTTCATCCTTTTCTTTAAATAATGTTGGAAATGATTGTGTAAGTGGTGGGATTTCCTCTGAGCTTTATCTTTGTGGACTCAGAAGAGTCTGATTTACACTTAACCTTTTGGGTTCAGTATTTATCTTTCTCCCTGACTCTGTCAAAAGCACCTTATTATTGCACACCACGATTTTGATGGGTCCATCTTTCCCATCAAAATGAACAAGGTAATGTGAAATGTTGGACAAATATGAACAAATTATGTATTTCGAACCCCAATCACCAGCTATCTTACTCTTTCATGCAGACCTAGTTTCCCGAGAAGGACTCAGGTTGAATGTCATGTATCCGCACCTTTTTGTCATAACATTCCTTATTCTCTCATTGTCTTTGTCCAGTAGCAGTTTCAGTCATGTTATGAACCTATTTGAGATATTTGTTCAGTCCTTCCACAATAGCAGTATTATTAGCAGTAGCTCAAGAGGCCATATCAACCAGAAGATGATTTTCTCTCCCAAACAGAAAATAAGGTCCTGTATTCTTGGTACCATTGTAAGGATGCACAATGCTCAACATATTTACTCCAGGGGGTCTTCTTTTTAGCTGACAATGTTCCCAACATATCCAGATGGGTCCTGTTAAAGCTCTTAGTATGATTCTTTTGAACTCCCAGTGAAGTTAACAATTTATGAACAAGCTTGCTCTAAAAATCACTTCCTTGATCTGAATGAATTCTCTTTTGTAGGCCATAGTGCATAAAGGATTTCTCAACATGTGTCTTTGTGACTGGGATTTCCCTCTGATCACAAATAGGAAATGCTTGGGTATATCAAGTTTAGTGGTCTGCAACCACCAGCACATTGCTAATTCCTCCTTCGCCTGGCTGAATAAATAGGACGTCTATGTAGACAATTTCCATAGGTCCAGCATTCCCCATTTGTCCTAGAGGGGTATCTCTAGTAGGCAGAATGTTTCTCTATATGGCCATGCTCATAATGTAATGTCTGGATTACTACATTTTTGAGCTTCTGAGGAAATAGACATTGACACTTCCTACTGTTCTGGGTAGAAGCTGTTCTGTGTACTCTTTTTTTTTTTTTTTTTAGAAAATAGGTGCAGGAACTCACCCACCCCACCTCCTGAACCCTTTTGGGTGTGGCCAAAGGTGGACATGTTGCTTCATGGCATATGGCTTGTAGTATTGCACCTTCTACCTTTGCTTTGGTATATTTTATATAATATAGGACATGGGGGTACACTGAAGTGGGAGTTACATAAGATTTACTGTTTGTGTCAGTGGAATTAATAATTCACTTGAGCATCACTATCAGGGAAAGTAATAGTAACTTCCAGAACTGGTGCCAGTGGCTGCGATAAGAACCCCCAGCACTGGTGGCATTGGTGTCAGCATTTTTTAGCAGAACTCTATGCTTAGGCTTTTTTTTTCAATTTTAGGTTGTGTAAACAATAGCTGCCTCTCTTGAGGTGTGTCCCCTCCCAAGTCTTGCTGTACTTCAGGCTGCTGCAGATATAAGAGATGTGGCCCTCATACAGGGAAGGACATTTGTCATTTATACACCTCCCTCTCCCCTTGGTTATTCACAAAATGCAGTGCAAGAAAAAAAAAAAAACAACTGATGATGGTGCAGGGCTGCAGCAGGTTACTGTGAAAGTAGACACTAAAAAAAAAAAACATGTATTACTGATAAGGGGATGCAAAAAATATATGGGGCTGTGTGAAAATAGAGGCACTAAAGAGAAAAAGTGTCAAACCGGAAAGATATGCAGTGAGGAATGCGCATATCGTTTGGGGATAGTGATATGGTATAACATAGTTCTAATGAAATAACACAGAGATCCCAGTTGGGAAGAGATACATTGTAACAAAGTGGATGAATTAATTAAATAAACGGTGGAAGTGACAGTGGTAGCATGAAATAGAATGGCTTGGCATATAGAGGAGGGTGATGGTAAGGGACTGGGAATGGTGTGCAGGAATTACTGAGCCACAGAAGTGAGCAGGGTGGATGGGCAGTAAACACAGAGAGCCCTCTTCCCGTTGATAACAGGGACGGCGGTGGCACAGTCTTTTAAAGTTGAGAATGAGGGACATTCTGGGGAGAGAGTAACCTGCGGCATGCGCAGCTTATATCAAAGTGCCCATCAGAGCCCCCCCACAAACTCTGACGGTTTTTCTGACGGAACTCCGCTCAAGCTGGGTTGCCTACACACGATCACACCAAATTCCGACAGTCAATAACACAGCGGGATAAAACACGTTCAACAGCACTATAAAAGGGAAGTTTAATGCCTCCGAGCATGCGTCGAATTGTTTCCGAGCATGCGTTGGAATTTTGCGTGTCGGAATCGCATACACACGATCGGAAAATCCGATAGAGAGGTTTTCCGTTGGAAAAATTGAGAACAGGTCCTCAATTCAAAGTCCCTCGGAAATTCCGACAGAAAAAGACCGTTGGGCATACACACGGTCGGCAAATCCGATGAAAAGCTCCCATCGGACTGTTTCCATCAGAAATTCCGACCGTGTGTACGCCGCATTAGGTTTCAAAACAACCTTGTCCTTGTGCAGCACATGAAAGGAATCCTTACCTGTGAAGGCTGCTAGCTCAGAAACCCTCCAGGCAGAAGTAAAGGCTACAAGAAGAGCAACATTACAAGTAAGTATTTAAATTAGTAAGTATTTAGATTAGTAAGATCTAAAGAGAAGTGTACAGGCAGAACAATGTGAGCAACCCTGCACAAGAGCTGTCACCAAAGAATGAAAAGCTAGAGGCCTCTGAAGAGAACAGTCAAGGCCAAGATTTGACCTTAACCACTTTAACCTCCTGTATGTCATTTTGTTGAAGTGGTTATGCTTATGTGATGCCTGCAGCCAGAGGCATCACCCCGTAACCGTCTTTTAGAGCAGACGGTTGATTTTCATGTGATAATAACCGATGTGGCTAAACAGCCACAATCTGCAGTGAAACCAGGAATGATACAGAAATCGGTTAAAAAATAGCAAATAGTGTATTGTAACAGGATAAAAAAAAAGAAGAAATATATTGCAAAACATCAGCAGTAAGAGAATTATAGTGTATAGTGTTATTTTTAAGAGATGGTTCTCTTTTTAACCACTTCAATACCGGGCACTTATACACCTTCCTGCCCAGGACAATTTTGAGCTTTCAGCGCTGTCGCAATTTGAATAACAATTGTGCGGTCATGCTACACTGTACCCAAACAAATTTTTTTATCATTTTGTTCCCACAAATAGAGCTTTCTTTTGGTGGTAATTAATCACCTCTGCAGTTTTTATTTTTTGCTAAACAAATAAGAAAAGACAGAAAATTTTGAAAAAATTAAAGTTTTGGTTTTGTTTCTGTTATAAAATTTTGTAAATAAGTAAGTTTTCTCTTTCACTGATGAGCACTGATAGGGCGGCACTGACGGGCACTGATAAGGTGGCACGATGAGGTGGCACCGATGAGTGGGCACTGACGGGCACAGATGATGGGCACTGATGGGCACTGGTAGGCGGCACTAATGGGTGGCACTGATATGCAGCACTGATGGGCATTGATAGGCGGCACTGGTGGGCACTAATGGGTGGCACAGGTGGGCACTGGTGGGCACTGATAGGCGACACTGATGGCACTGAAAGGATGAAAAGATGGGTACTTATCGGTGGCACTGATAGGCGGCACTGCTGGGCACTGATAGGCGGCACTGAAGGGCATTGATACATGGAACTGATGGGCACTGATACACAGCATTGATATGAGGCACTGATGGGTAACCCTGGTGACACTGGCAGTGGTAGGCTAATCATGTTGTATTTTACTTTGTATAATAATTGTATGTGTATACAAGTGAACTGTTATTTACAGTATATTATGTCTTTTACCAAAGCTTACTGATACTTTTTAACTTGATTTGGTATTAATAAAAAATTTAATGATCAATGTAAACTAGATATTTATTCAGTGACATGCCTCATATCAAGTCCCGTTCTTTCCTCTTCCTTTTTTGTTTAAACATATATTAGGGATGGAGGTTTGCCACTGCTATGATTGGATTGTGTCAGTTCACATTTTTACATGTTTAAACAGTAAGAGAAATATACTATGACAATTGATCAATAGGAGTAATATGCTACAGAAACAATGATTGTTATGAAGCACAACCCCTTTTAAGGCCTGTGCTGGACAACCCTAATTGGGATGTATATATATGTATGTGTGTGTATATATATATATATATATTATACACACACTGTATATACAGTTGTGCTCATAATACCCTGGCAGAATTTATGATTTCTTATTTTTCAGAGAATATGAATGATAACACAAAAGGTAAGTGGGATACTTTGTGGCATTTGCATAGTATTGGCTTTCTTCTGGTGACTCGACCACGCAGCCCATCTTTCTTTAAGTGCCTCCTTATTGTGTATCTTGAAACACAAAATGGGAAAAATACTGCGCTGCCCTTAAAATTATGAAATAAAATATCGAAAAAAATATGGTGCTGCTGCAAATCATAAATGTGAGATACCCACATAGAAATTACAAACTAAACCCAAATGATTGCGCGGCTAACAGTGAAAAAATGTATAAAGGTCCACCAAAACAGAAAATGATTCGTTAAAGGTGTAATCAAATATATGTACACCCACCAAGTGTTGAGATATTGAAATTATTATACATTAAGGTGTAAGAGTGAATCATACAAAAATGTAGCATAAAACAATTGCATAATAATAAATGTCCATAAAACAGGGGGATCATAAAGTGTCCATGTAAACACAGGGGTCCCGTTGGTGACAACACACAAAATTTTGCACCCGTAGAAAAGAGTGGTCAATCAGATAAGACCTCCACCACCAAACACACTGTCCCTTACCAGAAGGTAAGATCTCCTGTTACAGAGATCTAAAAAGCTTATGGCCTATTCTCCCAGCCACGGGTCTCTGGAGCAGGTACAATGGTATCCACAGGTCACTATACAGGTTCTCTCAGGTACATTGGAGTAGGTACAATGGTATCCACAGATCGCTTATACAGACTCTCTCAGTGTTTCCAATCTGCTGCTCAGCCTTTAACTCTCTGACAGCAGAACTGATAACTCTGATGTTGGGGTATTGTCTCTCCAGTGAGCTGCTTTCCTTTTCCTCAACATCAAACTCCTCCAGAGTCCTCAACACCTGCTTCACGTTGGTAGCAGCTTTAATGAGTGGAGCAGCGGTCAGCAGAAAGACATTGTCCTCTGTACACTGAAGTGCAAGTTGCTCAGCACAGGTGACTCCAGTGATTCCTCCCCCCACCACCAACCACTTCGCCCTTACACTCTTACACCTTAATGTATAATAATTTCAATATCTCAACACTTGGTGGGTGTACATATATTTGATTACACCTTTAACGAATCATTTTCTGTTTTGGTGGACCTTTATACATTTTTTCACTGTTAGCCGCGCAATCATTTGGGTTTAGTATCTTGAAACAGCCACCCCACATGTTTTCAGAGAGTCCTGTATTTCACCTGAAGTTATTTGTGTTTTTTTTTTTTTTTTTTTGCATCCCAAACAATTTTCCTGGCAGTTGTGGCTGAAATCTTAGTTGGTCTACCTGACCGTGGTTTGGTTTCAACAGAACCCCTCATTTTCCACTTCTTGATTAGAGTTTGAACACTGCTGATTGCCATTCTCAATTTCTTGGATATCTTTTTATATCCCTTCCTGTTTTTTTTTTGGATGAAAGATGCAAGGGTCTGTCAGGAGTCCAGAAACTCATTGACCTTTTATGCACACACGCTAATTACAAGCAAATAGATCACAGGTGAGGATGGTTACCTTTAATAGCCATTCAAACCCCTTTGTGTCAACTTGTGTGCATGTTATCAGGCCAAAATACCCCGGGTATGCAAACTTTTGATCAGGGTCATTTGGGTAGTTTCTGTTGTCATTATGATTTAAAAAGAATAAACACAGTTGATTGATAATAAATGGCTTTAGCCAAACACTAACCATGAGTGAAAGAAAAGTTTTTGTGTTATCATTCATATTCTCTGAAAAATGGCCAAGAAATCATAAATTCTGCCAGAGTATGTAAACTTATGAGCACAACTGTATATATATGTATATATATATATATATATATATATATATATGTATATATATATATATATATATATATATATATATATATATACACACTGTGTATTTATGACCATATCTACTACATTAAAAAAAAACTACTATACACCCATTGGCAGACATGTAGCCCTTAAACGTAAACATGACACCTCAATGGTACAATTTACTGTCCTCAAAAGGGTTTTTGAGGATCCAGGAGGAGGAAATATAGACAAAAAACGATTGCAGCGTGAGGCAAGGTGGATTTTTAATTGAAATGCCATCCGCCCACCAGGCCTTAATGAAGCTCTTAGTTACAACCCGTTTTTGGTCTAACCTCACTAAAACTGCTATCTATCTAAAACTCATGAGTTCCTAAATCCCACAGAATATACATGTGTAAATATACTGTAGTCTGATCCATGTATAGACGTAAGTCCTATTGTGCCCTGTTTCCTTAAGAGCAGATATAATCAAGCGTGAATTTATTGCATTTATTATATTGAATAACTGTAAACGAATGAGAATGTATAAATTGCATGCAAATTGATTTTGGATGAGGGTGCAGCATAAGTACATTTCAAATTGCCCTCTGACTGGGAAATCATGGTAAGATTTGTCCTCAAGTGACATGCTATAGTGGGTATGCAATCTGGAAATATGTCACTACATATGGGACCCCTGGCATGGCTATAATCTGGGGGCAGAAGTGCTGATTTCTTTGGCCCCTTGCCCGACCAAGGTGGTGGGGTTGAGGTGGTAGGAGCCTGGGGAAATCTCATCCTGTGGTGCATATCTATATCTGAAACAATGAAATGCAACTTCATCAAAGTGTGATTTGTGATGTACTGTTCATGGCATAAAACATGAGGGTATGGTCAATATGAAGATTTGGTTCTGGCCCTTAGGATTGTGTCTGTTCCGGTTTTTACAGGACAGCTCTGTTGATGCAGCCCATATTGTGATGCTTGCGCTGGCTCTACTGTGCATGCGCGTGCTTTCGTTTTCTTTTTCGGCTGAGAATGTGGTTTAGGCGCATTTGCTGGATTACGGGCATCGATTTTTGTACTAGGAAGGGCAATTTAAGACGCCCTATGGCCTGACAGCATCCTTACCCTCTCTCACCTTATATAACAATTAAGATGCCGTTTTGGCGCCAATCACAATAGCTGTATTAGATCTGTTGGCTGATAGATGAATTGTTGGATGGTGTTGTGCTGTGTGGTGGGAACAAACTGAGGTAGGTGTAAGATACATGCTGACAATATACATGTTACCTAACGCTGCTTGGATTGGCTTTGACTAACTCATTGGTTGTCTATAATTATTTATCTCATAGATTCTTTGGCTGAATGCAATGAATATGACACTAGGCGAGATGCTTTTTGTATAGTGATATCAACTGGATATAGAAATGCTTTATTACAAGATAGACGGTAGGTGTGCACCCTGTTGTAAAATACTTGAAGTGAGATCACTTGAATTTATATATATATATATATATATATATATATATATATATATATATATATATATATATATATATATATATATATATATATATATATATATATATATATATATATATATATATATATATATATTTATGGTCGGAGCCCTCGGTCCTGAAAGATATGGAAGAGCAAACATAAATACACCACAAAACAGACAACATAAATAGACCTGAAGTGTGCCCTGGCCTGCCGTGAGGTAAGCCCTGGTGAGCTGG
Organism: Lithobates sylvaticus; assembly: GCA_028564925.1. Taxonomy (NCBI): domain Eukaryota; kingdom Metazoa; phylum Chordata; class Amphibia; order Anura; family Ranidae; genus Lithobates; species Lithobates sylvaticus. The sequence continues at coordinate 328,338,435 of CM053029.1, read as the reverse complement.
GCGGTGAGCCCCGTTCTGCTAGGAGATAGTTAAGAAAGGGCACTTACCTTAAGAAGTAATGGCTGTTTCTGTAGAGAAACGTATTTTGGAGTACTCTGAGAAGGGGAATGGGTGGGTGGGTACGGCGCACTGGAACCGACACCGGACGTTGTGGGTGGTCTGATTATATACCCTCCGGGCTCCTCCCATAATTGCAGGCCACCATACTGGCATTCTTATATATATATATATATATATATATATATATATATATATATATATATATATATATATATATACATACTTAGGAAATGTCACTATTGGTTCTTATCGTACTATCTTGGATTATTTGCAGATCTCTACTAATATCCCTAAAGGGAGTTTAAAATACTCTGATTTGAACAGCACCATTGAGCAATACCCTTGACAATATTAGGTATGCTCCTTTATTTGTTTATTTGAGAGCATTTGCATTTGGATTCAGCATTAAAATACTGACTATGTATTTTGTATGGATTATAAAAGGGCAATGTTGGCGAATTAACTGCAGAGCTTGCAGGTTTCTATCTGTGGTTGAGGGAAATCTTTCTCTTCTTTCGTCCTTCCCCTGGTTTCTCTTCTGAGTTTTTCTCCCCAGTAAGTATCATACTATTGCAGCTAATACCTCACCATGTATTTACCTCATCCCCCAACACAATCACCCAACCTCATATCTATTGGTATTTTTCAGAATAGAACCGTAAGGTCATCTCTTCGCTCCTATTATATTATTGTATATACTTATCTACTATGATCTGAGGACACTAGCTTTCGGATCGCTCTCCTATGACACCTCATTTATTGTGAGATTCTTTCCAGATGTAAGTGGCCCTTGATGTACGTTTCCTCACCTACTTGGTTGGTATATTAAAATGAATTTGTTGCACTCACACCCAATCAAAATGCAAATAATATTTGTGCTCTATTTTCCTTTGAATAGGATCTCTGTTTTAAAGCCAAGAATGTAAGGTCCTGAGGAAGCAAAGATGTGAAACGCGTCGACCTCTTGACACTGTACTAACAGAGATCTACAAATTTAACGATGAGAGGTCATATTTATCGGAAATCATATAATTTAATTGATTTTATTTTGATTTTTTTTTTAAAATAATTTGTAATAAATCTATTTAGTACTAATTTGTTTCAATGTCCTTCTCTGGTACCGCTAAAATCCATCACATCAGTTCTATCTTCTAAAATATCATAAAGGCTGAGGTACCCCCATAGCCCACACAACCTTAAAAAAATATATATATATATATATATATATATATATATATATATATATATATATATATATATATATATATACATACATACGTGAATACACACACACACACACACATATATATAAAATAACAGTCAGTAGTATGCTACCCTGATTATTTGGATGGCCAGCTCATTGGGGTCCTTTTAAAAATGTCCTTTTAACCGCTTGCCGACCATCAGCCGCAGTTATACTGCGGCAGAATGACACAGGCAGGCGAATCGCTGTCATGGTACGTCGGTACCATAGACGGCCACTAGGGGACGTGTGCGCATCCCCTGCTTGCCCACAGTTTCTGGTTCTCTGAGGGAAGAACTGACAGATCCTCTGTTCATACAGAGTATGAACAGGCGATCTGTTAGTTTCCCTGCACAGTCCACATCCCCCTTCAGTTAGAACACTTCCTAGGACACACATTAACCCCTTCACTGCCCCCTAGTGTTAACCCCTTCACTGCCAGTGAAATTTTTACAGTAAACAATGCATTTTTAATCGCACTGATTGCTGTATTAATGCCAATGGTCCCAAAAATGTGTCAAAATTGTCTGACGTGTCCGCCATAATGTCTCAGTCACGATTAAAATCGCTGATCGCCGCCATTACTAATAAAATAAAAAAATATTAATACAAATGCCATAAAACTATCTCCTATTTTGTAGACACTATAACTTTTGCGCAAACAAATCAATATGCGCTTATTGCGATTTTTTTTTTTTACCAAAAATATGTAGAAGAATACGTATCGGCCTAAACTGAGGAAAAAAATGTTTACATATTTTTTGGGGATATTTATCATAGCAAAATGTAAATTGTTGCTCTTTTTTTGTTTATAGCGCAAAAAATAAAAACTGCAGAGGTGATCAAATACCACCAAAAGAAAGCTCTATTTGTGGGGAAAAAAGGACATTGATTTTATTTGGGAGCCACTATGCATAACTGTGCAATTGTCAGTTAAAGCGACGCAGTGCAGAATCGCAAAAAGTGCTCTGGTCTTTGGCCAGCCAAATGGTCCGGGGCTGAAGCAGTTAAAATGGTGTTAAACCTAGTTACACCACATGTGATGCATACTAGCTCATTATGCCTTTGTCTTACAAGGTTTTTTGTTTTTTTCGGGTTTGCAACCACTTTAAGAACTAGTATAAACACTGCCACTGTAATTCTTGCAGACAACCCTATCCCTCTTTTATAAAGGTGCAATGCAGGGTTGGCCAATGGCCCCTCACCTATCTGTATCCACACGGGATCTCCTTCAGCTCACTAGCAAAGTGTACCCCGGTTAGTGTCCTGAATACGCGGCTCCTCAATTGGGCAGCAGGGTCAATCAACACTCAGGGTGTTCTTCGATGCTCTGGGATGGTTGCCACTGAGTCACTCTTTCCCTCAGGTGCAGCAGTCTGCTCCCAGTCTCAGTCTCTCTTAAAGTTGTCCCCTCTTCCTCTCCCCAGCCCAGGAAAAACTAAAATAACCCCCCTCCTCCTCAATGCTTTTGGCAGTTTAAGTTCAGGAACAAAACTGTAGTACAAGCTAAGTCTCATTGAGGAGTACTTCTTCCAAAGTTCTCCACATTTCTCTTTAGAGTCTCTAGCAGTCAACATTCTCAGTTTATCCCCTAGAGGATTGAGGGCTGGCTTAACTCTGGCTGCTCTATATTTTGTAATAGCACCCTCTCCTGAAGCTGTGTCTGTGTAAAAGTCTCCTCTGCAGCAAACACATAGTCCTTTTCCTTCCAGAGCTGCAGACTGGGCTACACTTCACACCCAGCAAAGTATGCCCTCTTAAGCCCCATAAATTCCAACCGTGTGTAGGCACCATCGGACAGTTTCCATTGGATTGTCCGACGGACAAAGTTCTATCTCCTGCTCTATAAATATTCCGACAACAAAGTCCTATCATACCAATTCCGATCGTGTGTAGCGAATTCCGACGGACAAAGTGCCACGCATGCTCAGATCACATTACAAGACCAAAGCTATTGGCTACTAGCCTCTACGTAGTCCCGTCGTAGGCAACAAACGTCACCACGTTCAGAATGATCGGATTTTCCGACAACTTTGTCCGACCGTGTGTATGCAACACCAGTGTCGGACTAAATCCGTCGGACCAAATCCGATGGATTTGGTGGTCGGATTTTCCGACCGTGTGTATGGGGCTTAAGTGTGAGAGTAGACTTACAGGAACCTGATTTCCTAGCCTTCAGGTGAGGAAAATCCTTCAGGAGGAAAAAAAACACAGATTAGACCCAACTGATCCCACAGAGTCAACAGAGTAGCTACCATGAAGGCCAAAAGATCTCCAGTCCTGACGACAATCTGGCCAGTTTGTTGTTGAAACTAGAGGCCAAGTGGTTCACAACTTGCACTGCCTACCTGCATCAGAAAACTCAAAACTGCTCTGGAATGAGAGACCATACTCTGGGATCCATCTGAGGCAGATGTCCTGCCAATTTGCCACATATGGAATGTGCATAACAGACGTGGAACAAGAAGTTCTGCTCAGGCCAGAATCAGGTCTGCTTCTTTTTGAGCCACACAACTTCTGGTGCCCCCCTGATGATATAAACCACTGTTGTTGTATTGTCCAACCCAGACGAGGAGAGGTCCAGTGCTGAAAAGATAAGTGGATTGCCCTGAGACCCAGCACATAAAACGAGAGCCAAGATACCTCAGACAACTAAGTTCATTAAGCAAATAGGAAGCCCAGGACTTCTCCTTAGCCTATCAGGCTTGAATCTGTCAACAACACTTTCCAGACCACTTTCCAGACCCCTGAGAGAAAAGGTTACCACATCTCCAGTGCTGGACCATGACTTGGCCTACCTGGTTCTATTGGTTTGATGCATGGGCCAGTTTGCTTGTTCTACCCTGCCAAAATTTTATTTTGCAATGGTCTAGAGGAAACTGGGCATACAGAACTGCCTTAAAAGAGACTACCAGCAGGCACAGAATCCTCACGCAAAGTGAAAACATAGGGTATCTCATGTCACAGGGTCTGCACATGAGAGCTAAGAGACTGGAACTTTTTTCTGGGTAAAGAAAACCTGAAATAGGGCTGTTTTCAGGACTAGGCCCAGGTACTCCTAGTGCAGAGGAGAATCTAACACTGACTACTGAAGAATCTGGTTCCATCCGAAACTCTGCAGGGTCAGCACTAGGGATGAGCCGAACACCCCCGGGTTCGGTTCGAACCAGAACCTTCGAACGGACCGAAAGTTCGCGCGAATTTTCGAACCCTATACGTTATAATGGACGCGAACGTTCGAAATCAAAAGTGCTAATTACAACGGCCAATATGCATGTTAATGTCATAAAACAGGTTTGGGGACCCGGGTCCTGCCCCAGGGGACATATATCAATGCAAAAAGAACTTTTAAAAACTAACGTTTTTTCGGGAGCAGTCATTTTAATGATGCATAAAGTGAAAAAAAAAAAGTGACATTTTCCTTTAAATATGGTACCTGGGGGGGTGTCCAAAGTATGCCTGTGAAGTGGCATGTGTTTCCCGTGTTTAGAACTGTCCTTGCACAAAATGACATTTGTAAAGGAAAAAAAGAAGCCATTTAAAACCACTTGCGGCTTTAGGTTTGATCTTAAGTAGAATCTGAACAGGTACATTATGAAGTGTAGCTCCATCCCAAAAAAATCTATTTTTAAGCTTTTTGGAGAACATAGGGAGGGGTTATCACCCCTGTAACATTTGCTGTCTTTGCACATCTGTTCAGAACATGTCACCTCACTTTCCGTCCCAATGATAAATGTTTTTGGAAAAGTGGGGTTTTAATTGAAACAAGGATTGGTGATAAAGTATCAGTAGAGAGGAGATACCTTTTTCCCAAATTAAATCTAACAGGATAGAATTTCCCTTCCTAGGGGTAGATTTCCTCTCACTTCCTGTTTTCTCTTTCCATTTGCAAGTAGGAGTCGTTTGTAAGTTGGATGTTTGAAAGTAGGGGCCTGGCGTATATACTCTGCAGAAATTTGCCCTATTAGATGTTGGTGTAGCCACAAGACTGGTGGGCACAGGAATGGGCCCTGCTGTGAGTTAATAGATCAAGATTTGTAATTGCATGCACCTGTTGAACAGGGCAGAAAATTTGGGGGTGGTGGTGGTGGTGGTGGTGGTGGTGGTGGACGGTTTTGCCACAAGACTGTAAGCTCTCACAGTTACTCTTGGTGGGCGCAGGAATGGGCCCTGCTGTGAGTTATTAGATCAAGATTTGTAATTGCAAGCACCTGATGAACAGGGCAGAAAAATTGGGCCTTTGGCGGTGGTGGTGGACGGTGTTGCCACAAGACTGTAGGCCCTCATAGTTACTCTTGGTGGGCGCAGGAATGGGCCCTGCTGTGAACTATTAGATCAAGATTTGTAATTACCCGCCCCTGTTAAACAGGGGCTGAAAAATTGTGCCTTAGGCACTGGTGCTGGTGCCACAACACTGCAACCCCTCACAGAGACTGTACTTGGAGCACAGCAGTCACACGTGTTGCGAAGCATTTTTTTAAAAAATTGTAAGTACACGCCCCTGTTAAACAGGGGCTGAAAAATTGTGCCTTAGGCACTGGTGCTGGTGCCACAACACTGCAACACGGCCCTCACAGAGACTGTACTTGGAGCACAGCAGTCACACGTGTTGCGAAGCATTTTTTTAAAAAATTGTAAGTACACGCCCCTGTTAAACAGGGGCTGAAAAATTGTGCCTTAGGCACTGGTGCTGGTGCCACAAACACTGCAACACGGCCCTCACAGAGACTGTACTTGGAGCACAGCAGTCACACGTGTTGCGAAGCATTTTTTTAAAAAATTGTAAGTACACGCCCCTGTTAAACAGGGGCTGAAAAATTGTGCCTTAGGCACTGGTGCTGGTGCCACAACACTGCAACACGGCCCTCACAGAGACTGTACTTGGAGCACAGCAGTCACACGTGTTGCGAAGCATTTTTTAAAAAAATTGTAAGTACACGCCCCTGTTAAACAGGGGCTGAAAAAATTGTGCCTTAGGCACTGGTGCTGTGGCATGGATCATTGAGGAGGAGGAAGAGGATAGTCAGTGAACATAAGAGGACAGTCACTCAGCATCAGCATAGGCAGTCTTGAAGGGATGTGACATTAAAAATTATTCGGTTATATCCGCCTCAGGTGCCTGGTAGCTGGTGGTGATCCAAGACTGATTCATTTTGATGAATGTCAGTCGATCAACCGAGGCGGTGGACAGGCGCACCCTATGATCAGTCACAAATCCTCCAGCAGCACTGAATGTGCGTTCGGAAAGAACGCTGGAGGCAGGACAGGCCAGTAGCTCAATTGCATACTGTGCAAGCTCTGGCCAGTGATCCATCCTCAGGACCCAGTAAGCCAGAGGATTTTCGGTGGGAAAGGTGTCCAAGTCTGACCTTGCCCCAAGGTATTCCTGCACCATGTATATCAGACGCTGGCGATGGTTGCTGGAACCGATCATACCTTGGGGCTGCGGACTAAAAAATTGTCTGAACGCATCGGTCAGACGTCCACCTTCCCCACCGCTCCTTCTGCCACTGACCGAAGCCTCAGCAACTCGTCGCCCAGGACCAGGAGTTTGTAGCCTCCCAGTTTCTGGGAACGCGTTGCACAGACCTTTCTGCAAGGCCTCCCTGAGATGTCTCATCCTCTGCTCCCTCTGCGACGGCAAGATAAGGTCCGCAACCTTACCCTTGTACCGCGGATCAAGGAGAGTGGCCAGCCAGTAATGGTCCCTCTCCTTGATCCGAAGAACACGAGGATCCTTCCGCAGGCTTTGCAGGATCAGGGAGGCCATGCAGCGTAGGTTAGCTGAGGCATTCGGTCCGGAGTCTTCTGGGTCACTGAGGATGACATGATCGCCAGCCACCTCCTCCCAGCCACGTACAAGTCCACTGGCTTGTTGGGACTGTACATCATCCCTAAAAGACTGCTGCTGCTGATGCTGAGTGCCAGGCTCCACCTCCATGCTCACACAATCCTCCTCCTCCTCCTCCTCCTCCTCCTCCTCATCCTCTTCCTGTGTGATGGGTGGGACAGAAGGAACACTGTCCGGATAAAGGGGGCCTTGAGAGGCAAGGAAGTCCTCCTCTTCCTGCCTCTGTTCTGCCTCAAGTGCCCTGTCCATTATCCCACGCAGCGTATGCTCCAACAGGTGGACAAGAGGGACAGTGTCACTGATGCATGCACTGTCACTGCTCACCATCCTCGTGGCCTCCTCAAATGGTGAGAGGACAGTGCATGCATCCCTGATCATGCTCCACTGACGTGGGGAAAAAAACCCAAGCTCCCCTGACCCTGTCCTGGTGCCGTAGTCGCAAAGGTACTCATTGATGGCCCTCTGCTGCGTGTGCAGTCGCTGCAGCATGGCCAACGTTGAGTTCCACCTGGTGGGCATGTCAGATATTAGGCGGTTCTTGGGCAGGTTCAGCTCCTTTTGCAGCTCAGTCAGCCGAGCACTGGCATTATAAGATCGGCGGAAATGCACACAGACTTTCCTGGCCTGCCTCAGGACATCCTGTAAGCCTGGGAACCTGCCCAAGAACCGCTGCACCACCAGGTTGAGGACGTGAGCCATGCAGGGCACATGGGTGAGCTGCCCCTGTCGCAGGGCGGAGAGGAGGTTGGTGCCATTGTCAGAAACGACCATTCCTGGCTTAAGCTGACGTGGCGTCAACCACCTCTCGGCCTGCCCCTGCAGAGCTGCCAGAACCTCTGGCCCAGTGTGGCTCCTGTCCCCCAAACACACCAGCGCAAGCACGGCATGGCATCTTTTTGCCTGCGTACTTGCGTAGCCCCTTGTACGCCTACGGAGCACCGCTGGTTCCAAGGACAGAGCACTGGAGGAAGAAGAAGAGGAGGGGGTGGAGGAGAGAGGTGTGTCACAACCAGTAGCAGTAGTCGCGTTTTGGAGGCGTGGTGGCGGAACAACCTCCAACACTACTGCACCTTGTCCTGCATCCCTCCCAGCTGCCAATAGAGTGACCCAATGGGCCGTGAAAGAAAGGTACCGTCCCTGTCCATGCCTGCTGGACCATGAGTCAGCGGTAATATGCACCTTACCGCTGACCGCCCTGTCCAGCGAGGCATGGACATTGCCCTCCACATGCCGGTAGAGAGACGGAATCGCCTTCCGCGAGAAAAAGTGGCGTTTGGGAACCTGCCACTGAGGAACCGCACATTGAACAAACTCACGGAAGGGGCCGAGTCTACCAACTGAAAAGGCAGCAGTTGAAGTGCTAGCAATTTAGCAAGGCTAGCATTCAACCGCTGGGCATGTGGATGGCTGGGAGTGTACTTCTTTCTACGGTCCAGCAGCTGGGGCAGGGAAATTTGCCTGCTGCATTCGGACGTCGGTGTACTGCAAGTACTTGGTTGTGACACACCGAATTCTACACCTTCAGTCCTCTCAGAGCAGCTTTCAGAGAGGACTGAAGGTGTAGTGGGGATGGAGATCCCAGCTGAGGAGGAGCAAGGAGAGGTCCGCTTAGTTCTTTGGTGTGGGTCTTTTATGTGTGCCTGCCAACGAGCTGCATGGCAGGTCGCCATATGTCTGGTCATGCTTGTCGTGCCCAAGCGGCTGATGTTTTGGCCACGCGAGATACGCTTGAGACAAATATTGCAAATAGCAGTGGTGCGATCTGCTGCACTCGTCTCAAAAAAGGCCCACACCAAAGAACTTTTTCTGATAACGTGCAGAGGCAGCGCCCTGCACAGGCGGAGCTCTGCGGTGTTGTACAGTTGCTGTGCTGGCCTCTACCTGGCCTCCAGGGGGCATCCTGCCTCGTTGGACATGTGACGCCGCATCCTCCTCCTCCTCGTCCTCCTCCTCATCCTCTCTCCCTTGAGGCACCCACGTGGAGTCAGTGACCTCATCATCCCCTCCCTCTTCACCACTAGAGCAAACCTGGCAGTAAGCTGCAGCTGGTGGAACTGTACTGCCAGATTCCTCAAGCTGGGTATCGTCATCCGAGCCTTCGAATCGTTGGGCATCCTCCTGGAGCATGTACCCAACACTGTGCTCAAAGAGTTCGGGGGACTCCTCAGGAGGACATGGTGGGTCTAGGGAAGGGGTGGCTGATGATGCTCTGTCAGTACCCTGAGCCTGGGTGAGAGAGGATGAGGAGGATGAGGAGGGCTTGGTCATCCATTCTACCAAGCCTTCAGCATGATGCGGCTCCACATGTCCAGCTGCCGAAAACAAAGACGCGCGTGTCCCATGGCCACGTGCTGATGACGATGCACGACCACGTCCACGTCCACGGCCACGTCCACTAGAAACAGAGACTGTCTGCCCTGTGTTCTTGGCTCTGCACGCTCTGCCTCCCCTTGGCGGTCTTCCAGCCATTGTAGTCGGTAGTCCTGTGGGTGCTGCTGAGAAGAAAATATAGGAGCTCTGTGTGATGCCACTAACACACTAGAAGTCCTATAGGTGCTTCTGCAAAGAAAATATAGGAGCTCTGTGTGATGCCACTAACACACTAGAAGTCCTGTGGGTGCTGCTGAGAAGAAAATATAGGAGCTCTGTGTGATGCCACTAACACACTAGAAGTCCTATGGGTGCTTCTGCAAAGAAAATATAGGAGCTCTGTGTGATGCCACTAACACACTAGAAGTCCTGTGGGTGCTGCTGAGAAGAAAATATAGGAGCTCTGTGTGATGCCACTAACACACTAGAAGTCCTATAGGTGCTTCTGCAAAGAAAATATAGGAGCTCTGTGTGATGCCACTAACACACTAGAAGTCCTGTGGGTGCTGCTGAGAAGAAAATATAGGAGCTCTGTGTGATGCCACTAACACACTAGAAGTCCTATGGGTGCTTCTGCAAAGAAAATATAGGAGCTCTGTGTGATGCCACTAACACACTAGAAGTCCTGTGGGTGCTGCTGAGAAGAAAATATAGGAGCTCTGTGTGATGCCACTAACACACTAGAAGTCCTATAGGTGCTTCTGCAAAGAAAATATAGGAGCTCTGTGTGATGCCACTAACACACTAGAAGTCCTGTGGGTGCTGCTGAGAAGAAAATATAGGAGCTCTGTGTGATGCCACTAACACACTAGAAGTCCTATGGGTGCTTCTGCAAAGAAAATATAGGAGCTCTGTGTGATGCCACTAACACACTAGAAGTCCTGTGGGTGCTGCTGAGAAGAATATATAGGAGCTCTGTGTGATGCCACTAACACACTAGAAGTCCTAAGGGTGCTTCTGCAAAGAAAATATAGGAGCTCTGTGTGATGCCACTAACACACTAGAAGTCCTGTGGGTGCTGCTGAGAAGAATATATAGGAGCTCTGTGTGATGCCACTAACACACTAGAAGTCCTGTGGGTGCTGCTGAGAAGAATATATAGGAGCTCTGTGTGATGCCACTAACACACTAGAAGTCCTATGGGTGCTTCTGCAAAGAAAATAGAGGAGCTCTGTGTGATGCCACTAACACACTAGAAGTCCTGTGGGTGCTGCTGAGAAGAAAATAGAGGAGCTCTGTGTGATGCCACTAACACACTAGAAGTCCTGTGGGTGCTGCTGAGAAGAATATATAGGAGCTCTGTGTGATGCCACTAACACACTAGAAGTCCTATGGGTGCTTCTGCAAAGAAAATAGAGGAGCTCTGTGTGATGCCACTAACACACTAGAAGTCCTGTGGGTGCTGCTGAGAAGAATATATAGGAGCTCTGTGTGATGCCACTAACACACTAGAAGTCCTATGGGTGCTTCTGCAAAGAAAATAGAGGAGCTCTGTGTGATGCCACTAACACACTAGAAGTCCTGTGGGTACTTCTGCAAAGAAAATAGAGGAGCTCTGTGTGATGCCACTAACACACTAGAAGTCCTGTGGGTGCTTCTGCAAAGAAAATAGAGGAGCTCTGTGTGATGCCAATAACACACTAGAAGTCCTATGGGTGCTTCTGCAAAGAAAATAGAGGAGCTCTGTGTGATGCCACTAACACACTAGAAGTCCTGTGGGTGCTTATGCAAAGAAAATAGAGGAGCTCTGTGTGATGGGACTAACACACTTCAAGTCCTATAGGTGCTTCTGGGAAGAAAATATTGCTCTGTGTGTGTAATGGGACTAACACACTTCAAGTCCTATAGGTGCTTCTGGGAAGAAAATATAGCTCTGTGTGTGTAATGGGACTAACACACTTCAAGTCCTATAGGTGCCTCTGGGAACAAAATATAGGAGCTCTGCCTGCCTGCCACGAACACACTACAAGTCCTATAGGTGCTTCTGGTAACAAATATAGGAGCTCTGCCTGCCTGCCACTAACACACTACACGTCCTATAGGTGCTTCTGGGAAGAAAATATAGCTCTGTGTGTGTGTAATGGGACTAACACACTTCAAGTCCTATAAGTGCTTCTGGGAACAAAATATAGGAGCTCTGCCTGCCTGCCACGAACACACTACAAGTCCTATAGGTGCTTCTGGGAAGAAAATATAGCTCTGTGTGTGTAATGGGACTAACACACTTCAAGTCCTATAGGTGCTTCTGGGAACAAAGTATAGCTCTTTGTGTGTAATGGGACTAACACACTTCAAGTCCTATAGGTGCTTCTGGGAAGAAAATATAGCTCTGTGTGTGTAATGGGACTAACACACTTCAAGTCCTATAGGTGCTTCTGGGAAGAAAATATAGCTCTGTGTGTGTAATGGGACTAACACACTTCAAGTCCTATAGGTGCTTCTGGGAAGAAAATATAGCTCTGTGTGTGTGATGGGACTAACACACTTCAAGTCCTATAGGTGCTTCTGGAAGAAAATATAGCTCTGTGTGTGTGATGGGACTAACACACTTCAAGTCCTATAGGTGCTTCTGGGAAGAAAATATAGCTCTGTGTGTGTAATGGGACTAACACACTTCAAGTCCTATAGGTGCTTCTGGGAAGAAAATATAGCTCTGTGTGTGTAATGGGACTAACACACTTCAAGTCCTATAGGTGCTTCTGGGAAGAAAATATAGCTCTGTGTGTGTGATGGGACTAACACACTTCAAGTCCTATAGGTGCTTCTGGGAAGAAAATATAGCTCTGTGTGTGTGATGGGACTAACACACTTCAAGTCCTATAAGTGCTTCTGGGAACAAAATATAGGAGCTCTGCCTGCCTGCCACGAACACACTACAAGTCCTATAGGTGCTTCTGGGAAGAAAATATAGCTCTGTGTGTGTAATGGGACTAACACACTTCAAGTCCTATAGGTGCTTCTGGGAACAAAGTATAGCTCTTTGTGTGTAATGGGACTAACACACTTCAAGTCCTATAGGTGCTTCTGGGAAGAAAATATAGCTCTGTGTGTGTAATGGGACTAACACACTTCAAGTCCTATAGGTGCTTCTGGGAAGAAAATATAGCTCTGTGTGTGTAATGGGACTAACACACTTCAAGTCCTATAGGTGCTTCTGGGAAGAAAATATAGCTCTGTGTGTGTGATGGGACTAACACACTTCAAGTCCTATAGGTGCTTCTGGGAAGAAAATATAGCTCTGTGTGTGTAATGGGACTAACACACTTCAAGTCCTATAGGTGCTTCTGGGAAGAAAATATAGCTCTGTGTGTGTAATGGGACTAACACACTTCAAGTCCTATAGGTGCTTCTGGGAAGAAAATATAGCTCTGTGTGTGTGATGGGACTAACACACTTCAAGTCCTATAGGTGCTTCTGGGAAGAAAATATAGCTCTGTGTGTGTAATGGGACTAACACACTTCAAGTCCTATAAGTGCTTCTGGGAACAAAATATAGGAGCTCTGCCTGCCTGCCACGAACACACTACAAGTCCTATAGGTGCTTCTGGGAAGAAAATATAGCTCTGTGTGTGTAATGGGACTAACACACTTCAAGTCCTATAGGTGCTTCTGGGAAGAAAATATAGCTCTGTGTGTGTGATGGGACTAACACACTTCAAGTCCTATAGGTGCTTCTGGGAAGAAAATATAGCTCTGTGTGTGTAATGGGACTAACACACTTCAAGTCCTATAGGTGCTTCTGGGAAGAAAATATAGCTCTGTGTGTGTAATGGGACTAACACACTTCAAGTCCTATAGGTGCTTCTGGGAAGAAAATATAGCTCTGTGTGTGTGATGGGACTAACACACTTCAAGTCCTATAGGTGCTTCTGGGAAGAAAATATAGCTCTGTGTGTGTAATGGGACTAACACACTTCAAGTCCTATAAGTGCTTCTGGGAACAAAATATAGGAGCTCTGCCTGCCTGCCACGAACACACTACAAGTCCTATAGGTGCTTCTGGGAAGAAAATATAGCTCTGTGTGTGTAATGGGACTAACACACTTCAAGTCCTATAGGTGCTTCTGGGAACAAAGTATAGCTCTTTGTGTGTAATGGGACTAACACACTTCAAGTCCTATAGGTGCTTCTGGGAAGAAAATATAGCTCTGTGTGTGTAATGGGACTAACACACTTCAAGTCCTATAGGTGCTTCTGGGAAGAAAATATAGCTCTGTGTGTGTAATGGGACTAACACACTTCAAGTCCTATAGGTGCTTCTGGGAAGAAAATATAGCTCTGTGTGTGTGATGGGACTAACACACTTCAAGTCCTATAGGTGCTTCTGGGAAGAAAATATAGCTCTGTGTGTGTAATGGGACTAACACACTTCAAGTCCTATAGGTGCTTCTGGGAAGAAAATATAGCTCTGTGTGTGTAATGGGACTAACACACTTCAAGTCCTATAGGTGCTTCTGGGAAGAAAATATAGCTCTGTGTGTGTGATGGGACTAACACACTTCAAGTCCTATAGGTGCTTCTGGGAAGAAAATATAGCTCTGTGTGTGTAATGGGACTAACACACTTCAAGTCCTATAAGTGCTTCTGGGAACAAAATATAGGAGCTCTGCCTGCCTGCCACGAACACACTACAAGTCCTATAGGTGCTTCTGGGAAGAAAATATAGCTCTGTGTGTGTAATGGGACTAACACACTTCAAGTCCTATAGGTGCTTCTGGGAACAAAGTATAGCTCTTTGTGTGTAATGGGACTAACACACTTCAAGTCCTATAGGTGCTTCTGGGAAGAAAATATAGCTCTGTGTGTGTGATGGGACTAACACACTTCAAGTCCTATAGGTGCTTCTGGGAAGAAAATATAGCTCTGTGTGTGTAATGGGACTAACACACTTCAAGTCCTATAGGTGCTTCTGGGAAGAAAATATAGCTCTGTGTGTGTAATGGGACTAACACACTTCAAGTCCTATAGGTGCTTCTGGGAAGAAAATATAGCTCTGTGTGTGTAATGGGACTAACACACTTCAAGTCCTATAGGTGCTTCTGGGAAGAAAATATAGCTCTGTGTGTGTAATGGGACTAACACACTTCAAGTCCTATAGGTGCTTCTGGGAAGAAAATATAGCTCTGTGTGTGTAATGGGACTAACACACTTCAAGTCCTATAGGTGCTTCTGGGAACAAAGTATAGCTCTTTGTGTGTAATGGGACTAACACACTTCAAGTCCTATAGGTGCTTCTGGGAAGAAAATATAGCTCTGTGTGTGTGATGGGACTAACACACTTCAAGTCCTATAGGTGCTTCTGGGAACAAAATATAGCTCTGTGTGTGTAATGGGACTAACACACTTCAAGTCCTATAAGTGCTTCTGGGAACAAAATATAGGAGCTCTGCCTGCCTGCCACGAACACACTACAAGTCCTATAGGTGCTTCTGGGAAGAAAATATAGCTCTGTGTGTGTAATGGGACTAACACACTTCAAGTCCTATAGGTGCTTCTGGGAACAAAGTATAGCTCTTTGTGTGTAATGGGACTAACACACTTCAAGTCCTATAGGTGCTTCTGGGAAGAAAATATAGCTCTGTGTGTGTGATGGGACTAACACACTTCAAGTCCTATAGGTGCTTCTGGGAACAAAATATAGCTCTGTGTGTGTAATGGGACTAACACACTTCAAGTCCTATAGGTGCTTCTGGGAAGAAAATATAGCTCTGTGTGTGTGATGGGACTAACACACTTCAAGTCCTATAGGTGCTTCTGGGAACAAAATATAGGAGCTCTGCCTGCCTGCCACGAACACACTACAAGTCCTATAGGTGCTTCTGGTAACAAAATATAGGAGCTCTGCCTGCCTGCCACTAACACACTACAAGTCCTATAGGTGCTTCTGGTAACAAAATATAGGAGCTCTGCCTGCCTGTCACTAACACACTACAAGTCCTATAGGTGCTTCTGGTAACAAAATATAGGAGCTCTGCCTGCCTGCCACTAACACACTACAAGTCCTATAGGTGCTTCTGGTAACAAAATATAGGAGCTCTGCCTGCCTGTCACTAACACACTACAAGTCCTATAGGTGCTTCTGGTAACAAAATATAGGAGCTCTGCCTGCCTGCCACTAACACACTACAAGTCCTATAGGTGCTTCTGGTAACAAAATATAGGAGCTCTGCCTGCCTGTCACTAACACACTACAAGTCCTATAGGTGCTTCTGGTAACAAAATATAGGAGCTCTGCCTGCCTGTCACTAACACACTACAAGTCCTATAGGTGCTTCTGGTAACAAAATATAGGAGCTCTGCCTGCCTGCCACTAACACACTACAAGTCCTATAGGTGCTTCTGGTAACAAAATATAGGAGCTCTGCCTGCCTGTCACTAACACACTACAAGTCCTATAGGTGCTTCTGGTAACAAAATATAGGAGCTCTGCCTGCCTGCCACTAACACACTACAAGTCCTATAGGTGCTTCTGGTAACAAAATATAGGAGCTCTGCCTGCCTGCCACGAACACACTACAAGTCCTATAGGTGCTTCTGGTAACAAAATATAGGAGCTCTGCCTGCCTGCCACGAGCACACTACAAGCCCCTCTTTGTCAATCAATCTTTGTAACTGAATCTATCTAACTCAATCTCTGCAAGTGAATCTCTCTCTCTATCTATCTAAATGCAGCAGAGTGTCACAGGAACAGCCTGCTCAATCTGCGCCGGAACAGCATGTGACCGGCGCAGACGGCGTGGCGGCGTTTTATAGGGGGGGGCGTGTACTACAGCCCCTGAGCTGTAATTGGCTACAGGCGTCCTGCCTGTAGCCAATTATGGCTCTTCGAGTTTCCGGGGCTGTGATTGGCCAAGCATGCGGGGTCACAGTGCATGCTTGGCCAATCATCAGCCAGCAATGCACTGCGTCGGCCGCGCCGGCCGCAATGCATTGCGGGGCCGCTCGCATCACACGAACGTGATGCGAGCGGCCAAAATAGTTCTGGGCTCGCCGAGCGAGCGAACGCCCGGTGCTCGATGCGAACGTGGGTTCGCATCGAGCACCGGGCCCATCCTTAGTCAGCACAATCCAATGAACAATGGCTGACAGAGTCTACACCAACTGCTCCCTCAGGAGTAGGTCATCCAGACAATCCACAATGTGGATTCCCCAGGCATGAAGACCCAGAACTAGGGCCAATACCAACTCAAGGTGCAGTAGTGAAGAGCAAAAAAACTGATAGTGTGGTATACCCAAAGCAAATTGCAGGTAATGTTGGTGAGCCTAAAAGAAAGGAATGTGCAGATAAGAATCCTGAATGTCCATCCAAGGCAATATACCAAAAAAAGAGAAATTTCTCTTGGAGCAGGGAAAAAGACATGCATCTCCTAAGGACACCAGCAAAAAAATGAAGTCCTGCTGGGAGTGGTTATGCAGGTCTGTATCCAATCACTTGTAGTTGAAGCATGACCCATTGCTTCAAGAATTAGGTAATCCTCAGTCCTGTGATGTATGTTAAAAAATACACAGTATGAATCAGATGAGACAGCTGCCCTTTTCCTGACAGTCTAATTCAAAGCTAGATTTGGGTAACCACTTTTTCCCCAGACATGAAAAAAAAAAAAATACCAGGTTTTCACTTCGTTGTATAATATGATGCTTATCACATTTATCATTTAAGTATAACCTGGGCATGGAGTTTTGGTAGCACTAATTAACTAATTATCATGTCACCCAACAGAGGTGTGATGACTGTGGTGTGGAGGGGTCCTAGAAATTCAGATAGAATTTGTCAATACTGTGGTCTATAATTCTAGATGGTGACTCGAATTGAAGAATCGGAAAATTAAAAATCTATAGGACCACAAAAGGAAAAGATCTAAAATTGTAACTATTCCTATTCAGTAAACTTTGCTCAGTAGTGTTTGTCGAACTAACAGCCTAAAATATATATCGAATGTATGTCAAGTCTTGAGAGAAGCATTGATGTTGCCACTGCTGGCTACTAAAAAAGGCATGGTGTCTGGCTGTCATGATGATGATTTTGCTTAACAATTGATAAGACACATAAAGACTTCTGACTTTTCTCTGACAGTCTTGATCTGCCTACTTGTCCTGGGTCAGCAACTTAGAAAGTTGCAAAGCTCAATGCCTACCCCCATATATCTTGTAACACAGTTTTATATCAGTAGATACACATATGTCAAATTACATTTAGAAACCTATGCTAATATGAAATACTCCTATATATTCCTGACTAGGGATGAGCCGAACACCCCCGGGTTCGGTTCGCACCAGAACCTTCGAACGGACTGAAAGTTTGCGCGAATTTTCGATCCCTATTCGTTACAATGGACGCGAACGTTCGAAATCAAAATTGCTAATTACAACGGCCAATATGCATGTTAATGTCATAAAACAGGTTTGGGGACCGGGGCCCTGCCCCAGGGGACATATATCAATGCAAAAATAACTTATAAAAAATAACGTTTTTTCGGGAGCAGTCATTTTAATGATGCATGAAGTGAAGAAAAAAAAGTGAAATTTTCCTTTAAATATGGTACCTGGGGGGTGTCTAAAGTATGCCTGTGAAGTGGCATGTGTTTCCCGTGTTTAGAACTGTCCCTGCACAAAATGACATTTGTAAATGAAAAAAAGAAGCCATTTAAAACCACTTGCGGCTTTAATGTCATGTCTTTTCCTGGCCATATGGCTGAAAATCCTTGCGAAAAATGGCATGGCTACCCCATCACCCCCCCCCCCCACCCCAGCCCTTTGGGTCTTGTATGGATATTAAGGGGGACCCCGCACCCAAAATAAAACCCTATACCTACAACCCTATATACTCTGAACAGCAGTATACAGGCAGTGCAAACAAGACACGGACTGTAGGTTTGTTCTTAAGTAGAATCTGAACAGGTACATTATGAAGTGTAGCTCCATCCCCCAAAAATCTATTTTTAAGCTTTTTGGAGAACATAGGGAGGGGTTATCACCCCTGTAACATTTGCTGTCTTTGCACATCTGTTCAGAACATTTCACCTCACTTTCCGTCCCAATGACAAATGTTTTTGGAAAAGTGGGGTTTTAATTGAAACAAGGATTGGTGATAAAGCATCAGTAGAGAGGAGATACCTTTTTCCCAAATTAAATCTAACAGGATCGAATTTCCCTTCCTAGGGGTAGATTTCCTCTCACTTCCTGTTTTCTCTTTCTGTTTGCAAGTAGGAGTCGTTTGTAAGTTGGATGTTTGAAAGTAGGGGCCTGCCGTATATACTCTGCAGAAATTTGCCCCATTAGATGTTGGTGTAGCCACAAGACTGTAAGCCCTCACAGTTACTCTTGGTGGGCACAGGAATTGGCCCTGCTGTGAGTTATTAGATCAAGATTTGTAATTGCATGCACCTGTTGAACAGGGCAGAAAAATTGGGCCTTTGGTGGTGGTGGTGGTGGACGGTGTTGCCATAAGACTGTAAGCCCTCACAGTTACTCTTGGTGGGCGCAGGAATGGGCCCTGCTGTGAGTTATTAGATCAAGATTTGTAATTGCATGCACCTGTTGAACAGGGCTGAAAAATTGTGCCTTAGGCACTGGTGCTGGTGCCACAACACTGCAACCCCTCACAGATACTGTACTTGGGGAGCACAGCAGTCAGACGTGTTGCGAAGCATTGCTTAAAAAATTGTAATTACACGCCCCTGTTAAACAGGGGCTGAAAAATTGTGCCTTAGGCATTGGTGCTGGTGCCACAACACTGCAACCCCTCACAGATACTGTACTCTGAGCACAGCAATGAGACCTGTTGCAAAGCATTGCCTAAAAATTGTAATTACACGGCCCAACAGGGGCTGAAAAATTGTGCCTTAGGCACTGGTGCTGGTGCCACAACACTGCAACCCCTCACAGATACTGTACTTGGATCACAGCAGTCAGACATGTTGCGAAGCATTGCTTAAAAAATTGTAATTACACGCCCCTGTAAAACAGGGGCTGAAAAATTGTGCCTTAGGCAACGGTGCTGGTGCCACAACACTGAAACCCCTCACAGATACTGTACTTGGAGCACAGCAGTCACACCTGTTGCGAAGCATTTTTTTTTAAAAAAAATTGTAATTACACGCCCCTGTTATACAGGGGCTGAAAAATTGTGCCTTAGGCACTGGTGTGGTGGCACCCAGAAACAAAAATGTTCTTCCAAGCTATCAAGGAATGGATCATTGAGGAGGAGGAAGAGGATAGTCAGTGAACATAACAGGACAGTCACTCAGCATCAGCATAGGCAGTCTTGAAGGGATGTGACATTATAAATTATTCAGTTAAATCCGCTTCAGGTGCCTGGTAGCTGGTGGTGATCCAAGACTGATTAATCTTTATGAAGGTCAGTCGGTCAACAAGTCGGTGGACAGGCGCACCCTGTGATCAGTGATAAATCCTCCAGCAGCACTGAATGTGCGTTCGGAAAGAACGCTGGATTCAGGACAGGCAAGTAGCTCAATTGCATACTGTGCAAGCTCTGGCCAGTGATCCATCCTCAAGACCCAGTAAGCCAGAGGATTTTCGGTGGGAAAGGTGTCCAAGTCTGACCTTGCCCCTAGGTTTTCCTGCACCATGTATATCAGGCGCTGGCGATGGTTGCTGGAACCGATCATACCTTGGGGCTGCGGACTAAAAAATTGTCTGAACGCATCGGTCAGACGTCCACCTTCCCCACCGCTCCTTCTGCTACTGACCGAAGCCTCAGCAACTCGTCGTCCAGGACCAGGAGTTTGTAACCTCCCAGTTTCTGGGAACTCGTTGCACAGACCTTTCTGCAAGGCCTCCCTGAGATGTCTCATCCTCTGCTCCCTCTGCGACGGCAAGATAAGGTCCGCAACCTTACCCTTGTACCGTGGATCAAGGAGAGTGGCCAGCCAGTAATGGTCCCTCTCCTTGATCCGAAGAATACGAGGATCCTTCCGCAGGCTTTGCAGGATCAGGGAGGCCATGCAACGTAGGTTAGCTGAGGCATTCGGTCCGGAGTCTTCTGGGTCACTGAGGACGACATGATCGCCAGCCACCTCCTCCCAGCCACGTACAAGTCCACTGGTTTGTTGGGACTGTACATCATCCCTAAAAGACTGCTGCTGCTGTCGCTGATGCTGAGTGCCAGGCTCCACCTCCATGCTCACACAATCCTCCTCCTCCTCATCCTGTGTGATGGGTGGGACAGAAGGGACACTGTCTGGATAAAGGGGGCCTTGAGAGGCAAGGAAGTCCTCCTCTTCCTGCCTCTGTTCTGCCTCAAGTGCCCTGTCCATTATGCCACGCAGCGTATGCTCCAACAGGTGGACAAGAGGTACAGTGTCACTGATGCATGCACTGTCACTGCTCACCATCCTCGTGGCCTCCTCAAATGGTGAGAGGACAGTGCATGCATCCCTGATCATGCTCCACTGGCGTGGGGAAAAAAAGCCAAGCTCCCCTGACCCTGTCCTGGTGCCGTAGTCGCAAAGGTACTCATTGATGGCCCTCTGCTGCGTGTGCAGTCGCTGCAGCATGGCCAACGTTGAGTTCCACCTGGTGGGCATGTCACATATTAGGCGGTTCTTGGGCAGGTTCAGCTCCTTTTGCAGCTCAGTCAGCCGAGCACTGGCATTATAAGATCGGCGGAAATGCACACAGACTTTCCTGGCCTGCCTCAGGACATCCTGTAAGCCTGGGTACCTGCCCAAGAACCGCTGCACCACCAGGTTGAGGACGTAAGCCATACAGGGCACATGGGTGAGCTGCCCCTGTCCCAGGGCGGAGAGGAGGTTGGTGCCATTGTCAGAAACCACCATTCCTTGCTTAAGCTGGCGTGGCGTCAACCACCTCTCGGCCTGCCCCTGCAGAGCTGCCAGAACCTCTGCCCCAGTGTGGCTCCTGTCCCCCAAACACACCAGCGCAAGCACGGCATGGCATCTTTTTGCCTGCATACTCGCGTAGCCCCTTGTACGCCTATGGAGCACCGCTGGTTCCGAGGACAGAGCACTCGAAGAGGACATGGAGGAAGAAGAAGAGGAGGGGGTGGAGGAGAGAGGTGTGTCACAACCAGTAGTAGCATTTTGGAGGCGTGGTGGCGGAACAACCTCCAACACTACTGCACCTTGTCCTGCATCCCTCCCAGCTGCCAATAGAGTGACCCAATGGGCCGTGAAAGAAAGATAACGTCCCTGTCCATGCCTGCTGGACCATGAGTCAGCGGTAATATGCACCTTACCGCTGACTGCCCTGTCCAGCGAGGCATGGACATTGCCTTCCACATGCCGGTAGAGAGACGGAATCGCCTTCCGTGAGAAAAAGTGGCGTTTGGGAACCTGCCACTGAGGAACCGCACATTGAACAAACTCACGGAAGGGGGCCGAGTCTACCAACTGAAAAGGCAGCAGTTGAAGTGCTAGCAATTTAGCCAAGCTAGCATTCAACCGCTGGGCATGTGGATGGCTGGGAGTATACTTCTTTCGACGGTCCAGCAGCTGGGGCAGGGAAATTTGCCTGCTACAATCGGACGTCGGTGTACTGCAAGTACTTGGTTGTGACACACCTAATTCTACACCTTCAGTCCTCTCAGAGCAGCTTTCAGAGAGGACTGAAGATATAGTGGGGATGGAGATCCCAGCTGATGAGGAGCAAGGAGAGGTCCGCTTTGTTCTTTGGTGTGGGTCTTTTATGTGTGCTTGCCAACGAGCTGCATGGCAGGTCGACATATGTCTGCTCATGCTTGTGGTGCCCAAGCGGCTGATGTTTTGGCCACGCGAGATACGCTTGAGACAAATATTGCAAATAGCAGTGGTGCGATCTGATGCACTCGTCTCAAAAACGGCCCACACCAAAGAACTTTTGTGATAACGTGCAGAGGCAGCGCCCTGCACAGGCGGAGCTCTGCGGTGTGATACAGTTGGTGTGCTGGCCTCTAGCTGGCCTCCAGGGGGCATCCTGCCTCGTTGGACATGTGCCGCCGCATCCTCCTCCTCCTCCTCCTCCTCTCTCCCTTCAGGCACCCACGTGGAGTCAGTGACCTCATCATCCCCTCCCTCTTCACCACTAGAGCAAACCTGGCAGTAAGCTGCCGCTGGTGGAACAGTACTGCTAGATTGCTGTCCTTCAGCATCCCCTCTCACTGCGCGAACACTACTGCCTTCCTCAAGCTGGGTATCATCATCCGAGCCTTCGAATCGTTGGGCATCCTCCTGGAGCATGTACCCAACACTGTGCTCAAAGAGTTCGGGGGACTCCTCAGGAGGACATGGTGGGTCTAGGGAAGGGGTGGCTGATGATGCCATTGAGTATGCGTTGGCAGCTGCTCTGCCAGTACCCTGATTCTGGGTGAGAGAGGATGAGGAGGATGAGGAGGGCTTGGTCATCCATTCTACCAAGCCTTCGGCATGATGCTGCTCAACATGTCCAGCTGCCGAAAACAAAGACAAGCGCGTCCCATGGCCACGTGCTGATGACGATGCACGACCACGTCCACGACCAGCACTGTTGTCTCTAGAAACCGAGCCTGCTTGCCCTGTGTTCTTGCCTCGGGACGGTCTGCCTCTCCTTGGCGGTCTTCCAGCCATTGTAGTCGGTAGTGTATATTGTATAAAAAATAGAGCTCCTATGTGTGCTCACAACACACTGTAGGTCCTATGGGTGCTGACACAAACACACTATAGGTACTATGTGTGCTGCTGAAAAGGAAATATAGGACCTATGTGTGCTGCCACAAACACTCTATAAGTCCTATGGGTTCTGACACAAACACACTATAGGTACTATGTGTGCTGCTGACAAGAAAATATAGGACCTATGTGTGCTGCCACAAACACACTATAAGTCCTATGGGTGCTGACACAAACACACTATATGTGTGCTGCTGACAAGAAAATATAGGACCTATGTGTGCTGCCACAAACACACTATGTCCTATGGGTGCTGACAAGAAAATATAGGACCTATGTGTGCTGCCACAAACACACTATAAGTCCTATGGGTGCTCACACAAACACACTATAGGTACTATGTGTGCTGCTGACAAGGAAATATAGGACCTATTTGTGCTGCCACAAACACACTATAAGTCCTATGGGTGCTCACACAAACACACTATAGGTACTATGTGTGCTGCTGACAAGAAAATATAGGACCTATGTGTGCTGCCACAAACACACTATAAGTCCTATGGGTGCTCACACAAACACACTATAGGTACTATGTGTGCTGCTGAAAAGGAAATATAGGACCTATGTGTGCTGCCACAAACACACTATACGTCCTATGGGTGCTCACACAAACACACTATAGGTACTATGTGTGCTGCTGACAAGAAAATATAGGACCTATGTGTGCTGCCACAAACACACTATAAGTCCTATGGGTGCTCACACAAACACACTATAGGTACTATGTGTGCTGCTGACAAGAAAATATAGGACCTATGTGTGCTGCCACAAACACACTATAAGTCCTATGGGTGCTCACACAAACACACTATAGGTACTATGTGTGCTGCTGACAAGGAAATATAGGACCTATGTGTGCTGCCACAAACACACTATAAAGTCCTATGGGTGCTGACACAAACACAATATGGCTCCTATAAATCCCTGCCTGGGATGGGACAGAAGGTTGGGACAGAAGTTGTGGTGCAATGCTGTGCTAACAGCACTGCGATTGGTGCTACCGCTATGCTGTACTAACAGCACGCACACACCAGACTAATCCCTAGCAGCAGCTAATATCACACTCACTGTGAAATCAGCAGCAATGAATGATCAGTAATGATGAATGACTCTGGTAGCAATGGTTTAGCAAAGAAATAGAAATCAAGCAAATAAGCAAAACAATCAGCAGACTGCTCTCCCTAAAGCCGGAACACATGTGACCTGGGCCGACGGCGTGGCGGCCTTTTATATGGTGGGGCGTGTACTAAAGCCCCTGAGCTTTAATTGGCTACAGGCGTCCTGCCTGTAGCCAATTATTGCTCTCCTAGTTTCCGGCGCTGTGATTGGCCAAGCATGCGGGGTCACAGTGCATGCTTGGCCAATCATCAGCCAGCAATGCACTGCGCCGGCCGCAATGCATTGCGGGCCGCTCGCATCACACGAATGTGATGCGAACGGCCTAAATAGTTCTGGGCTCGCCGAGTGAGCGAACCCCCGGTGCTCGATTCGAACGTGGGTTCGAATCGAGCACCGGGCCCATCCCTATTCCTGACAATATTATTAATGATAGTTTAAAACCAACAATAAAACAGCAAATAAACCTTTAGCGAATATTATCACAAAACGCAGGTATAAAAATGAGAGGGAGGACTTTACAATGTACTTTCCTTTACTAAAATAACTGGCAATTCTAACATTAACCACTTGCCTACCAGTCTCGAACACCCCCTTTCTGACCAAGCCATTTTTCAGCTTTCAGTGCTGTAGCATTTTAAATGACAATTGCGCGATCATGCAACGATGTACCCAAATAAAATAGAGCTTTCTTTTGGTGGTATTTGATCACCTCTGCGATTTTTATTTCTTGCGCTATAAACAAAAGAAGAGGGACAAGTTTGAAAAAACACAATATTTTTAACTTTTTACTATAATAAATATCCAATTTTTTTTTAAACTAATTTTTTCCTCAGTTTAGGCCGATACGTATTCTTGTACATATTTTTGGTAAAAAAAATCGCAATAAGCGTATATTGATTGGTTTGCGCAAAAGTTATAGCGTTTACAAAATGGGGGATAGATTTATAGCATTTTTATTATTTTTTTGTTCATTAGTAATGGTGGCGATTTGCGATTTTTATCGTGACTGGGATATTGCGGCGGACATATCGGACACTTTTGACACATTTTTGGGACCATTTACATTTATACAGCGATCCGTGCTATAAAAATGCATTGATTACTGTATAAATGTGACTGGCAGGGAAAGGGTTAACACTAGGGGGGCGCTGAAGAGGTTAATATGTTTCCTATGGGAGTGATTCTAACTGTGGGGGGGGGGGACTGACTGGGGGAGGAGACCGATCGGTGTCCCTATGTACAAGGGACAAACCATCCGTCTCCTCTCCACTGACAGGACGTGGATCTGTGTGTTTACACACACAGATCCACGCCCTGCTCAGTTACTGGACAATCGTGGGCGCGCGCCCCCTAGTGGCCACAAAGCAAGTGCCATCATATGACAGCGGCCTGGAACAAGAGATGTTTCTTGCCGCCGTCATATGACAGTGAGCAGTCAGAAACTGGTTAATACGGGGTCTTAGTTGTGTTGGGTCTTGCTGCCAAACATGTAAATAAATAAAGTACAAAAAGACGGGGAAAAAAATGTACTGGATGGCAATAACCCTGTTTCTGTGGACACCTATAATTTTTTGATTAAAATTTTAAATAAGAGAAAGCGACCAAGTACAAAGCCTTGAGGCATAAACACAGAGGCTGATTATTAAAAAAACAATAGATATGATTGTTTTATGGTGTTACTGCTTATTCTAACTCAGATCCTGCAACTAATTGGAAAAGGAAAGTATTTGTTTTTGTTTTTTTGTTTTTATAGGAAATAATACCAGAGATTGTTAATCCAGGGAACATCTGATTGCCTTGTGGGGGATAAACATACTATTTAACCTCATAAAGAGATCTGTACAAAAAAAAAGATAAATAGTTAGCATACGATCTCACAAGAATATGTAGGCAACTGAAGTTAACAAACTAGGTTAATTTCCTTCAAAACCATATACAGAATCATCCCATGTTGACCATGTTTGAGAAAATGTATGCTCCGTACCCTATACTACAGCCGTCAGATGCTCCATTCTACGTATGTCAGCCACAGTGGTGATCAATTGTGGGAGTGTTGGGGGTGAGGTGGACAACCATAATGTAGGATTGACCCGTTTGGAAGCCAATAGAATAAAAGACATCAGTCGGCGCAAAGCCTTAGAAACACCAGGGAAAGGGAGATCTATCAAATAGTGCATGGGTGTCAGAGGGACGGGGTTACCAACCAGTGTTTCTAACAAATTCCGGACTGGGAGCCAAAATTGGGGGACAGGAGAACATTCCCCAAAAATATGGTAGTGAGAGCCTACAGCATTATTACATCTCCAACATTGTTTTGAGATTGATCGATTACGGGTGTGTAGAATATCTGGGGTCCTGTACCAATGCATCAGGACTTTGTATGCAGTTTCCTTATGGGTCACACATCGAGAGATTCTGGAAGCGTGCTCCCATATGCTCCCCCAATCCAACAAGGAGATGCCGTGCTGCAAGATCTGAGACCATTTTCTCATGTAGTGGTGGTTATTTACCATCATAGGAACAGCCTCATGCAATATTTTGATTACAGGTCTTCTATTGTCAGGACATGTAATTCAAATTTTTAAGTGACTAATAGGATCACTTTAACTACATGCTTTTATCTAGATTGATTTTGTTTCAGCTAGCTAATTTTACCAATTTCATTTTGTTTCCAATAATAAAATGTCAATGTCCTTTTTAAGAAAAGGTACAATACAATACAATATAGGGAACATATGGGAAAATGCACATAAAACAGGGGAAATGTGAAAGCAGCAAAATTAAGAAAGACATGGAGAAAAGTAACTGGATCAGCTTAATGAAAGAGCTTGAATATCAAAAATGCAGAGAAAACAGTAATTTATAATGTTATAAATATGATAACATTTATATATTTAAAATGTAACAGATACAGCCTCATTACTATTATTGCTGCTATGTGCATTAACACTCAAATTGAAAAAAAAGACAGAAGGAAGATTCACCCTTACTATTGGTCCTAGTGAATATTGTCTCCAGGATATAAAGTGATTGTAAATCCATTATTTTGAGTTGTCAGAGGAACAGGAGGTAAGATCAAATTTTTCTCCCTGCGCCTGTTTGGGCTACCTCTGAAATTTTTCCTCTCACTCTGCAAAGACATGCTTTAGATCAATTGGCTTCTGTCAAAATTGACCCTAGTACATCTATGTATGAATGGTTTTGACGAAGCACGCTAGTCGTGTGAAACGCGACATCTATTTCCTGTCTTCTGCTACATGTTTATGTATTTGTTTTTATGATCTCCTGAAATAAAATCATTACATTACATTGGGAGTGCAGCCTTTTCTTTTTCATCTACTTCACGTATGTTTCTGCAGCAGCGACTGGGCGTGCACACCATCTGATCATTTGATTCACCGCTGGCAGCCTGGTCGGATCGCCTGAAGCAGCTAAAGTTTGATTTCATCTATGTATGAATGTTAGGGACCTTAGACTGTAAGCTCCTTGAGTGCTCCCTAAAAACTTGCAACATATGTGGCATTGTGCTGTGTGATAAAATCATAGATTTTAGAGTGGCCTTTTATTGTGGCCAGCCTAAGGCACATCTATGCAATAATCATGCTGTCTAATCAGCATCTTGATATGCCACACCTGTGAGGGGGATGGATTATCTCGGCAAAGGAGAAGTGCTCACTAACACAGATTTAGACAGATTTGTGAACAATATTTGAGAGAAATAGGCCTTTTGTGTACATAGAAAAAAATCGTAGATCTTCAAGTTCAACTCATGATAAATAGGGGCAAACACAAAAGTGCTGCTTTTATAATTTTGCTCAGTGTATATACTGTACATCCAATAAAGTCCATGTGTTTCAAGCAAAAAAAAGGCTCAGTGCTTCAAACGTTATACATTCTGTGCTTCAGGTGCAGACTCTTTGGTTGGTTATTCCAAGGTATTTAAAGCAATCTATTAACTGGTTCAGTCTCTGGAACTAAGTATATGTTTGTTTTCCATTGGAAGAATTGAATCACCGACTGGTTCAGTCCTGGGAAATAAATCAAAAGCACAATTATCGTCCATTTTGAGGATCACCTAAAATCTATCAATTGTTTTGGAATCACTCATACTTACTCTATACCAGTGATGGCATCCTAGATGTTTTGGAACTACATTTGGTCAACTATACTGCAGAGGTCATGAGCATCATGGGGAATGTAGTTCCAAAACATCTGGGGTGCCAAGGTTCGCTGGCAGTGCTGGCAGCACTCATGCAGCCCCAGACCATGACACTCCCACCACCATGCTTGACTGTAGGCAAGACGCACTTGTCTTTGTACTTTGTACTACTGGTTTTCCCGCCACACACACTTGACACCATTTGAACCAAATAAGTTTGTCTTGGTCTCATCAGACCACAGGACATGGTTCTAGTAAACCATGTCCTTAGTCTGCTTGTCTTCAGCAAGCTGTTTGCAGACTTTCTTGTACATCAACTTTAGAAGAGGCTTCCTTTTGGGATGACAGCCATGCAGACCAATTTGATGCAGTGTGCAGCGTATGGTCTGAGCACTGACAGGCTGACCCCCCACCCCTTAAACCTCTGCAGCAATATTGGCAGCACTCATACGTCTATTTCCGAAAGACAACCTCTGGATATGACGCTGAGCATGTACACTCAACTTCTTTGGTGGACCATGGCGAGGCCTGGTCTGTGTGGAACCTGTCCTGTTAAACCGCTGTATGATCTTGGCCATTGTGCTTCAGCTCAGTTTCAGGGTCTTGGCAATCTTCTCATAGCCTAGGCCATCTTTATGTAGAGCAACAATACTTTTTTTTTCAGATCCTCAGAGAGTTCTTTGCCATGTTACTAGTTACCAGTATGAGAGAGTGAGAGCGATAACACTGAATTTAAACACACCTGCTCCCCATTCACACCCGAGACCTTGTAACACTAATGAGTCCCATGACAGTGGGGAGGGAAAATGGCTAATTGGGCCCAATTTGGACATTTTCACTTAGGGATGTACTCACTTTTGTTGCCAGCGGCTTAGACATTAATAGCTGTGTCTTGAGTTATTTTGAGGGGACAGCAAATGTACACTGTTATACAAGCTGTACACTCACTACTTCACATCGTAGCAAAGTGTAATTCCTTAAGTGTTGTCACATGAAAAGATATAATAAAATATTTACAAAAATGTGAGGGCTGTACTCACTTTTGTGAGATACTGTGTATATTATATATCTATATACATCTATATATCTATATATCTATATATCGATATATCTATCTATCTATCTATCTATCTATCTATCTATCTATCTATCTATCTATCTATCTATCTATCTATCTATATATATATATATATATATATATATATATATATATATATATATATATATTTATATGTGTCTCTCTCTCTCTATATATAAGGGATTTAATCTGGAGGGTCAAAAGAAGGTTTTGCTGTTGCACCTGCACCAATTCATAAACAATATGTGTAACATCAAATAATTTTAATTGTAACATTAAAAATGTCAGGATAAAATTCCATATTGGGATGCTGTTTGTACCACATGTATATTTCAAGTACATCAATTGAACCCAAATAACCTAATACATATAACTTAGTGTATGTTGTTATTACATTATAAAAGATTTCCATTTAATATTCAAAAACGTATTGAGAGTTCAGACATTAAATGCGTTTTTCTCGGATCAACACCCATGTTCTTAGGACAGAATGAGGGGTGGTTATCTCATAAACAGCAACATTTAAATAATCTCAATTGCAGGTATAAAAACAAGACAATATTCTTTGTGATGGGTCCAACCATCCAGCATCTAACCCCAGAGGAGGGGCCTCATCATTTAACCATTCGAAGAGAAAAGAAAAAATTAGATGGTCATATTTTGCACTGACAATGCTGCTCAGATAATAATAACTTATCAAATGAATAGTTTCCACCAAGTTGTCAAAGTAGTACAAAGTGTACACTTATTATTATTATTATTACAGGTACTTATATACTGTATCACCGAAAATTTACGCAGCACTTTACATATATAGTACATTGTACATTCACATCAGTCTCTGCCCTCAAGGAGCTTACAATCTATGGTTCCTAAATCACATTCATACATACACATAATGGGGCCAATTTAGACAGGATCCAATTAACCTACCAGCATGTAACAACAAAGTCAGTCAGGTGGACAAAATGAGGGCAAAATAGCATGTTTGATTTCAGTGTCTCTGTAAATGTATACCTCAATGTGCTTCTGCAGGCTCTCCAATAACGTTGTTTCAATGTATCAGTGCTATGAGCAAGGATGTCAGAACGTGAGCCTAGTAATGGTCAGGTGCCGAGAACTCCATATTGATAATGTAGACTGAGCACTTATATTTTTTCATGTCAAGTGCATGCATTCTAATTAATATGAAAATGTAATACTAACAGCTACTTATTACTTCTCATAGAGATCACATTAACCCCACAGCTCTTCCTCCTTACAATGTCTTAATCTGCTTTTCTACCCAGTAGGATAGCACCATCTTTGTTTAAGTATTATCTAAGCTTGGCATCAACTTTCTGTATTGGGATGCTGGCTCAGAGATGACAGATTTATTTCATTTCTGGGGTATGTGCAGTAATTTAATATGTTCTCTGCCCAACACAGAATCGTTTTCTGCTGCAGACTCTCGCCTTGTGATTTATTGTACAGTTATGTTTCTCTCTTATTACTGGAGGAGAGGAAAAAATACTCCCTCACTTTTGTAGCAGACTGATAACATCATCTCAGCCTAGGCCAGTAATGGCGAACCTTGGCACCCCAGGTGTTTTAGAACTACATTTCCCATGATGCTCATGCACTCTGCACAGTAGTTGAGTATCATGGGAAATGTAGGTCCAAAACATCTGGGGTGCCAAGGTTTACCATCACTGGCCTAGGCAAAGTCACTTTCCTGGAGCTCAGTTTTTCTTTTTTTAAAGCAGGTCCAGGCAAACAGCTAAATACAGAGATAAAATGTCAGACATCTCAACCTGCAAAAACTAATTTCAGGGAGGTGGAGCCCAAATATGTTTTAAATCACTTTCTCAATATTTTTCCGCAGTGCTTCTGGGGAAGGGGGTGGGGGGTGGGTAGCAGTGGACGGTGTCAGTAGTTTTTTTATTTTTAATAATTGATTTTCTTACAATTTAATTTGTTTTTCATTTTTTTCACAATGCTTTTTGGGGGCAGGGTGTTGTTGCAGTGGACAGTGTTAGTAGGGCAGGGGAGAGTGGTGTCAGTAGTTTATTTAATTTTTTTTTAGACTTTATAATTTTTTTTTAATTTTTTTACAATATTTTTTGGGGGGCTTCGGTGAGATGTTAGGGGTCTAAACAGACCCCTGACATCTCCCCTTTGAGACAGACAAAGGGACTGAGGACGCAGATTCCCCAGTCCCTTTCTCAGCAATAAAGATGAATGAACAAGAGACAGAGGCTCCTGTCCATTCATAAACTGAGCAGAGTTAACACAGTTTACTCTGCTCAGCAATTATAAGACACAGGAGCGATCTCGCTCACTGTGTCCTATTACTATTTCCCCCCACAGCTGGCAGGAGAGGAGGGGAGCCGGCTGCGGGGGACGAGGGGGGGCGGAGGAGAACAGGGGGGGCGGAGAAGGACACGGAGGGGGCCGGTGGAGGAGTACACAGAGCAGCTGGGGATGATCGGTGTGGCTGGAGGGACAGCTATGATCACGATCTCCCTGTATACCTTTTTAGCCGTCCATGAATGCAGCTTCACTGTGCCCATGAATGCAGCCTCATTGTGCCCATGAATCTTCACTGTCCCCAGGAATGCAGCCTCACTGTCCATAAAATGCTGCTTTACTGTGCCCATGAATGCAGCTTTATTGTGCCCATGAATGCAGCCTCACTGTCCACTAAATACAGCCTCACTGTGCCCATGATTGCAGCCTCACTGTGCATCAAATGCAGCCTCACTGCCCATCAATACATACTCACCATCGCATGTGTGTCACAGAGCTGGGTCTGTAATCAGCGGCGCTGTAACAAGGTCCCGCCCCCCTAGACCGGCTCATGTGATAGTCTAGGGGGGTGGGACCTTGTTGCATCGCTGTCGAACACACACAGGCCCAGCTTCGTGATACACAGCGGGAGATGCCTGCGTTGTGTGACATGTGACGACATAAGAGAAGAGAGAGAGGGGAGCACTGCAGCCAGCCACAGCTCAAAGCGGCCCCAGGGGACGTACAATGTAAAACATGGTGGTATTTCCCCACCCAGGGGAAATACAACCAGGTGCAATACTCTGTAGGCAACAAAAAATAATAAATGCACATTTTTTTTTTTACCTGCAAAAAAAATGTTCATTTATTATTATAATAAATACCATCACGTTTTATTATTATCTATGTTATTAGAACACATAAGTTGACTTTTTTCAAAAAAATAAATAAATTCACGAGAGAGAGAGATAGCGAGAGAGGGGGGGGGGGGGGGGGGGGCAATGCTCAGCAGGCGAATAAAAAAATTAACTTTATTTTTTTTTATCATCAAGAAATTTTTTTTTTCATTTTTATTATAATAAATAAGTTCACTTTAAAAAAAATGATAACAAATATGAGAGAGCGAGAGAGAGAATTAATATATCCAGATTGCAGGACCTTAATTATTCCGCTCCATGGCCATGCATTTTCTACTGCTACACTCACATATATCACTTGTGACTACAGCAGCAGGCACCAGACTAGTGGGCAGCGCTGGCGCCGCACAGGCCACATGGAAGGAGAAATTAATCCCCACAGCGTTCTCCTGCTCCCCTCAGGCATATCACTCCGCAGCCTGCAGTTCAGTGGGCAGTGCCGGACGGCAGCCGGATCAGAAGAGGAGGAGGCATTGCATCGGAAAGTGGGGTGGCTGCTGCTCTTCATTTTGCTGAAAGGCAAGCTCCGAGCCAAAAGCGGCCCGGGGCACTGAGGGCATACGGCCTACCCAGGGAATTTCCTGGTATCTGGTAGGCCAGTCCGCCCCTGTGTGTTTCTCTTTTGAGGCACATAGTATAAAGGGACCAAATTCTAGTTCCTGCATGCATGGGTGGCTCCGTAGGATGATGCAGGAGAAAGGAGCCAACCTAAAACAGGAAACCTGTGGCAGAAATTTAAGCTAAAATAAAAGATAAAGAAGCTACATACTCACTAAGCACTGGTTCACACTGATACGATTTCTGGTGCGTTCCAGAATGCATGGAATCGCATGACAATTGAAACATGACTTTTATGGAGGCTATTCACATACTGTATATGCAGTGCAATTCCAATGTGATTTTGAAAAGGGCCCTGTGCGGTTTAGAATGGTGCGGTGCGATTGTTACCACCATAGACTTAAAGCGTTTGTTACCCCAACACTTTATAATGATTTTTTATATCCATACACAAATGTTTTGCCTTTCATTTCTATTTTAGACTGAATGGGTTTTTTAACAAGGTGATCGTTTACAATCACTTTAAATGGTAATCACATGCAAAACGCGTATCTGTTCTAAGATTACAAGATTCCAGTACATTTTCTGCAAGTCTCTGAATCGCCTTTGAAGCACATCAAATTGCACTGAAAAATGGATTCAACTTTTGAAAATACTTAGAAAACTGAGAGTTTAATACAGGTCTTGACCCTTTCCCAGCCTGTGACTGGACAGAAAAGAGAAACAACAGCTCTTCTCTTTGTCACTGCAATCTCCCCTCCTTTAATCAAATCACTTGCTAGCATGGAGGCAGAGCAGCACAACTGAATGATTCCTTGTGATACATCTCCCTCTTCTAGTCCGAACTCTCCTGTACAGTGGATTACAAGAGGCTGATAGCAGGTCATATTTATTTAAATGTATTTAAAAATACATGTAATGATACATTTTTAAATACAGAGCTGCATTCATTTGTTTATTTTACATTATATCTGCTTGTCATTCTGTATTTTTATTATTATTTTTTTTAATTTCTTTTATGTAGTATCAAGTAACATATTACGATTTATTTATAAGTAGTTGTGAAGTTACTGAACAATCCACTTTAACCTTTAGCTATTTTAAAGGTTAAAAATTATATACAGGCGGTCCCCTACTTACAAACATCCAACTTACAAACAACTCCTACTTACAAACGGAGGGACAACAACAAGAAGTGAGAGGGAATCCACCCCTAGGAAGGGAAATTCACTCCTGTAAGAGTTAATATGGGAAAAAGGTGTCTCCATTGATCCTTTATCACCAATCCTTGTTTCCCTAATAACCCAAAATTTGCAAAATCCAATTGTCATTGGGACAGAAAGTGAGGTGAAATCTTCTGAACAGGGGCACAGACAGCAAAACCCTTCCCTATGTTATCCAAAAAACTTAAAAATAGATTTTTTGGCTGGAGCTACACTTAAAAAATGTATCTGTTCCATCTTACAAACAGATTCAACTTAAAAACCAACCTACAGTCCCTATCTTGTTTTTAACCAGGGGCCTGCCTGTATTTTCTAGAAGTCGTTTTATATTTTGCCTGCACATCAGCTTTATGAAACTATGGGAAAAGAGCCTACAAATGTCTTTGGTATGAATATAACAAAAAATTTGAAGAGTTTGAAAAATTACACTGTAAATGTCATTATACTTGTATGTGGATATGTGGATCAAAACTCAAAATGTAACATAGGACAATAGATGTGTACCTTTATGTTTCTCACCATACCTCTTTATCTCTATAATATTGATCAATGCCTCTCTGTTCCTTTCCTTGCATGGTACCTCCGACTGGCAGTTTCTGATATCTGTAACTTACTATTTTTCTTAGATACTTTGTACTGTATTTGTACTTCACTAACTTTCATTTTTTATGTTTATTCCCTACATTGTGCTTGTTTTGGTGGACTTTCTTATCTATTCATGTTGCTGATTCAAAATTGAATAAAGATCTATGTGAAAAACAAAAAAATAATAATTTAAAGGGAAATTGAAGATTTATAGGTAGAACGCTAAATTAAAAATGTAAAAGGTACAGACAACAAATCAAGTAACACACACAAATGATACTTATAAGTAGATAAAATAAATACAAGATACATTTATTTTTCTTTTGTTGGATTTTTGGTTTGCTTTTCCATTTTTTAAATTTTACCTTTATGTAGAGATATTGGCAGTGTTCCTACTTCATTCAGTTGATGCTAGGAAGCTTACAGCATTCTCAAAGTTTATGATGTTGGTTACGTAACATGGCATTACATTTGCAGCATACATGGGTAGAATATATGATTTATGTTTAGGTACATACCAAGAAAGAACTTGCGCACAGAATGAAAGATCTAATTCTAGCTACCCTGTTAGAAATATATATTTATAGGGTCACCCCTGAAAAGGACACAGTTAAACAACTTTAGGTTTCCAAAGCTGTAACTGGATCTTCAGAAGGCTTTGCATCACTCTGCAGCAGCTGTAAGCCAGGAGCTGTGGATTTGTTTTGGGAACAGCAAACACAGTTAACGTGAGACGAAGGTAATAGATCATGATCATGCTATGCCCTAAGGGGTATATTTATAAGGCGAGAATGAGGCAGTGATGTCACATATCTAGGAAACTCCTAAACGTAAACATTACATTTCCACTATAACTTGTTTAGTGGTGGTAATCAGGACATGTTACTTAATAACGGACTATGGTCACTTAAAAGTTATAGTGTAAACTCTTTTATGGCTGCAGTTTTCTTACCCACTTGACGACCGCCCCATAGTAAAAATACTTAATTTGTTTGATGTTAAATACTGGTGTTATAACAGCAGCTAGCTGCCATAACCCTGGTATTTTTTTTTACTATCGCTGATTCTCTTTCCGATAAAAGTGGTCCCGTGGGCGGATTCCACTTTTAGAATCGGCAACAGGGGTGCACCCCTCCCCTTGCTTCCAGCTCGTTCCCGGGCTTAGCTGACCTATCGTTGAAGCCCGGGAACAATCCAAAGTGATCAGTAGCTGGGTATGGAGAAGAATGAGGCCAGGATGGCCGCCACTCGTCTATATGCCCTTGGAGGACCGGAGCGACGTCTGACATCACTTCCCGGGCCATAGTAATTCTTTTTTTTTTAAAGCAAAAGTTCAAAAAAAACTATTATTTTTTTTTTAATCTTTTGCTTTTTAAGGTAAATTAGAGATTTGGGGTCTTTTTGACCCCAGATCTCTCAATAAAGAGGAGCTGTCATCCTTATTTCTATTACAAGGGACGTTTACATTATTTGTAATAGAAATAAAATTGATTAAAAAAAAAGGGACAGTGTGAAAAAAATTCAATAAACAGTGAAATAAATAAGAAAAAATAAATAAAATGCCCCATCCCTCCATGCTGGCTCCTAGAAGTGAACGTATACATAAGTCGCGCAAGCATTTGTAAACGGTGTTCAAACCACGCATGTGCGGTATCACAGAAAACGTTAGAGTGAGAGCATTAATTTTAGCACAAGACCGCCTCAATAACTCTAAAAAGTGACCTTTGGAGATTTTTAAGTACTGTAGTTTGTCATCATTCCACAAGCGTGTGCAATTTTAAAGCATGACATGGTATATAGGTATCTATTTACTCGGCATACAATCATCTTTCACATTATGCAAAAAACTTGGGTAAATATTATGTTTTTTTTTTTTTATTCATTAAAGTGTATTTTTTCCAAAAAAGTTGCATTTGAAAGATCGCTGTTCAAATAATGTGTGACATAAAATATTGCAACAATCGCCATTTTATTCTCTAAGGTCTCTGCAAAAATAATAATAATAATAATAATGTTCTTAGTAATTTTCTAGCACAAAATACTGATTTAACATTTAAACAAAACGTGCTAGAAAAGGCTTGGTCTTCAAGTGATAGATTACATGGACAAAACATTGGCATAAATAGAGGTAAGTGAACAAAATTAGAAGCAAAAAAAAGATGATTCATAGGTACTTGATCAGCATTTTAAAATTTGCTGCACATTATGCATATTCTTTTTGATCTAAAAAAATTGAATTCCTCTACAGACCAATCTTTTTGTAACGCTGGAGAGTTTGTGAACACATAGATGTGTAGCATTTATTTCACAGAAAACAATTGAATTTTTATTTCACTTTAGATTACAAATCGCCTAATTTTTTCTTTTTGAATATATATTTTATTCTCTTAATTTCCTCTTTGTATGCTATATTTTTGTTGAACCAGCCTATGCACATAAATTATAAAGACCGTATATATTTATTAATAAAATCACACCAGTTTCAGCTATAGAACACATTCTAATAACAGTATAATGATAGCTATATTTCATTCTCATTCTGAAAATCCAATAAGACCAGCCAAAAGTGTTAGAAAGAGATAAGTACAATATAAAGAACCGTGTTCTTTTAATTAGTTTTCCTTTAGGAACATAGCTGCTTAGTTGCCTTGTCTTCTCAATGTTTTAGATGCGAGGACAAGGAAGCACTTGTAATAGTGCTGTTATCAACAAATTTCCATTGCTGATATAAATCTTAACAACTCTTGGCTACTGTCATTGCTAGTGTCATTGCGATACTGAGCTTGGCTAGTGTCATTGCGATACTGAGAAATGTTACACTGAGCTAATTAATTATAATATTATCCTCACTGGTCTTTTTATTGTGTTGCAGGGTGTTAGGTCTGTAAATCCTGCAGTATTCATAGTTAGTATCTTTCATTTGGTAGATGATTGCATTTGTGTCATTATAGTCTTTTTTGTGAGCTGTAAGAAATATTTTTTTTTTGTGTAAAAAAAAATGGTAGAATTGTAGCAATTATTGTGCAGGGCAACTATAATCAATAATCTTTCTAGAGTCATTTCAAAGAAAACATTTGTATCATCAATGTATTAAATTGGACATATAGTGTAAAGAGCCATATTGTCAATAAACCCATGGTAAAACTTTAGAGTGGGCAGAAAAAAAAAAACAATGTGACTTTTGATTTGTTATTTTGGGTTACTGGATACTCGCTCTTTTGGTTATATTGTATTCCTGCTATTAAAAGCTGTGTAATTGTTACCATATGGAGATAAAACGTAAACCATTTGGTAATGTCATTGTAAAGATGATTTACTGTAAAGTATATGTTTAATGCCAACCAAACAGTTATGTGTTTATGCTAGTTCTCCCAAACACAGATTAAAAAAAAAAAAAAAAGGTATTTGACTTGAACATACGGTAAGTCTCTGAATTGATGGTAAATTTTGCTCTACTAAGTAGATTTTGTTTTATCCATAAAAAAACTGTAACAAATCTAAAGCAGAGTGCCAGGTAAAATAAAAAAAAAAAATGATTTCCCATTTAAAGATAAATCGATGTTAACAGTCTTCTGGGTTGAATAATGGCTGGTGTCATTTGACCTAATTCTTTTAAAGCCAAACTGTCATGGAAGCCCTTAATCCCACTGACTGAGCTCAGAGTACTGTGCTGATTGGTGTTCACACTAAAGGAGGAAAAGAACAGGCAAAAGATCTAGAAACTCTAGGAAAAGATATATATATATATATATATATATATATATATATATATATATATATATATATATATATATATATATATATATATATACACACATTATTATACAGTATTTAAAAAAAAATATATATATATATATATATATATATATATATATATATATATATATATATATATATATATATATATATATATATATATATATACCTCCAGAGGGATCAAATAGGGGTAAAATTAAAGTTCTGCTTAGACAAATTTACCAACAAGAAAATTAAATATATAAAGGAGCACAGTTTGATTATGGACATGTAAATAATATTAAGTGGTAAGATTTGAAATTATGTGAAAAAAACGAAATACTTATTTTAAAATAGATGTGCAGAGGGTTCCAGAACTTCTGAATATGATCAAAAAATTAAGTCAATCTTCTACAGATAAAAGCTATAGATCTGCCATTAAATTTTTTTCCAATATATTATGGCTTGCATTTACTAAAGGCAAATAGGCTGTTCACTTTGAAAGGAAAGTTGCACTTTGCAAGGTTATGATCCCCAGAGATTAGTGAATGTAGGAAAATTTCGCTTTACAAAGAAACTGAATTTTTGTTTATAGATGGTCAGATATTGAAAGTCAGCAGAGCTTCACCTCATTCACTAGGCTCTGAAAGAAGTGCAACTACACTTGCAAAGTGAATAATCTGCTGTAAATGTCTCTTCACACATTTCCTTTTTAAGGGAATGGTTCAACAAAAATGTATAATCACTGCAATGTGAAGCAATTGTACTGCAACTCGACTGGAAAACCAGAATGTTTAAATCTATCACTTTCAATAAAAAAATACCCAGTGTTCATGCCATGAAGGCCTTTGAGCTGGCACTCCCTGTTATAGTGACAATGCCCTGTCCCTGTCTCTCTACTGTGCTTTTGTGTTGCCATCTTGTCACACAGAGCCTACAAAGTGTACAATTAAAACACATTACACAGGTATGCGTCATCATCAAGAAACCCACACTAAAAACTGCCATACAACCATCCCTGGAGTTCATGTATGTCGAAAGGAAGTGACTTTAAAGGCACTGAATGTGATTAGCAGCACTAAGATACAACAATGAATGAAAAACAGTGAAAACACATATTTTATTTGAATAAGATAGCTGTTTATGAAATGCAGTGCTTTAGCAAACTAAATGTTGTTTACCTAGGCTACATTCACACAGGTGAAGGGGTGCAGATATTTTGCTGCTTGCAGAGTGGCTAAATGCTGCCTCTGGATGTAGCAACACTCTTGGGGGAGACTTACTAAAATTGAAGCACATAGAATCTGGTGCAGCTGTGCATAGTAACCAATCAGCTTCTAGGTTTTATACCGGGTTCACAATGGTACGACGCGACTGTTGTGCGACTGTCATCCTACTTTGCCCTGCGACATTGGTCCTACTTCCATCTGTCTTCAATGAACAGGATACTATTTTGCTGTGACTTTGGCGTCGCTTCTGATTTCTTCTTCCCTCTCCGGCTGTTCTGCCTCCTCTGATGATGATTTCTGCCTCTGCCGGTTTTTCTCCCCTGTCCTGGTCTTCCCTGCTGATGTCTTCTAACCCTCTCTGGTTCTTTTCCCTCTGTCCGCTGTCTTCTGCCTCTGCCGGGTCTTCTCCACTGTCTTCTGGCTCTTTTGCCGGGTCTTCTCCGCTGTCTTCTCGCTCTTTTGCCTGGTCTTCTCTGCTGTCTTCTCCCTCTGTTCTTCTTCTGATGTTGACTCAGCGCTCTCTCCCGCTCTAATGCTGGGTGCGTGGTGTGCCGCTACTTATATTGACATGGGGAGGGGTCACCGGGTGATGTCATGCGGAGGCCCCGCCCCTTATAACATCACTGCCCCATCATGCCCCTTTCTAAAGGAAAAAATCTAACTTAAAAATGCTTGCGGAATGCCGGAAATGTAGATAAAAATCATTGAAAAAAATGGCATGATGTCCTGCCCCAGGGGACATGTATCAATGCAAAAAAAAGTCTTAAAAACTGCATTTTTTTCAGGAGCAGTGATTTTAATAATGCTTAAAGTGAAACAATAAAAATGAAATATTCCTTTAAATATCGTGCCTGGGGGTGTCCTTAGTATGCCTGTAAAGTAGCAAATTTTTCCGGTGTTTAGAACAATACCACAGCTTGCAGCTTGCAGCTGTAATGAATTGTCGGATCCCGGCAATATAAATAAAAATCATTTAAAAAAATGGCATGGGTCCCCCCCCCCCCCCCCAGTCCATTACCAGGCCCTTTGGGTCTGGTATGAATATTAATCACTACAATAATAGGAACTTCCCCCCCTTCCTTCCCAGACCATTTTTCTGCGCTCTCGCACTTTCAATTACAATTGGGCGGTCATGCTACACTGTACCCAAATTACATTTTTATCATTTTGTTCGCACAAAGAGCTTTCTTTTGGTGGTATTTATTCACGACTCCGTTTAAATTTTTTGGCGATATAAGCGAAAAAAGAGTGGAAATTTGGAAAAAAAACAATATTTTCTTCTTTCTATTTTAAAATAAATCCAATAAAATCAAATTTTGTCATAAATTTAAGCCAAAATGTATTCTGCTACATGTTTTTGGTAAAAAAAAAATTCCGTTAAGTGTATAATAATTGGTTTGTGTGATCACGGACATATGAACGCAAATGATCATGTACAGATATGCGCAGGTGCGGGCATATGTGTGCAGATAATCATTGGGACATGGGATTTTAGTGGGACA
Source organism: Lithobates sylvaticus (assembly GCA_028564925.1). Taxonomy (NCBI): domain Eukaryota; kingdom Metazoa; phylum Chordata; class Amphibia; order Anura; family Ranidae; genus Lithobates; species Lithobates sylvaticus. The sequence goes on along the minus strand of CM053029.1, from coordinate 328,296,874 downwards.
TATGTGGGGGACATGTGTTTTTATTATTTGGGGACATGTGTTTTTATTATTTGGGGACATGTGTTTTGGGGACATTGTGTGGTGACATGTGTGTTTACACTAGGTTGGTGATCAGTGAGTAAAAAGTAGGGATGAGCCGTACACCCCCCGGTTCGGTTCGCACGAGAACCTGCGAACGGACCGAAAATTCACGCAAACTTTAAAACCCCATTAAAGTCTATGGGACTCGAACGTTCAAAATCAAATTGCTAATTTTAAAGGCTAATTTGAAAGTTATTGTCCTAAAAAGGGTTTGGGGACCCGGCTCCTGCCCCAGGGGACATGTATCAATGCAAAAAAAGTTTTAAAAACGGCCGTTTTTTCGGGAGCACTAATTTTAATGACGCTTAAAGTGAAAAAAAGGTGAAATAGTCCTTTAAATATCATGCCTGGGGGGTGTCTATAGTATGCCTGTGAAGTGGCATGTGTTTCCCGTGTTTATAACTGTCCCTGCACAAAATGACATTCCTAACGAAAAAAAGTCATTTAAAACTGCTTGCAGTTTTAATGTAATGTCTGGTTCCTGCAATATGGATGAAAATCATTGAGAAAAATTGCATGGGTAGCCCCCCCCCCCCCTGCCCATTACCAGCACCTTTGGGTACAGATATTAAGGGGAACCCCGTACCCAAATTAAAAAAAGGAAAGGTGTGGGGCCCCCAGGCCCTATATACTCAGAACAGCAGTATACAGGCGGTGCAAAGAAGACAGGGACTGTGTGGGTTTGTTGTTAAGTAGAATCTGTTTGTAATTTTGATCTGGTACGTTTTTAAAGTGTAGCTCCAGTCAAAAAATCTATTTTTAAGCTTTTTGGAAAACATAGTGAAGAGTTATCACCCCTGTAACTATTTTTTTCCATCTGTGCACCTCTTCAGAAGATTTCACCTCACTTTCTGTCCCAATGACAAATGTTTTTTGAAAATTTGGGGTTTTTAGTAAAACAAGGATTGGGATAAAGCATCAGTGGAGAGAGGAGACAGGTTTTTCCCATATCAACAAAAATCATTGAAAAAAATGGCATGATGTCCTGCCCCAGGGGACATGTATCAATGCAAAAAAAAGTCTTAAAAACTGCATTTTTTTCAGGAGCAGTGATTTTAATAATGCTTAAAGTGAAACAATAAAAATGAAATATTCCTTTAAATATCGTGCCTGAGGGTGTCCTTAGTATGCCTGTAAAGTAGCAAATTTTTCCGGTGTTTAGAACAATACCACAGCTTGCAGCTTGCAGCTGTAATGAATTGTCGGATCCCGGCAATATAAATAAAAATCATTAAAAAAAATGGCATGGGTCCTTTGGGTCTGGTATGAATATTAATCACTACAATAATAGGAACTTCCCCCCCTTCCTTCTCAGACCATTTTTCTGCGCTCTCGCACTTTCAATGACAATTGCGCAGTCATGCTACACTGTACCCAAATTACATTTTTATCATTTTGTTCGCACAAAGAGCTTTCTTTTGGTGGTATTTATTCACGACTCCGTTTTAATTTTTTGGCGATATAAGCGAAAAAAGAGTGGAAATTTGGAAAAAAAACAATATTTTCTTCTTTCTATTTTAAAATAAATCCAATAAAATCAAATTTTGTCATAAATTCAAGCCAAAATGTATTCTGCTACATGTTTTTGGTAAAAAAAATTCCGTTAAGTGTATAATAATTGGTTTGTGTGATCACGGACATATGTGCGCAAATGATCATGTACAGATATGCGCAGGTGCGGGCATATGTGTGCAGATAATCATTGGGACATGGGATTTTAGTGGGACATATGTGGGGGACATGTGTTTTTATTATTTGGGGACATGTGTTTTTATTATTTGGGGACATGTGTTTTTATTATTTGGGGACATGTGTTTTGGGGACATTGTGTTGTGACATGTGTGTTTACACTAGGTTGGTGATCAGTGAGTAAAAAGTAGGGATGAGCTGTACACCCCCCGGTTCGGTTCGCACGAGAACCTGCGAACGGACCGAAAATTCACGCAAACTTTAAAACCCCATTAAAGTCTATGGGACTCGAACGTTCAAAATCAAATTGCTAATTTTAAAGGCTAATTTGAAAGTTATTGTCCTAAAAAGGGTTTGGGGACCCGGCTCCTGCCCCAGGGGACATGTATCAATGCAAAAAAAAGTTTTAAAAACGGCCGTTTTTTTCGGGAGCACTGATTTTAATGACGCTTAAAGTGAAAAAAAGGTGAAATAGTCCTTTAAATATCATGCCTGGGGGGTGTCTATAGTATGCCTGTGAAGTGGCATGTGTTTCCCGTGTTTATAACTGTCCCTGCACAAAATGACATTCCTAACGAAAAAAAGTCATTTAAAACTGCTTGCAGTTTTAATGTAATGTCTGGTTCCTGCAATATGGATGAAAATCATTGAGAAAAATTGCATGGGTACTATTATATCAAGAATTGTAATTACATGACATTGTTGAACAGTGGTAGAAAAATTGGGCCTTTTGGTGGTGGTGGTGCTGGTGCCATAACACTGTAAGTCCTCACAGATACTCTTGGTGGGTGCTGGAACGGGCCCTGCTGTGAAATATTATATCAGGAATTGTAATTACATGCACCTGTTGAACAGGTGCAGAAAAATTGGGCCTTAGGCACTGGTGCCACAACACTGCAACACCTCACAGAAACTCTAGTTGGAGAGCAGGAATGAGCCCTGCTGCAAAGTATTGCATCAAAAATTGTAATTACACGCCCCTGTCAAACAGGGGCTGAAAAATTGGGCCTTAGCCACTGGTGGCGGCTCCCAGAACCAAAAATGTTCTTCCAAGCTATCAGCAGGATCATTGAGGAGGAGGAAAAGTATAGTCAGTCAGCATAACAGGATAGTCACTCAGCATCAGCATAGGCAGTCTTGAAGGGATGTGACATTTAAAAAAAAATAATTTGATTACATCAGCTTCAGGTGCTTGGTAGCTGGGCGTGATCCATGACTGATTCATCTTTATGAAGGTCAGTGGATCAACCGAGTCGGTGGACAGGCGCACCCTGTGATCGGTTACAAAGCCTCCAGCAGCACTGAATGTGCGTTCCGAAAGAACGCTGGATGCAGGACAGGCCAGTAGCTCAATTGCATACTGTACAAGCTCTAACCAGTGATCCATCCTCAAGACCAGGGATCCTCAAACTACGGCCCTCCAGCTGTTGCAGAACTACACATCCCATGAGGCATTGTAAAACTCTGACATTCACAGACATGACTAGGCATGATGGGAATTGGAGTTCCTGAACAACTGGAGGGCCGTAGTTTGAAGACCCCTGCTCAAGACCCAGTAACCCAGAGGATTTTCGGTGGGAAAGGTGTCCAAGTCTGATCTTGCCCCTAGGTATTCCTGCACCATGTAAATCAGATGCTGGTTATGGTTGCTGGAACTGATCATACCTTGGGGCTGCTGACTAAAAAATTGTCTGAACGCATCAGCCAGATGGCCACCTTCTCCACTGCTCCTTCTGTGACTGACCGAAGCCTCAGCAACACGTTGTCCAGGACCAGGAATTTGTAACCTCCCAGTCTCTGGTTCCACGTTTTGCATTCCGCGTTGCACAGACCTTTCTGCAAGGCCTCCCGGAGATGTCTCATCCTCTGCTCCCTCTGCGACGGCAAGATAAGGTCCGCAACCTTACCCGTGTACCGTGGATCAAGGAGAGTTGCCAGCCAGTAATGATCTCCTTGATCCGCTGATGCTTCCACAGGCTTTGCAGGATCAGAGAGGCCATGCAGCTTAGGTTAGCTGAGACATTCGGTCCGGAGTCCTCTGGGTCACTAAGGACAACATGATCTGCAGTCCACGGGTTTCTTGAGATTGTAAATGATCCCTAAAAGAGTGCCAGGCTCCACCTCCATGCTGACACAATCCTCCTCCTCCTCCTCCTCCTCCTCCTCTTCCTGTGTGATCGCAGCCCTATCAGTGCTCACCCTCCTCAAATGGTGGCAGGACAGTGCATGCATCCCTGATCGTGGCCCACTGGCGTGGGGAAAAAAAACGAGCTCCTCTGACCCTGTCCTGGTGCCGTAGTCGCACAGGTACTCATTGATGGCCCTCTGCTGCTTATGCAGACACTGCAGCATGGCCAACGTTGAGTTCCACCTGGTGGGCATGTCACAGATTAGGTGGTTCCTGGGCAGGTTCAATTCCATTTGGAGCTCAGCCAGCCGAGCACTGGCATTATATGACCGGCGGAAATGCACACAGACTTTCCTGGCTTGCCTCAGGACATCCTGTAAGCCTGTGTACCTGCCCAAGAACCGCTGCACCACCAAGTTAAGGACGTGAGCCACACAGGGCACATGGGTCAGTTGTCCCTGTCGGAGGGCAGAGAGGAGGTTGGTGCCATTGTCGCAAACCACCATTCCTGGCTTAGGCTGGTGTGACGTCAACCACCTCTCAGCCTGCCCCAGCAGAGCTGACAGAACCTCTGACCCAGTGTGGCTCCTGTCCCCCAAGCACAATAGTGCAAGCACGGCATGGCATCTTTTTGCCTGCGTACTTGCGTAGCCCCTTGAACGCCTACGGAGCACCGCTGGTTTCAAAGCACAGGAAGAGGCCATGGAGGAAGAAGAAGAGCAGGGGGTGGAGGAGAGAGGTGTGTCACAATCACCAGTAGTAACATTTTGGAGGTGTGGTGGCGGAACAACCTCCAACACTACTGCACCTTGTCCTGCATCCTTCCCAGCTGCCAGAAGAGTCACCCAATGCACCATGAAAGATAGGTAACGTCCCTATCCATGCCTGCTGGACGATGAGTCAGCGGTAATATGCAACTTACCACTGTCCGCCCTGTCCAGCAAGGCCAAGACATTGCCTTCCACATGCCGGTAGAGAGCTGGAATCGTCTTCCGTGAGAAAAAGTGGCATTTGGGAACCTGCCACTGAGGAACCGCACATTGCACAAACTCACGGAAGGGGGCCGAGTCTACCAACTGAAAAAGCAGCAGTTTAAAGCAGAGCTCCACCCTAAAGTGGAACTTCCGCTTATCGGATCCCCCCCCCCCCTCTGGTGCCACAATTGGCACCTCTCAGGGGGGGAGGGGGGTGCAGATACCTGGATAAGGAATGCAGTAAGGAACCGGGCAGTGAAGCCGCAATGCTTCACTTCCTGATTCCCTGACAGAGGATGGCGGTGGGGGCAGCCGAGAGACGAGCGAATGCTCGTCATCTTCTGCCGACATCGCTGGAACCTGGAACAGGTAAGTGTCCATTTATTAAAAGTCAGCAGCTGCAGTATTTGTAGCTGCTGACTTTTAATATTTTTTGTTTAGGTGGACTCCCTCTTTAAGTGCTAGCAATTTAGCCAAGCTAGCATTCAACCGCTGGGCATGTGGATGGCTGGGAGCGAACTTCTTTAGACGGTCCAGCAGCTGGGGCAGGGAAATTTGCCTGCTATAATCGGACATCGGTGTACCACTAGCAGATTTCCCGCAAGTACTTGGCTGTGACACACCTAATTCTACACCTTCATTCCTCTCAGTGCAGGTTTCAGAGAGGACTGAAGGTATAGTGGGGTTGGAGATCCCAGCTGATGAGGAGCAAGGAGAGGTCCGCTTTGTTCTTTGGTGTGGGTCTTTAAGGTACGCTTGCCAAAGAACTGCATGGCAGGTCAACATATGTCTGGTCAAGCATGTGGTGCCCAAGCGGCTGATGTTTTGGCCACGTGAGATACGCTTGAGACGTATGTTGCAAATAGCAACATCTGATCTGATCTGCGATCTGATGCACTCGTCTCAAAAAAGGCCCACACCAAAGATCTTTTGGAATAACGCGCAGAGGCAGCGCCCTGCACAGGCAGAGCTCTGCTGTGTGATTCAGTCGGTGTGCTGCCCTTAAGCTGGCCCTTGGAGGGCATCCTGCCTCATTGGAGATGTGCCTCCTCCTCTCTCCTATCAGGCATCCACGTGGAGTCAGTGACCTCATCATCCCCTCCCTCCTCATCACTGGAGCAAACCTGGCAGTATGCTGCAGCTGGTGGAACATGACTGCCAGATTGCTGTCCTTCTTGAGCATTCCCTCTCTCTGGGCTCACGCTACTGCCTTCCTCTAGCTGGGTATCATCATCAGAGCCTTCAAAACGCTGGGCATTCTCCTGGAGCATGTACCCAACACTGTGCTCAAACAGTTTGGGGGACTCCTCAAGAGGACATGGTGGGTCTAGGGAAGGAGTGACTGATGCCATTGAGCCGAGGGAAGAGGCTTCGTTGGCAGCTGCTTTGCCAGTACCCTGCGCCTGGGTGATAGAGGATGAGGAGGATGAGGAGGGCTTGGTCATCAACTCTACCAAGTCCTCTGCATGTTGCGGCTCAACACGTCCAGCTGACGAAAATAAGGACAAGCGTGTCCCATGGCCACCTGCTGATGAGGATGCACTGCATCCACGACCAGCACTGTTGCCTCTAGACACAGAGCCTGCTTGCCCTCTTTTATTGCCTTGTGACTGTCTGCCTCTCCTTGTTGGCCTTCCCGACATACTAATGGCCTGCAGGAGATGAGAACACTAGCAATTGGGGTAACTTTAGGTGCACACTGTGCAGATGACACAATACACCAACTGTAATTACTGGAGCTGCCTGCGGTATAGGATCAGCAGAACACCAGCAATTGGAGTAGCTTTAGGTGCACACTATGCAGGTGGCACAATACACCGACTGTAACTGCTACAGCTGCCTGTGGTATAGGAACAGAACAACACCAGCAATTGGGGTAGCTTGAGGTGTACACTGTGCAGGTGGCACAATACACCGACTGTAACTGCACCAGCTGCCTGTGGTATAGGAACAGAACAACACCAGCAATTGGGGTAGCTTCAGGTGTACACTGTGCAGGTGGCACAACACACCGACTGTAACTGCAATAGCTTCAAATGAAATTAAGACACTGTCTCTCAGTCTATCTCTCTCTATGAGCCGCAACACACTACGCAAGTCTGCTGCGCAGGCGGCCTTATATTGTGTGGGGCATGTACTAAACCCCCTGAGCATCCTGCCTGTGGCCAATTATGGATCTCTTTGCTGATGGCGCTGTGATTGGCCAAGCATGTGGGTCATAGTGCAAGCTTGGCCAATCATCAGCCAGCAATGCAATTATGGGCCCTGACGCGCCACTCGATTTTTTCGCGAACGGCCCATAATGTTTGAATTTCGCCGAATGGGCGAACAGCCGGTGTTCGAGTCGAACATGGGTGCGACTTGAACACTCAGCTCATCCCTAGTAAAAAGCTGTAAAAAACAGCTCATACTCACTGATCACCAGCCGGCTGCAGCGATCTGCTCTCCTCTCCTCACCAACAACTTCTGTGTGAGGAGAGGAGAGCCGATTGCCTGGCAACCAGATCTGTGTTTACATCACATGACGGCTGTGATTGGATCGGGATCGCGCCCCAAGGCGGGCATGCGCGGACGCGATCCCCCTCCTTCTTAAGGACGTTCCCGAATGTCCACTCAGAAGGAGAGAGCGCCAACTTGGCCGTTTATATGCATTGGCTGGGTGGGAAGTGGTTAAAAAAAGTTTTAAAAAAAAAAAATTGTAGGGGTCCCCCCAAATCCATACCAGGCCCTACAGGTCTGCTATGGATATTAAGGGGAACCCTGCACCAAGTAAAAAAAAAAGCATAGGGGTCTCCCCAAAATCTATATCAGGTCCTTCAGGTCTGGTTTTGATTTTAAGGGAAACCCTGAGCCAAAATTTTAAAAACAGGCATAGGGGTCCCCCCCAAAATCCATACCAGACCCTTTTCCGAGCATGCACAAGACACAAGTCGCTCCGCCTTAGAAAAAGGTTCCTGTATGACTTTGGGGGCAACTTGAGGCGACTTGCATTGACTTCTATAGAGAAGTCATTTTGCAAGTCGCCACTGCTGTCGTGTCCAGGCCGCCTGAGGCAGTCGCACTGCAAGTCGTGCTACCTCAGTGTGAACCGGCACTGAGGATCTAGGAACAATTGATTATGAGCTTGTTTTTTGCTTACTGCTTCTATCCTTTGCTAGATTATTTTACTGTAATATACAGTTGAAAAAACATGCATTTTTTTTTCTCTTTCACAGTGAGGCAAAGCTTAGAAAAGATTGCCACATAATCTAGGAGTGTTTGTATGATGATTTTGTCAGTGTTGGTAGTTTCATTTCCAGAAACAGTATAGTGAGTGCCAACTCTCTGACAGTATCCATTACGAAATATGTGAAATGAAGATTCTTACAATGGCACTAGTTGGCTACAGACAGCACTGTTCTCTTAAATCAATCACATTACATTCAGTCACGTATCAATTAAAACACATATTGAAAGTACACGCAAAATTACATAATAAAGGAAATACTTCTTGATTACATGCACGTCCCTTATTTCTTTTCCATTAACTACATCATTTTGACACACATTTGTAATCAGCAGGATCCTACTACTTATTGTAGTGGAAGAACAAGACTTACCTTAAAGATGCAATAGTGCTTTTATTTAGGAAGACATATTTCTTGCACAGCCAGGCTGCCATAACAGATTGCTTGACATTATTAAATTGTGCCCACAAATATTATGGAATTAGCCATTGGAATAATATACTACAAGAGTATAGAACATTCACATTGCAATGTAAATGTTCACTGAGCTTAATAAATAAGGTGAAGTTGTGCTCACTTCAATAATCCAGTCATGTTACGTCACAATTCCTGTTTTTTATATCCATTGAACATGATTTGGTATTAAAATAGGAGTATGTTTTTCTTTTTTATTTCAGAATCATACTTACCTAGGTGGATGCAAAATCGGTCCGATGCTGCATCTGTCCCCCGTGCCTCTAAGACTGAGAACCGAGCAATCAAACACTGTTGATAACTCGGTTCTCTGAGCTCCCTGAGAAGAGAGCTGGTGACTGTCAGTCAACAGCTCTCTGCTCTGCCCCCCACCCCACACTTTCTGGAGAGCTGGGCTGTGGAGGGGGCTGGACGGGCTGGCTCAAGCTCTCAGTGGCTCACTGAGAGGCTGAGCTGGGTGTCAGTCCAGGCATGTGGGTGGATCCCGACCATATGATTGCAATCTTTTCCAAGTCTGAACCGGCTCTGTGACATCTACTGAAAACAGGACACAGGAGTGCAGAACAAACTGCACTCTTGTGATCCACAAGAGAAGAACAGCAAAACAAGCTTTGGCTGTACTTCTCTTTTAAAGTAAATATTATTTTACTTAATTGTATAAGAACATTTAGTTTGCAAAGTAAACTCTCTCTATTGCTTTAGTAAATAACCCCCACTGTATATTGGTCATTGTTCATTTACATTGGTGATATGTCATGTGTAAGTTTAGTGTGTTCAAACAATAAAGGTTGATGTCAAATGATTGCCATTTGGCATTGCTCTTTAAAGTTCATCTGTTCCTTGTTTACACAGGTCACTACAAGGATTTCTAAGGCCCCTTTCACACTGGGGCGGGAGCCGCGGCGACGGTAAAGCAGCGCTATATTTAGCGCTGCTTTACCGTAGTTTTAGCCGCGGGATTCGGCCGCTAGCGGTGCGGTTTTAACCCCCGCTAGCGGCCGAAAAAGGGTTAAAATCCCCCGCAAAGCGCCGCCATAGTGGCGCTTTGCGGCGGTATTGCCGCGGTATTACTGCGGTGTCCCATTGAAATCAATGGGTAGGAGCGGTATAGGAGCGGTGAATACACCGCTCCTATACCGCTCCAAAGATGCTGCTAGCAGGACTTTTTTTACTGTCCTGTTGCGCACCGCTCCAGTGTGATGTCAGTGGTTACCGTGTCCGCTGACATCCGATCCACTAAAATCAGCCGTATGGCTATACGTTCGCATCCGTCCTGGCGGATCGGATGAGATCTGATGATAACGGACATGCTGTCCATTTTCGTCTGATCTCTTTATAGGAATCAGCAGCGCTCTGACAGGCCCCTCCCTGCTCAGTGAGCAGAGATGGACCTGTCATCCACCGCCTCAACGGAGATCAACGTAGAGATCTCCTGCTGAGCTGGCAGATTCTGCTGAGCGTATCTGCCTCGTGGGAATGAAGCCTTAAGGGTTTCAGTGGTCATTCTATTATATGACTGTAGTTGCAACACTTACAAAGTGGATTTTGGCCAAAGTTTTTTTTTTTTTTTTCTGTATGGATTTTACAAAAAGCTACAGCAAAGCCATATGTATCAGGGTTGTAATTATGTTTTATGAGGCCCCAAAGAAAAAATAAATTTCTCATTTCCATCTTATTGGCAATTTTTCTAGTGATATTGAGAATTAAATACCTAAATACCATCTATATACAGATTCATTTTATACACATAATGCTGTTAATCCCAGCCTAAAACACTGTGTAGATCAGCCATTCTCAACCATGGTTCCCAGGTACCCTAAGGTTCCTCCGGAGTTTGATAGGGGATCGTTGAGCTGTGACTGAATAACCACCTTAATGGTGACTGCCTAGATCCAGAGTCAACACAACTTGGCAGAGCCAGCTGCATTGCACCAATTATTGTCACTGTTAGTACGCACCTTTTGATAATTTTTGTCCAACTTTCGGACAATAAATGTTGAATGACAGACTAGTAAATTTTCGGCGGACAAAGGTTTGATGTCAGATTTTCGTATAGTCAGTACACAAATCCGTCACACAAAAGTCGAAAGTACAAACATGCATGCTCGGAATCAATGCTCACCAAACATGAAATTATCAGAAGGGGCCCAAAGAATGGCGCTCAAGAGATGAAATTACTCTTAGTACATCACTACGTTCATGTTTGTGGCACGACAATTGTGTACCGTTAGTATGCAAGACAAGATCCTGGCACGCGCCCTTTTGACAAAAATCAGACGCTCGGTTGGCCAACAATCGTACCGAGTGTACGAGGCTTTAGTAAGGTGAACATTACTCTCTAGTAGCAAAACTATTGTACATGGAGAATGCTACATTGGATGGAGCCTAAACTGCCACCCCCACTGCATTGTAGTTCATAATAGGAGAGCTCCCAAAGTAACTTTGATTTTATTTCTTCTGTAAACTGGCGTCCGTATAGCATTCTTTCTTTGCTGTGAAAAGTCTCAGTGTTCTTAATGCAACATTTTTACTAAATGTTTGATATTTAAAATAGGTGGCATGACATTAGCAAATACTAATGTGGTTTGTTGTGCAATGTACAGATTTTGGCATGCCTTATATTTTAGGAAATGTAAAGGGAAGTTAATTATTTTATTTGCAGTTTATTTGCCACTGAGCAGAACAGATACATGGGCTGTTAAGGTTGCACAAATCCTAAACATGTGGTTAGAGCAAAAATAAAAAAAGTACCACCTAGGATTTATATCAAGCACCTACAGAAAATTGCAGGTCCAGTAGCTACACATTTCATCCAGAACACCCTGGGAGGTTCAAAGCTGCCATTCTAATGGTCAGTCCCTTCTTACCTTTTACACTTCACTAGTGTCTTGTAGGGTCATCCATCACTAGCCAGTATTTATACATACCTTCCAACTTTTTGAGATAGGAACAAGGGACACCTATTAGCAAACTTATGTAGTCATAGGATACACACCCCTACTTTTTTTTAACCACTACTATTCCATTATACTGGATTTTTCAATTTACAAATGCAGAAACTTTAAATTTGGGTGAAAGGTTTAGCTCTGGCAAACACTTTTTGAAAAATAGTGCATTTTATATACAACTATATAGATCAGACCAAAATGAGGGACACATGAGGAGGAAAGAGGGACGTTTTTCCAAATCAGGGACAATCCCTCCAAATCAGGGACAGTTGGGAGCTATGTTTATATAATAGGGCCCCCTAGGTATCTGAACCACTCTGGACCAAATCTGAAGCCAAGCATGTAAGTTAACTAAATGTGCACTTAAAACAGAGGACAGCTAATTTAAATAAATGACATGCTAGTGGAGTTAGCTGCTCTATAAGAGTATGTGATGAAGGGATAAGGCACACTTGTCTAATGGATGAGTCTGATGGCATGAGAATATAAAAAGAAAGAGGACATCCTTTCAAAATCAGTATATACTTCTGGTCTGGGTTACAGAGAAAACTGATTTTAATTATCTCAAAAGCAATGAGCCAAAATCAACAAGATGTTTTGGGTGTGTGCCCAGAACTATAATGCGTATGTTCTGATTGCAGGGTTCTAATACTAGATCACATCAGAGTACCCTAATTGGTCTAATTAGCATACAAAAGATAGGTGTCTTTGATTTATATGTTCTCTCAAATGGTTGAGCCAGACTCCGTCCAATGAAATGAAGCAGTCTAGAAGAGTATAGGCTCAAAAGATGTGAGAAACTACACAGAAGCATATGTGCAAACATACATACATACATAACAAATGGCATGCATTGCATAATTCTTGGAGTACTTCTAGAAGCTTTCTGCTTTCACCTACACCCCCTACTCCCTTAGGCCCCTTTCACACATGCGGACCGTTCGTCCGTTTTTTCATACGTCCGTTTACGGATGAAAACGGACATTAATGCTTGTCTATGGGATAGCGGACATTAGAGGATGATCATCCGCTAACGTCCGTTAACATCCGTCTCCGTTAAGGTCCGTTTTTCTGAACGGAAGAAGACCCTATTTTGTCTTCCGTAAAAAAAACGGAACGGACGAAAAACGGACGTTAGCGGACGATCCGTTCACATCCGATCCGCTGACATCCGTTTTTTTTATCAAAAAAATTCCCATAATTCATGAAAAACTGTTTTTTAAAAAAACGGACATAAACGGATAAAAAAACGGACATAAACGCATAAAAAACTGATGAAAAACGGACGTAATCGGATGAAAAACGGATGTAAACGGACGAAAAACGGAAATGAAAATGGATGAAAACTGATGTTTACTGACAACAACTGATGATAAAAAAAAACGTGACTGAACTGATCTAATGTACGGTCCGCATGTGTGAAAGGGGCCTTATACTTCATAGTAGTTGTAAGATGATAATGATGATGATAAGAAACTTTTAAAGTGAAGCTCCACTATTCTTGAAAAAAAAAATAAACAAATAAATAAATGAATAATAAATAACAAAAAAAACAATCCCCTCTGGGTAATTTACCAAACTTTCCCCAGTCATCTTCCAGGACGGCTTAATGAGAGATAGGCTCCCCCCACCTAGCACTGGAAACACAATCCACATTTGTTTAAATACAGGTGTGAGCCAGAGTCCCTCAGTATTTTGTGTTTCCTTGGCCAGACAGGATCACTTCAAGAATGCTAAAGGCTTTATGCTGTCAGGCCTCCGTGATAGGTGGCAGGAGCCTCCGACCTGACCCTGGCCTCTCCTAAACTGCGGCAGTGTCCCTGGGGAGGGTTAGCTGGGGAACTCAGCCACCCCCCTGGTACCTTTGGTATGGGGGGGATGGAGGGACCCCTCTCCCTCTTGACTTGGTTGTCCTTCAGGGAGAGCCACAGTGAGGGCTTACCCAGTAACTAGAGGGTTGCAGAGTTTGCAGATTCTCGTGGAGCAGCATGGTTTCTGTGCCCAGGCCACATTTCCGGGTGCTAGCAGCATGGAGGCTCTCGATGGAGCCGGGAATGCTGGAGCCGCGTCATTTCTAGTGTCGGGCGGAAGTGATGCGGCAGAGCTAGCGCGGCAAAGTGATGCAGCAGAATAGTCACAGCGGCCATTTTGGATGTGAGCCGTTGGTGCTTGGGAAACCTGGCAGCTAAGGAAACAGGGCAGAAAGTGTGGGCAAGTGCTGCAGCATTGGACCGGCTCCCCAGTCTACAGCTCTGCTACCTGACACTGGTGAAGGGGCACTAATAGTACCTTTGGGTGGTTTAACAGTAAACATGTGGCAAGGTGTGGGGGTCAACAGTGGTCTTCCTGCTCTCCCTTGTGTGTTATGGTGTTGCGCTCGGCTATTTCTTTACCGCTCGGTGTTCGCTTGGGCCTTGCAGGGCAAGAGCCATGAAGAAAAAGATGGAACAGTCTTGAGGGACCCTCCTAAAAAGAAATGTGCCATGTGCAACAAAATTGTTGGAAAAAAGTGCTTTGCCAAGTCTGCATAGATGCATTAACTAAGAAAGAAACTAGCTCAAGCGGCGGGAGGGGGGCGCCTGTCCCACTGCTTATAAAAGTGAATGCACCTGCAGGACCACTTTTATCTGCCACGGAATGGCCCATAGTAAAAAATGATACCGGGGTTATGGCAGTTAGCTGCTGCCATAACCCCGGTATTTAACATCAAAGTAATGACATATTTTTTGTGGGCTGGTCGGAAAGTGGTTGGAACAGATCACACCAAGCTAACTGAGAAATGCTTGCAGTCAACCATGATGCCTTCTCTTCGGAAACATGGAAAAGGTATTCTTTTTTTTTTTTTTTTTTAGGTATGCTGGTTTTCTCAAATATGACAACAAAAGTGGAAATATACTTTAAGTCCTTACAGTAATCCTGTAAGCTGCCCCTTCACTGCTTCCCAGTCTCAGCATTTACTCTATCAATGGTATGGGTTAAATACCTGTTACCACCACTGCACTATGTGTTTCCTCTTTCCAACTTGTACTTTCTGTAGTGACGTGCAGGCCAGCTCGAGGAACCACTGTGTGAGGTGGGGAAGTGGGCATTTTACACACCAGAGAGTGTGGAATACATGCCGTGGCTGGGAGAGTAATGAAGGGTGGCATTACCACACATTGGCCATGGGAAGAGTGGGTATATTGCCTCTTCTTTTACAGATATAGTATTGTTCTGATACTGACAAGTGGGCCATACATGAGTAATGTTTTTTTAATCTCCAACAGTAGCCTGAGTGATAAGTGGCAAAGCTACACAAGTGAAAGAAGGGAACACTGTTCTTAGAATGTAACAGAAGGTGACTGAACAAGAAACCCTAATAGCAGGATTAGTAGTAAATTGTTATGAAACCTGCAGATGTACACCGTGTTTAATTGCAACCACTTGTGTCAGTGCATACTTAATATGATAATTCTGTTATATTAATTCGCTGACAATCCTACCCAACATCCATCCTTGTTTTCCTTTTTTACCTGTAATCTCTGTTTTGTTATGATTGATTACTCACTTGCTCCAGTGTATACGCATTTTGGGATGTTTTTCCCCATGTCTACATGTTTATTTGTCTTATGTTAAAACCAATAAACATCTTTTTTTTTAACATAAAGTTTATTTATTTTTAACAAACAGAACATAATTCAAATTATAGTACAATTAGTACAAAGGGCTAGAGGGCTGCAAATGGCAACAAAATGTTGTTAAGAGCATGGCAAGTGATCTGCAAACAAATGTAGATAGGGAAATAACTTAAAATAACATAAAAAAAAAAAAAAAGATGCTGGAGGACCCCTTCTCAGCAGAAGAGGTACAGGAAGTCATTAAGAACCTCAGAAACTCAACGGCACGATGCCGCACATATGGTGGGAATACCCCAGAATACGCACTTTCTGGAAAAAATTATTCAATTTAATGGATAAGATAGTGGGAAAATAAAATACTTGGAAATTAAAAAAAATGAAAAAATTATAATCTTGACCTAGGAGGACGAAATTCAAATGGAGTAGGAGGTTGAGGTGGCGGTGGATGTGGCGGTGTAGGTGGAATCGGCGGTGGAGGAGGACGAGGTAGCCAACACTGGTTCAAAAATACAACAATGGCTGGGTAAGGCTAGTGATGAATGATGTGTCGAATTCTGTCCCCCGTCACATAGTGTCCGCCCTGTACTGCGCTTGCTCAGTACGTAGGACAAGGGGATTTCGAAACTCTCTGAAGACGATGCCTGGTGACTCCAGGTTCAAGCCACATCATCCGAGGTTGAAGCCTAGCCAAGCGAGCCCGTGAGGGGCCCTGTTACTATGTGCTACCGTATGTCCACTTGGATGGTCGGGCTTGAACCTGCACTCACTGCGCAGGCGACGTTCATCTTTGGAGATTTTGTGAATCTCCTTGTCCTCCGTACTGCGCAAGCACTGCACCTGCGCAGTAAGTGGCCGGACATTATCCGATAGCAAGACAGTTTTCGTCAGAACACCGGTATATGTGCCTATTCTGCAAAAGGTACGGCCAAGTCCTGTAGGATCCATGCCTGGTTCATTTTAATGAACGTGAGCTTGTCCACATTGGCTCTGGACAGGCGCCTGCGCTTGTCTGTGATAACGCCCCCTGCCGTGCTAAATACACGTTCAGATAATACACTGGCGGCAGGGCAGGCCAGCACCTCCAAGGCGTAAAGGGCAAGCTCAGGCCATGTGCCCAATTTGGAGACCCAGAAGTTGAAGGGGGCAGACCCGTCATGCAGTACGTGTAGGCGTGTGCACACATACTGCTCCACCATGTTCGTGAAATGCTGCCTCCTGCTAAGACGTTCCACCTCAGCTGGTGGTGCTGGTTGTTGTGGCGTGCTGACAAAGCTTTTCCACATTCCGGCAATGCTAACCCTGCCTTCCGAGGTGCTGGCGGTGTCCCGGCTGCGTTGGCGACCTCTTCCTCCTCCTCTGCCTTCGCCTTGTGCTTCCACCGTACCCCCCCTTCCAAGTGGGAATGCCACCAGCAGCGCGTCTACCAGCGTGCGCTTGTACTCGCGCATCTTACGATCACGCTGCAGTGAGGTAATTAAGGACTGCACGTTGTCCTTGTAACGGGGATCCAGCAGGGTGGCCACCCAATAATCAGCACCAGTTAAAATGTGGGCAACTCCGCGGTCATTGCGGAGACACTGCAGCATGTAATCGCTCATGTGTGCCAGGCTGCCCAGAGGCAAGGAAAAGCTGTCCTCTGTGGGAGGTGTATTGTCTGTGTCCTCTGTATCCCCCCAGCCACGCACCAGTGATGGACATGAGCTGGTCTGGGTGCCACCCTGCTGTGAACATTGTTCCTCATCCTCCATCTCCTCCTCATCCTCCACCTCATCATCCTCCAGAACTGTGCCCTTGCTGACAGACAATTGTGTACCTGGCGCTTGTTGGTGCAGGAACCCACCCTCGTAGCCACTTGTAAATGACTGCCCTGAAAGCCTTGGAAATGAACCCTCTTCCTCCTCCTCATGCTGTGCCACATCCTCTTCCATTTTTTTTTCAAGGAGGCATAGAACTGGGACAGTAACGCTGAGAACGGAGTCATCGGCACTGGCCATGTTGGTGGAGTACTCGAAACAGCGCAACAAGGCACACAGGTCTCGTATGGAGGCCCAGTTATTGGCGGTGAAGTGGTGCTGTTCCGCAGAGCGACTCACGCGTGCGTGCTGCAGCTGAAGCTCCACTATCGCCTGCTGCTGCTCGCACAGTCTGGCAAGCATGTGCAAGGTGGAGCTCCACCTTGTGGGCACGTCACATATGAGACGGTGAGAGGGAAGGCCGAAGTTACGCTGCAGCGCTGACAGGCGAGCAGCAGCAGGGTGAGAACACCAAAGTGCGCACAGACGGCCCGCACTTTCTGCAGCAGCTCTGGCATATCGGGGTAATTCTTAAGGAACCTCTGGACCACCAAGTTCAGCACATGCGCGAGGCAAGGGATGTGCGTCAAACCGGCAAGGTCCAGAGCTGCTACGAGATTTCGCCCATTATCGCACACCACCAGGCCAGGCTTGAGGCTCACTGCCACCAACCACTCATCGGTCTGTTGTTCCATGTTCCTCCACAACTCCTGCGCGGTGTGGGTTTTTTCCCCCAAACAGGAAAGTTTTAAAACTGCCTGCTGTCGTTTAGCCCTGGCTGTGCTGAAGTTGGTGGTGAAGGTGTTACGCTGACCGGATGAGGAGGCGGTAGAGGATGAGGAGGCGGAGTAGGAGGAGTTAGCAACAGGAGGCAAACTGAAGTCCCCTGCAATCCTCGGTGGTGGAAGGACATGCGCCAAAGTGCTATCCGCCTCAGGCCCAGCCGCCACTACATTTACCCAGTGTGCTGTTAGGGAGATATAACGTCCCTGACCGTGCTTACTGGTCCACGCATCCGTAGTTAGGTGGACCTTGCCACAGATGGCGTTGCGCAGTGCACACCTGATTTTGTCCCCGTACTGTGGGACAGCCAATGACATCAGCCTTTTAAAACTCTGTGTCTCCACCAGACGGAATGACAGCATTTCAAAGGCGAGGAATTTTGAAATGCTGGCATTCAGGGCCAGGGATCGCGGGTGGCTAGGGGGGTACTTCCTCTTCCGCTCCAGTGTTTGGGAAATAGAGAGCTGAAAGTTTCCATGGGACATTGTGGAGATGGTTGGTGACCCAGGTGGTAGTGTTGCTGGCAGATCCTCTGTTTGCGGGTTGGCAGGTGTCACTGTCACTACAGAGGTGGATGAAGAGGCCGAGACTGCAGCAGAAGAGGAAGCAGGAGGAGCCAGAGACCTTTCTTGGTTTTTGCGGTGTCTACTCCACTGCATCTCGTGCTTTGCACTTAGATGCCTGGTTATGCAGGTTGTGCTCAGGTTGAGAACGTTTATGCCTCGCTTCAAGCTCTGATTGCACAGCGTGCAAACCACTCGTGTCTTGTCATCAGCACATTGTCTGAAGAACTGCCACGCTAGGGAACTCCTTGGACCTGGCTTTGGTGTGCTTGGTCCCTTGCTGCGTGGGGCAGTAGCAGACGTACTGTCTAGGGGACAGACGCTCCGCTTTTGCACCCTGCTCCCTCTTCTGCTGTGCTGGTGGCTATGTGCGAACCACCTCTTCCTCTGAACTACACTGGTCACCTGCATGACGTTGATTCCATGTGGGGTCAAGGACCTCATCGTCCTCCACATCATCTTTCACCCAGTCTTCACCCCTGCCCTCCTTGTCGGTCTGCACAATGGCGAAAGCAGCAGCAGTTGGCACCTATGTTTCGTCATCATCCGAGACGTGCTGCGATTGTCCTCCCATGTACTCATCATTAAACATAAGTGGTTGGGCATCGGTGCACACAATCTCTTCCACTTCTGGGGCAGGGCTAGGTGGATGGCCCTGGGAAACCCTGCTAACTGAGTCATCAAAAAGCAGAAGAGACTGCTGCACGATTTGGGGCTCAGATTGATTGGCTGATTTGCAAGGGGGTGAGGTGAAAGACTGATGGACATCGGCTGCAGGTGCCAACTCTGAACTTTCATCAGGAGACTGGGCGGGAGGCTCTGTCGCCTACTCGCACCTGAGGAAGGTGTTTCACTAGTGCGTGTAGCTGGCACAGATCGACCACGTCCTCTCCCTGCAACAGGAGCGCCACCAGCAGCACCACGACCCGGGCCACGTCCCCTTTTTGATAAACTCCTCATATTTTCAAAATTTATGATCTCGCCCTAAATGGGTGTTTTTGTCTATAGCAGAATACACGTACAGTGTCTAAAGCGTTTATGAAAACGCAGAAAATGCTATTGGAAAGAAAAAAAACACTGCAAAATTAAATTTTTTTGCAATGTTTTTCCAATATCAGAATAAACGGATAGTGTCTAAAGCGTTTATGAAAATGCAGAAAATGCTATTGGGAAGAAAAAAAACACTGCAAAATTAAATTTTTTTGCAATGTTTTTCCAATATCAGAATACACGGATAGTGTCTAAAGCGTTTATGAAAATGCAGAAAATGCTATTGGGAAGAAAAAAAACACAGCAAAATTAAATTTTTTTGCAATGTTTTTCCAATATCAGAATACACGGATAGTGTCTAAAGCGTTTATGAAAACGCAGAAAATGCTATTGGGAAGAAAAAAAACACTGCAAAATTCAATTTTTTTGCAATGTTTTTCCAATATCAGAATAAACGGATAGTGTCTAAAGCGTTTATGAAAACGCAGAAAATGCTATTGGGAAGAAAAAAAACACTGCAAAATTACATTTTTTTGCAATGTTTTTCCAATATCAGAATAAACGGATAGTGTCTAAAGCGTTTATGAAAACGCAGAAAATGCTATTGAGAAGAAAAAAAACACAGCAAAATTAAATTTTTTTGCAATGTTTTTCCAATATCAGAATACACGGATAGTGTGTACAGCGTGTATGTATGAACACGCAGAAAATGCTATTGGGAAAAAAAAACACAGCAAAATTAAAGTTTTTTGCAATGTTTTTTTCCAATATCAGAATACACGGACAGTATCTAAAGCATTTATGAAAACGCAGAAAATGCTATTGGGAAAAAAAAACACAGCAAAATTAAAAATTTTTGCAATGTTTTTCCAATATCAGAATACACGGATAGTGTCTACAGCGTGTATGTATGAACACGCAGAAAATGCTATTGGGAAAAAAAAAACACAGCAAAATTTTTGCAATGTTTTTCCAATATCAGAATACACGGATAGTGTCTACAGCGTGTATGTATGAACACGCAGAAAATGCTATTGGGAAAAAAAAAACACAGCAAAATTAATTTTTTTTGCAATGTTTTTCCAATAGCAGAATACACACAGACTATGATGTATCTCTTACTGGTCCTAATGGTGTTGGTCCTAATGGTGCACTGAGCTTGCAGGTAAAACTTTTAAATTTTGTCTGGCACTGGCCTCATGGCACTGTTAAAAGACTGTGCACTGCACCCCAGCCAGGATACAATTGATTTAGGAATCTCTTCAATAATTCTCTCTGCCTCTTTCTTTTGCTTAATAAAGAAACTCCCTACTCTACTCTAGCTATCTAGATCGCTCACTGATCTAACTAATTAGAAGAAAATTAAAGGAATGTGGACTGACTGACTGACTGACTTTATCACACTAACTCCTAAAATCCTCTCTCAGCAGCACAGGAACCTGTCTATAGCAGAATGACGCTGTGTGCTGTGTGTCTGGACTATATATAGAGGCTGGGTCACATGCTGCACTGCCCAATCACAGCCATGCCATTAGTAGGCATGGCTGTGATGGCTTATAAGGGCACACTAGTGAAACTAGCTTCGATTGGCTGCCCTGCCCTGCTGTTAAAAAGGCGCCAATACATCGCCGAACACCGGACCCGAACCCAAACTTACAGCCAATAGTTCGGGTTCGGGTCCGGTACGGACCCGAACTTTACAGTTCGGGTTCGCTCAACCCTAGTTAAGACCATAGCGTGTATCAAGCGCTAGATGAAGTATATATAAACCAAGGGTGAAACCATGGGGGGGGGGGTGGTCCGGTCCCACATCATCCTCTAGAACATGCCTTCTTGGTGATCATACTTGACTTAAGTGAGGGAACAGGGATGTGGAAGATATAGACACGGCAGATACAGGAGAAGGTCTTATTTATACTTGTGGGTCAGATGTCTGGCTTCTACCCAGGCCGCCCATATTTTATCAAATTTCTTCGGACAGTTTCTTCCTAGATATGTTAGTTTGTAGAGGGACAGTGCCGTATTGATAAGTGTCAGCCAAAGTGGGGGGTTGAGCCTGGTTCCAATTGAGGAGGATTGCCTTCCTAGCATATAATGTAGTGTAAAAGACAAATATTTTTTTCCTCTGGGGGGCTTCAAGGAAGTCACATATGCCCAAAAGGAGGGGAATAGGGCTGTTCGGGACACTCAGCTTTCCTATGGAATTGATATCATCCAGGACCACCTTCCAGAAACTCCCTATCATAGGGCATGCCCATACTATATGAAAGAAATCTGCGTTATCTGAACCGCACCTAGGACACGCTGCTGATCTATCAGGATATATTTTTGCTAAACGTGCCAGGGAATAGTAGGCACGGTGTAAAAATTTCAGTTAGGTAAATCTATCCCTGGATGAGATGGTTAAAGTCAGGTATTGCTGTATCCCTTCCTCCCAGTCATCGTCAGCCTATTCAGGGATATCCCGCTGCCAACATGTAAACAGTTGGGAAACCTTAGAGCAAGCATCAGAGCAAGCATGTTATAGATAGTTGAGAGCGTTTTGCTACGTTCAGGGGATCTGAGCTCCTTTTCCAAGTCTGACATCTGTAGGATAACCGAGTTGGGGAATTGGGATCGGAAAGCATGCTGTATTTGGAGATATCTAAAGAACATTCGGTTTGGGGGACCTCTGAGGGTCTTCAGAGTGTCAAATGGTGTCAACTGTCCCTGGGACACTATATCTGCCAAAGTTATGATCCTGTGTCTAGCCCATACAATTGGGTCTGGAATTGAGTGAAAATGAGGGAGTTTCGGGTTGCCCCACAGTGGCGTTTCAGGAGACTATGTATTTGGTTTCCCAAATTTTAGACTGACAGTGTCCCAAACTTTAATGGTCGTCTTCATAGGAGGAGTCACTTTTGGGTTAGATCGGGGGCCTCTATGTATGAGGTTTCCCTAATTCGGAATAGGAACCCAATAGTGCAGCCTCCACAGTGGATGCCGGGTTAGCGGGTTCCTCCACCAGCCACCACTTAAGTGTCAGTAAGAATGCAGTCCAGTAGTATTACAAGAAACGCGGTAGTGCCAGACCTCCTAGCGTGACTGGGAGTTGTAGAGTTGTTTTCGCTATCCTAGGGACCTTCCTATTCCAGATAAAGGAGATGATGATACTGTCTAATTTAAAAAAAAAGGAAATAGATATGGGGACAGGAGTCTGTCTAAAGAGGTAATTGAGTCTAGGAAGGATTGACATTTTAATTAAATTCACTCGTCCTACAGGAGAACGGGGGAGAGACCTCCATTTTGTGCATCAGTGGGTTACCTGAGACACTACTGGGGTTAGATTGAGGGCAATAAACTGGCGGAGGTCCCTATGTATCTCCACTCCCAGGTATCTGAACTGGGATACCCACTTAAGCTGTGCATCCGAATTTAGTGGGTCAGTTCTAGAGTGGAGCAGAAACAAGATGGATTTCCCCCAATTTATACATATTCCGGAATATCACCCATATCTATCTATAACTCCAAGTGCCTGTTGTAGGGAGATTCCGTCGTCTCTGAGGTACAATAGGGTGTCATCTGCGTATAGTGACACTTTTTCCTGAAGAGGACCTATTCCTATGCCTTGTATTTGGGGGGTGGTCCTGATAAGGATAGCCATGGGTTCTATTGCCAGCGAAAAAAGCCCCGGCGACAGAGGACAGCCCTGTCTTGTCCCCCTCCTCAGGAGGAAGGCTAGGGAGAAAACAGTTCCTGTGCGTACCCTAGCAGTCGGAGATCTGTACACTGCCTCAACCCAGGAGATGAAGATGGGGCCAAAACCGAATCTGCGGAGGACCTCCCATAGATAGATCCATTCCAGGGAATCAAAAGCTTTTTCTGCATCCAGGGTGGCCACTACCGAATCATCAACGTCTCCAGCCCCCGAGGACAAGACCGCATAAGTCTCCAAAGATTTATATCTGTTCCCTTGCCGGCATGAAGCCCGATTGATCTTTATGGATTCTAGCAAGAATGTTTGTTAATATTTTGGCATCCGAATTGAGAAGGGAACTAGGCCTGTAAGACGAGCATAATTGAGGGTCCTTCCCAGGCTTAGGTATCACCACAATTATGGCTTGTGCCATAGATAGGGGAAGAGTGCCCTCTTTTAGTGTCTTTGTAAACATGTTGTGTAGTCTAGGTGCCACATCTTCTACGTACTGTTTGTAAAACTCAGGTGGAAACCCATCCGTACCCGGAGTCTTACCTGGTTGAAGGGAGCCTAATGCTATCTGTACCTCCTCTATTGTGATTGGGCTATCCAGGGCTTCTCTTGCAGCCGGGGTCAGAGTTGGGAATGTCACTTTGTCAAGGAATCTAAACAACTCGTCACTAGAGTAACCTATTTTGGAGGAATATAGTCTGGAATAAAAGTCTGCAAAGCATCTATTAATGTCTACAGGGTCCCCTGCTCAAATATCCATTGTGTTTGGACTAGTTGTCTTTTGTGTACCTTAGCTATTCTCAGGAGCATCACCTCTCTATAGGCCACTTTCATGTCTTGACCTGTGATAGACGGAGCTCCCTTAGGAAGTTGCAATGTCAATTAGCAGACTCTGAGACTTCTACAGGTAGACAGCCATGCAGGGAAAGGCATCCAGCAAAACACCACATCTGCATGTTTAGTAGTGCTGTCTCCTACGGCAACAGCCTTAGAACAGTTCCTAACTAGGGATGAGCCGAACACCCCCCGCACTAGAACCTGCGAACAGACCAAAACTTTGCATGAACTTTAGAACCCTATTAAAGTCTATGGGACTCGAACATTCAAAATCAAAAGTGCTAATTTTAAAGGCTAATATGCAACTTATTGTCCTAAAAAGTGTTTGGGGACATGGGTCCTGCCCCAGGGGACATGTATCAATGCAAAAAAAACGTTTTTAAGGAGCAGTGATTTCAATAATGCTTAAAGTAAAACAATAAAAGTGTAATATTCCTTTAAATTTCGTACCTAGGGGGTGTGTATAGTATGCCTGTAAAGGGGTGCATGTTTCCCATGCTTAGAACTGTCCCTGCACAAAGTGTCATTTCTGCAGGGAAAAAAGTCATTTAAAAGCACTCGCGGCTATAATGAATTGTCAGCTCCCAGTAATAGCTCTCTCACTAGACTTACTGATTCACTGCCACTGATACTTACTTTAGTATCTTCCTTAAGCATCACCCCCGCTTCCCTCCTTCCTCAAGCGTCAACCCACTGGCTGGGTCCCTGGATTAGCACCTGCTGAAGTTTTCTGATTCTTCACAGTCCCCGGTTGATGAGAATACTGCTCTGTTACTTGCTTCAGCTACTCACAATGGTCCCTGGTAACAAGGTGGTTGGTCCTTTAGTGGCAACAGCTTCCCCTCTACCTCCGACAATGACAGGTTCTTTGGAATCCGAACCCTACGCTGTTCTCTTGCTTCTGGATAGGCCCTCAGACAGCTTAGCAGCCAGATGTGACCGGGATAGGCCAAAACTCCGGCCTAGCAGCCCGGGCAGCACAACACACGTCCACCCAGACAGCCATCCAGGTGGCACAGAACCCTTATCACCTGACCTCACCCAAATAAATAGGCTCTCCCAGTAGGCCAAGAAAATCCCTGCACATTGGCTGAGTTACCCTATTTATTCCTAATCTGTCCTTGCAATGCCCTTGTCTTGTCTAATATCACCAGATAGCCAGCCATCTATGAATGAATGAATGAATGAATGAATGAATGATTTGTATAGCGCTGCAACTGCGAACTGAATCGCCTCGAGGCGCTTGATCCGACCTGCGTTGATTCCTTCTTAGAAGAGGTAGGTCTTGAGTTTTTTCCTGAAGGCCCGATGGTCTTTTTCCAAGCGGATGTTCGTAGGTAGAGCGTTCCATAGCCGTGGTCCTTGGACTGCAAATCTTCGTTCTCCCCTTGACTTGTACCGGGATTTGGGGACAAGGAGGAGGTTTTGGTCGTTAGATCGGAGGTTGCGATTGGGGGTGTAGTGTTGTATTTTTTCGCATAAGTATTGAGGAGCATCTCCTTGTGTGCATTTGTGGGTCTAGTGGCAGAAGAGAGAAGTGCAGCGATTCCAGACAGGACAAAATCAATTGATCACTCACAATTGGCCAAGGCAATGATACCTGGCAGGTAAATTTGGGAGCAACCCTGCCTATACATCAGGGTGCTGCATCCTCCCCTGCCTACAAAACTATATCTTGGAGATTGCAGAAAAAAAATAATCTGAGCTCTCAAGCCTGAGAGCGAATGTCCTGGCAAAAACTGGAATGGGTGGGGAAACAAGGAATAGCAGTACATGAAATAAACATGGATATCATATACATGAAGGAATGGTAATCCACACAGGGTAGTTAGATATCAAACATTATTTACAATTTCAAACGCAGCAAACGATTCAGATAATTAAAGGACATATATACAATAACCTTACATCCTAACTAACATATATATATATATATATATATATATATATATATATATATATACACAGTAGGGTATAAATGGTTAACGTGATCCTCATATGAATTCCTTGCCCCTCCTTGTCCAAGCGACACCTGAAAGAGAAGCAAACAGCAATGCAAATGCATCCTATCCCTATAATATCCCAATATGTACATAAGTATTTAAGTAATTATTATTTGTCCTTAGCCAAGGACAGCATAGCAGGGTAAGTACACCCTATAATACAATTACATCCTATACATAATGAAAGTGGGCCCCATTCTCAACCAAGAATGCCATCCCCTTTTTTTAATCAAAATTTTCCTTAGTGTTTTATATTGAGTAAACAGTTCTGATGCATGGGTTAGTCCATTATTCAGATGGTAAGAATTTCCCCCCTTTGCCACAGCTCATCCTACCTGGCTAACTATACCCCCCCCCCCCCCCCCCCAGTGTCCTTGACATGTCATAGTCCATCAAATTTTCACTTAGGGTGAACAGCATTTCCCAGCATGTAAATATATTTAAAAAAAATATGAGAAAAAAGTGGGACTCTAATTGTGCCTCAAAGGAGTACACATACTTGAAAGACAATATAATTATACAAAAATAAACACATTTTTATTTTCTAAAAAACTAAATTTAAGATACATTACAGTCTTAATGATTCAATTTGAGTTCAGGGATGTGCTAGTTCCCAGCAGGTTATACAGAAAATTCCCTACACGTTTCGCAGGTGATTCCGCTTCGTCAGGGCCTTGAGGATAGCACAGATGTAAACGTTGTGTGAATTCTACAAATAGAGTGTTTATGAATGTACTATATATAATATAATTAATGTAAATACATAATGATGCAATCAACATAGATATGTTAATCTATTTGTCTTTACATACACTTATATCGGAAAATATAAACATTACAACAGATATTGATAAAATTCCTATACCACATTAAAAGATATTAAATATATAAACATAGTCATATTTTATATATATATATATATATATATATATATATATATATATATATATATATATATATATATATATATCCCAAAAAGTGGACCGACATTTTTTACATAAAATGACTTAAATGCAAAAGGTCAAAATAGATAAAACTAGATAACTATGTAGCAAATAGAGTGCAAAATTTCCATGGCATGCCCCTCAACTCACCAAAAAAGACCGCAAATGGAGAACGCCAGCTCAGTGGGACAGGTGAGGCCTGGGAGCCCGTGGGAATACTTCTCCCCACCTGGGCAGACAAGAATGGAGGGGCTGCTATATGTGCAGAGAGTTGATTGGTGAAAAATGATAATAAATACTGTGGTCAAAAAAAAATATATATATATATAATTCAAAGTCAAATACCTGCAATTTTATACCCACAGTCTCTGCACATCGTTCCTCACAAGTAGAGGGATGAACCGCTAAGGAGAAACTGAGGGAAAGTGTGTTATATAGGGAAGCCTATCTAACATAATTGGTCCCAGGAGGTGTATGAGAGAGGATTCCTGGAGTTGCTCGGGTCCCTGGATAAAAAATCCGGAGGGACCCGGGCAAGTCCATCTATGCACTGAATGCCGTGGGTGAAAAAATAAATAAATAAAATTAAGATTTAAAGTTTACTTACCAAGTGAGAGGGAGGAAATTAGGACAAACCTAATTGTGGAATTGAAGCATAATTGTTTCCAAAAAAATATGAATCATTGGTTTCAATTATGATGAAAGGTAATGTAAGTATAAACTTTTAAAACATGTCCCAAGGTGGAAAGAGGGGTATGATTTGCAGCCAAGAGTAGTCTAATCCAAACAGACAAAAGAATATAAGTCTGAGAGGAAAGACGGCTAATAAGTGAAAAAACATGTATAAAAAAATAAAATATATAAAATTTTATACCCACAGTATCTGCACAGTGTTCCTCACAAGTGGAGGGATGAGCCACTGAGGAGAGACTGAGGGAATGTGTGTTATATAACACACATTCCCTCAGTCTCTCCTCAGTGGCTCATCCCTCCACTTGTGCAGAGACTGTGGGTATAAAATTGCAGGTATTTGACTTAGAATTTTTTTTTATATATACATGTTGTTTCACTCATTAGCCGTCTTTCCTCTCAGACTAATTTTCTTTTTGTCTGTTTGGATTAGACTACTCTTGGCTGCAAATCATACCCCTCTTTCCACCTTGGGATGTGTTTTAAAAGTTTATACTTACATTACCTTTCATCATAATTGAAACCAATGATTCATATTTCTGTAGAAATAATTAATTATACGCCCCCAATGGTGCTTCAACTCCACAATTAAGTTTGTCCTAATTTCCTCGCTCTCACTTGGTAAGTAAAAATTTATTTTTTTATAAATTTTTTATTTATTTATTTATTTTTTTCACCCATGGCATTCAGTGCATAGACGGTCTTGCCCCGGTCCCTCCAAATTTTTTATCCGGGGACCCGAGCAACTCCAGGAATCCTCTCTCATACACCTCCTGGGACCAACTATGTTAGTTAGACTCCAAAATTTCCTTGGCAAAAGCCTATTTGCTACATAGGTATCGGGTTTTATCTATTTTGACCTTTTGCATTTAAGTCATTTTATGTAAAAAATGTTGGTACACTTTTAGGGATATATATATATATATATATATATATATATATATATATATATATATATATATATATATATAAAATATGACTATGTTTATATATTAACTTTTAATGTGGTATAGGAATTTTATCAATATCTGATGTAATGTTTATATTTTCCGATATAAGTGTATGTAAAGACAAATAGATTAACATATCTATGTTGATTGCATCATTATGTATTTACATTAATTATATGATATATGATACATTCATCAACACTCTATTTGTAGAATTCACATGACGTTTACATCTGTGCTATCCTCAAGGCCCTGACGAAGCAGAATCACCCGTGAAACTCAAATTGAATCATTAAGTCTGTAATGTATCTTAAATTTTGTTTTTTAGAAAATAAAAATGTGTTTATTTTTGTATAATTATATTGTCTTTCAATTTTTTGTACTCCTCTGAGGCACAATTAGAGTCCCACTTTGTTCTCATATTTACGTGAAATATATTTACATATATCTTCTGGGATGGTGCCTCTGTAGGAGTATTGGTGTTCCATGCTCACCCCACCCCTACACAAAAACATTTCCCAGCAGTAGGGATGAGCCGAACACCCCCGGGTTCGGTTCGAACCAGAACCTTCGAACGGACCGAAAGTTCGCGCGAATTTTCGAACCCTATACGTTATAATGGACGCGAACGTTCGAAATCAAAAGTGCTAATTACAACGGCCAATATGCATGTTAATGTCATAAAACAGGTTTGGGGACCCGGGTCCTGCCCCAGGGGACATATATCAATGCAAAAAGAACTTTTAAAAACTAACGTTTTTTCGGGAGCAGTCATTTTAATGATGCATAAAGTGAAAAAAAAAAAGTGAAATTTTCCTTTAAATATGGTACCTGGGGGGTGTCTAAAGTATGCCTGTGAAGTGGCATGTGTTTCCCGTGTTTAGAACTGTCCTTGCACAAAATGACATTTGTAAAGGAAAAAAAGAAGCCATTTAAAACCACTTGCGGCTTTAGGTTTGTTCTTAAGTAGAATCTGAACAGGTACATTATGAAGTGTAGCTCCATCCCAAAAAAATCTATTTTTAAGCTTTTTGGAGAACATAGGGAGGGGTTATCACCCCTGTAACATTTGCTGTCTTTGCACATCTGTTCAGAACATGTCACCTCACTTTCCGTCCCAATGACAAATGTTTTTGGAAAAGTGGGGTTTTAATTGAAACAAGGATTGGTGATAAAGTATCAGTAGAGAGGAGATACCTTTTTCCCAAATTAAATCTAACAGGATAGAATTTCCCTTCCTAGGGGTAGATTTCCTCTCACTTCCTGTTTTCTCTTTCCATTTGCAAGTAGGAGTCGTTTGTAAGTTGGATGTTTGAAAGTAGGGGCCTGGCGTATATACTCTGCAGAAATTTGCCCTATTAGATGTTGGTGTAGCCACAAGACTGGTGGGCACAGGAATGGGCCCTGCTATGAGTTAATAGATCAAGATTTGTAATTGCATGCACCTGTTGAACAGGGCAGAAAAATTGGGGGTGGTGGTGGTGGTGGACGGTGTGGCCACAAGACTGTAAGCTCTCACAGTTACTCTTGGTGGGCGCAGGAATGGGCCCTGCTGTGAGTTATTAGATCAAGATTTGTAATTGCAAGCACCTGATGAACAGGGCAGAAAAATTGGGCCTTTGGCGGTGGTGGTGGACGGTGTTGCCACAAGACTGTAGGCCCTCATAGTTACTCTTGGTGGGCGCAGGAATGGGCCCTGCTGTGAGTTATTAGATCAAGATTTGTAATTGCAAGCACCTGATGAACAGGGCAGAAAAATTGGGCCTTTGGCGGTGGTGGTGGACGGTGTTGCCACAAGACTGCAGGCCCTCATAGTTACTCTTGGTGGGCGCAGGAATGGGCCCTGCTGTGAACTATTAGATCAAGATTTGTAATTACCCGCCCCTGTTAAACAGGGGCTGAAAAATTGTGCCTTAGGCACTGGTGCTGGTGCCACAACACTGCAACCCCTCACAGAGACTGTACTTGGAGCACAGCAGTCACACGTGTTGCGAAGCATTTTTTAAAAAAATTGGAAGTACACGCCCCTGTTAAACAGGGGCTGAAAAATTGTGCCTTAGGCACTGGTGCTGGTGCCACAACACTGTAACCCGGCCCTCACAGATACTGTACTTGGAGCACAGCAGTCACACGTTTAGCGAAGCATTTTTTTTAAAAATTGTAAGTACCCGCCCCTGTTAAACAGGGGCTGAAAAATTGTGCCTTAGGCACTGGTGCTGGTGCCACAACACTGCAACCCGGCCCTCACAGATACTGTACTTGGAGCACAGCAGTCACACGTGTTGCGAAGCATTTTTTTAAAAAATTGTAAGTACCCGCCCCTGTTAAACAGGGGCTGAAAAATTGTGCCTTAGGCACTGGTGCTGGTGCCACAACACTGCAACCCGGCCCTCACAGATACTGTACTTGGAGCACAGCAGTCACACGTGTTGCGAAGCATTTTTTTAAAAAATTGTAAGTACCCGCCCCTGTTAAACAGGGGCTGAAAAATTGTGCCTTAGGCACTGGTGCTGGTGCCACAACACTGCAACCCGGCCCTCACAGCCTTAGGCACTGGTGTGGTGGCATGGATCATTGAGGAGGAGGAAGAGGATAGTCAGTGAACATAAGAGGACAGTCACTCAGCATCAGCATAGGCAGTCTTGAAGGGATGTGACATTAAAAATTATTCGGTTATATCCGCCTCAGGTGCCTGGTAGCTGGTGGTGATCCAAGACTGATTCATTTTGATGAATGTCAGTCGATCAACCGAGGCGGTGGACAGGCGCACCCTATGATCAGTCACAAATCCTCCAGCAGCACTGAATGTGCGTTCGGAAAGAACGCTGGAGGCAGGACAGGCCAGTAGCTCAATTGCATACTGTGCAAGCTCTGGCCAGTGATCCATCCTCAGGACCCAGTAAGCCAGAGGATTTTCGGTGGGAAAGGTGTCCAAGTCTGACCTTGCCCCAAGGTATTCCTGCACCATGTATATCAGACGCTGGCGATGGTTGCTGGAACCGATCATACCTTGGGGCTGCGGACTAAAAAATTGTCTGAACGCATCGGTCAGACGTCCACCTTCCCCACCGCTCCTTCTGCCACTGACCGAAGCCTCAGCAACTCGTCGCCCAGGACCAGGAGTTTGTAGCCTCCCAGTTTCTGGGAACGCGTTGCACAGACCTTTCTGCAAGGCCTCCCTGAGATGTCTCATCCTCTGCTCCCTCTGCGACGGCAAGATAAGGTCCGCAACCTTACCCTTGTACCGCGGATCAAGGAGAGTGGCCAGCCAGTAATGGTCCCTCTCCTTGATCCGAAGAACACGAGGATCCTTCCGCAGGCTTTGCAGGATCAGGGAGGCCATGCAGCGTAGGTTAGCTGAGGCATTCGGTCCGGAGTCTTCTGGGTCACTGAGGATGACATGATCGCCAGCCACCTCCTCCCAGCCACGTACAAGTCCACTGGTTTGTTGGGACTGTACATCATCCCTAAAAGACTGCTGCTGCTGATGCTGAGTGCCAGGCTCCACCTCCATGCTCACACAATCCTCCTCCTCCTCCTCCTCCTCCTCCTCATCCTCTTCCTGTGTGATGGGTGGGACAGAAGGAACACTGTCCGGATAAAGGGGGCCTTGAGAGGCAAGGAAGTCCTCCTCTTCCTGCCTCTGTTCTGCCTCAAGTGCCCTGTCCATTATCCCACGCAGCGTATGCTCCAACAGGTGGACAAGAGGGACAGTGTCACTGATGCATGCACTGTCACTGCTCACCATCCTCGTGGCCTCCTCAAATGGTGAGAGGACAGTGCATGCATCCCTGATCATGCTCCACTGACGTGGGGAAAAAAAACCAAGCTCCCCTGACCCTGTCCTGGTGCCGTAGTCGCAAAGGTACTCATTGATGGCCCTCTGCTGCGTGTGCAGTCGCTGCAGCATGGCCAACGTTGAGTTCCACCTGGTGGGCATGTCACATATTAGGCGGTTCTTGGGCAGGTTCAGCTCCTTTTGCAGCTCAGTCAGCCGAGCACTGGCATTATAAGATCGGCGGAAATGCACACAGACTTTCCTGGCCTGCCTCAGGACATCCTGTAAGCCTGGGAACCTGCCCAAGAACCGCTGCACCACCAGGTTGAGGACGTGAGCCATGCAGGGCACATGGGTGAGCTGCCCCTGTCGCAGGGCGGAGAGGAGGTTGGTGCCATTGTCAGAAACGACCATTCCTGGCTTAAGCTGACGTGGCGTCAACCACCTCTCGGCCTGCCCCTGCAGAGCTGCCAGAACCTCTGGCCCAGTGTGGCTCCTGTCCCCCAAACACACCAGCGCAAGCACGGCATGGCATCTTTTTGCCTGCGTACTTGCGTAGCCCCTTGTACGCCTACGGAGCACCGCTGGTTCCAAGGACAGAGCACTGGAGGAAGAAGAAGAGGAGGGGGTGGAGGAGAGAGGTGTGTCACAACCAGTAGCAGTAGTCGCGTTTTGGAGGCGTGGTGGCGGAACAACCTCCAACACTACTGCACCTTGTCCTGCATCCCTCCCAGCTGCCAATAGAGTGACCCAATGGGCCGTGAAAGAAAGGTACCGTCCCTGTCCATGCCTGCTGGACCATGAGTCAGCGGTAATATGCACCTTACCGCTGACCGCCCTGTCCAGCGAGGCATGGACATTGCCCTCCACATGCCGGTAGAGAGACGGAATCGCCTTCCGCGAGAAAAAGTGGCGTTTGGGAACCTGCCACTGAGGAACCGCACATTGAACAAACTCACGGAAGGGGGCCGAGTCTACCAACTGAAAAGGCAGCAGTTGAAGTGCTAGCAATTTAGCAAGGCTAGCATTCAACCGCTGGGCATGTGGATGGCTGGGAGTGTACTTCTTTCTACGGTCCAGCAGCTGGGGCAGGGAAATTTGCCTGCTGCAATCGGACGTCGGTGTACTGCAAGTACTTGGTTGTGACACACCTAATTCTACACCTTCAGTCCTCTCAGAGCAGCTTTCAGAGAGGACTGAAGGTGTAGTGGGGATGGAGATCCCAGCTGAGGAGGAGCAAGGAGAGGTCCGCTTAGTTCTTTGGTGTGGGTCTTTTATGTGTGCCTGCCAACGAGCTGCATGGCAGGTCGCCATATGTCTGGTCATGCTTGTCGTGCCCAAGCGGCTGATGTTTTGGCCACGCGAGATACGCTTGAGACAAATATTGCAAATAGCAGTGGTGCGATCTGCTGCACTCGTCTCAAAAAAGGCCCACACCAAAGAACTTTTCTGATAACGTGCAGAGGCAGCGCCCTGCACAGGCGGAGCTCTGCGGTGTTGTACAGTTGCTGTGCTGGCCTCTACCTGGCCTCCAGGGGGCATCCTGCCTCGTTGGACATGTGACGCCGCATCCTCCTCCTCCTCGTCCTCCTCCTCATCCTCTCTCCCTTGAGGCACCCACGTGGAGTCAGTGACCTCATCATCCCCTCCCTCTTCACCACTAGAGCAAACCTGGCAGTAAGCTGCAGCTGGTGGAACAGTACTGCCAGATTCCTCAAGCTGGGTATCGTCATCCGAGCCTTCGAATCGTTGGGCATCCTCCTGGAGCATGTACCCAACACTGTGCTCAAAGAGTTCGGGGGACTCCTCAGGAGGACATGGTGGGTCTAGGGAAGGGGTGGCTGATGATGCTCTGTCAGTACCCTGAGCCTGGGTGAGAGAGGATGAGGAGGATGAGGAGGGCTTGGTCATCCATTCTACCAAGCCTTCAGCATGATGCGGCTCCACATGTCCAGCTGCCGAAAACAAAGACGCGCGTGTCCCATGGCCACGTGCTGATGACGATGCACGACCACGTCCACGTCCACGGCCACGTCCACTAGAAACAGAGCCTGCCTGCCCTGTGTTCTTGGCTCTGCACGCTCTGCCTCCCCTTGGCGGTCTTCCAGCCATTGTAGTCGGTAGTCCTGTGGGTGCTGCTGAGAAGAATATATAGGAGCTCTGTGTGATGCCACTAACACACTAGAAGTCCTATGGGTGCTTCTGCAAAGAAAATAGAGGAGCTCTGTGTGATGCCACTAACACACTAGAAGTCCTGTGGGTGCTGCTGAGAAGAATATATAGGAGCTCTGTGTGATGCCACTAACACACTAGAAGTCCTATGGGTGCTTCTGCAAAGAAAATAGAGGAGCTCTGTGTGATGCCACTAACACACTAGAAGTCCTGTGGGTGCTTATGCAAAGAAAATAGAGGAGCTCTGTGTGATGCCACTAACACACTAGAAGTCCTGTGGGTGCTTCTGCAAAGAAAATAGAGGAGCTCTGTGTGATGCCACTAACACACTAGAAGTCCTGTGGGTGCTTCTGCAAAGAAAATAGAGGAGCTCTGTGTGATGCCACTAACACACTAGAAGTCCTGTGGGTGCTGCTGAGAAGAATATATAGGAGCTCTGTGTGATGCCACTAACACACTAGAAGTCCTATGGGTGCTTCTGCAAAGAAAATAGAGGAGCTCTGTGTGATGCCACTAACACACTAGAAGTCCTGTGGGTGCTTATGCAAAGAAAATAGAGGAGCTCTGTGTGATGCCACTAACACACTAGAAGTCCTGTGGGTGCTTCTGCAAAGAAAATAGAGGAGCTCTGTGTGATGCCACTAACACACTAGAAGTCCTATGGGTGCTTCTGCTAAGAAAATAGAGGAGCTCTGTGTGATGCCACTAACACACTAGAAGTCCTGTGGATGCTTCTGCAAAGAAAATAGAGGAGCTCTGTGTGATGCCACTAACACACTAGAAGTCCTGTGGGTGCTGCTGAGAAGAATATATAGGAGCTCTGTGTGATGCCACTAACACACTAGAAGTCCTATGGGTGCTTCTGCAAAGAAAATAGAGGAGCTCTGTGTGATGCCACTAACACACTAGAAGTCCTGTGGGTGCTTATGCAAAGAAAATAGAGGAGCTCTGTGTGATGCCACTAACACACTAGAAGTCCTGTGGGTGCTGCTGAGAAGAATATATAGGAGCTCTGTGTGATGCCACTAACACACTAGAAGTCCTGTGGGTGCTTATGCAAAGAAAATAGAGGAGCTCTGTGTGATGCCACTAACACACTAGAAGTCCTGTGGGTGCTTATGCAAAGAAAATAGAGGAGCTCTGTGTGATGCCACTAACACACTAGAAGTCCTGTGGGTGCTGCTGAGAAGAATATATAGGAGCTCTGTGTGATGCCACTAACACACTAGAAGTCCTATGGGTGCTTCTGCAAAGAAAATAGAGGAGCTCTGTGTGATGCCACTAACACACTAGAAGTCCTGTGGGTGCTTCTGCAAAGAAAATAGAGGAGCTCTGTGTGATGCCACTAACACACTAGAAGTCCTGTGGGTGCTGCTGAGAAGAATATATAGGAGCTCTGTGTGATGCCACTAACACACTAGAAGTCCTATGGGTGCTTCTGCAAAGAAAATAGAGGAGCTCTGTGTGATGGGACTAACACACTTCAAGTCCTATAGGTGCTTCTGGGAAGAAAATAAAGGTCTGTGTGTGTGATGGGACTAACACACTTCAAGTCCTATAGGTGCTTCTGGGAACAAAATATAGCTCTGTGTGTGTGATGGGACTAACACACTTCAAGTCCTATAGGTGCTTCTGGGAACAAAATATAGCTCTGTGTGTGTGATGGGACTAACACACTTCAAGTCCTATAGGTTCTTCTGGGAACAAAATATAGCTCTGTGTGTGTGATGGGACTAACACACTTCAAGTCCTATAGGTGCTTCTGGGAACAAAATATAGCTCTGTGTGTGTGATGGGACTAACACACTTCAAGTCCTATAGGTGCTTCTGGGAACAAAATATAGCTCTGTGTGTGTGATGGGACTAACACACTTCAAGTCCTATAGGTTCTTCTGGGAACAAAATATAGCTCTGTGTGTGTGATGGGACTAACACACTTCAAGTCCTATAGGTGCTTCTGGGAACAAAATATAGCTCTGTGTGTGTGATGGGACTAACACACTTCAAGTCCTATAGGTGCTTCTGGGAACAAAATATAGCTCTGTGTGTGTGATGGGACTAACACACTTCAAGTCCTATAGGTTCTTCTGGGAACAAAATATAGCTCTGTGTGTGTGATGGGACTAACACACTTCAAGTCCTATAGGTGCTTCTGGGAAGGAAATAAAGGTCTGTGTGATGGGACTAACACACTTCAAGTCCTATAGGTGCTTCTGGGAACAAAATATAGCTCTGTGTGTGTGATGGGACTAACACACTTCAAGTCCTATAGGTGCTTCTGGGAAGGAAATAAAGGTCTGTGTGATGGGACTAACACACTTCAAGTCCTATAGGTGCTTCTGGGAACAAAATATAGCTCTGTGTGTGTGATGGGACTAACACACTTCAAGTCCTATAGGTTCTTCTGGGAACAAAATATAGCTCTGTGTGTGTGATGGGACTAACACACTTCAAGTCCTATAGGTGCTTCTGGGAACAAAATATAGCTCTGTGTGTGTGATGGGACTAACACACTTCAAGTCCTATAGGTGCTTCTGGGAACAAAATATAGCTCTGTGTGTGTGATGGGACTAACACACTTCAAGTCCTATAGGTGCTTCTGGGAAGAAAATATAGCTCTGTGTGTGTAATGGGACTAACACACTTCAAGTCCTATAGGTGCCTCTGGGAACAAAATATAGCTCTGTGTGTGTGATGGGACTAACACACTTCAAGTCCTATAGGTGCTTCTGGGAAGAAAATATAGCTCTGTGTGTGTGATGGGACTAACACACTTCAAGTCCTATAGGTGCTTCTGGGAACAAAATATAGCTCTGTGTGTGTGATGGGACTAACACACTTCAAGTCCTATAGGTGCTTCTGGGAAGGAAATAAAGGTCTGTGTGATGGGACTAACACACTTCAAGTCCTATAGGTGCTTCTGGGAACAAAATATAGCTCTGTGTGTGTGATGGGACTAACACACTTCAAGTCCTATAGGTGCTTCTGGGAACAAAATATAGCTCTGTGTGTGTGATGGGACTAACACACTTCAAGTCCTATAGGTGCTTCTGGGAAGGAAATAAAGGTCTGTGTGATGGGACTAACACACTTCAAGTCCTATAGGTGCTTCTGGGAACAAAATATAGCTCTGTGTGTGTGATGGGACTAACACACTTCAAGTCCTATAGGTGCTTCTGGGAAGAAAATAAAGGTCTGTGTGTGTGATGGGACTAACACACTTCAAGTCCTATAGGTGCTTCTGGGAACAAAATATAGCTCTGTGTGTGTGATGGGACTAACACACTTCAAGTCCTATAGGTGCTTCTGGGAAGGAAATAAAGGTCTGTGTGATGGGACTAACACACTTCAAGTCCTATAGGTGCTTCTGGGAACAAAATATAGCTCTGTGTGTGTGATGGGACTAATACACTTCAAGTCCTATAGGTGCTTCTGGGAACAAAATATAGCTCTGTGTGTGTGATGGGACTAACACACTTCAAGTCCTATAGGTGCTTCTGGGAAGAAAATAAAGGTCTGTGTGTGTGATGGGACTAACACACTTCAAGTCCTATAGGTGCTTCTGGGAACAAAATATAGCTCTGTGTGTGTGATGGGACTAACACACTTCAAGTCCTATAGGTGCTTCTGGGAACAAAATATAGCTCTGTGTGTGTGATGGGACTAACACACTTCAAGTCCTATAGGTGCCTCTGGGAACAAAATATAGCTCTGTGTGTGTGATGGGACTAACACACTTCAAGTCCTATAGGTGCCTCTGGGAAGAAAATATAGCTCTGTGTGTGTGATGGGACTAACACACTTCAAGTCCTATAGGTGCTTCTGGGAACAAAATATAGCTCTGTGTGTGTGATGGGACTAACACACTTCAAGTCCTATAGGTGCTTCTGGGAACAAAATATAGCTCTGTGTGTGTGATGGGACTAACACACTACAAGTCCTATAGGTGCTTCTGGGAACAAAATATAGGAGCTCTGCCTGCCTGCCACGAACACACTACAAGTCCTATAGGTGCTTCTGGGAACAAAATATAGGAGCTCTGCCTGCCTGCCACGAACACACTACAAGTCCTATAGGTGCTTCTGGTAACAAAATATAGGAGCTCTGCCTGCCTGCCACGAACACACTACAAGTCCTATAGGTGCTTCTGGTAACAAAATATAGGAGCTCTGCCTGCCTGCCACGAACACACTACAAGTCCTATAGGTGCTTCTGGTAACAAAATATAGGAGCTCTGCCTGCCTGCCACGAACACACTACAAGTCCTATAGGTGCTTCTGGTAACAAAATATAGGAGCTCTGCCTGCCTGCCACGAACACACTACAAGCCCCTCTTTCTCAATCAATCTTTGTAACTGAATCTATCTAACTCAATCTCTGTAAGTGAATCTCTCTACCTAACTAAATCCAGCAGAGTGTCACAGAATCAGCCTGCTCAATCTGCGCCGGAACAGCATGTGACCGGCGCAGACGGCGTGGCGGCCTTTTATAGGGGGGGGCGTGTACTACAGCCCCTGAGCTGTAATTGGCTACAGGCGTCCTGCCTGTAGCCAATTATGGCTCTTCGAGTTTCCGGGGCTGTGATTGGCCAAGCATGCGGGGTCACAGTGCATGCTTGGCCAATCATCAGCCAGCAATGCACTGCGCCGGCCGCGCCGGCCGCAATGCATTGCGGGGCCGCGCGCATCACACGAACGTGGTGCGAGCGGCCAAAATAGTTCTGGGCTCGCCGAGCGAGCGAACGCCCGGTGCTCGATGCGAACGTGGGTTCGCATCGAGCACCGGGCCCATCCCTACCCAGCAGTTTCCCTTTCTTTTTAGGGATAACTCTGGGGACAAGGAGGCACATCTGCATTCAGATAACAAGCAGCCAGACCATGGTGCAAGGGACCGCACTTTGGGACACAGGTCTCCTTGCAATGATTTCCTCAATCTGTTCACATGACAGCAGGAGACTGAGAAGATTTCTCCCATCAAGTGAGAGAACAACAACCTGCTGAATATCACAGGTCACTTTTTCAGAGTGAATCATCAACCCAACACTTTAAGTACTAGCCAATGTGACTCGGGCAAGCGTCCCTGTATCTGCTGGCAGCATTAAGTCCAGCACAATCTCAGCAGTACAGTCCTCAGGAATGTTCTCTAGCAACAACATTTGTGCAAAGGTGAAGTGGCTTGCAGCATAGCGTCCATGACACCACAAGGTGCACACATTTGTAAAAAAAGCGCAATTTCACATTTCACCAGTAGTGACAAAGCGTTTAATATGCTTCTTGTCTGGCCTGCGAATAATTACACTGTCCAGATTGATTTTACAGCCGTAGCCCCAGGTGTGTAACACTGAGAGGTATCTTTCAGCCACCTTGGATGACAGTTTTGGAAAGTAAAACTGGAGAGAAATCCAGAGGAAACTGCGCACAGCTTCATCCACCCACTGGATCTTTTTATCCAGGCAGGCACTAGGTCCTTTTTTTCAACTCTTATTGCAGGGAAGTTAGAGTAAAACAAAAAATAAAAGAAATAACATTCAATAAGTGTATACAATATACAAAATATACAGTCCTGACACACTAGTCCTACTAGGTAAAGGGGTTATAAACATACCAGTGATGTTTCCATTAGGCTGACAATAGAATTGCAGCTGAATAGGTGTCGAGTCCTCTGGAGAAGATTCATGGATGAAAATAAGCTGGCTATCGGGGTCTAGCCTCATGGTCTAGTCCACGGTAATAAGGGGAAACTATGGTGGCTTTCAAGCAACAATATGTTTATTGATTGGGATAAATCCATATTATTACCCCTAGATGACTTAAAAACCCCTCTATTAAATCAAGCTTACAAAATTCAAATTAAGGATACAGTGAAATCTCTGGGGATAGAGATCTCTCGGGATGTAAAAGACTATATTAACTTGAACTTGAAACCTCTATTAAAAAAATTTAAGGATAAATGCTGAAGTTGGTGTAAGTTACTTCTGATGGTGATAGGTAGAGCAAATCTTATCAAAATGATTTGGACCCCGCAACTACTTTATGTGTTTAATAATTCACCTATATGGATTACAGTACCTTGGTTTAGAAAAATAGAATCTCTATTTAGAGAGTTGATTTGGAGGAAAAAGCAATCACGTATAAAGTTAACAACATTAATGCTAACCAAAGAAGAAGGTGGATTGGCGATCCCCAATCCCAAAATTTTTTTTTTAGCCTCTCAATTACAACATTTTTATGGTTGGACACTAGTATCAGACTCTGATCCTATACAGACACTGTTACTATCAGCTTATGAAGACTACCCATTGATTTCCCTACTAGAGTCGAGAAATCAATTGCCCAATAAAGGATTTTTTACGGGAATATTATTTGATTAGGTATGGCAGGAAATGAGGAGAATTACTGGAAGAAAGGGATATACATCATATACTCCAATATGGAACAATAGTGGCTATACAGAACTGTTGAAACTGGAAGGGTTTGAAATTTGGAGGCAAAAGGGACTAAGGTACATGATACAGTTATTTCAGGCTGATGAGATGAAAACCTTTAGTGAATTAAGAAATTAATATAATGTCCCAAACCAATTTTTACAGCTCAGGCATGCATTAAAAGCACAGGGTTGATTGCATGAATTGAAGTTTAATAACTCAGTAGTAATAGCCTTGCTCGATAAGATGGAAAGAAAAAAGGGTTTGATATCACAATTATTTGATATATTATATGAGAAAACTAAAGGTGCTGTGGATATACCTGCAAGATCAGCTTGGGCTGGCGATATGTGGCCAATTTCTGATGAACGGTGGGCATTGGCACTGTCGGCAATACCTTTGTCCTCTCTATTTCCAACTCAAAATGTAACACAACTATTCATCCTACATAGGGTACATTATACACCAGAGAAATTATTTAAATGGAAATGAAGGGATACAGACCAATGCCCTTGATGTAAAGGGAGGGCAGCCAATTTAATACACATGATATGGAGATGCCCTAAACTCCATTGCTATTGGTACGGGGTGGTATCTAAGATTAATAAAGTATTTGAGATTGAGATGTCTATAGACCCGGGGGGGATGTCTTTTGGGTATCATGGATGTACTAAGAACTCCGGGGGAATACACGGTATCAATAAATAGAAGTTTATTTCATGCTCGTAAGCTTATAGCACAAAAATGGTTGTCACCATATCCACCTACAGTAGCAGAATGGAAAATGCAAGTAAGGGAAACCATAATTAAGGAAAAATATACCTTTTTACATAGAGGTAGTCTAGGGAAATTTGAAAAAAATATGGAGAAGATGGTTTGATATTCTGGATGTATCATGACGGTCCGGATGAGTGTGGGAGCGATGGGGAGAGAGGGGGGGAGCATGGGGGACTGGGGTGAGGGTTATTTTTTTCTTCTTCTTTTGTTATTCCCACTCTATATGTGCTGGGTTGTATGTTTTTATCGTTGTATATGATGTTTGTATTTAAAAGAAATAAAAAAAATATTTGATTCAAAAAAACAATATGTCTATCTACAGTGGATTAATCTATAGAGCTATAAGTATGCAAAAGAGCCACTAGATGGGAATATTACAATTTACTTTACTTCTATTAGCATATTCAACAATTACTATAAGAAGCACTTGCTGAAGGCATGACACTCCCCGCCTGGTATCCCATGGATACCAACTATGATAGTCCTTCTGGGGAGAATAGTAAAATGAGCTCGGACACAGGTCTGAGGAAAAGTTTAGGCTTGTCTTGCCTAATGACCTTAACCTCAACTTTCCTGACTTTCCCATCTTTGCTTGGAAAGACTTGGGTTATCCGGCCCAAGGGCCTTTTTTTTCTCCTTGGCTGAGAGTCTGTCACGAGAACAATGGTTCCATGTTCCAAGTTGTGTTCGCTGTCTTCAAAGAGATTGAGTTTCTTTAGAGGACAGTCTTTTGGAACATTCTTGTGATTTTGAAGGCATTCTAGGGTTAGTGCATGAGTCTTTTGTTGGACACAATGGATGATAACATTTTTAGCCTGTGTGAGCTCATCTGTGTATGCCTTGCGACAATAGTGCCAACCTTTGCAATGTCTTGATCCTGTAGGTGTGGCTCTAAAAGATCTGCCTATGTGAATTAAGTAGGTTATAGCTCTGTGTAAAGACTTCCAAGTGGAGAATCTATGAAAACACTTGGATCCCAACAATTTGTTAGAAACTGTTGGTAGTGCGGACACCTGAGGGCAGATTTCATCAGATTTAGGCTCCAACAATACATATGTGCCTTTTTCAGGAGTGCTAGCCAGGTGCTGCCTTGTACAGGAAGGGTGGCCCTGTGATCCATGTAGTATCTCTAAGGTGGGATGCTGGCACAGCCCTTGTAGCGTGATCTGCTGGGTTATGATCAGTTGATACATAATGCCACTGGGTAGGCTGTGTGAAACTTCCTGATCCTCAGGACTCTGTTATGTACATAGACAGAGAATCTCCTGCTCGTGTTGTGAATGTAGCCCTGCACTACCTTGCTGCTCATATAAAACTCTGTGTCCTCAAGTTCTAGCTTGGCCTCACCCATTACAAATCCAATATGGACTTGACCCTTGATGTTTACTGACTTAAGGTAGGCTACTGCAGCTATTGCTTTTACTGAAGCATCACAGAATACAAACTTCTGCAGGGGAATGTGAGCATATAGCCTATGTATGTGTGAGTTGAATAATGCCTTTAAAGAGTCACTCCATATTACCCATAATGTCTCTTTCTTGGGAGGAAGTGGAGAATCCAAATCACATGTGTCTGCAGCAAGCTCGCTGAGCAGAATCTTACCTTGGACAGGTGCTGCAAACCCGAGTGGGTCATACAGACTGTTTATGGTAGACAAGACACCTCCCGGTGTGAAAGGCTTTGGCTCCTGGTCGACCTGGAAGGTGAGGGTGTCAGACTTGAGATCCCAACTGAGTCCTAGGCTGCGCTGCATGGGTAGAGAGTCTGTTGCCAAGTCTAGGTCTTTCAAATCACTGGCATGATCTTGAGAGGGGAAGGCCTCCATAACAGCCTTGCTGTTTGAAGCTATCTTATGCAACCTATGGTTTGAACAGGCAAGTGTTGTTTGGGTCCTCTTAAGTAGACTAATTGCAGCCTCAGGCGATGAAAGTGACTTCAGGCCATCATCTCCATAAAATAGTATTTTTCACCTTCCTGGGTAGATAGCTTACGGTAAGTTTATTTATAGCAACAGCAGGGGATGGGCTGTTGCCAAAAATGTGTACTTTTATGCGGTATTCTATAATGTCTTTAGTGGGGTCATTATCCCTAAACCAGAAGAATCTGTGAAACATTTTGTTGTATGTCAGCAAATATGGGGATGGCTTCCTTTGCAGAATCTGATAAGAATGCCAAGAAGTGTTTTGTGTAGATCTGGTCCTTATAAAAGGATGTCGTTGAGAGAGATTCCTTCCTACTGTGAGCTGGAGTCAAACACTACTCGGATTTTCCCTGGCTTCTTGGGGTGGTAAACAGCACTCTTCTTTCTCTTTCAGAGGTGGGGGGCTACCTTTCCATGGCTGTCCTCAAACATCTTACTTATGAATGAGAAGAAATGCTCTTTCATTTCTGGTTTCCTTTGAAAATTACACCTGAGAGAAGAAAAGTGTTTTAGAGCCTGTAGTCTGTTGTTAAGAAGACAGGGTCTCTGTGTTTTGAAATGCAGGGGTGCTATCTAGCTGTGTGTGTCATTTCTGTAGACTCTCTGTTCCATTATCTTCAAGAAGATATGATCTTCAATAGATAGTGAAATTTTGTGGTCTTCTTTTGTCTTTTGGAAAACTGAGCATCCCAACTGATCTTTGTCTTCACAGGGAAGATTGCTAGTGTGACGGTTGGAATGTATGACACTAGCAGGTTTATAAGGAATCTGGTTGGAAAAGGGATGGACGCCCGCTCTCTACTGGCTTGGTAAAAAGGGAGTTCACACTGGTTGGTTTGTGAGCTTTTCGTAGGCAACATCGCCTATATTGACCCATCCTAGGTCCAGCTTATTAGCGTAAGGG
The DNA here is from genome assembly GCA_028564925.1 of Lithobates sylvaticus. Classification (NCBI taxonomy): domain Eukaryota; kingdom Metazoa; phylum Chordata; class Amphibia; order Anura; family Ranidae; genus Lithobates; species Lithobates sylvaticus. The sequence continues at coordinate 328,252,519 of CM053029.1, read as the reverse complement.
GAGTTGTGGGGACCATTGATTTGTTTTCTCATAATTTTTGATCTTTGCTTGTTGGCGAACAAAGTCCACAAAGAAAGAGAATGGTGGGAAAGGGACAATATGCTCTTGCTTGTAGTTGGAGCCTATGGTAACCCACATTTTTTGAAGGCTGTAAGGCAGTTTTTACACTATGGGGTTAACACCATGGGCTGTTTCTAGAAAGGTAAGGCCTGGCAAATCTCCTTCTGCCCTGGCTACTTGGAGCTTTGTCACCAGGTCGCTTAACTCTCAGCTTCTGGAAGCCTTTGTTAGGAATCTTAGGGAAGTCCTATATTCTTTTAAACAGTGCATTTTATATGGCTTCTGCGCAACCCTAACACTCCTCAATTCTATCCCATATCATGCTCAGTACTCTGCTTAGTAGTTAACATTGATGTCCCTGATTTTTCTTGCGTGTTCTGCCAACTCATTCCCCAGCCATTTGACTAAAAGATCAGCCTCCTCACTTGCAGATAGATCTAGATCTTTTACTGCATTTCTGAAGGATGATCGCCATGCTCTATAGCTCTCAGGTTGGTCGTTAAACCTTGTGAGTCCTTTTGTCAACAGCCCACGCTATGCAAAACAACGTAAGGAAATCCAACATACCTTGGTCTTTGTATGAGTAGTCTGGAGGTGCTCTGCTGTGCGGGGGACTTAGTGGGTATTTGTGGTCATCAGAAATGCTGTCGCTGTGATTTTGGGATTTGGGATTAAGGGTTTAATAGCCCTTGATGCAGGTTGCACTGAAGGCTGAACGAGTATGAAATAATTTTCTTGTTTAATGTAGGGTGTGTGGATGGCAGGAGTAGAGTCTGCTCTTGGTGGTATAGGACAGGTTAGGGTAGTATTGGGCAGGTTGGGGTGGTATAGGGCAGGTTAGGGTGGTATAGGTCATGTTGGGATTGTAAAGGGAAGGGTTAGGGTGGTATAGGGCAGGTTAGGGTGGTATAGGTCAGGTTGGGATTGTATAGGACAGGTTAGGGTTGTATAGGGCAGATTGGGATGGTATATGACAGGTTGGGGTGGTATAGGGCAGGTTGGGATGGTATAGGGCAGGTTGGGGCTGTATGTAGTGAGTGACAGTGTGCGGTAGCTTGGCTGGTAATGAAGACACCCATGGCTCATGTGCTCTCTCCTCTGTCTCCTCCTTCAGCTGCAGGATCAGACTGTGATGACAAGGGAGTGTTATAAGCACACACACACACACACCTTGATGGGCCCCCTGCTGACATGATGGCTAAGCAGTACATATTTGCAAAGCTGGAAGTGCAGGGGCCTGCTGATTAAGTCTGCCCTGTCCACCCCTCTGGGATGCTCAGTGTGAGTCAGTCCCAAATCAGAGCGCCTGATAGGCTGCTGGTGGTGATGCTTCTCCATATCTTGGCTGTGACAGCTGAGCTCCTTACTGAGTGCCCGGATGTGGCAGTGTGCGCCGCTGCCAACAGTGAAAAGGAGGCAGCACGGGCCCCCTTGGAGCATGTGCAGGGTCACACTTTTTGCAGATGCCCAAGAGAAAGAGGAAACTTTGCAATGGACTTCAGAATGGTGAGTGGCCACCATATTTGCTTAACTCCTGTACTATGTACTCCTTACTCATTCACATGGGGGGGGGGGGGGGGGGGGGCAGGATCTGGGAGCTTATCAGATCTTCCAGATTCTGATCATTTATTTTGGGTTGTTCTTTGGTGGTAGGTTATAGTGGTAACAAGAATTACAGTATATAGATATATAGATATACATATACAGTATATAGATATACATTTAATAGAAAAAAAAAATTCTTTACTATTTTGGGCTAGTTTTCCTTTGATAATAAAAAAAAAAAAAAAGGAGATATCCATTACCATTTACCACCAAATTAAAGCCCAATTTGTCCTGAAAAAAAACAAGGTTATAATCCACCTGGATACAACAAGTAGTTGTGATGGAAGGACTTTTTACCACAATTTTGTTTAAATGGGAACATGTTTTGGTTATAGCCCTATCTCCTGAACAACGTCAGATATAATATATTTTAATCATAAGTCTTCTATAGCTAGTAAATATCAGGAGGCAAGTTATAAATTCCTTATTCGCTGGTATAGAGTTCCCTTAGTACTACACGAAATGTCACCACACACTCTACAAGATTGTTGGAGATGTGAGGAAAGTAGGGAAAATTTGGTACACACTTTTTTGTCTTGTGTCAAGTTTAGAGATTTTTGGCAGGGGGTTCACGGTACTATTGTGATAATATCTGATATCAATTCGGGCACTCAACCTGCCACATATCCTCTCAAGACATAAATATTGTAAATCATTAGTGATACATCTATGATACCTACCCTCTAGGGGAAATCCCCTCCTTCACACACACACTTAAACTGTAGTTTTCCAAAGTAAACAAGATTAAACTTATGGGGAACCTCGCTGCTTCATTAAACCACCAAGAGGAAAAATTCAGACAAAGGTGGCACCTCTGGTTCACATTTACCTAGGAATATAAGGACTTTCTTTGTAGTGATGAATATTAAGTAAATGTTTTAAAGCAGGTAGGCAATAGTCTCCTTGCTGCATCAGTTCTTCTTTTTTGTTTTTCTTTTGATTGGCCTGTATTGCCTTAGACTTAGTACATCCTTCATACTGGTCTATTTTTGATTCTCTTTGGAGTGAAGCACCATTTTAAAGCGGAGTTCCGCTGAAAAAAAAAAAAAAATTAACGTCAGCAGCTACAAATACTGCAGCTGCTGACTTTTAAAATATGGACACTTACCTGTCCAGGGAGCCCGCAATGTTCTCACCTGAAGCCAACCCGTCACTGGGTCCCGGATGGAGGCGATCTTCAGTAAGGGAATCAGGAAGTGAAGACTTGCAGCTTCACAGCCTGATTCCCTACTGCGCATGCGCGAGTCGCGCTGAGCATCCTGACTGGTCCCTGCTGTCTTCTGGGACGTGTGTGTCTCCCAGAAGACAGCAGGGGGGGCGGAGGAAGGGCCGGACATGGTGTAGATCGCTGCAGATTCTGCGGCGATCGATTGCTAGAAGTAGGAGCAAATACCTGTATTAGACAGGTATCTGCTCCCCCTCCCCTGAAAGGTGCCAAATGTGATACCGGAGGGGGAGGGACCCCATAAGCGGAAGTTCCATTTCTGGGTGGAACTCCGCTCTAAGTAGAAGACAGATGCACCACATTTGGTATACACAATACATCTCATAGCCTTTTGAGCTCAAATACTGTAAGTGTAAAGGCCCATACACACACGCGGATTATCCGAGGACCAGGTCCGTCGGATCATGTCCGTCGTACTTTGTCCGATGTTGGTTTTGCGTACACACGGTCGGACAAAGTTGTCGGAAAATCCGATCATTCTGAACGTGGTGACGTTTGTTGCCTACGACGGGACTACATAGAGGCTAGTAGCCAATAGCTTTGGTCTTGTAATGTGATCTGAGCATGCGTAGCACTTTGTCCGTCGGAATTCGCTACACACGATCGGATTTGGTGTGATCGGACTTTGTTGTCAAAAAAATCTATCCAGCAGGAGATAGGACTTTGTCCGTCAGACAATCCGATGAAAAATGTCCGATGGTGCCTACACACGGTCGGAATTTCCGACAACATTGTCTGATAGGACAGAATCCATTGGAAAATCCGACCGTGTGTATGGGGCTTAAGAGGAATAAGAGTCACAATCCGTATAGGAATTGAGTGTGCGTATTAGCTAAATTGAAGTGAAATTAACAAAAGCCTTGTTGGTATAGCAACGTTTTAAAATATATATTTTGGATTTGGTGTTGAGCGATGTCAATAAGGTTGTTTTTTAGTGTATTATGTATTTTGAAATGCAGGTTGGCATGAGCTGTGTTCTGTTCATGTTCGACCTTCTGTCGCGGTGAATGTGTCATTAGAAATTTTGTAAAAGTGTGTTACCTTTGTGAAAAATATAAAATAAAGAATTTAAAAAAAGCTTTCTGTAGATAGAAAACATTTTTTTAGTCAGTTACTACATGATTAAAGCAATAAAATGTTCTTATAAAGTCTGGACCTTAATCTTTTTGGAAATAATAATTGCAATCTGTTTACAGTAAGGGAGGATTAGAATGGGGAGCATTTCCCCATGGGGCAATTCTAATTACATATGTGCGCTGGTGACCCTGAGTGGAGATGCTCCCCGGTTCAGATATTGATCAGAGCAGGAACCAGAGGAAAGTCTCCCAGCACCAACTTCCTTTGTTGCTCAGAGAAGTTTTGTGACAGGGTGGCAAAGATCCATAAAGGAAACTGAGTCCGGAAGAAATGAAAGAGCGTGTCACAGTAATCTATGTTCTTTAGGAATTAGGAGGTTTCACAAATCAACATGACATTATAGCAGACTATGCATGGTACACTTTCTTTAGCCTACAGAAATCTGAGTTTATGATGAAAGTTCTACTTGTATTTGGCCCAGGGCAGCCATCAGAACTTTTTGGGCCCCTTACACAGCTTTAGGCCTGGGCCCCCCCCCGAGCCTGACCACCAACATTCCCCAGGGCCTGCCCACGGGCCATCCTACCGAATCCACACGCCACCTCACCTGTATGCACTCAGCCCCCCCCCAATCCTGTATATATGTCAGCCCCCCTCAATACTGTATATAGGTCAGCCCCCCCCCTCAATACTGTATATATGTCAGCCCCCCTCAATACTGTATATATGCCAGCCCCCCCGCACACCTATATATATGTCAGCCCCCCCCGTATATATATGCCACCCCCCACACCTGTATATGTCAGCCCCACTCCCACACCTGTATATATGTCAGCTCCACCCCCCCCCCACACACACCTGTATATACGTCAGCCCCCCACCTGTATATATGTCAGCCCACTCACACAAACACCTATATATATGCAAGCCCCCCTCAAACCTGTATATATGTCAGCCCCCCACACCTGTATAAATGCCAGCCCCCCTCACACCTGTATATATGTCAGCCCCCCCACACCTGTATATATGTCAACCCCCCCGCCTGTATATATTGTATGTCAGCCCCACACATACACAAATCTGGAAACACACAAGCCTCTGGCCCCTCCCTGTACACAAACAGACCCCCTCCCTTTCCTTCACAGCCCCTACTTGTTAAGGAAATCTTCCTACCTAGTTCCAGCTCTTATTTCCAAAAAGCTGACATGTTGCTGAGACACAGAGGAGCACAGTACAGACAGCTCACACGAGGGGTGCACGTGCACATAGTAGCCAGAGATAGCAGTAAAGAGCTTGATGTCTGAGCTCAATGACACAGAGAGCAGCAGAAGCTGCAAGATCGTTTCTATAGTGCCTGCCTTCTTCTGGCGCAGGCGGGCCCCTCATGCTCCCAGGCTCTTTACAGTTGTATCGGCTGTACCCCCTGATGGCGGCCCTGATTTGGCCCCACTGAATATTAGAAATTGTTTTCCCATTGCAGGTTTATTTAACGTGATATTACATGTAGGAGGTTATGGCAATCAGTTATCTCTAATGATCTATCTTTCTATCTATCTAGCTTTCTGTTGTAATGACTGTGTTTTTGCAAATGGTCTGTGTAAGCACATTTGGCTTTTTTAAATAATCAAACTGAAATAGATGTATTAATATAAATCTTTCATTTTATGAGCAAATGACAGTGACATCCTGGGGAAGGATAAAATACTTTTGAATTGGGGAGCTGAGATTACAATGTTTTATTGAAAACCTTTACACAGACCTAGAAAAATGTGTCTGCTGTAGTTTATATGCCATTTTTAATTAAGGATGTATTGATTCAAAATGTTATTAATCCTGTATTATAGTGAATTAGTGTAATAAAAAAGGCATTGCCAGAGAAATGACTCCATTAATTTTATTGCCTTATAAAGTGCATACTTATAGCAAGGAGCAATATAAAAAGGCAGCTTCTAGAAACCCTAAAAACTGTTAACAAAACCATTTTTCTAAATTGCTTATAGCATTGTAAAACATATTATATAACATATATATGGAACTGTTATGTGGTTGTTTTATCTCTCTTAAAGCGGAGTTCCACCAAAAAAATAAAAATTAAAAGTCAGCGGCTACAAAAAATCAGACACTCACCTGTCCCACGGTCCAGTGATGTGGGCATACGAAGCCCCGCTCCTCTCCCACTCCTCCACGGTGTCGGCATTCTTACTGTGGGCACCACAGCCAGGCACACAATGCGCATTGGCAAGCCACGCTGCACGCTATGAATGGCAGGGGAATCTTCTGGAACCTATGACGTGTCCCAGAAGATTGCAGGGAGGGAGGGGGGAGAAGTGAACTTCCAAACCCCCCCCCCCAAAAAAGACATGCCAAATGTGGCATGTTAGGGGGTCACTGTCACTTAAAGCGGAAGTTCCATTTTTGGGTGGAACTCTGCTTTAATGTGAAATTCAATATATATTATGTTATATCTATGTAATATCTATGCTTAAAACAGCAAGAAGCAATCACATGGTCCATTTACAATAGCCCATGGAAATGTACAGGGCTAATCAACTGGAGGCTTTTAGCACGTGGAGGGGCAGTAAACTGAATAGAGGTGGACATTTTTCCATGGCATTGCCCCGCTGCCAGGGGTGATTATTGGTATGTTTTTTGTAGGTGCACAGATTTTATTGTATTTTTTCTCCCACATTATGGAAGTATAGATTGGTAGATAGACAAGTGGTGGTAAACGAATTGGCCTGGATCACACCGATAAGCTCAATATTGATACGCATACAGTATCTCACAAAAGTGAGTACACCCCTCACATTTTTGTAAATATTTTATTATATCTTTTCATGTGACAACACTGAAGAAATTACATTTTGCTACAATGTAAAGTATTGAGTGTACAGCTTGTATAACAGTGTAAATTTGCTGTCCCCTCAAAATAACTCAACACACAGCCATTAATGTCTAAACCACTGGCAACTACAGTGAGTACACCCCTAAGTGAAAATGTCCAAATAGGGCCCAAAGTGTTAATATTATGTGCGGCCACCATTATTTCCAGCACTGCTTTAACCCTCTTGGTCATGGAGTTCACCAGAGCGTCACAGGTTGCCACTGGAATCCTCTTCCACTCCTCCATGACGACATCACGGAGCTGGTGGATAGATAGAGACCTTGTGCTCCTTCACCTTCCGTTTGAGGATGCCCCACAGATGCTCAATAGGGTTTAGGTCTGAAGACATGCTTGGCCAGTCCATCACCTTTACCCTCAGCTTCTTTAACAAGGTAGTGGTTGTCTTGAGGTGTGTTTGGGGTCGTTATCATGTTGCAATACTGCCCTGTGGCCCAGTCTCCGAAGGGAGGGGATCATCCTCTGCTTCAGTATACCACAGTACATATTGGCATTCGTGGTTCCCTCAATGAAATGTAGCTCCCCAGTGCCAGAAACACTCATGAAGCCCCAGACCATGACACTCCCACCATCATGCTTGACTGTAGGCAAGACACCGTTGTCTTTGTACTCCTCACCTGGTTGCCACCACACACGCTTGACACCATCTGAATCAAATAAGTTTATCTTGGTCTCATCAGACCACAGGACATGGTTCCAGTAATCCATGTCCTTAGTCTGCTTGTCTTCAGCAAACTGTTTGCAAGCTTTCTTGTGCATCATCTTTAGAAGAGGCTTCCTTCTGGGACAACAGCCATGCAGACCAATCTGATGCAGTGTGCGGAGTATGGTCTGAGCACTGACAGGCTGACCCCCCAACCCTTCAACCTCTGCAGCAATGCTGGCAGCACTCATACGTTTATTTCCCAAAGATAACCTCTGGATATGACGCTGAGCACCTGCACTCAATTTCATTGGTCGACCAAACTTGTCCTTTTAAACCACTGTATGGTCTTGGCCACCTTGCTGCAGTTCAGTTTGGGGGTCTTGGCAATCTTCTTATAGCCTAGGCCATGTAGAGCAACAATTATTTTTTCAAATCCTCAGAGAGTTTGTTGCCATGTGGTGCCATGTTGAACTTCCAGTGACCTGTATGAGAGAGTGAGAGCGATAACACCAAATTTAACACACCTGCTCCCCATTCACACCTGAGACCTTGTAACACTAACGAGTCACATGACATTGGGGAGGGAAAATAGCTAATTGGGCCCAATTTGGACATTTTCACGTAGGGGTGTACTCACTTTTGTTGCCAGCGGTTTAGACATTAATGGCTGTGTGTTGACTTATTTTGAGGGGACAGAACATTTACACTGTTATACAAGCTGTACACTCATTACTTTACATTGTAGCAAAGTGTAATTTCTTCAGTGTTGTCACATGAAAAAATAAATAAAATATTTACAAAAATGTGAGGGTTGTGCTCAGGTTTGTGAGATACTGTATATAGAAATGAAGCAATCAATCTGCCAGGTGTGAGGTTCCTTACATTTATCCAGTGAATATCTGCATATACTTACCAACATGATGACCAATCCTCTATATCCAGTATGGTTTTTAAAATACACACACAATGTTAATAATTATGTGAAATGGGTGCGCTCTCAATCAACCTTAAAAATCGTGTAGATCTAATTAAAAATTGCTTGTGCAATGATACTATTCAAGTGATGTGTAAAACCTCCTTAAAATCCGTGCACTGAGTGTGTATACATAAATAAATAAATACATAAAACCATATGTAAATATATAAATAAGTGGATCCTTTTCCTTTTTGTGGTACCAGTGATTAAGTGATATTTGTGCGATAGTGCTGTGAATAAAAGACAGTTTAAGAATGAGGTAAAACCACGTTTACATTCCAACCCTTAAAAAATCCATGCGTTTAAAACTGAAAAAAACGCATTAAAAATCCATGCGTTTAAAACTGAAAAAAAAACGCATTAAAAAATCCATGCGTTTAAAACTGAAAAAAAACGCATTTAATTGTGCGATTTATTTGTGGAAAAACGCATATTGGGTTATGCGATTAAATTGGGAGAAACACCATAGGTATTTTTAGAATCCTTTAGGAGTCCATGCATCTAATTGATGTCTCCTTAGGTGTTTAATTTGCGGTTGCTTAGACAGGTGTTGTTCCTGATTAGTTAGTGCTGAGATGTTTTACTAACTAATTGCCCTTTGGTGTTGAGCACAGGTTAAAACTTGAAGGACAAAAGGTGTACACCACAAATGAGAAAGATAAGCACCATTTAGTAAATGTATATTTTTGAGCAGGTATACACATAATACTTTTACTTATCTTTAGTTGTGGTGTCCTCTTTCCTGCTGATCACGTCCTTACTATCTCTTCCGTGTTTGCATGAGGATAGAAGACAGATAAAAAACCATTGCGCAATATAGTTATACTTTGAATGGTGTGCATGTGTTGTGGCTGAAGCCCATCTACTTACACTGCACCCTACGAACGAAGCGCGGTGGTTAGAAATATGTCAGGCACTGTTTGGGCTCCCTGCCCTGCTTGTCTCAGTAGTGTTGCTTAGCTCCTCCTCCCGACGCGTTGCGACACGCCCACGTGTCTTTATCAAGGGATTATGGGGCTTGTAGGCAGCTGAGACCTTTTTATAGGCAACATTTAGCTTGGTGGTTGCCATAGCAACTTTTGTGTGCTCATCATCCTATTCAACACCACCTGCGCTTGGGTGCTGTGGATGGCGTGCACACTGACTCTTTGCGATCCTGGATAGGAAAAACAGTTGTTTGGATCTACAAGTGCTTACCCATAATTCAAAATATGTATATATGTGTATATATGTGAAAAGATTTTAATGACATCATGTTTAATATAAGGAATAAAAATTAAAAACGTGAATGTGTATGACAATCTATTAAAAAATATATATAGGGATATGTGAATGTTGGTAAAATATTATATGTGGATAGATAAATATATAAAAATGATAAAAAATATATAGATAAAAAAAAAAATAAAAAATAAAAAATAAAAATAAATCTAAATATAAAAATAGAAATGGAAAAAAATGGAAAAAATGAAAAAATGAAAAGGTTAAAAATACAGAATAAGAATAAAAAATATTTGTATAAATAAAAATAAAAATAAATATAAAAATGATAATGGAAATGAATATATAGAGATGAGTATTATTAGCATCTAAAAATAAATACGCTGCAAGACTTTTTTAAAAATAGAGGCATGAGTGAATATATCAAAAGCGGCGTTTGACATATGGTTCCTTATTTATGTAGGAGAATGGTTGGTTTCTTATTTGAGCATTACTGCTTGCTTGTTTGAGCATCACTTCTTTGGGAATATTAACTTGGCAAATTGTATGCGGATGTATAAATAGTAACCGCATACCTTTTGTGAGTGATTCTTGGGATGAGATAATAAAAAAGAGATGAAAAATGACCATGCTTATGTTGGACTTTACGAAGTGGGGGTATATAGGTATACATGAATATATACAAAATATGGAGGAAGGAGACAGTATTGTCTGTATGTTAAAATATGACTGCTCATAAAACACATAAATAGTATTGCTAAAAATACTAAAACTATGTGTTTAAAATATATTAAAAGTCAGAAATAAAACAGTTAAGATCAAAGTCAATGTTCAGGCCTCCTGGCGCAAAACTGTTGATTTCGTAAATCCATCTCGATTCACTTTTGCTGAGTTCTCTCACCTTATGACTCCCCCTCCAATTAGGTTTGAATTTATCAATAGCCCAGAACGTCATTTGGGTAGGATCTTTATTGTGGATTTCTGCAAAATGTCTTGACACACTATGTTTAGGGAAGCCTGCTATTATGTTTTGCACATGTTCTCTTATTCGTTTCCACATAGGTCGTTTAGTCCTTCCTATGTACTGCAGCGAACATGTGCATTCAAGCATATACACTACTCCTTCTGTTTTGCATGTGATGAACTCCTTAATGTCGTATTCTTTTTTCGTGGTGGATGATGTGAATTTGTTGCACTTTTTTCCCCCCATCTTGGTATTCCTACATGCATAACATCTTTTACAGGGGTAAAACCCCTTTCCCTGAAAAAAGGTCATATTTTTGTTGTTTGGGGGGTCTGGGACATTTTTAACAATCAAGTCTCTTAGTGTTGGAGCTTTTCTGTATATAAATTTCGGTCTCTCAGGGAGGATGCTTTTTAGTTGTTGGTCAGCTTGCAATAGCTGCCAATGTTTTTTGATTATTGCTTCAATTTTCTTATGCTGTACGTTGAAGTTCAAAATCAATGGTACTTCTGCATGATTTTCAGTTTTTTTGTCCTTATCCTTAATGAGTGAGTCTCTTGGCATTTCTTGTACTTCTTTTATTTTTTCTTTGATAAAATTCTCATTGTAACCCTTCTGCACGAATTTTTCACCAATTTCTGTTGCTTGTTCAAGGTACCCTTGGTCATTGCTACAATTTCTCCTTAATCTTATGAGCTGCCCCTTCGGTATGTTTATTAACCACGGACTGTAGTGACAGCTATCCGTGGGGATATAGCTGTTCCTGTCTACAGTCTTAAAGTAAGTTTTGGTATGAAATGCACCCTTCTCTATTGTAATATCGAGGTCCAAAAATTTTATATTTTTGTCACTGATCTCGAAAGTCAACCGGATGTTTTTATGGTTGTTGTTTAATGTTGTAAGGAAATTTTCCAAGCTGGTTTTGTCCCCATTCCATATTATAATGCAGTCATCTATGAATCTTTTATATAAAGTTAGCTCCACTGGGTAGTGCTGATACAGCGCTTCTTCTTCCCAATTGGCCATGAAAATATTTGCGACGCTTGGGGCATATTTAGCCCCCATTCCAATCCCGTTTAGCTGTCTATAAAATTCTTTATTATGCCAAAAATAATTGTGTTGTATCCCGTAGGCTAGGCATCTTAAGATAAATCTTTTTTGTTTAGAAGGTATGATCGTCCATTTATCTAGAGCCCATCTTGTGGCATTTATTGCGTCGCCGTGGTCAATGATTGTGTACAGTGATGACACATCGGCCGTGGCTATTAAGTATTGCTCATGCTGTACTAGTGGTACTTTCTCCAGAATTTGTATTAGGTGCTTGGTGTCCCTTAAAAAAGATTTGGTTTTGGATACCAGTGGCTGAATAAATTTGTCAACATATTCACCAATCCTTGAGTTTATGGATTGAATACCACTAATTATAGGTCTCCCGGGTGGCATTGATGAATTTTTGTGGATTTTAGGGACAGTGTAAATCACTGGGACCCTACAAACATCCGGCAGGAGGTACCTTTCCTCCTTTTTGTTTAAAATGTTTTTCATTTTGCCTTTTTCTACCAGTTCTCTTAGTTCTTCCTTGTATTCTCTGGTTGGATTCCCTTTAAGTTTGATATAAGTATTAGTGTCATTTAGTTGGCCTATGAGCTCACTGTTGTAATTTTCTTTTGATAAAACAACTATAGCACCTCCTTTGTCCGCTGGTCGTATTACTACTTCCTTTCTTGCTTCCAGTTCTTTTATTCCTTTTGTGATATCCTGAGAGTTTTGTGCTCGTTTTATTCTTAGTTTTTCAATGTCTTGTATGACCATCTTGTTAAAAACATGTATGTGTTCATTGTTTGACACCTGGGGGTTAAACAGGGATCGATTTCTTAGAGTAGTGTGTTCCACCCTGCCTGGGATTTCCTGTGAATCCCTTGTGGTGGCCACAGATTTATTCAACATGTATTTTTTTATATTTAGCTTTCTAGTATATTTTTGTATGTCAACATACGTGTCAAACTTGTTTAGACTCCTCTTTGGTGCAAATTTCAGTCCTTTGTCCAGGGTCCTTAGTTCAGTTTTGGTTAATTCTTTGCCACTTAGATTGTATATACCTTCTCCTATCGTTCTCTTTTTCGCTTGGACCTTCCGTCCTCCCCTGTTTCCTCTTTTGAATTTGGACTTTTTTGGCTCCGTGGTGTCTCTGTGCGGGGAGGGGTTCTGTCCCTCCTGCGCTGATCTAAAAAAGACGAGGATGTACATGCCTCATTTTCCTCATCCCTTAGTGCCTCATACCTGTTTCTCGTGTAATCAGGGCTACTTCTGTAGTCCCTATGTTGTCGGTCATGGTATTGAGGTTGTGTGTGTTGTTGGTATTGGTTATGGTCCCTTGTATCTCTTTTATCATGGTTTCCATGGTTCTGATGTCCTCTATCATCATATCCTCGGTTTTCGTTGTTCCTATGTTGGTTGTATGCTTGGTTATGGGGCTTATGGTTCTTATTCCCCCCATTTTTCCATGGTGCGTTTCTTGGTGATTTTGTCCATGGTTTGGGATTATTACTCTTTTTCCACCATGGTTTTGGGGTCTTTGGGCCGTTATACTCATCCCTTGATGCTCTTTGGTATCCATTTTCATTTTGCCTCATTTGTCTATCAGGTGATCTATATGTGTATTCCCTATTTGGTGATTTAATCCTTACTTCTCTCAACGGTGATGAGGTAGTGGATCCTGTTTGTCCATCCTTTAAATTTAATTGCCATTTATAAGCCTGTTGTAATCTGTAATCATTAGTGTCCCTCATGTATTTCCGTTTTTTTCTTTGTTTTATTTCAATATCCTTCTGTTCCAACACTCTGTTCAGTTGTTTAGTTAGAGAAGCAAATGAAGTTGATTCCTTATAGGTTTCCAAAATTATTTAGCTTTCCTCAATCTGCTCATTTATCTTTGCGACCTTTCTTTGTTTTCTTTGTATTATAAATTTTAGTACCTCCAGACCTTTTCCATTAAAAAATTTGTACCATTCATCAACAGATTCAGGATCCAATAGACCATCATTGATGGGTACATCCCACCTTAGTCTCCTTGGTACAATATTTTCTTTTAGGTATTGCTCATGAGAAGCAATGTCCCACCATAAACTGACTTTTTTCTCCATCAAGTGACCAAATTTTCTGAAGTTAGTGTCAAGATCACCTGTGTCAGTGTTGGTATTTGAGGTGGAAAAAACCTCCTCTAAATCTACTTTGCGGTTCTCTAAAAATTTGAATATCTCCATTTAAGCTGCTCAAAGTGAGTAAGATGTGAAAAGTGGAGTGTTAGGTATGTGTACTTAAGCGCTATAATGGGTATTCAAAGACAGAACGGCAACAATGTTTTTAAGATAGCCAAATGATGATGCTGCAACCCATATATTAGTGTTCTCACACGTAGAAGAAATGGTTTTTAAAATACACACACAATGTTAATAATTATGTGAAATGGGTGCGCTCTCAATCAACCTTAAAAATCGTGTAGATCTAATTAAAAATTGCTTGTGCAATGATACTATTCAAGTGATGTGTAAAACCTCCTTAAAATCCGTGCACTGAGTGTGTATACATAAATAAATAAATACATAAAACCATATGTAAATATATAAATAAGTGGATCCTTTTCCTTTTTGTGGTACCAGTGATTAAGTGATATTTGTGCGATAGTGCTGTGAATAAAAGACAGTTTAAGAATGAGGTAAAACCACGTTTACATTCCAACCCTTAAAAAATCCATGCGTTTAAAACTGAAAAAAACGCATTAAAAATCCATGCGTTTAAAACTGAAAAAAAAACGCATTAAAAAAAATCCATGCGTTTAAAACTGAAAAAAACGCATTTAATTGTGCGATTTATTTGTGGAAAAACGCATATTGGGTTATGCGATTAAATTGGGAGAAACACCATAGGTATTTTTAGAATCCTTTAGGAGTCCATGCATCTAATTGATGTCTCCTTAGGTGTTTAATTTGCGGTTGCTTAGACAGGTGTTGTTCCTGATTAGTTAGTGCTGAGATGTTTTACTAACTAATTGCCCTTTGGTGTTGAGCACAGGTTAAAACTTGAAGGACAAAAGGTGTACACCACAAATGAGAAAGATAAGCACCATTTAGTAAATGTATATTTTTGAGCAGGTATACACATAATACTTTTACTTATCTTTAGTTGTGGTGTCCTCTTTCCTGCTGATCACGTCCTTACTATCTCTTCCGTGTTTGCATGAGGATAGAAGACAGATAAAAAACCATTGCGCATGGGTAAGCACTTGTAGATCCAAACAACTGTTTTTCCTATCCAGGATCGCAAAGAGTCAGTGTGCACGCCATCCACAGCACCCAAGCGCAGGTGGTGTTGAATAGGATGATGAGCACACAAAAGTTGCTATGGCAACCACCAAGCTAAATGTTGCCTATAAAAAGGTCTCAGCTGCCTACAAGCCCCATAATCCCTTGATAAAGACACGTGGGCGTGTCGCAACGCGTCGGGAGGAGGAGCTAAGCAACACTACTGAGACAAGCAGGGCAGGGAGCCCAAACAGTGCCTGACATATTTCTAACCACCGCGCTTCGTTCGTAGGGTGCTGTGTAAGTAGATGGGCTTCAGCCACAACACATGCACACCATTCAAAGTATAACTATATTGCGCAATGGTTTTTTATCTGTCTTCTATCCTCATGCAAACACGGAAGAGATAGTAAGGACGTGATCAGCAGGAAAGAGGACACCACAACTAAAGATAAGTAAAAGTATTATGTGTATACCTGCTCAAAAATATACATTTACTAAATGGTGCTTATCTTTCTCATTTGTGGTGTACACCTTTTGTCCTTCAAGTTTTAACCTGTGCTCAACACCAAAGGGCAATTAGTTAGTAAAACATCTCAGCACTAACTAATCAGGAACAACACCTGTCTAAGCAACCGCAAATTAAACACCTAAGGAGACATCAATTAGATGCATGGACTCCTAAAGGATTCTAAAAATACCTATGGTGTTTCTCCCAATTTAATCGCATAACCCAATATGCGTTTTTCCACAAATAAATCGCACAATTAAATGCGTTTTTTTCAGTTTTAAACGCATGGATTTTTTAATGCGTTTTTTTTCAGTTTTAAACGCATGGATTTTTAATGCGTTTTTTTCAGTTTTAAACGCATGGATTTTTTAAGGGTTGGAATGTAAACGTGGTTTTACCTCATTCTTAAACTGTCTTTTATTCACAGCACTATCGCACAAATATCACTTAATCACTGGTACCACAAAAAGGAAAAGGATCCACTTATTTATATATTTACATATGGTTTTATGTATTTATTTATTCATGTATACACACTCAGTGCACGGATTTTAAGGAGGTTTTACACATCACTTGAATAGTATCATTGCACAAGCAATTTTTAATTAGATCTACACGATTTTTAAGGTTGATTGAGAGCGCACCCATTTCACATAATTATTAACATTGTGTGTGTATTTTAAAAACCATTTCTTCTACGTGTGAGAACACTAATATATGGGTTGCAGCATCATCATTTGGCTATCTTAAAAACATTGTTGCCGTTCTGTCTTTGAATACCCATTATAGCGCTTAAGTACACATACCTAACACTCTATATCCAGTATGTCACTGTTTTAATTTTTTCCACAGTTTTATTTTAACCACTTGCCGACCGCCCCATGTAGATATATGTCAGCAGAATGGCACGTACAGGCAAAATCACGTACCTGTACGTGACATTCTTCCGGCGGGTGGGGGGTCCGATCGGACCCCCCTCCGCCGGCGGAGACGGTCGGCATCGCTTCAAGAGCGATCCCGGACGAGGGGACGGCCAGTGGTTTCTGGCCACCCCCTCGCGATCGCTCCTGGCGAATGAAAAGCTTCCCCTTCCTGTCTATTGTATAGACAGGCAGGCGGAAGTGATGTCACGCTCGGTGCGCCGGTCTATGTGACCGGGGACGCCGAGCTGTGAACATGTACAGGTTAGTGCACAACAGTACACTGACACCAGTACACATAGGCACACAAATAACCCCCCTGTCACCCCAGATCACCCCCCAGATCACCCCCTGCCCCCCCAGTCACAGTGTCACTAATTGCAGTGATCATTTATTTACTGATCACTGCATTTAGTGTCAGTGTGACTGCAATAACTGTCAGGGCAGTTAGTTTTAGGCCCCTTTAGGTCTAAGGTAGCCCCTTACCCTCCCCCAATAAAGGTTTAGCCCCCTGATTGCCCCTAGTTAACCCCTTCACCCCCTTTTGCCAGTGTCACTAAGCGATCGTTTTTCTGATCGCGGCATTAGTGTCACTGGTGCCGCTAGGTAACCATTTTTTTTTTTTAGGTTAACCGCCAGGTTTATATAGGTTTATAAATAGGTTTATAGGTCAGGTACCCCCATATTACAACCTAAATAAAGGTTTTAACCCCCTGATTGCCCCTAGAGTTAACCCTTTCACCAGTGATCACCGTATAAGTGTCACTGGTGACGCTGGTTAGCCAGTTAGTTATTTTGTTATTTAGGTTCCCCGTCAGGTTTTTATATAGCGTCAGGTACCCCCATATATTACCTAATAAAGGTTTAACCCCCTGATTGCCCCTAGTTAACCCTTTCACCCCCTTTTGCCAGTGTCACTAAGCGATCGTTTTTCTGATCGCTGCATTAGTGTCACTGGTGCCGCTAGGTAGCCAGTTTTTTTTTTTAGGTTAACCGCCAGGTTTATATAGGTTCATAAATAGGTTTATAGGTCAGGTACCCCCATATTACAACCTAAATAAAGGTTTTAACCCCCTGATTGCCCCTAGAGTTAACTCTTTCACCAGTGATCACCGTATAAATGTCACTGGTGACGCTGGTTAGCCAGTTAGTTATTTAGTTATTTAGGTTCCCCGTCAGGTTTTTATATAGCGTCAGGTACCCCCATATAGTACCTAATAAAGGTTTTAACCCCCTGATTGCCCCTAGTTAACCCTTTCACCCCCTTTTGCCAGTGATCACCGTATTACTGTTACGGGTGACGCTGGTTAGTTAGCTTGTTTTATTATACTGTCAGGGCACCCGCCATTTATTACCCAATAACGTTTTAACCCCCTGATCGCCCGGCGGGTGATATCAATTAGGTTTTAGGGTCAAATAAGGTCTGCGTCGCCCCAGGTTAGTGCCAGTACCGCAAACACCCACGCGCAAAGCATACACCTCCCTTAGTGGCACAGTATCTGAACAGATCAATATCTGATCTGATCAGATCTATACTAGCATCCCAGCAGTTTAGGGTTCCAAAAAAAAACGCATTGTTAGCGGGATCAGCCCAGATACCTGCTAGCACCTGCGTTTTCCCCCTCCGCCCAGCCCAGCCCACCCAAAGTGCAGTATCGATCGATCACTGTCACTTACAAAACACTAAGCACACATAACTGCAGTGTTCGCAGAGTCAGGCCTGATCCCTGCGATCGCTAACATTTTTTTTGTGGTAGCGTTTTGATTCAGTCGCTAACAGTCAGGAGCTTTTTTACCTGTGAATCTCAAAAAAATAAAAAAAACAAAAATAGTTGTCGTTTTATTGTTCTCTCTCTCTATTCTCTCTCTATTGTTGCTCTTTTTTTACTCCATTCTATTCTGCAATGTTTTATTATGTTTTATCATGCTTTATCATGCTTGCTTTTCAGGTATGTAATTTTGTTTACTGTGTTTTAGTGTTAAGCATTTTTTTGTTTTCAGGTGCGCCATTCAGTTGCAGCGCGGATTTATTTATCTTGACAGCAACAGCGTTTGCTCCCACGATACAGAAAGCCGTGACTCCAACGCTGTAGGAGGTGATTTCACCACCACAGTTAAAAAAAAGAGCATAAATGCCGAAGCATGGGGGCAGCAGGGGCGGAGGAGCGATTGGCTCCTAATGCCATGTACATACGGTCGAAATTCCGACCGTGTGTACACGGCATAATTTTTGCGGGAGGATGCCCCCATGCATCGGCATATATAAATGGTGCATGTATGCCCATCATTAGAAGTGGGTGGATGAAGGGAGGTATTCTAATGGTGGGCATACCCACCAATCAATCTCTTTTTTTCGTTCAGCCAAGAGGCTGCATGAAAAAAAAAAAGATTACAATATATGTCCAGTATGTTGCTGGACTTTGAATGTTTATACCAGAATGATGCCTGCAGGTTTAGTATCATCTTGGTATCATTCTTTTCAGCCAGTGATCGGCTTTCATGTAAAAGCAATTCTAGCGGGTAATTAGCCTCTAGACTGCTTTTACAAGCAGTGGGAGGGAATGTCCCCCCTCCCGGATATAAAACGCACCATTGGGAAATTGGGAAAGCATTTTATCACACCAATCTTGGTGTGGTCAGATGCTTTGAGGGCAGAGGAAAGATCTAGGGTCTAATAGACCCCAATTTTTTCAAAAAAAGAGTACCTGTCACTGCCTATTGCTATCATAGGGGATATTTACATTCCCTGAGATAACAATAAAAATGATAAAAAAGAAAAAAAATGGAAGTAACAGTTTAAAAATAAAATAAAAAAGCTAAATAAATAAAAAAAAAAAAAAAAAAAAAAAAAAAAAAAAAGCACCCCTGCCCCCCCTTCTCTTGTGCAAAGGCGTACACAAGCGTTGGTCTGGCGTCATATGTAAACAGCAATTGCACCATGCATGTGAGGTACCACCGCGAAGGTCAGATCGAGGGCAGTAATTTTAGCAGTAGACCTCCTCCGTGAATCTAATGTGGTATCATGTAAAGGCTTTTAAAGGCTTTTAAAAATGTATGTAGTTTGTCGCCACTGCGTGTTTGTGCGCAATTTTAAAGCATGTCGTGTTTGGTATCCATGTATTCGGCCTAAGATCATATTTTTTATTTCATCAAAAATTTGAGCAATATAGTGTGTTTTAGTGCATTAAAATTAAAAAAGGTGTATTTTTTCCACAAAAATGCGTTTGAACAATCGCTGCGCAAATACTGTGTGGAAAAAAAAAATGCAACACCCACCATTTTAACCTGTAGGGCCTTTGCTTTAACAATATATATAGTGTTTGGGGGTTCAACGTAATTTTCTTGCAAAAACAAAATATGGTTTCATGTAAACAAAAAGTGTCAGAAAGGGCTTTGTCTTCAAGTGGTTAGAAGAGTGGGTGACGTGTGACATAGGCTTCTAAATGTTGTGCATAAAATGCCAGGACAGTTCAACCCCCCCCCCCCCAAATGACCCCATTTTGGAAAATAGACACCCCAAGCTATTTGCTGAGAGCAATGTTGAGCCCATTAAATATTTTTTTTTTTTGTCCCAAGAGATTGAATAATGAAAAAAAAATATATATATATATTTTTTTTACAAAAAAGTTGTCACTAAATGATATATTGCTCAAACATGTCATGGGCATATGTGGAAATACACCCCAAAATACATTTTGTTGCTTCTCCTGAGTACGGGGATACCACATGTGTGGGACTTTTTGGGAGCCTAGCTGCGTACGGGACCCCAAAAACCAAGCACCGCCTTCAGGCTTTTTAAGGGTGTAATTTTTTTATTTCACTTCTCACTGCCAATCACAGTTTCGGAGGCCATAGAATGCCCAGATGGCATAAAACCCCCCAAAATGAGCCCATTTTGGAAAGTAGACACCCCAAGCTATTTGCTGAGAGGTATGGTGAGTATTTTGCAGATCTCGCTTTTTGTCACAAAGTTTTGAAAATTGAAAAAAAAAAAAAAAAAATGTTTTTTTCTTTACTTTCTTCATTTTCAAAAACAAATGAGAGCTGTAAAATACTCACCATGCCTCTCAACAAATAGCTTGGGGTGTCTACTTCCAAAATGGGGTCATTTGGGGGGGGGGGGGTGTGCTATTTTGGCATTTTATGGCCTTCGAAACTGTGATAGGTAGTGAGGAGTGAAATCAAAAATTTGCACCCTTAGAAATCCTGAAGGCGGTGCTTGGGTTTCGGGGCCCCGTACGCGGCTAGGCTCCCAAAAAGTCCCACACATGTGGTATCCCCATACTCAGGAGAAGCAGTAAAAATGTATTTTGGGGTGCAATTCCACATATAACTATATAACTATAAAAATTATTTTTTTATTTTTGTCTTTATTCAATCACTTGGGACTAAAAAAAAAAATATTCAATGGGCTCAACATGCCTCTCAGCAAATATCTTGGGGTGTCTACTTTCCAAAATGGGGTCATTTGGGGGGGTTTTGTACTTCCCTGCCATTTTAGCACCTCAAGAAATGAGACAGTCATAAATTAAAAGCGGTGTAAATTCCAGAAAATGTACTCTAGTTTGTAGACGCTATAACTTTTGCGCAAACCAATAAATATACGCTTATTGGCATTTTTTTTACTAAAGACATGTGGCTGAATACATTTTGGCCCAAATGTTTGACTAAAATTGAGTTTATTAGATTTTTTTATAACAAAAAGTAGAAAATCTCTTTTTTTTTCAAAATTTTCTGTCTTTTTCCGTTTATATCGCAAAAAATAAAAAAATCACAGAGGCAATCAAATACCATCAAAAGAAAGCTCTATTTGTGGGAAGAAAAGGACGCAAATTTCGTTTGGTTACAAAATTGCATAACCGCGCAATTACCAGTTAAAATAGTGCAGTGCGAAATTGAAAAAAGACCTCTGGTCCTTAAGCTGACAAATGGTTCGGGGCTGAAGTGGTTAAAGGAGAAGTACAGCTAAAGCTCGTTTGGCTGTACTTCTCCTGTGGATCATAGAAGTGCAGTTCGTTCTGCACTCCTTTGACCTTTTTCAGCAGACAGCGGGCTGAAGCCCGCCGTCGGCTGACATCACAGAACCGATCCAGGCTGGGAAAAGAGTGTGACCATATAGTCGGGATCCACCCACATACCTGGATCGGCACCCGACTCAGCCTCTCAGCATTTTGCTGAAAGCCTGATTCAGCTGTTTCCGCCCCCTCCACAACCCAGTGCTTCAGTGAGTGTGTGTGTGGGGGGGGGGGCAAATCAGGCAGAAGTGGCCTGACAGTCACCAGCTCTCTGCTCAGGGAGCACAGAGAAACGAGTGATCAGCAGTTTTTTATCGCTCAGCTCTCAGTCTTAGAGTCGTCGGGGGACAGATGCTGCATCCACCTAGGTAAGTATAATTCTTACAAAAGATTTTTTTCCCATACTTCTCTTTTAAGTAAAAATGTGTTCGTTATTTCAGTTATATGGAAGGTTATATAGAGGAAGGTTCCAAGAAAAAAGGGGTCTAATTTAAAGCAGCGCCAAAGTTTGCATTGTGGTGGGTGGGCAAACATACTTGCACAATATGGAAAACTTACCTGGCACTGTGACCCACCCAGTGGTGCGACATCTGCAATCTCCCTTGTCACTTGCTTATTTTACCTAATGAAGCAGTAGCACAACTAAGTTCTTTATTCATGATCATTTAAATAGTTTTGGGCTAAATGGTGTGCTAATGACATACAACATGACCAAATGATTGTAAGAAAGTGCACCTGAAAACTTTGCATTTAATTCCCTTGTTGCACCATCACCACCAGTGATATTTTTGCCCCGATCCTCTACCAGGGTCGACATCCTCAGCCATCATGATTGGCCTGCCTGGAATAATCCCGCCATCCAGTACATGATGAGAATGTACACTGAGCTTTACCGGTATAACTGAAGAAAATTGTGAGCAGTTAAGACAGAAACTTTTATAGTGGAAGAGACGTTTTCAGTTTATCTGCTAACAATTTTTGTAAGGCCAGGTGCTTTAAAGCATACGTTCAGTGCTTATGTCCTTCCATATTTTATATGCCCCAAGAGAAAAAAAGACAAAAGGAAAGATCAAAAAAAAAAAAACAAAGCTTCAATTTTTCTGCAACAGGACTCCTGTTCTTTAAAGTGGTAGTAAACTTTTGGAATTGAAAATCCTCTGATGGGCAGGCTTTTTATAACAGAAGAGACCCTAGAGGTCTCTTCTGTCATAAATGTCCCTCCTGCCTGTCAGTGGGTAATGTTATCTGAGCCGCACATGCGCAGCTCAGACCACATTTATGGCCCGCTCTGCGTACCGCAGATGAGATGTGAGTCTCGTGCGCATGGACAGGAGTGACATCACCTGCGGACCGGCCATTCAAGTGCCTGAAGATTGGGAACCTGCAAGGAAGACCGGACGAAGATGGACCAAGGAAAGCCATGTTAGTGCAGCACTGGAGACCTCTGTCTGCAGGTAAGTTTGTCATAATGTACTAGTATGCAGTGCATACTAGTACATTATGACCTAAGCCTGCACAGGGGACCAATTTTTATCATAAAGGAATAGCCTTTACTAAGGCTTTAAAATAATCCTACCTAAAACAATCCTAGGTTTAAAATTTGGGAAGCAAAGTCCAAATAATGTCTTCATCCAGGGGATTCCAGCACTGGGAGATTCACACACATAAGTTCCCACACTTTCTTCTTAATTACCTAATTTGCTAAACAGGAAATATCACTCTAATAATGTTAGAAACAACATTACATTCTCACCTCCACCCACATTATACTGATTGCAACATCAGCAGCAGAAGCTATTCTAATTCTCAAGCTGATTTATAAGTCAGTAACATTGAACCTTTATTTCATCTGCACACTAGGATATCAATGGCGTCCCAAGGGTGGGGCCAGAGGGGGCCCTGACCCCCCCAAAATTATGCTGTGCCCCACCATGTGCCCCCCCAAAAAAAAAAATCAAAAAAAATTTTTTTTTTTTTTTTTTTTTTTTACAAAAAGGCAATGTCTTTTTGTTTGCATTCGTAGCGGATGTGCCACATCTTACTCAGGCCGCTGCTGGAGTAACACAGTCTCTATTGAGAGGGGGAGTATTCTTCTAGCCTGGACGCGTGGGTAAGTGTGTGCACTGCAGTACACTGTAATCACTGAACTGCATTATCTCCATCTCTTCTCTCCACCATCTGTCCCTCCCCTCTCCTGTTCTTTCAAGACCTTCACAACTTACTTTCACTTTCAGTTAGGCAGGTAATAGACTAAGCAAATTTCTTTCCTGCATCCACAGAGTGCAGGAAAGAAACTTGCATGATTCCCCCATCAACACAGACAGTGGTGACAAGGGGAATATCCTTCCTGCCCAGCAATTGTATTCTCCCAACAAACAGTCATTATCACTAGTGGCTATAGCAACCACTAGTGATAATCATAAGAGTATCTGTCAGGCTGGTTGTTCCCAATTTGATCGATCAACTTGGTACATTCAGCCTGCTCATTAATGGTTCAAATCTCAGCCAGTTCCTGATGAACCAGCTGAGATTTAAACTGCCTATGGCTGGTCTTAGCACTTAGGCAGCCCATACATTGATCACTTTTTTACTTTAACTAGTAGGTTGCATTAAGAAAAAAAAGAAATTATCCAATTCTCCCATCTACACATTATAGGTGGGTGGGGGAATCCTCCCAGTGTGGACCAGTGGTGGAACTACCAGAGTTGCTGTCCTGTCCCGGCTATTCACATCACTGGTCTCTGTCTCCATGGCAGCGGCGGCACATTGGAACCCAATGCTGGTTACTTTATGGGGCTAATGTACAGGAGGGCCAGCACAATTTGTTGTTAGAGATGGGCTGGGCATGTTCAAAATCCAACATGCCTGACCCCGCCAGGAAGCCCACACTGCACAGCGCTAATCACAGGCAGTGAGACATTTCCTGGTCCTGCACAGATCAGGAATGTCTCACTGCCTGTGATTAGCTGTGTGCAGTGTCGGCTTCCTGGTGGGATCGGGCATGTGGGGTTTCAAACACACCCAAGCCCATCTCTAATGGTTGTAGACAGTTGACCTCCCTGCAGGTTGCTTAGCAGCAGTGCAGCCTTCTCTGACATGCTGATCGTGATGCAATCCAGGTGATGCTCCTAGTCAAATCCTAGTGTTAAATATCATAGTGGTTTTATTGATCAAAGCCCACACCTTACAGGCATGGAGCCGACACCTTACAGGCATGGAGCCGACACCTTACAGGCATGGAGCCGACACCTTACAGGCATGGAGCCGACACCTTACAGGCATGGAGCCCACACCTTACAGGCATGGAGCCCACACCTTACAGGCAAAGAGCCCACATGTCTGCTGAACATACGGTGGATATGGTTGTACTGTTGATGCTAATAAATACTGTGTTTATTAGATCTGACTGGGAGCATCCCCTGGATCACATCCCGATCAGAATGTCAACAGAGAAGGTTATACAGCATTACTGCTGCTAGGTGACCAGCTGGGGGCTCGGCTCTCTACAACCAATAGTGCCAGCCTTCCCCTGCATGCACCCATAATGTCACCAGCACTAGGGCCTAATAGACTGCTGCCGCTGCTAAGGAGACAGATGCCAGACCAGCACTGTCAATAGCTGGGGAACACCACAGTGGCAGAACACCAAGGCCCGGAGACAAGACAACCTTTGCAAACCTGATAGTTCTCCCACTGCTTTGGACCCTTATATTTACTTGGTATGCTGGTGACATATATCTCTTCTGCCACCCTGGGGATCGTAGTAAAATTGCATTTTATAGTTGCCCCCCTAATTTTGTCCCTGTCCCCCCATGTGCCCCCCCTAAATATGAAAGCTGGAGACGCCACTGTAGGATATGGCTAATATATATATGTATGTATGTATGTATGTATGTATGTATGTGTGTATGTATGTGTGTATGTGTGTGTGTGTGTGTGTGTGTATGTATGTGTGTGTGTGTGTGTGTGTGTGTGTGTGTGTGTGTGTAAGGCCTCATTTAGGCCCCTTTCACACTGGGGCGGTTTTCAGGCGGTACAGCGCTAAAAATAGCGCCTGTATACCGCCTGAAAAAACCGGCCCCATTCACTCCAGTGTGAAAGCCGGAGGGCTTTCACACTGGAGCGGTGCGCTAGCAGGACCGCAACAAAAGTCCTGCTAGCAGCATCTTTGGAGCGGTGAAGGAGCGGTGTGTTCACCGCTCCTATACCGCTCCTTCCCATTGAAATCAATGGGAAACCGCGGGGATACCGCCCGCAAAGCCCCAGCACATGAGTCTTAAACATTTAGGTGCTGATGGGAGGCACAGGTGCACCGTTCAGCTTCACTCTATGAGAGGCTGACAGCTGCCGTGGCTGGATGGAGCTGGATAGTGCATTGAGCAGTACAAATGTTTAGTGCAATATGCACCCAGGAATGAATGCTTGGAGTGAAGGCTGTCTACATTTTGGGCATTTGTCCCTGGGCCCAAACTGCCCTATACATACTGTAGGTACCATTTGGTGTGCCGCCAAGCCCTGTCCAGCAGCAGCTGTCAGACTCTCATAGTTTAAGAGGTTGCTGACAGCAGAGCTGAGAAGTGCACTTGTGTCCTCCTTCCACGCATAAACGCCAAAGCCCCATGCATGAGAGCTAAATGCCCAGTTTGCATGCATGGGGCCATACGGTTACATTTAGGCTATGCAGGCACACATTATTTGCCCTGTTTGGATACAACAGGGCAAATAATGTTATAAGTATTGTTCCAATTCAGAATCCCAAACGTCTTCATCAGCTTCCTGTACCTCTTTTAGCAAACAATTATCTTTCAACTGCTACAGCAACAATAAGGAGAGAGGGTTGGACAGTAGACAAAAAAAAAAGTACTGAGGCCTTGAGACTGAATCACAGAGGCTTGTCTGCTAAGCACAGTCAGCCTCACCCCCACCAGAAGCATGGGCAGAGCCGATCGGCCCTATAGGCACACTATGCAAGCTGCTTAGGGCCCCACCGCTGTGGGGGGCCCCCAAGACCCAGCATCCCCCCCTGCACCTCTAGCTGGCCGTTTAGAGTGCAGTGAGGAGAGGTGGGAGGAGGTGGAAGGCGGCGATCGGAAGCTCTATGGTGCCTGAGTGGGCGGCGGGATCTCCCTGGGGTTTGTAGTACTCTCAGTGTATACAGTAGAGAGGAGAAGGGAGGGGCCCCTGACCCAGGCAGGTATCAGTTTCACTTTCACTCTGCTTGAACACTGTTGCTGATGCCCGGGTCAGAGGCCCCTCCCCTCTCTGCTGTATACATTCAGAGATAGAACTACTAGCCCCAGGGAGATCCCCCTGCCTGTGGACACCATATAGCTGCCAATCGTCGCCTCCCACCTCCACCAGCCAGGTACAGAGGAACCTCTGCAAGGGGGGGAGTCAGCTGTTTGGGGGCCCAAATGTAAGAGGGGGGCTTTCTGGGGACACTAATGTAAGGAAGGGGGCCTCTGGGGACACTAATGTAAGGAAGGAGGCCTCTGGGGACACTGATGTAAGGACGGGGCCCTCTGGGGACACTGATGTAAGGACGGGGCCCTCTGGGGACACTAATGTCAGAGGAGGGGCTCTCTGGGGACCCTGTGTAAGGAGGGGCTCTCTGGGGACCCTGTGTAAGGAGGGGCTCTCTGGGGACCCTGTGTAAGGAGGGGCTCTCTGGGGACCCTGTGTGAGGAGGGGCTCTCTGGGGACCCTGTGTGAGGAGGGGCTCTCTGGGTACCCTGTGTAAGGAGGGGCTCTCTGGGTACCCTGTGTAAGGAGGGGCTCTCTGGGTACTCTGTGTAAGGAGGGGCTCTCTGGGGACCCTGTGTAAGGAGGGGCTCTCTGGGGATACTACTTTAAGAGGGAAGGCTCTCTTGGGACCCTGGTGTAAGGGGGGGGGCTCTCTGGGGACCCTGGTGTTAGGGGGAGGCTCTCTGGGGACCCTGATATAGGGGGAGACTCTCTGAGGACCTTGGTGTAAGGAGGGGCTCTCTGAGGACCCTGATGTAAGGGGGGCTCTCTGGGGACCTCATTCTGTTCTATATTGTTTTACTTATTCTTTGACTGTTTTGTTTAAAGGAGGGAGGATTGTTTTGGGAGCACTGAAGTGTCAGGTGTGACTGTGTGGCAATAGCAAATAGTTGACATAGCTCACGGCATCACGGGTCAGGTAGAGGGCCCCTTAGCAGAATTTTGCTTAGGGCCCCAGGGAGGTCAGGATCGGCACTGAGCATGGGTGTACTTCTCCTACTCCTTCACCAGTCATTCATCAGGGAATGAAAAGCAGGAGGAAAACGTTCCTGCTAGGGCCCAAGTGAAAAGTATGCTGCTGGCACCATACTTAAGTAGAAGGTATCACAATATAGGGACAAAAAAAGTGCAGCGATTGTGCAATATAACTCAAGCACTATGTATAAAAGTGCTGAAGTGTACCATAGATATATATAAAAAAAAGCAAAAAAAAAAAAACATTGATTTTATCCCTGATTAGAAGCTGTTTTTTCAGAACGAGACTGGATAAAATGTATGTATAAATGTGTAGCTTTAATAGAAGAGGCTGGGACCCAGGAGTATTCTTTAGGGCTGCAGCCTTTCTGACCCTTCTGGAGTCCAAGATCCTTTGTACTCCTCTTGTCTGTCCACTGGTAAAGGAGATATATGGAGGCAACTGTAGTCTGAGGGTGCACCAGTTTCAGCAGGGACACATGAAATCTTTTAGGACTCTTAAGGAAGAAGGTAATCTAGGATAAAAATAATTTTGTATCTATTCTCAGATTATTCCAGTGTGGGCCAATGAACCTGGGTGCAAGTCTTTGTGATGGTAGAGCTTTGGATGATATTTATACACACAAAAGAAAGTTAAAATCCCAGATGAAGAACATGGGATATTGGTACTGTATGAGCAAATTCTGCCCAGGGCAAATGGAATGCCCAGTCTAGTTGGTTATCTGAGATACCCCAGATGGTATCAAAAGGCTTGCCAGAACATATTAAGAGCCTCAGCTAGAAGCAAAGGGGTGGATTTACTAAAAGCAAATAGACTGTGCACTTTGTAAGTGCAATTGCTCCAGAGCTTAGTAAATGAGCGGAAGGTCTGCTGATGTCCATCATCCAATCATGTGCAAGCAAAAATGCATTTTTTTATTTTCCTTAAATGTGATTGGGTATTCTTTGCAAAGTGAAGCTTTACCTCATTTACTAAGCTCTGGAGCAAAGGTACTATTTGCCTTTTTAGTCTTTTTATTTTCCTGTAGTGAATCCACCCTATCTAAGGGAATACCAAACAATCGGAAAATATATTTAATCGCTTGCCGACCAGCCGCTGTCATTATAATGAGACAGATTGTGTGTTCCTACTAGCTAGGAACAACGATCTGTCATCTCCTCTAGTCAGTCCCATCTCCCTACAGTTAGAACACACATGAGGGAACACAGTTAACCCCTTCATCGCCCCCTAGTGTTAACCCCTTCCCTGTCAGTGACATTTACACAGTAATTAATGCATTTTTATAGCACTGTCGCTGTATAATTGTCAAAGGTCCCAAAAATGTGTCAAAAGTGTCCGATCTGTCCGCCATGAAGTCGCAGTCCCAATAAAAATCGCTGATCACTGCCATTACTAGTAAAAAAATAATAATAATAATAAAAAATGCCATAAATCTTTCCCCTATTTTCTAGACACTATAACTTTTGCACAAACCAATCAATATTGATTGATTCGTTTATTGCAATTTTTATTACCAAAAATATGAAGATGAATACATATCGGCCTAAACTGAGGATAAAATTAGCTTTTTAAAAAAAAAATTGGGGATATTTATTATAGTATTATTTATTTATTTATTATATTTATTAAGTACAAAATATTGTGTTTTTTTTTTTCTTTTCTTGTCTATAGCGCAAAAAATAAAAACCGCAGAGATGATCAAATGCCACCAAAAGAAAGCTCTATTTATGGGAAAAAAAGGACGTACATTTTGTTTGCATACAGCATCGCACGACCGCACAATTGTCAGTTAAAGTGACACAGTGGCGTATCACAAACGGTTTAAAAAAAAGTTGCTTTTTTGGTTAACTAAGGGTAAATTAGGTTAAAGACACAAAATGCGCCAAAACAATCAACTATAATTTCAGCCAGGAGAACAAGGAAGATCAACAAAAACCTATGGCGAAGTGAGTCTATGGACTGTTGGGAAAGGGAAAATGTATCAGCAGATCTGAATGTTTTATTCTACAAGACTTAAACCTGCATAGACTTCACAATATTGATGTACAAAGTTTAATCTTTTCTCATTGAGGGCCACCTTAAGTCATTGAAGACTATAGAGAGAATCTGGGAGATGCCAGCATGCCCTGCTTTTTAGAAACTATGAATCTTGAGGAGACTTTTAGGTCTGAGGTAAAGGGGCACAAACAATTCCACTATTAGGAGGTATTTTAAAGCCCTCCTCTGTGCCTTGGTAATGTAAGTAGAAAGATACAAAGAAACCACTCCTAGGACCTCTGTGGGCTGAAGGGAGGGTATACTATGGCTGTGCAGGAGTATTGACCGATGGCAGAAAACTGCAGAAGAGAGTGTCAACCTTAACATTTTTGGAAATGGGTCTGTAAGTGATCTGAGAACTAAACATTAAAGCGGAGCTCAACCCTAAAGTGGAACTTCCGCTCATCGGATTCCTCCCCCCTTCCGGTGTCACAAAGACAGGTATACTTTCCCACTTCCGGAAGTGCGCCACGGCGCGGATGCGGCCGTGACAATACCGCAGGGCTCCCTCCTCCTCCTCCCTCGGCCGCCAGGCTAATAGGAGAGAGGAGCGGGGCCTCGCGCATTGCGCAGTAGGGTTCCCGGCTACACTGCCGGGTTACCTTACCCGCAATGGCGGCGGCAGCACCCGACAGCTTATGGAGACATCAGCTGCGGTGCCGACATCGAAGGACTGCAGGAGAGGTAAGTGTCCATTTATTAAAAGCCAGCAGCTGCAGTATGTGTAGCTGCTGGCTTTTAATTCTTTTTTTTCCCGGAACACCCCTTTAAGATTCTTTTAAGTTATGAGCCGAAAAAAAACCCTGTTCGGTTCGCAACACAACTTGAGAACATGAAAAATGAAAAGTGCTAATTTTAAAGGCTTATATTCATGTTATTGCCATAAAAAGTGTTTGGGGACATGTATCAATGCAAAAAAAGGCTGTTTTTTCAGAAGCAGTGATTTTAACCACTTCCAGACTGCCGCACGCCGATATACGTCCTAACTTTGACGGGGATATCGTTGTTATGGCAGCAGCTAGCTGATCAAATGTATAATGTTTGGGGGTTCTAAGTAATTTTCTAGCAAAAAAAATGTTTTTAACTTATAAACAACACATCTCAAAAAGAGGCTCGGTCCTTATGTGGTTAATAATGCTTAAAGTGAAACAATAAAAATGAAATATTCCTTTAAATATCGTGCCTGGGGGTTGACCTTGGTATGCCTGTAAAGTAGCGCATCTTTCCAGTGTTTAGAACCACGGTTCAGTACCGCAGCAAAATTTAATTTCTAAAGGAAAAAATGTCATTTAAAACTGCTTGCGGCTGTAATGTATTGTCAGGTCCCAGCAATATCTATAAAAAATCATTGAAAAAAACTGCATGGGCCCCCCCCCCCCAGTCCATTACCAGGCCCTTTGGGTCTGGTATTAATATTAAGGGGAACCCTGCGCTAAAATGTAAAAAAAAAAATGGCGCGGGGGTCCCCCCCAAAACACCTTGTCCTCATGTTGATGGGGACAAGGGCCTCTTCCCCACAACCCTTGCCCAGTGGTTGTGGGGGTCTGCGGGCAGGGAGCTTATCGGAATCTGGAAGCCCCATTTAACAAGGGACCACCAGATCCCTGCTCACCCCTACACATTCACCAAAAAAAGTGACAAAAAAGTAAAAATGATAGTAGACAGTTTGGGACAATTTCTTCATTAAAAAATAAAAAAATAAAAATGTTCCGCGATGTCCATTCATCTTCAATCACAGCGGCGACGACCTTAGAAAAAAATAGGGAAAAACTCCACCTCCATGGGAGGCTCCCGCCAACTGTAGTCTTTTTGCTGTTATATAGCAGAGGGCGGGGCCTCTCGGTGAAGTAAGCGGTTGATCCCGCCCCCCTGTCCTCATGTAACGTCACGTAACGTCAGAGGGGGCAGGGTCACCTGTTTACATCACACAAAACACCCTCCCCATGTTGAGGGAATGAGTGCTCGGATAAGGGTCTGGTATGGATTTTGGGGGGACCCCCACGCCATTTTACATTTTGGCTCGGGGTTCCTCTTAAAATTCATACCAGACCTGAAGGGCCTGGTATGGATTTTGGGGAGGGCCCCCACGTCATATTTTTTTTTTACATTTTGGTGCAGGATTCCCCTTAATATCCATACCAGACCTGAAGGGCCTGGTAATGGACTGGAGGGGGAACCCATGATGTTTTGTTCAATGATTTTTTATGTATATTGCCGGGACCCGACAATACATTACAGCTGTGAGGAGTTTTAAATTACATTTTTTCCTTTACAAATGTAATTTTGCTGCTCTTATTCATAAAACTATGTACGGCCGCTATGTGAGCAGCCTAACATAGTGTGGGGCGTGGACTCACACAGCAGAGCACGTTGTGATTGGCCAAAGCATGCAGGTCAGGTGCATGCTTTGGCCAATCAGCAGCCTTCAATGCACTGCGATCTCGCAGTGCATTGACGGTCTTGCCGTTCATTATGGGGCATTCCGCGGGCGCTCTTTTTCTAAATTCTTTTTCTAAATTCGGTGAATGGGCGAAGACCCATTGTCGAGTCGAACTTACGTTCGACTGGAAAATCGGGCTCATCCCTAATTCTTATGATCAGTATACTTTACGTGGTGAACTGGTGCCAGGTACCTTCTAACTATGCAATGTTGTTCCCATCGCGACTCCGTGTAGTCTGTGATGGTAAGAGCCACTTCTTTGAAGATTCCTCTGCGGTCCTGTCCTGGTTGGAGCATCATGATGTGGCTGGTCCTGCACCCACCTAAACCTTCAGTGGATACCACCTTTTTTTTTTTCCTGTGAACCGGTCCTCCTGGCCTTGGCCCTACAGTCTCATCTACGGATTTTCTTGAACCATGAGTTGGGCTATGCCTGTTTTTCCTCCCTCCTGCACTTACTTTGATACACCCTGGTCAGCCCAGGAGCTGTCTATACCCCTTGCCCCCGCTCCCCAACCCGGATCATATTTCTGTTGTCAATTTTATTTTTTATTTTATTTTTATTCTTTATTAACCCCCACCTTATTGACCCCAGCTGCTCTTGGACAAATGTCTGCACTCCCTTGAACTGTTGGAGGTTTTCCGTCCCGCACTGTTGTGCACTTTTCTGTTACTAGCCGTCCCCTGATGCCAGTAAGGATACACCTGGAACTATGGTCTTCTTTTCTTTTTTTGTTCTGTCGAACATCGCTGACTTTACAAGATTGGTTTCCCTGGCCAGCTGCTGCCCCCATGGTCGTAGTGGGCAGCTATATGTTCACTCTGCCAAGCTGGTCCAGTGTAGGCAAAGTCTATGTGTTACATGTATTTTTATACCTATGCTTGACTTACCTCACATCTCAATGTATTCATATCCACTGGATGCTATATATTCATGGTCAATCACTCCTCTTCATGGCTCTCTGTGTAACCAGCTCTTGCAGGCAGCTGAACTCTGCATCCTGCTCACACAGATCTTCCACATATGTCTATGTTATGCTTTCATTGAAGTGTTTACTGTCCTGCATTGTGTCTGAGATGTTTATATGTGTTACTGGAGGCTGCTCCTTGCTGATCAAACTGCAAACTTCTGTACCCCTAACACTGTCATGGCCTCTCTTAAACTAGTCACATGGAATGTGCGCGGGCTACGTGCCAAACCCAAACGTGTGGCTGACCTATCCCACCTCAAATTTCTGTGCGCGGACGTCTTCGTCCTCTTGGAAACCCATATTACAGGGCAGATGCAACTGGCGCTCAAAAAGCCCAGGGTCAGTTGGTTATACCAATAACTCCCCCCTATACCTCTAACTCCCGTGGTGTTGCTGTCCTAATTGCTAAATCAGTACAATTTCAGCTCCATTATCTGTAGTCAGACCCGCAGGGTCAGTCCCTGTTCCTTTGCACCACCATTGGTGGCCTGGAGGTTCTCCTTATGGCATTTATATTCCACCACCATTTCAGTTTGCTGTCCTACAGGAGAGAGTGGCTTTCATGGCCAAACACCCCACAGTGCCTGCTATCTGTCTGGAAGATTTTAATTGATTGATCCCACCCTTGATATACTCAACTACTCTCTGATCACTCACCTTACTGGGTGGCCCTGCAACTGCCCTCAGTTCCTTCGGTCCGCATGTGGCGGCTGAACCCGCTTTGGTTCACCATCATGTCAGACCTGGAGGATATCCAGCGAGAATGAGTCAATTTTTTCCACTCAAACCTAAGGTCGGCCTCTGTGAGGGTGGTGTGGGAGGCTTTCAAGCTCCACGCTCGTATGATTCTTTCTGCACGCATTAACAGACACAAAGCCTTATCTAAATTTGTTCTACAGCAGGCTGAAGAGTGACTGAGTTCTCTTGAACAAGTGTCCCTCACCCACCCATCCGTGACTAATGCTACCCTTGTGCGCCTGCAGTCTAGACTCACTGACCCACTACACTTTGAGAAAGACAAACAGGGAATGTTTTTTGTAAGTAACAAGTCTTTGAACACAGGGAACGCGCGGGCAAAATGCTTGCATGCCATGATCACATACCCTGTCCAGGTGGCGGACAAGTTTAAGTGGTTTTACTCTGACCTTTACACCTCTACTTCTAGTCACTCTCAGGATGAACTGACTCTATTCCTTCAGGACATTAACTTCCCTACCCTTACCCACTCTCAAATCGACCAGCTGGAGCAGGGGTGGACTGACAACTCATGGGGCCCCCGGGCAATAGGAGATTATGGGGCCCCGGGCAATCAGAGATTATGGGGCCACACAGTATACACACACACAGTATACAATCACACAGTATACACGTACATGTACACACAGTATACACAGACATGTTTCTATTGGCTGAGAAGATACTGGAGAGGTGGGGCAGCTATAATCTCTGCATTTTTAGACCAAAAGGATGTCGGTAAGAGACATTTCAGAAACAGATGTAAAAAAAAACACAGATTTTTACATACTGTCCCTGGTTTTACTGAGGCTGGCAACCCTGATGGGGCCCCCTAGTGGCCCGGGGCCCTCAGGAAGTGCCCGAGTGGCCGAATGGTCAGTCTACCCCTGAGCTGGAGGCACCCATTACCACAGACTGCATAGCAGAGGCACTAGCACATCTCCTGTCCTCTAAAGCACCTGGCTCTCACAGCCTTCCCTTAGAATTCTACAATCAATTCCAAGTGGTCCTCATTCTTAAATTGCAGGTGTTATACACCCACATGTTCGACTTTGCCACACTCCCAAGCTTCATGGGTGAAGGTCCTTATTGTCCTAATTCTGAAACCTGGAAAGGACCTGCTTTTCCCAGAATCGTATCGTCTAATCTCCCTCCAACAATTGGATGTTAAAATCCTTGCTAAAATTCTTGCCCTGCGACTAAACAAGGTAATCCTTAGTCTCATACACTCGGATCAGATGGGATTTATGCCCAACAAGAATACAGCATTTAACCTCTGGAGACCCTTCATGAATCTCCAGGCCGCACATGACAACATTGGGTCCAGGGTAGTGGTCAGCCTGGACGCCGCTAAGGCATTTGACTCTGTGGAATGGAGCTACCTGTGGGAGTGTCCCTGCAAGTTTAGCTTTGGCCCAATATGTATTAAATGGCTTCAACTCTTCTACCAGGCTCCCGCTGCCTGGATCGAAGTCAATAGTAGGATTTCGGACACCTTCTCACTATCCCAAGGCACTCGTCAGGGCTGTCCCATATCCCCCTTACTGTTTGCATTATCTGTAGAGCCTCTCACCATTGCCATCAGGGTGTGCCCTGACATTAAAGGCCTTGCATGGGACGAGTGACCGAGGTCCTCAGTCTTTATGCGGATGATATGCTCTTGTACTTGGAGGACACCGGCCCTTTACTGGCGGTGGCTCTACAGCTGATAAAACAGTTTGGAGCATTCTTTGGACTGCAGATTAACTTTTCCAAGTCTCAAATCCACCCATTAGATGTTACTGTCCCTACAGCTGACCAAGCAGCACTTCCCCTGGTTAGAGCAAGCACAATCAAATACCTGGGTGTACAATGCTCCAGAGCCCTTATGGACTATATAGACCTGAACCTAGAACCTCTATACGATCTCCTTAAAACCAAAACTCACATCTGGTCTGTGCTTCCCCTTGGAATTTTGGGCCATATCAACTTGGTAAAGATGATTCTCCTTTCCAAGCTGCTTTAGCTATTTTGGCATGCTCCTTTGTATATCCCAGCCCGTGTCTTCAAATCTATGGAATCTATCCTCAACATGTTTGTATGGGGCTCCTCTCATAAACTCTTGTGGCAAACTCTGAAATGCCCTGTCCATATGGGTGGTACTGCCTTACCCGACCTTGCATTTTACTACATTGCCTCACAACTGTCCCACTTTTTCTACTAATCAGGTAGATCAAATTAGGTACTCTACTCTGGTATGCTCCCTTGTTGCTAACATGATGGCCCATCCCTTCCAGATTCTGTTTAGTGGCACCCATGGGTCCCCACGTATAGGTAACAGATGTCATATGGTGTTTCATCACTGTAATATTTGGCAGCTTGCCATGGCTATTACCAGGGCCTCTGCTATCCACACCCACACACCGTTGTGGGACAACCCACAGTTGCCCAAACTGCTGACTTTTCCTGATTATAAACTGTAGTTCTTTCACAGATTATTACCAATAGTAGGTTGTTTCAAGCGCTCAAAGATGACATTGGCCTACCTAATCATATGCTCTTCCGCTACCTCCAGGTCCGGCATGGCCTCAACTCCCAATTCAGCAACTCCATTCCAAGACTGGAGTCGATATCCCAAGAAGTTGATCTCCTTCTTCTACAACCATCTCTTGCTGCCCTCGGCCACTACCCATGCTTATCAATTAAAAGCCAAATGGAAGACGGACCTGGGGGATGTGGAGGATGAGGAATGGGAGGAAGTGCTGTCTTCCTGTAAAACGGTATCCCCTAAACTGTCAGATCGCCTCACACACCTTTATATCCTTTATAGGTCCTACTTTACCTCGCTTCGCTTTTCCAAATATAAACCAGATTACAGTCCAGCCTGCTCAAGATGTGGGGACCCCAGGGGAACGTTCTACCATCTAATATGGTCCTGCCCTCCCCTTCAGGTGTACTGGTCGCAGGTGGTTCAATTTCTCTATGACCGCATGGGCTCCCCCCTAACACTGTGCCCCTGACAGTGTCTACTAGGCCTTTTCATCCTCCCTGAGGAGGAAAAATACCTAATTATATTTCTGCAAGAGACTCTGTTCACAGCTAGAATGCAAATAGCCCAGCCTTGGATCAAAGAGTCGCCCCCCACTGTTCAACAATGGAATAGGCCAGTGAACGCTACACTCCCTTATAAAAAAGTACCATATTCCCATAGGGGTTGTCCGGACAAATTTAATAAAATCTGGGACAGATGGATGGAGGACTCCTTTACCTGCACAGATGAGGAATATTTTCAGTACAACGCAGGGTCCTTGGTGTATCCCATACCACTGCACGGTCCGGGGTGTTGAGTGTATCCCATACCAGGACAGAGGGGAAGGGTAAGGGGAGAGGGGGTTGGGAAAGGGGGACGGAGAGGAAGGGGGAAGGAGGGGGGGAGAGGGGGGGAAGGGGAGAGGGTAGTGGAAGGGAGCTAAGCAGTCGAAGGAGGGAGGAGTGAAGGACACGTGAAGGACGGGCTCGGAGGGGTGAAAGGGGGGGGGCGGAGGGGAGGCAGCGAAATCGGGTAGGAGGGGGGGGCTGGAGGGAGGCGGAAGGTAGAAGGTTGGGGGGGGGAGGGGGGGCAGGGGGGGTTGGGAAGGGCGAGAGCGTTGGGGGAGGGGGGCGAGGGGGGAAGGCGGCATTGTTGTGGGGGTTAGGGAGGGGGAGGTGAGGCGGAGGGAGAGGATGAGGCAGACAGAGGGTGGGAAGGTGAAGGAGGAGGGGGAGGGGCAGGGAAGGGGGGAGGGAAAAGGAGAGAGTAGGATGAGCGGCAGGAGTAGGAGAAGAGGGGGTACGGGGAGGGGAGGGGGGGGTGAGGAGGGATGGGGGGGCAGCGGGTGGATGGGGGGGGGGAGGGAGGGGGGGGGGTGGGAGGACGAGGTAGGAGGAGGGGTTGTCGGGAGGTGCTTGGGGAGGGGATAGGGGAGGGGGGGGTGGAGGGTAGGGGAGGGGGGGGGGAGAGCTGGGGGGGAGAAGTGTTCGGGGGGAGTGGGAGAGTGAGCGGGGAGGGGAGCGAATAATAGAGTAGGGGGGTGGGAGGAGGATAGGGGGCTAAGTGAGGAGAAAGAGATGGAAGCGGGAGGGAGTAATAGTGAAGGTGGAGCAGTTAGGCCGAAAGGGAAGGAGAGCGAAGGGAGGTCGAGGGGGATGAGAAGGGGTAGAGGGGGAGGGGCAGGGAGAGGGGCGTAGAGCGGAAAAGTGCGATGGATAGCGACGGCGATGGTTGAAAGTTTAGGGTGAGAGGGCGGAAAGGGAGGATGGCCTAGGAGGAGGGGGGAGTGAGTATACGGCGCGACTCCAGAAGAGAGTTCGCGTCTAGGGGGGGGGAGGCGGGGGGGGGGAGAGGGGGGAAGGTTGGAGTGTGTGGTAGCTGCGGGAGGGGCATCGGGAAGAGGCGAAGGGAGGGGGGGGAAGGGAGGGTGGCGGTGATGGTGAATTAGGAGGGGGGGGGCGGGAGTGGGGTGGGTGGGGAGGTGAGCGAGAGGAGGAAGGGGGGGGGGGGCGAGGGTGGAGGGGGGTGGGGGAGCGGGGAAAGAGGAGCAGGGGAGGCGGGTGGGGGGGGGGGGGGATAGGGAAGGGGGGGGGGGTGAGGGCGGGGACGTTCGCGGCATGGGCGCTGGAGGCAAGGTAGGTAGAGGTGGGTAGGAAGAGGGCTGGGAGGGGGGGCCGGAAAAGGAGGGGGAGAGGAGAAAGAAGGAGGGAGGGGGGGAAGAGGGGGAAGGGGGGAGAGGCGAGGGCGAAGGAGTGAGAGGAAGTGAAGGGAGGGGCGCTAGGTAAGAGGAGGGAAGGGGAGGGAAGGGGTGAGAGGGGGGGGGCGAGGAAGGGGGGGGGTGGGAAGGGGTCGGGAGGGGAGGGGGGCTGCCCTTCACTCTCATTTTGATTGACTGTACGTCTCTTCGCGTTGCACTATGCCACATCTCCTGCCATGCACTCTAAGGCCCCTTTCACACGGGGCTGTCCGTTTTTAGTACTTGCTCAGCGGGATCGCTCCGTTGATCCCCGCTCAGCCAGACGATGACAAGTCTGTCTCTGCACTCTGTGCAGGGACAGACCTGTCAGAGAGTCCGCTCTCCCCTATGGGGGGATCGGATGATTATGGACCACCTGTCCATTTTCATCCGATCCAATCCGCCAGATGGATGGAAAATAGGACATCCATCATTGCGGAGCATATTGGGCGGATCGGATGTCAGCGGACATGTCACCGCTGACATCTGACACTCCATAGAGATGTATGGAGTGACCGTTCAGATCGGCATGAAAAAATTGACAGGCGGATCTGAATGGTCCGCACATGTGAAAGGGGCCTAAGTCAGCTACTAATCAAACATTCAGACGCTAGATCGGTTTCTGGCGTATCCTTGGTAAATATGACCTGTTATCTCTTATATTTGTGATAGTTATGTCAAATACTCTATCCTTTTGATTGGTGCCTGTTTCACGTTATATTTAAATGTATATCCTGTTTATTATGCGCAATAAACTTCACTTTGATTAGAAAAAAAAAAAAAAGAATGGTCCGGTCAAAGTCCAGATCTAAATTCAATTAAGAATTTGTGGCAAGACTTGAAAATTGCTGTTCACAGACGCTCTCCATCAAATCTGACACAGTTTGAACTATTTTGCAAAGAAGAATGGGCAAAAATTTCACTCTCTAGATGTGCAAAGCTGGTAGAGACATACCCAGAAAGACTTGCAGCTGTAATTGCAGCGAAAAGTTGGTTCTACAAAGTATTGACACAGGGGGGCTGAATACAAATGTACGCCACGCTTTTCAGATATTTATTTGTAGAAAATTGTGAAAACCAATTATCATTTTCCTTCCACTTCACAATTATGTGTCACTTTGTGTTGGTCTATCACATAAAATCGCAATAAAATACATTTACGTTTTTGGTTGCAACATGACAAAATGTGGAACATTTCAAGGGATATGAATACTTTTTCAAGGCACTGTATTCTTCTGGGAATGTGGTCTCCTATATGGGTCAGATGTGATGTCTAATAGTTGGAAGTGCCTTAAAAAATTGCACAACACGGGTCAGAGGCTCTATCATCACCAACTAGACCCATTTACTGCGGTATGCCATAGTGATGTTTTGACCTCATGGTCATACTGTTTTGCATATACAGTATATGATTAACTAGGTGGTCAGCCAGATGGTTGCCTCTTAAAGTTCATGATGTTCATGCACTTTATACTCAGTTTATAATCAGTCATTGTCCTTCTTATTACACAAATGTATGTGTGCCTTTATGGGGCCTCACAGCAGACCTAACCTGTGTGTTATGGTCTTCTTTTGTTCCTTTTAAGCCCCAAACTCATATGCCTTGTTTGTTACATGCCTGGAGTGAGCGAGGATTGTTCGCTGCTCTGTTAAATTATCTTTTTTCTTCGTTTTTTTTTTTTAAAACAATATTAAAAATAGTTGAAACCAAAAAATTAGGATGTCATCCAGGTAAATTACTACAAAATCACCTAATTAATAATATAAGATATCATTGACAAAATCTTGGAGCCCAGAAGGAGAATTTCTGGACCCAAAACACATTATTAAATGGCTTATGGCCTTCACAAGTATTATGCGGGTTCACACTATGTGGCACGGAGCACATCAGGGGGGTCTGGGGTGTCCTCATTCACTGTTCAAATTAGGTCATCATTTTTGCCTGAATTTAAACCTGAAATGGAGCCAAAAACGCACAGGACCCTTCTGCTGTGCTCTTCGCGGCTATCTTGGAGATGTGTGAGCCGGCTCAATTGAGAGCCTGTCACAGTCTCCTGAAATGCAAATTGGATGCAGGGAAACCCGCATCCAATTCGCATAAGTGTGAACCCAGCCTTAAAGGCCATTTTCTACTTGTCTTCTGGGTTCGTTTGGATAAGATTGTATCACAAAAGAAGTCACTAAGCCCATTTGATGTGTCTAACAATTTATTGATAAATGGTACAGTATACCTAATGGGAATGATTATCTGTAATTGCTTCAGGGATATAAGATGCCATTTATTTATTTTTTAATAAAGAGGAACCCTGCAGCTGCAGGGAAAAAGACAGATTAATAAAACCATTTCTAAGATTCTCCTCAATGTAATCCCTCATAGTTTAGTTCTTTGGCTCACAAAGGGGTAGACACAGCTTGTCGGAAGAGAAGTACCTGGCATGAACCTGGTTTGGCAGTCACAAGACCTGTGAAGAGATAGAACAGTAGCAACTTTTTCACAAAAGAATCTGTAAAATCAGAAAAACAGTAAGAGAGAGTAGTAGCACTCACAGACGTGACAAGGATGTACTGGTACAGGAATGTTTGGAAGCAAGGCATGGATCATGGGAGGATATCACCAATTGACTAAGGAGAATGGACTCTCGACCAGGAGAAGTGGGATAGGAAAGAGCTCAGACAAAGCTAGATCCATGAAGTTACTGGTAGCACCTGCATACAAAAAGGCTGACAAGTGGTGACGAGTGGACTGGAAGTCAGGACTTAAACTGGCTTAGACTAGAGGGACAGTCCTAGTTCCTTTCAGGCTCTAACTGGACAGTAATACCTCGTTTGGTCCAGCCTATTTAGGTGAGCGTTTCCACTGCAAGTCGGACCACCAGGGTTCATACGGGGTTTAGAAAAAATGCCTAGCATGGCCTCACACTGATTGGGAGACGTTTTTCTGTCCACCAATCAGTGGAATGAATCGTAGCTCCACCCTAACCAAACTGTTCCATTTTCTATGGCCCCCACATCTGAAGCAAGACCCTAAATGGTGCAGTATGGTTCGGTTGTATGGGCCGCTTTCATAATGGAAACACTGAAAATAGCGTACTGTACTGAACCGTACGGAACCGATGCGCTCAGTGGAAACGAGGCATTAGTCACACAATGTCCACCCTATGATCCTGGGCTTCACAGTAAAGACAGAGGACTAATATATATTGATGGAGGACAAATGAGTGACCCAAAGCTAGGTTAGCTTGACGGTACTGGCAGCAGCAGCCCCTAGAGGTAAATTTAGTGATAGGCAAAGGTACCTGAGGAAAGGAAGTACTGCATTCCAATCTCCTATCTTGCAAATAAGGGATACATATAGTGACGACCATGGCTTCCTCTAAGGTGGCAGGAGTGAGATAATGAACTAGTGAGTTCTTTATGCTGTAAAAAAGACCCCACCTGAATTGGCAATGAAGGGCCAAGTCATTCCAGACATATTCTAGGGGGGACAAGCTAAAAACTCAGGATTATGGGTCATCCTTGGTGCAGAGAAATAATAATCCTGACCCTATGGGTTTTGAACCTGGAACAGGAAATAAAGTT
Source organism: Lithobates sylvaticus (assembly GCA_028564925.1). NCBI lineage: Eukaryota > Metazoa > Chordata > Amphibia > Anura > Ranidae > Lithobates > Lithobates sylvaticus. The sequence continues at coordinate 328,210,369 of CM053029.1, read as the reverse complement.
TACAACTGTTTGCAAATTTAGACAAGCCCTTGCAGCCCCCAGAAAAAATTATCTGAAAGGTAAACCTTAGATTCTGGTTCCAAGTGTGAAGACTATGTGGGAACTAGGGCTATTTCTTGGTGCAACACCTTGAGGGAAGAGTCTTGGGTCAGCTCTTCTAGTTCAGGAGTAAACATGTTGTGTGGATTCATCCACGAGCGTCATCTGGTGTGTGATAATGTAAGGTCACACAGACACTCCAGTCACAGTTATCAGAGGAAGTAGCTTAACCTTTAGAAGCACCCTTCCTTTAGGACAGTGATCTCCAAACTGCAGCCCTCCAGCTGTTGCATAACTATACATCCAATGAGGCATTGTAAAACTCTGACATTCACAGATATGACTAGGCATGATGGAAATTGTAGTTCATGAACAAATGAAGGGGCATAGTTTGGAGACCCCTGCTTTAGGATAAGCAGACCTCTGAGGACTAGGTTGTCCTTGGGGTTTAATGCACAGAACTATATGCTCTGGGTGTTGACTGTTGCGGCCCCAAGGTAGAATAGAGTAGCTGTACTCTACAGCAATGGTAGAAACAAGCTCGAAGGCTACAGGAAAAATTACCAGAGCTATATTAATTATTAACCAAATAAATCCCTAAGGCCCCTTTCACACTGAGGCGCTTTGCAGGCGCTAAAGTGCTAAAAATAGCGCCTGCAAAGCGCCCTAAAAGAGCCGTTCAGTGCACTCTAACGTGAAAGCCCTGAGGGCTTTCACACTGGAGCGGTGCACTTGCAGGACTCTGAAAAAAGTCCTGCAAGCCGCATCTTTGGTGTGCTGTAGGAGCGGTGTATTTACCGCTCCTAAAGCGCCCCTTCCATTGAAAACAATGGGGCAGCGCTCCAAACCCGCCTGCAAAGTGCCGCTGCAGCGCCGCTTTGCTGGCGGTTTTAACCCTTTTTCGCCCACTAGTGGGGCAGTTTTAACCCCCTGAAAAGCGCCGCTAAAATGACAGTAAAGTGCCACTAAATATAGCGCCGCTTTACCGCCAGTGCGCCCAGCGCCTCGGTGTGAAAGTAGCCTTAGTGTTAACCTACAGAATCATGGTCTCCATATAATATGTAATGTTCAATATCCCCAAAGTAAATCTTCCTCAAACAGTCTTCTCATACATCTTGTAATCCCAAAAATTCTAGAGTCTCACCAGATATTTTGACCAATGTATAATAATGGTTCACAATTGGCTTGTTAGTGAGCCTCCAGGTGTCTCCCTCCTTCCTCCAGGTCCACTCTTTAGATACTTCTCCAACAGTGCAATCATGTATATAGGAGTATAAAGAGGACCTCTCATGGCTCTATACATGTATATGGGTATAAAGAGGACCTGTCATGGCACTATATATGTATATAGGAGTATAAAGGGGACCTGACAAAGAGGAGCAATGCCTAGTGCCATTGTCTAGCAACTGGGATGCAAGCTGCCACTGGGAGCCAGGAGCTGACAACAGCAAGGGCAGCCTTTTAACAGATAGGTATATAGGTTCCCCAACAGTTTATACACTAAAGTGTAACTAAAGTCTGCAATACTTACCAATCTTCCAGCAACGGGACATCCACGAGCTCACACCAAGTCACTTCTGCTGTAAAAGCTTTCTTGCTCGCTATTTTTTTATACTAAAGTTCCACTTTAGACTGTTCCATTCACAGCCTTTGAAATGTAAAGAAATATAAAACAGAGTCCCGGGTTCCGGTTTTCAGTTCTTTATTTTGCACATTCTCAGCTGATGTTGACCACCCCGTGTGGTCTAAAGGAAAGCTCCAAGAAAAGTCAGAAAGTGATACTTTGTCTATTGTGTTGCAACCTTTCATTGTCGAAACACACTGAATTGTGTATAATGAACCATGTTCATCATGATATAAGCAGAAAATCGCATCTTGTAGCTGCCAAGTAACTTCTATTTTGCAAGACAGGTCTGACGAGTCCTACTTTTATTCACTATTTCGTAACTTAGGAAAAAATAGGCCTTCTAATCCTGTAGTTGAAAGAGCAACAGAAGAACACTGATTGTGGAAGAACATGATGCGTTTTCCAAGCCACGGTCAGGGGCAGAATAACATCATGATATAAAATAGCAAAAAAAACTGTCAGTTGTATGAATCACTGTAAAGGGGAACTCCAGTGTTTTAGTCCCCCCTCTCCTGTGTTAAAAATGTTTTTTCCAAATGGTACTTATCCCCTCCAAGCTCCAGAGCTATTCCCGACTTCCTCCTCGGTCATGCTCTAGCAGTCCTCTTTGGACAGAATGACAGTCATGATATTCTGCCCATTCCTGTGAACCTGGGGGAGGATGAAAATTCCTGGGGAACACTGCTGTGTCACACATTCCACAGATTCTGCTTTCTGAACTACAGAGGAACTGAGAGAGGAGTTTCAGGAAGTCAGTAGAGGAATCACTGCTTGCAGGCAGCAAGGTACCATGGGATATGTAGTCCTTAGAAATTGAAAGTAAAAAAGTAAATGGCAGAGGAGAAGCTCCAAAGCATACGGGGAATCCAGGGAGTTGTGGAAAGAGTTGGAAAGCGTCAAAACATTTTGCTTGTCTTGCAAAACGCTCTCAAACCAAGTTATTCTCAAACCAATGTTTTACTGTATTGTTTATATTGCTATTACTGTAGGGTGACCAGACATCCCCGGTTTCCGGGGACAGTCCCTGGATTGAGGATACTGTCCCCGGACCAAGTCTGTCCCCGGTTTTGTCCCCGGATTGGAATTTGAACAGGGGCTGGGGCAATTTCAAAGACAGCCCGTGCAGAAAATGTATGAATTGCACCCCCCCTCCTCTGCCGCTCCTACTTGCTTATGAGGGTTTATTTTTTTTACATTATTTGTGCCCCTTTCTGATGATCATGTTCTGGTCGGAGCGGAGGGACTATTTCTTCAGTTTCGGGCGCATGCTCATTCAGCTCACATGTTCTTCTGCCTTGGCTTGGCCAGCCACCTGCCTGTTTATCTCCTTGCCTTCCCTGGTGGAGTGATCTTCCTCTGCTCCCCACCCAGTAGTTCCTGGGGCCCGGAGAGTAAGACTTGACAGGCTGTGAGGCAGGCGGCGGCGGCGGAGATGGGCAAAGAGTCGCCGATTGCTGCCATTACTAGTAAAAAAAAATATGTCCCCGGATTTCATTTTAAAAATCTGGTCATTATTTTACTGTGCTGATGTTATGCAAATGTATGCTGTAACCATAGATCTCCTTTAAAAGTTAGGATGCTGGGCAGTGCAGAGTTAGGGCAATGTGGAGAGTTTTCATTTCATGTGCATGGCTGCATGTATTTTAGTTTACATTTGTTTTCATCACCTTTCTATAAGGTGACATATACTGTATGATGACATATTCATGCTTTTCCTGGGCTATCTGACAGCTTTTGGTAGTGGAGGTGCGATGGCTGCAATGGCTAGTGAAATATGCTAACCACAGCAGGGAGATACATAGATGTATGCCAACATTTGCAAAATGTCAGGGGACCATTTAACCATTTGCCCACTGGGCACTTAAAGTGGTTGTAAACCCTCTGGGACCACTTTGACCTACAGGTAAGCCTAGATTAAGGCTTACCTGAAGGTTCAAGAAATATCTCCTTAACCTACACGGTTAAGGAGATATTTTACAAAGAAAGGGCACCGCTGTCTACGGCGCATGCACACCATAGACAACGGCGCAGGCGCACTGGGTGCTCCGCAAGTGAAGGCAAACATGCCGTCACTTACGGCTCCCACGCATGAGGAGGAGTGATGTCATCGCAGCTCCGGCCAGTCACAGCGCCGGAGCCGCGATACACGGAAAGAAGATGGACGCTCCGTGGAAGAGGGGACAGCGGTGACATTGCTGGCTCCTGTGTCAGGTAAGTGATACATAATGGGCTACTAGTAGTCCATTATGCTTTACCTTTGCAGGGAAACAAAGAGGAAGTAAACCCATCAGGGTTTACTTCCTCTTTATACCCCCTTCCTAACCATACCAATTTTCAACTTTCAGTGCCCTCTCATTTTGAATGACAATTTTTTGTCCTTTTTTCACACAAATAGAGCTTTCTTTTGGTCTTATTTAATCAACTCTGGGTTTATTTTAATTTTTTTGCATTATAAATGAAAAAAAAAAAAAAATTTGGTAAAAAATAAATACATTTTTCTTTGTTTCTGTTATAAAATTTAGCAAATTAGTAATTTGTCCTAATAAATTTTGGCCAAAATGTATGCTGCTACATATCTTTGGTAAAACTAACCCAAATCAGTGTATATTATTTGGTCTTTGTGAAAGTTATAGCGTCTACAAGCCAGTGGTGGCTGGTGCTCAAAATTTTTGGGGGTGTGCAAACAAACAGAAAAATTCTGAAAAAAACCCCATAAATTGCAGCCTCACTGTGCCCATCAAACGCAGCCACTGTGCCTATCAAACACAGCCACTGTGCCCATCTAACGCAGCCAATGTGCCCATCAAATGCAGCCACTGTGCCCATCAAATGCAGCCACTGTGCCCATCAAATGCAGCCACTGTGCCCATCAAATGCAGCCACTGTGCCCATCAAACGCAGCCACTCTGCCATCAAATGCAACCACTGTGCCCATCAAATGCAGCCACTGTGCCATAAAACGCAGCCATGGTGCCCATCAAACGCAGACACTGTGCCCATTAAATGCAGCCACTGGGCCTGGTATAGACATGGGGGGGGCAATTTTCTGAGAGCTGATGACTCATCGGTTGTTAAGGATGCAGCAGCCAGCTTCCCTGCCCCCTCCTTAGCAACCAGCTATATAGAGTGTATTTACAGTGCATTTAAAGAGAAAAAAAAAAAACGTTTTAAAAAATCCAAAATGCAATGCAAAACGTGTCTGAAAAATTCATCAAGCGCAGCAGCATAGATGTGAACCTAGACTTATAGATGGGTGTAATGTCATATAGCCCATGATGTCATACTCCACCTCTCATGCATGTGGCAACTAACATTACCCTCATCTGTTGAAGAAAAACTATTTTTGCAAGATCTAGGGGAGAAGACTTTTTTCAGCAGATGAGTCTAAGGTGTTGCTGTGTATGCCGAGAGGCTCAAACATCATTGGTGGCCCAGCAGAGAAGAAAGAATAAGAAGCTAGTCACTGATAAAAATAAGGTGTGTCAAATGTATTGTTAAAACAGTACATAAGGGGATAAACAGTCTTGCAGATTGCCAGATGGGTAATCCTACTAAATTAAAGGATAAAAACACAAGATAACACCAGGACAGTGCAACTCAAACACAATATTACAAAACAGAAAATACCTATTGGTAATGGTCAGGGCCGCTGATAGAAATCATGGGGCCCCGTACAGCCTACCTGATGGGGTCCCCTTTAGCTCCACCCCTGGTCCCGCCCCTGATCCCTCCTTCAGCCCCCACCCCTGGCCCCATTCCAGACCCCACCTTGAAACAAAGTGCAGATTTGTCTACAAGTGATAGGCATGGGTGGCACTGTCTGCAGCACATTACGGCATTGGCACCATGGGTGGCACTGTCTGCAGCACATTACGGCATTGGCGGCATGGGTGGCACTGTCTGCAGCACATTACGGCATTGGAGGCACTGTCTGCAGCACATTATGGCATTGGCGGCATGGGTGGCACTGTCTCTGCAGGCAGCACATGCGTTATGGGCCATAATGCATGTGCTACTTGTAGACAGTGCCACCCATGCCGCCAATGCCATATTGTGCCTTGCCGCCAATGCCGTAATGTGCTGCAAACAGTGCCACCCATGACGCTAATGCCATAATGCATGTGCTACCTGCTGACAGCGCCACCCATGCCACCAATGCCTTATTCTGCTGCAATGGCATGATGTATAGATGCTGCTGCAGTAGTAGTAGATCTTTAATCCCCCCCCCCCCCCCAGCAAGCACACACCTGTGTAATTTTTAGCAGGGCCCCACCAGGCACTTCTTCCCTGATCCTGCTGCTGCTGCCTGGACTGGAGTGTCCACAAATGATTCTATTCCATTCCATTGCGATATCAATGAAGCCAGCTGCTTCTTTTATCTCTTCTGCTGCCACCGCCGCTCACCTCACTGATGCTTCTCTCAGGAGGTGAGAGAGGAATCACTCTGCGGCGCCAGGGGGAAAGCAATATGGAGGGGAGGATGCGCTGGCTCGGACTTGAGCCAGAGCCAGCATGAGGCCTTCTTCCGCGCCCGAAATAGAGGAAATAGTCCCTTTTAATAATGCTTAAAGTGAAACAATAAAAATTTAATATTCATTAAATATCGTGCCTGGGGGGTGTGCTTAGTCTGCCTGTAAAGCAGCACATCTATCCCATGTGTAGAACAGTACCACAGCAAAATTACATTTCTAAAGGAAAACTTTCATCCAAAACTGCTCGTGGCTGTAATGTATTGTCGGGTCCCGGCAATATACATAGAAAATCATTGAAAAAAATGGCGTGCCCCCCCCAGTCCATTGCTAGGCCCTTTGGGTCTGGTATGTATATTAAGGGGAACCCTGCACCAAAAATTAAAAAAAATGCGTGGGGGTCCCCCCCAAAATCCACACCAGGCCCTCCAGGTCTGGTATGGATATTGAGGAGAACCCTGCGTCAAAATAAAAAGGGAGCACTGGCTGGGTATGACCGCCTGAAATGGCTACAGACTCTTCTGGCCTGCTTTAGTACATCTTTCAACCCTGCAGCACTGAGTACCCGTTCTGAAAGCATTCTGGATGCAGGGCAGCCCAACAACTCAATAGCATACTGGGCAAATTCTGGCCAGTGGTCTATTCTCATGACTCAGTAAGTCAGTGGATCGTCAGCTGGAAAGCTCTCCATCTCTGTGCCGATGGAATGTGTAAGCTGATAGCCCTGGGTGGTGAGGACTAAAAAAATTCCGATATGCCTCACTTAGGCGGACGCCTTCTCCAACGCTCTTCTCTTGACCAACAGAAGACACAAAACTACGTTTTCCACGACAATGTAACCTAGAGTCAGGAAAAACATTCAATAAAATCCTCTTTAACATGTCCTCAAGAGATTTTATCTTCTGCACTCTCTGTGGAGACGGGATGAGTTCTGAGACATTCCCCTTATGACGGTGGTCAGGGAGGGTTGCCAACCAGTAATCATCCTTCTGCATTATGCCATGTATTCTTGGATCCTTTTGCAGGCTTTGAAGCATGAGGTTGCCCATGCGCCTCAAATTTGCAGATGCTTGGGAAGCAGACTCCTCAGGGTCACTCAGGATGACAGCAGTCCTGGGGTTGGAAAGCCATCACCCTCAGATTGACGCAAGCCTTCCTCTTCTTTGAAGTCTTTGGAAGTGCCAGAATCCTCATCCTCCTCCACTCTCTCCTCCTGTGTGTTCTATGACATAGGAATGATGGTGTCTGGATAAAGTGAGCCTTGAGAGGAAAGGAAGTCCTCCTCTTCCTCTTGCTGCAGGTACTCGTTGACAGCCCTCCAGGGGAAGAGGTACTCGTTGACAGCCCTCTGCTGCATGTATAGCCGCTGCAGCATTCCCAAAGTTCAGTTCCACCTGGTGGGCATGTCACAAATAAGGCGGTTTACGGGCCGGTGGAATTCCTGTTGAATTTCAGCCAACCGAGCACTGACTGGGTATGACCTTTTGAAATGGCTACAGACTCTTCTGGCCTGCTTTAGTACATCTTTCAACCCATGTACTTAGGAAACGCTGCACCGCCAAATTGAGGACATGTGCCAGGCATGCCATATGTGTCAACTTTCCCTGTCTAAGGGCAGACAGGAGGTTTGCGCCATTATTGGACACCACCATTTCTGGCTCCAGCTGGCATGGTGTGAACCACCTCTTGGCCCTTTCCCTGCAGAGCTGTAAGAATCTCTGCTCCAGTGTGGTTCCTGTCCCCTAAACACACCATCTGAGGCACTGCATGGCACCTTTTACCCTGACTCTGAGAATAGCCCTTTGAACGCATAGGGGGTACCTGATGTTCATAGGACAATTCTGCAGAGGAGGGCATGGAGGTGGAGGAGGAGGAGGGGGTAGTTCTCACGGGTCTGGCATCATCCCCGCCAGCTGTATGGAGACATGGGGACACAACAAGCAGCAGCACCGAGCCCTGTCCTGCATCCTTTCGAGTTGCAAGCAGCATTACCCAGTGTGGTGTGAACAAAATATATCGTCCCTGCCCATGCTTGCTGGACCATGTGTCAGCAGTAAGGTGGATTTTATGGCTGACTGCCTTGCCCAATGATGCCAGAACATTCCCTTCCATGTGATGGTAGAGAGATGGAATGGCCTTACGTGAAAAGTAGTAGCCACTAGGGGTGATTGTATTGACTGGTGGAGGGAGGATTGTGCAGACTGGGGGGATTGTACTGACTGGGGGAGGGAGGATTGTGCAGATGGGGGGATTGTGCTAACTGGGGGGAGGAAGGATTGTGCAGACTGAAGGAGGGGGATTGTACAAACTGGGGGTGGGGGGGTTGTGCTGACTGGGGTAGGGGGGATTGTACAAACTAGGGGGGATTGTGCAGACAGGGGGAGGGGGATTGTGAAGACTGGGGGGGTTGTGCAAACAGGGGTGAGGGGGGATTGTACAAACTGGAGGGGGGGTTGTGCACACTGGGAAGGGGGGTTGTGCAGACTTGGGGGGATTGTACAGATTGGGGGCTACACAGTGCTCTGGACGGGGGTATGAGAGCCCTGTAATATACACAGTGCTCTGGACGATGGTCTGAGGGGAGGCCAGTGATGTACACGGTACTCTGGATGGTGGTCTGAGGGGAGGCCTGTAATGTACACAGTGCTCTAGATGGTGAAATGAGGGGAGGCCTGTAATGTACACAATGCTCTGGATGGTGATATAAGGGGAGGCCTGTAATGTACACAGTGCTCTGGATGGTGATATGAGAGGCCAGTAATGTACACAGTGCTCTGGGCAGTGGTATGAGGGAAGGCCTGTGATGTACACAGTGCTCTGGATGGTGGTCTGAGGGGAGGCCTGCCCACAGGTGCAAAATGTTGTAAAACTCCACCAGTATTTTATGTTGCTTTTTGTTCCTTTAACATTTGTAGTCTTATAACAGTTAGCTATTAATATTTGATTATTTATGTTCGAAGGTATCCTACCTGTTGTTACCATGCAATCTTTTACTGTTCTGAACTGTTAATTTTTGGTAAGAATAAAATACAAAATATCCATTGAAAAGTTTTTTTTCTCTATCTATCTTTTTCTTTTTTCTTTTCACAATCAAAGGATTTTTATTGATTAGCATACATTGATACATTATGTGTAAAATAAAGAACATGAAAAAAATATTGTCATTGTAAACAATAAAACATTGTAGCTTTTTCATTGCAGGTATTTAGATGCCTTGATCTTATGAGTTTATTGTATAGTGCGTGGAACTATCTTATCTTCTTAATATTTGGTAGTCATATCCCTAAAAAATTGGAATGCCCCGTACACACGATTGGAAATTCCACCAGCAAAAGTCTGATGTGAGCTTTTGGTCGGAAATTCCGAATGTGTGTATGCGCAATGGGACTTTTGCTGGCAAAAGATTGAGAGTAGGTTCTCTATTTTTCCGACGGAAAAAGTTACGATCGGAAATTCCGATTGTCTGTAGCAATTCCGACGCGCAAAATTCCTACGCATGCTCGAATGTTTTGACGCATGCTCGGAAGCATTGAACTTAATTTTCTCGGCTCGTCGTAGTGTTGTACATCACCGTGTTCTTGACGGTCAAAAGTTCAGCGAACTTTTGTGTGACCGTATGTATTCAAGCCAAGCTTGAGCGTAATTCTGTTGAAAAAAACATCCAGGACTTTTCCAACGGAAAATCCGCTCGTGTGTACAGGGCATTAGAAGTATCTTTTTTTTGTTTATCTCATGGACAAAATGTAAGCAATAACGTATATATCATACAATCATTACATAAAAACATACCACATTCACTCCATATATAATTTGAAGAAAATATGCTTATAAAATAGTTTACCATTTGTCATTAAAAAAAAAATATGTCCCTTTTTCATTTAAAAAATCTAGTCACCTTATCCTATTACTTTCCATCTCTCTCCCAGTCTGTAGTGCAGGGGATTACCAGAGGTTGGTGTCAAGACTAGGGATGGGCCCGGTGTTCGATTCGAACCCATGTTCGAATCGAACCTCAAGCGTTCGATCGCTCGGCGAGCCCAGAACTATGTGGGCCGTTCGCATCAAATTCGTGTGATGCGAACGGCCCACAATGCACTGCGCCAGTCGCAGTGCATTGCTGACTGATGATTGGCCAAGCATGCACTGTGACCCCGCATGCTTGGCCAATCATAGAGCCAGCGGCGAGGAGAGCAATAATTGGCCACAGGCAGGATGCCTGTGGCCAATTATAGCTCAGGGGGTTTAGTACACGCCCCACACTATATAAGGCCGCCGCGCTGGCGGCCTCATGTAGTGTGTTCCGGCGTTAGTGACATTATCTGCTGTAATCCATTCTGCAGTGCTGCTGAAATTATCTGTGCTGTGATTCATTCTGCTGAGTGCTGCTGACTGCTGACATTATCTGCTGTGATTCTGGGGATTAGTGTGTGCGTGCTGTTAGTACAGCATTGCAGTATCACATTAAACCACCTTTACCCTTCTGGCCTGTTGTGTCATCTAAGGCAGCCATCTGCGGCTAATGAATTGCCGGTTCACGTAACACAGAGAACAGTCATTCATTGAAAGTCATTGATAAAAAAAGTAATTAATAAAAAAATAAAATTAAAAAAAAAGCGTGGGGGTCCCCCCAAATTCAATTACCAGGCCCTTCAGGTCTGCTATGGATATAAAGGGGAACCCCGCTTCAAATTTAAAAAAAATGGCGTAGGGGTCCCCCTAAATATCCATACCAGACCCTTCAGTTCTGGGATGGATTTTAAGGGGAACCCCGTCCAATAAAAAAAAAAATCGTGTGGGGTCCCCCTCAAAATCCATACCAGACCCTTATCCGAGCACGCAACCTGGCAGGCCGCAGGAAAAGAGGTGGGGATGAGAGCGCCCCCCCCCTCCCTCCTGAACTGTACCAGGCCACATGCCCTCAACATTGGGAGGGTGCTTTGGGGGTCTGTGACCCCTCAAAGCTCCTTGTCCCCATGCTGATGGGGACAAGGGCCTCGTCCCCACAACCCTGGCCATTGGTTGGTGGGGTCTGCGGGCGGGGGGGGCTTATCGGAATCTGGAAGCCCCCTTTAACAAGGGGACCCCCAGATCCCGCCCCCCCTGTGTGAAATGGTAAGGGGGTACAAAAGTATCCTTACCATTTCACCAAAAAAGTGACAAAAATGGTAAAAATGACAGGAGACGGTCTTTGACAATTCCTTTATTAAAATCGTCTTTCATCTTCTTTCTTCTGGTCTTCTTCCTTTCTTCATCCTTCGGTTTCTTCATCTTCTCCTTCCGGCATCTTCTTCCATCTTCTTCTTCCTCCGATCCGCTTCTTCTTGCTCTGGTCTTCTCGTCCGGCATCTTCTTCCACGGCGTCGGTGTCTCTTCTTGGGCCGCTCCGTGCAATGGGAGGCTCCTGCTGTGTGAGGCTTCGCTGCGTCTGACAGGTCTTTTATAACGGAGGGCGGGGCCACCTGGGGACCCCGCCCACCTCTGACGCACGGGGACGTTATGGGGACTTCCCTATGGCTTTCCCCATGACCCTCCCTCCCCCCCTCTTTTCCTGCAGCCTGCTAGGTTGCGTACTAATGGTCTGGTATGGATTTTGAGGGGGACCCCTACAGCATTTTTTTTTCAATTTGAAGCGGGGTTGCCCTTAATATCCATAGCAGACCTGAAGGGCCTGGTAATTGAATTTGGGGGGACCCCCACACTTTTTTTTTTTTTTTATCAATGACTTTTTTTTTATCAATGACTTTCAATGAATGACTGTTCTCTGTAAAACGGGAGCCGACAATTCATTAGCCGCGACTGATTTTAAATAGCTTTTTTTCCTGCAAAAATGACACTTTGTGCAGGGACAGTTCTAAGCATGGGAAACATGCGCCCCTTCACAGGCATACTATAGACACCCCCCCCAGGTATGAAATTTAAAGGAATATTACACTTTTATTGTTTCACATTAAGCATTATTAAAATCACTGCTCCTGAAAAAACGGCCATTTTTTTAAAAAAAAAATTGCATTGATACATTTCCCCTGGGGCAGGACCCAGGTCCCCAAACACTTTTTATGACAATAACATGCATATTAGCCTTTAAAATTAGCACTTTTAGTGCGCATGCGCAGAGTTCCGGAGATGGCCGCTTAGCCAGGAGCTCCGCACTACCCCAGCCAGCCAGCGTCCATCACTATCCCCACAGCTTGCCAGGAGTGACAATTCAACCACCCGTGGGTCCCCCACACATCGGGGCATCCCCCCACATGAACGGAGCCTCAGCCAGACGTAGCCTGGGACCGCAATTCACAACCCTGGATCCGGCCGGCGGATCCAAGATGTCGACCGCCACGAGGCAGCACCCGGCCTACACGGAGGACACACAGGAGGGGAGACAGGTAAATTCCCCTGCAACCCTACAATACACCCCCTTGGCACAGGGATTCCCTCAGCATGACCTGTCTCCGTCCTCAGCCTCCACAGAATCCTTAATAGGCCGCTCCATGGACAGATACACTATCTCCCCTGCTGAGCCTCATGCTGCGCTCCAAGCTGTCCCTCTTCACACTGATCCCATGTCAGCATCTTTTTCAATGTCTGATTTATACATGAAACTGTCAGATCTGCTCTCTCAAACTGCTGCCAAGATCACAGGAGATTTGAAACAGGATTTTCAAAACCTGGGCACCAGAATTGACTATATTGAGCATAAGATGGAACAAACAATCGCTGTGACCAATCAGAACTCTGATCACTTACACACGGTTCAAGATCAATTGGATATCGCCTTATCCAGAATTGACGATTTAGAAAATAGGTCGAGAAGGTACGTTAGGATCAGAGGCCTTCCTGAATCCGTCACCAACATACCAGCAGCGGTACAACACATGATCTATACTCTAATCCCAAATGTACCTCAACACCGCCTGGAACTGGACATAGCCCACAGAGCATTGGGACCCCCCAGGAAAGACGGATCCCCTAGAGACGTCATTGCAAAGCCCCACTATTACGCCATCAAAGAAGAAGTGATGAGACAAGCATGCTCCGCGCCCAAAGTGTTGTGCCTCGGACATCCTGTCCAAATCTATGCGGACCTGTCCCCATCCACCATGCAGCGCAGACGCTCACTGAAGCCGCTACTTCAGGTCCTTACGCAAAAGGACATCAAATACAAATGGGCCTTCCCGTTCGCAGTTAAATTCTCGGACAACGGCAAGACTTATGCATTCTCAACATTCCCTGAAGGGGAAAGATTATTGCTGCGACTCAAACTCATCTCCCAAGAAGCAGACATGGATGTTTCCCACAACTTGCCTGGGTCCACCAAGAGACCGACCCCGATGAGCCCAGAATCTCCACTTTGGAACAAGACAAAGACCAAGAAGGCAAAGGACAATGGCCCTCCCTGAAGACTCCCAAGATGACATGAACTGTCCTGTGATCCTAGCTGTTGTTTGTCTCTTGTCTTCTTAGAACCAGAGGCCCTGATGTGGTTCTTCATGAACACATGGACTTTTATTATTTTTATAGATATATTTGGTTCCCCACAGTTTGATTCATTTGTCGGATGGGTCATCCCTAGGGGTGTTCCCACCGCTATTCTGATTGGGGGCCCCCCCTTCATCCCCATCTCAGGGAGGGACGGGGCCATCAGAAGCAGAACCTAATAAGTTTGAAACCCGCCTAATATATACCAAACTCTCTCCTGGTTGCTGTGTTACGTTCAATTTCTATAGTAACAAGGGGCGCCCTGGCTGGGGTAGGCCCCATGTGCCTCCACCTCACCCTCAGACTCCGGACGGTATCTGGGGGTAAGGCTGTCTGTCCCATTTGGGAACAGGCACTGTTACCTGTTTAGTAGAAGTCCCTAGGGGGAGTCTCCCCCCCTAGGAACTGTTTCTCTAGTTAGGAGACAAATCCTTTCTTTCTTTCCCACTCTTCTCTTCTCCCTTACCCATGTCTATCCCTGATATCTTGTGCCTAACGGGAGTTTTTATTACAGAGCCTACGTCTTTAACATTGGTGTCAAGCTTCCAGCTGCCAAGGTGGTGCGTCGAGGTACTAAATGACCGTGCGTTCAGAAGACGTCTAAGGGTGAGTGACGAGATATGCCGAGCTGACGCTCCTCCCACACCTCATGGCTGACACACCACAGACCCCACTTAAAATTGCCACCCACAATGCGCAAGGTCTGAACTCCCCACTCAAAAGAAAGAAACTGTTCGCACATTACAAATCCCTTAAACTGGATATTCTGATGATTCAGGAAACCCACTTTCCAATGCGGTACAATCCTAACTTTATACACTCTTACTACCCACACTTCTATCTTGCAAAGGCAGAAAACAAAACCAGAGGGGTGGCGATTTTCTTTTCAAAGTCATGCAACTTCACCTTTATGTCTGACTATAAAGATCTGGAGGGGAGGTTCATTTTGGTCAAAGGGACTATCGGAGGTCACATTTACTCCCTAGTTTCCTATTATGCCCCAAACAAAGGACAGGAACAATTTTTCAGACGTACCCTAGACGTACTTTCCCCTCTGCTAGAGGGCACAGTTATATGGGGGGGAGATTCCAATATAGCTTTTGACCAGGCATCGGATAAATCCAAACCCCCCATGACACAGCTTACCAAACCCACAAGGGCGAGCCTCAAGATAGCAAAACTTCTTCACAACAGGGGCCTTTTAGATGCATGGAGGGAATTCAATCCCTCCAAAAGAGATTTCACCTACTATTCCTACCCGCACAACACATATGCCAGAATTGACCATATACTGGTTTCCCCAGATTTACTCCCAGCGATCCTTAAATCCCACATAAGCGATACGGTCCTCTCAGATCACTCACTAGTCATTATGCACATTCGGTCTAGCTCACATATGACAAAACGGGGACAATGGCGCCTAAATGAGTCCATACTCTCCAATCCCCTGCAGGTAATGGAAATAAATAAGGCTCTGACTGACTACTTCACCCTAAATAACGTAGGGAACATTTCACCAGAGACACTATGGGCGGCACACAAAGCCGTTATCAGGGGTAAGATCATACAAATAGGAACCCGGCTCAAAAAAGAACACATGATACATATAGAAAGACTAGAAGGTTCTTACAGATCAGCTAAAGCTCAGCACAAACGGAACCCCTCCCCGACCCTACTAGCTCAAGTCGAAAAACTGAGATTAGAACTCAACCTGGCCCTTACGACAAAAGCGGAAAAATCGATCCGCTGGAGCTCAAATAAATTCTACACTCAGAAGGGTAAGATAGGCCCGATGCTAGCTTCTAAATTAACTCCTAAGACGAAGTTTTCCTCTTTCCCCAAAATTAGAATTGCAAACCACGGACTTATGGCCAACCCCTCCAAGATTCTAGATGCCTTTCAGAAGGCCCTGACCAAATTAGAAGGGCGATAGATATCGTGTCCATTCTTCAATCTAACTGGGATGGGGGGCCAGCACAACAGGGATTCTTATTGGCGCTTGATCTTCAAAAGGCGTTTGACTCCGTGTCATGGTCCTATCCACAACCCAAAGCTCAAATACACATACAGGGGCACTATTCAACTCCAATAGAAATTGCCAGAGGGACCAGGCAAGGATGCCCATTGTCCCCGATCATCTTTGCCATAGCAATAGAAACACTAGCCATAGCAATACGACTCAACCCAGATATCCAGGGGGTAAAATGCGGAGAGCATACCCACAAATGCGGCCTCTTCGCTGACGACATGCTCCTATTTTTAACGTCTCCCATCACATCCCTCCCAAACCTATTTAAAACCCTCACAGACTTCTCCAAAATCTCGGGATTAAGGGTGAATTACACTAAATCACAGGCTCTTAACTTTCCCTCCCACCCTCCACAGTTGCCCTTCTTTAAAAATCCTTCCAATTCATTTGGGGAACGGGCTACATCAAGTATTTAGGGATATCCCTCACGGACAGAACAGAATCCTTATACTCTAACAATTATCCCTCGCTATTTCAAAAACTGGTAGCAGATCTGAAGGTATGGTCGCAATATAAGCTTTCCTGGATAGGCCGAGTCAACTCCATCAAAATGACCCTCCTCCCTAGAATCCTCTACTTCTTTAGGTCCCTCCCAATATCCATTCGGAAAGATCAACTTAAGCCTCTACAAAGTAAAATCCTTAAATTTATATGGGGGAAATCGGGATATAGAATTCACCAACACACTCTTCACCTACACCCGAAAAAAGGGGGACTGGGGCTACCATTCCTTTTTAAATACTACCAGGCGGCTAGGTTGGCTCAATTCTCCACAGTCTACTCAACATGTGAAAAACCAGACTGGGTCCAAATCGAAAGGCAGGCTGTCCCCCAGTACACTCTGGACTACCTACTATGGTGTTCACAAAAACAAAGGCCAGCAATTTTATCCCCTTCCCTCTCCCACTCTTATACTCTCTGGGATAGTATCCGTAACTCTCAGGCCCTTGTCTCCAAGGCACAACCTCTCTCCCACATCTTTCGTAACCCGAATTTCCCACCCGGGATGGTCATTAAGGCATTCCAGTGGTGGCTTTATAAGGGACTGTACCGCACTTCTCGAACAAAGGACCTCTCACCCTGAATTTTTGTATCCAAAAGCTAGATATGCCAAACTCCGAAAAATTCAGGTTTTATCAAATATCCCACTTCCTACACAAGGTATGGACGGAAAAACCCCTACCCCCCAATTTCACTGATTACGAACTGTGGTGTGGCCAAGCCAGGGGGCAGAGGGGCGGCATATCGGTCATATACTCGTCACTCACGCAACCAACAGGCAAATCCACGTATATGACTGAATGGGAGGCCGACCTCCAACACGTGTGGGACTTGGATACTTGGCACCAAGCAGGATCTAAAGCTTTTAGAGGTATTCTCAATACTTCTCTAATGGAAGCAAACATTAAAGTACTCATGAGATGGTACATGACCCCATCCAGATTGGCATCGATATTTCCCTCAGCAGACCCCTGCTGTTTCAGAGGGTGTCAACTCAGGGTCACCATGGTGCATATATGGTGGGAATGTCCCAGAATTAGACCGCTATGGTCAAAAATCTTTACTTTGATTACCAAGGTCACAAAATGTTCAGTCCCCAGGACTGCCGCAGTAGCACTCTTAAATGCACATGTTACTAATGTTTCCAAGCCCAAGCAAAGGCTGATCCACTTTATTCTGCTTGGAGCTAAACTTACCATTGCTGGAGCTTGGAAACGCCCGAAGATTGCCTTCTCAGCGATTATACGCAAGATCTCTTGGATAATGACACACGAGAAGCTAGCCAGTATACTTCAAGACACATACCATAAGTTTGAATCCGTTTGGGAACCATGGGCGTCTCACTGTGGGATCTCCCTGGTTCCGGGAGTTCCCCCAGACAACTCCCTATTACCTAGCTAAAGTGCGGCACACCCCCCTTCCCTTTTATTCCCTTCTCTCCATTCAGTCTTTTCTATTTCTTCCTTACTATTCTATCCTTCTCATGATAGCTCCGTCAGTTCCAGCTATCTTTCTAGCAAGCTTGATAAGGTTTGTTCTAACAGCACAGGTGTAATTGGCCGACACATACTCTACCGAGGGGCTACCATCCAAACAGTCAGGGTGGTTTCCCATTTCTCCTCATCCCCAGGACTTTTCCAGTTATGGGAGAAGGATTTAGGGGAGAGCTAGCTCGGGGCACAGTAAGATCCCGTCAGTGGTGCCCAGGGCAAGTCCTTTCCTTCTGATTACATAGTATCCAGTTGATGTCCTCCTCCACGACACACCTATTCTTTGGGGGTGAACAACAAATTCCTCTTCGCTGTCATACTACATTTCACCTGGGCTTCGGTTATGTTTTGGTTGTATTCATTCAAGCTTGGTTTTCATGTTTATTTTTTCTTTTTACTGTAACATGACCTATACTGGGCGATTAATGCTGTAAGCCCACATTTTGTATGCATTGTTCAAATTAATAAAAATTTATTGAAAGTAAAATTAGCACTTTTGATTTCGAACGTTCGCGTCCATTGTGATTAATAGGGTTCGAATGTTCGTGCGAACTTTAGGTCCGTTCGCAGGTTCTGGTGCGAACCGAACCCGGGGGTGTTCGACTCATCCATAGTCAAGACATATTCAGGTACATTAGATGCATAAATACAGTTTTTAATATTTTTTTACATTAATAGTTAGTTTTGTGTTTTTGTATTTATATTATAACATAATACCTGTGTGTTAATAGTGACTGGTTGTTACTGTTATTTCTGTTCTTATTATGTCTATTGTTGGTGTTGTTCATACCATGTTTCTTAACACATTGTAATACTGCAACTAATTTTAGTACACAGCGATTAGATACATTTTGAATCCTTGTATTCTGCTATCCAAATTTATCTAACCAAGTCATTAGACATCAATTTGGGCCAGTGCCCATTGGACAATGATTAAGGGAAAGGATTTACAAAACATACTTGGTGCTTTTCCCATACTGATAGCTGACATTGGGTGATACTCTATTTGCCTACCATTTATTTAAAAAAGAAATAACAGTGTTTTGTTTATTATTTGTTTATTATTTTTTATTATTGCTATTATGTAATTATCAATGCAAGTAATATTGTTAATTTGTTTAAATTTATACAATATATTGTATATCAAATACAAACAGGGGGCTGGATGCAGAAGCTAAAGGCCCTGTAAATTACCCCAGAAAGGGTTTATATGCGAAGGGGGGGGGGGGGCATATCAGTTGTGTGTTTTGGTATGGGTAATGAATATTTATATAAAACAAAAATAAATGTGTGTGTCCCTTTTTAAATGCAATCACAAAGTAAAAGAAAACCAAAAAACATAAACATGATGAATAATAAGAACAAAGCATAAATACATACTGTATGTGCCAAAAAGTCATTATATTATACATACAATTATATCAAAAGACCCCAGTGACTCAAGATGCTTCATTGAATTCATGAATATAAGTGCTTCCAGTGTTCAGGAGCCACTCTCCCATGCACAGCCTCTTACCAGAGAAAAGATCACAGAGTGCAAATAAATAATACTGAGGGTCCCGGCAATCAGCTCCAGTATGATAACAACAGAGGATATCTGTCTTGTTAGGCTCTGTTCACATTAGTGTGATCCCAAACATCGCATATGATGATTCACACTGCATTGCTGTGCACATCACATGCAATGTCTGTGCAATGCAAATTCAGCCATATAAACTGTATGGCTGAAATTGCATTGCATTTGCAGCAAAATGGTGCAGGACCCTTTTTTTAGTCCGCACTAAAATCGAATCGCGTGGGTGTTCTCACCCATACAATCTGATTCCTGTACCATTTCACAGTTTGCACTGCGATCTGCAAACTGATGTGGGGGTGTCATTAACTTTACATTCACACCCGCTGCGGTTTGCAGATGTCAGTGTGAACCCCCTGCGTGTCAGATGCAATGTGGGAACCCGCACAGGAATTGCAGGGTTTCCCACATTGTACCAGTGTGAACCGAGCTTTAGCCCACACTGCAATCCACAGATAATAGCCAAATTAAACAAAGGAGAAGTCTCATAGCGTAGTACAGCATAAAACATGAATTTATTGAAAAAGCATTGCATTTACATGTTCAGTAGGAACAAACAAATGGTAAAGAGTATACACAGTGCCGCTGCAGGCCCGGCCGGCATGCTAGTTGACGTCACAGAACAGCCCCAGAGTACACATTTCTCCAGAACAGATATCCTCAGAAAAGGAGACAATCTCCTTACTGAGCGCAAGTTTTAAAAAAAAAATTTATAATGAACATTTATAAGAATACATTTCCTACTTTGTCAGTGATGGTCTGTTGGCAGTTCTAAATTATCGTATTTCATAGACCTTCTAATTCATCAGAGCTTTAGCAGAAACATTCTTAAATCTTGTAGTTTTTATGGGATACTGGTCTGTGAAATGTCACAGACCAGTACTAACTTTTTTAAGCTTTCGAACATGTCATATTGACAGATGAAAGAAATTGCATTCTCTTGATCGGGACCATTTCCAAGACTGAAGAAAACACAAATGAGTACATAACTTTATTAAAAGCTGTTGAAAAAATTATTTGGTTAATTGGATATGTATGCCATCTATAGGTTAGATTTAAAGGCAAATAGACTGTGCACTTTTCAAGTGCACTCCAGACCTTAGTAAATGATGGGAAGCTTTGCTCGCTTCCATCATCCAATCATGTGCAAGCAAAAATGCTGTTTATTTACCTTACATGTGATTTGATATTCTAATTGCATTAATTTTTAGGGCCCCGTTTACATCTGGTGATTTGGGATCACGAGCAGGTGAGAATTGCGGAAGTGGGAGTGCTTACCCATAAGAAAAAAAAAAACTCTAACTCAGTTACAGGCTAGAGGGAGTGTGCCAACCAGCGGGGCTTCACGCTCTGAGTGAAGTTCCACTTTAAGCTGGGAATAGACTGGTTGTTTTTTTAGCTGGGTTCGGTGCTCATTCTTCCTTGTCTTTGCACACTCTGAGTCGAACATGCTGTGAAGGAGGACTGTTTTACCTTGCAGTCTGTCAGAGGCACCAGGGGTCCAGAGAACATACAAGCATGGGAAGCATTCAGTTGTTGTTAGGGTCAGGAAATGAACTCTGTTCACAGTGAATTGTATTGTTAAAAGACTTTGAGACATCCGCTGTTCTGAGCCTGGTCTGAAGTTATTCAAAGAGGCGCATGTTGATTCTGGCGTATCAAAAGTACCAGGGTTTGTGAAGCACAAATGGGTATTAAGATCAGCTAATACTAAAAGGCTACTTGGCAAGACAAACAGGAGAAGTCAAGTAGTTGCCATGGGTAACCAAGCTCTAGTTCAAACACAACGCAACCAGTAGTTAGGAGTGGTACCTAGTATATGTGACAGGTCCTCTGGTAGCGAGGGGGTTGATGTTCTGGCTCCCTCCCTAGCAGTTGCTTTCCAGTAGCAACAGAACCAAACCCACATTTGGAGATCCATGGCCTTGGTCACAAGGTACAGGAAAGAGAGCGTTAACGAGTGCATGTATGAGGTCTGCCTTATGTGCATGGCAGGACCTTATTCTGTTACTGGGAGTGAGGTAACAGAGGTACTCTGGACTGGTGGAGAGGGCGCCAGCTCGGCAACATCCCTCCTAATGCAACATACATCAAGTTACAGTGTGTAGTGACATGGAACAGTACTTTTCAGATGCATTCTGCACTTTTACTGCACACAGTGAAGGCTCATCTCTAAGTCGGGGAACTGTCTTAATGTTAGACTTTTCACATGAGTCTCCGTCTGACCCTGGCCATTGATGCTGCACACGAAAGGTACCCTCATGTGCAGGGTGAGTAGGCTCTGCCCACAACTACACTCCATCCTCTTCACTGGGTATTATATATGCCCAAATGATGAGCAGAAAGATTCCCAACTAACATGGGTGGGCCTAGACCTAAAGGAGATCTGCAGACTGTTACGTCTCCTGCGAAAATATTTCTATCTAGTTACAAACGTTCTTTTCAGTGAAAAATATTTTCTCATAGTAAAATAGGAAAAGGAAACAGTTACATCAGATAGCTCAACTTTAGTAAACCACAGGTCTGTCTTGGTTGTTGTTCTAAATTATATTTAGAATTGATGTAGAAAAAAAAGTCTAGCTTCAGTCATTTTGATATCAGACTAGGAGCAGAATCAACCTAGTAAAACTAGACTTTAAGCCACATTTACACTTCTGCATTTTTAGTGCTTTTTTTTGCATGTGATATTGCACAGAAAAAATATGATGAGATCTTTGTCATTATAGTCAATATCATTTTTCTCATCATTCCTGTTAATATTGACTTACATTATTATTAAATTATTTGGCAGTGTAATGCAAACTGTTTAAACAGTTGTTTGTTGTTCGGCAGCGGCGATTTAAACCCTTTATTCGGCCGCTATCAGGGCACCTATAAAATGATGGTAAGGAGCCGCTAGTTTTAGCGGCGCTTTACCACCGACGTGCTGTCAGTGTGAAAGGGCTCTAAAGAATGCCTTATGCAGAGAACTGCTTCCCTGCCAATTTCATTATGTGGCTGTGTGTGCCTCCTTTTAGAGGCTTTAGTGTTGGCCAATTTATGTAGGATAATATATATATATATATATATATATATATATATATATATATATATATATATATATATATATACACACAGTTATTTATTTTATTTTATGTCAATAGATTTGTAATAACGTTTTTGAAAGTAAGTACAAAGAATATAGCATACGCAGATGCTTAGGAGCTCATGCTCCAAGTAATAATATAATAATATGTCTCTGACCATCTCTTGTATCATGTCTGCAGTCTCTGACTATCTCCTATAGTATGTCTGTGGGCTTTTTCTCACAGACTCTCTAACAGTGGCCCTCTCTGTGTCCATTAGAGAGACCCCCCCCTCCAGGTCCCATTAGAGTACTCTGCTTCTATTCCTGTAATTTTTTTATTGTTAAGGGATTGTGGGAGGATCCCAGGGTAATGAAGACTCCTTTGGAGAGCATCTCTGTGTTTGAGTCGTTGCCATTTGTAAAGGGGAGGGGTTAGTAAGATGACCACGCCCACGTGGGGGGCACCAAAAATATTTCTTCACCCAGGCGTCAATCACCCTAGGATTGTCCCCAACCAGAGTATTATAAAGTGGTGGAATTATAGTTTTAGTTCTTGAATAAATACCCTTTTTATTGTTATATTGAATATTGTTATATCGTTATTATGCGAATAGTGTGCTGGCCTTGCTTGCTGTAGCTCGGCATTACATGCTGTTGCTGAGTCTATTGGCTATTCTTTGCAAAGGGAAATTTCACCACATTCACTAAACTATGGGGAAAATTCCCTTGTAAAGGGAACTTTGTAAATCAACCCCATGGCCTAGCATTTTGATTATTCTTTGTTTGCAGTGAAAAGTCTGGTGCAGTGATGATGTGATAACATACTAGCCCCTCTTAAACAGAAAATGATGAACCAGTATGAATTTGTAGCTATGGTACTTTCACACTGGAGTGGGCGGGTATTGACGGTAAAACGCTGCTATTTGTAGCAGTGCTTTACTGTCGTTTAACGCTAGCTAGCGGCCGAAAAAGGGTTAAAATGACCCGCAAAGTGCCGCTGCAGCTCCGCTTTGCCGGCGGTGCTGCCCATTCATTTCAATGGGCAGGATGTCCAAGCCCTGTCCTGTGCCATGTCCAAGAAGACTCTGACCCCCCCTGTGCCATGTCCACGCAGCCTCTGACCCCCCCGTGCCATGTCCAAGCAGCCTCTGACCCCCTGTACCATGTCCATGCAGCCTCTGACCCCCTGTACCATGTCCATGCAGCCCTCATGACGGGGAAGGAGGTTCTCACCCAAGATTTCATGGTACATGGCCCCGTCCATTGCCCCTTTGATGCGGTGAAGTTGTCCTGTCCCCCACCCCCCAAGCATAATTTTTTCACCTCCATGTTTGATGGTGGGGATGGTTTTCTTGTGGTCATGTTCCCACCCCTCCAAACAAGAGTTGAATTGATGTCAAAGAGCTCTTATCTGACCCCACCCAGTGTGCATTCATGTTCAATAGCGCTTCAGTCCCCAGTTGCCTTAAGAACAAGATTCTCCTGTGCTTCCTCTTGAGCCCCCCCCGCTGCATGTCCAAGCAGCCCAGTTGCTCGTTATCTGACCCCCTGTGTACCATGATTGCAGCCTCTGACCCTTCTCATACACGCTCATTGAAACTCCGCGCCATTTTGGTCAGGCGCATCTTGCCACGGACCCATAAGAGGAGGTGGACAAGGATATTCGACGGTCTGTTAATTTTGCTGAGCATCTGAACAGAGCACCGATTGGCCAGACTGATCATCTTTTTGGTCCACCAAACTCTGTCCCCCTGATGCCCCAAGCAGCGCCAAGCTCTTGGCAAGCAGCCTAGCCATTTCAGCCTTGTGTACTACCCATACCATGTCCACACAGCCTCTGACCCCCGTACCATGTCCACGCAGCCTCTGAGCCTCTGACGCCCCATACCATGTCCACGCAGCCTCTGACCCCCCCCCTTGTGCCATGTCCATGCAGCCTCTGACCCCCCCTTGTGCCATGTCCACGCAGCCTCTGACCCCCCCCCCTTGTGCCATGTCCACGCAGCCTCTGACCCCCCGTACCATGTCTACGCAGCCTCTGACCCCCGTACCATGTCCACACAGCCTCTGACCTTCCGGATCATGTCCACACAGCCTCTGACCCCCCGTACCATGTCCACCCAGCCTCTGTCGCCCCATACCATGTCCACGCAGCCTCTGACCCCCCCCTTGTGCCATGTCCACGCAGCCTCTGACCCCCCCTTGTGCCATGTCCACGCAGCCTCTGACCCCCCCCCCCTTGTGCCATGTCCACGCATCCTCTGACCCCCTGTACCATGTCTACGCAGCCTCTGACCCCCCGTACCATGTCCACACAGCCTCTGACCTTCCGGACCATGTCCACGCAGCCTCTGACCCCCCGTACCATGTCCACACAGCCTCTGACCTTCCGGACCATGTCCACACAGCCTCTGACCCCCCGTACCATGTCCACGCAGCCTCTGACGCCCCGTACCATGTCCACGCAGCCTCTGACGCCCCCCTCCTATGTGCCATGTCCACGCAGCCTCTGACCCCCCCCCCTGTTCCATGTCCACGCAACCTTCTGGCCCCCCGTACCATGTCCATGCAGCCTCTGACCCCCCGTACCATGTCCACGCAGCCTCTGACCCCTTGTACCATGTCCACGCAGCCTCTGACCCCCCTTACCATGTCCACGCAGCCTCTGACCCCCATACCATGTCCACGCAGCCTCTGACCACCCGTACCATGTCCACGCAGCCTCTGACCACCCGTACCATGTCTGCATAGCTTCTGGCCCCCTCCTGTTCCATGTAAATCGAGAAATATGGTTGTTGACTTTTGTTTAACTTAAACACATTGCAAATATCACTAGCAACATGTTTATCATTTAAATATTGATATTTGCACTGTTTAGCACTGAAAACAGCATTTAGGTACTTTTTTTTGCAGTGTCAGTAAAAAATGCGGTTCTGTCAGTAAATTTTTTATGTTTTTTGCCAGTAAAAAATTGGTGCCGTTTGTAAATTTTGGCGTCCTGCCAGTAAATTTCATTCAGGGGGTTGGCAACACTCTATAGAAGACAACTGGGAGCCAGAAAACTTGCTGATTGATAGGGAATCAAATACTTATTTTACTCATTAAATGTAAATCAGTGTATCATTTTTTTTAAATGCGTTTTTTCTCGATATTTTTGTTGTTATTCTGTCTCTCGCTGTTAAAATAAACCCACCATTAAAATTATAGACTGATCATTTCTTTGTCAGTGGGCAAGCGTACAAAATCAGCAGGGGATCAAATGCTTTTTTCCCTCACTGTATTCATGCGTTCTATACAGGAATCCAGTCATACATCTATAAATATACAAAGAATCTGAGTTTATTTTCTTGTGATAAGGCTCTTTTAGTATACCTTGTAATATCTTTCAAAAATATAATATGAGTTAGATAATGCATACTTGGATTAGGAGGGGCTAACACGTTCAAATGTAGTTTGTTGGTTGGACATGCTAATACAGACTAAAGCCCCATACACACGCTCGGATTATCCGAGGACCAGGTCCGTCGTACTTTGTCCGATGTTGGTTTTGCGTACACACGGTCGGACAAAGTTGTCGGAAAATCCGATCATTCTGAATGTGGTGACGTTTGTTGCCTACGACGGGACTACATAGAGGCTAGTAGCCAATAGCTTTGGTCTTGTAATGTGATCTGAGCATGCGTAGCACTTTGTCCGTCGGAATTCGATACACACGATCGGATTTGGTGTGGTCGGACTTTGTTGTCGAAAAATCTATCCAGCAGGAGATAGGACTTTGTCCGTCGGACAATCCGACGTACACTGTCCGATGGTGCCTACACACGGTCGGATTTTACGACAACATTGTCCGACAGGACAAAATCCATCGGAAAATCCGACCGTGTGTATGGGGCTTAAGGCTGGATTCACACCTATGCAGTTTTAGTGCTTTTTGCATTTTGCAGATTTGCACTACAGTCCATTTACCATGGTTTCCTTTGGAACATGTTCTGTAGTGCAAATCTGCAAAATGCAAAAAGCACTAAAAATGAATAGGTGTGAATCCAGCCTAATGCACTATGATGGTGTAGAGTAAAGGTGTGTTTTTATTTTACTTCATTGAATGTTGGTGGTTGCTTGCTTGGGGATCCATGATGAGTTTAACTAGACTTTTTTGCTCTTTGGTCACATAGGAGATATCAGTGACTGGCCAAAGCATCCTGGTGTTGGAGGGCAGGAACAGTGAAGTGTTGGAATTCAAGCAATAATAGGGCTATTTATAAGAGAGAGCAGATACTGCTATCCACTCTCTGATGGACATACTGTGCCTGCATTTTATGATTCATTTAAAGTAGTACCAGATTGTAAATTGCATAACTCCTGAAAAAGGGACATAACCGGTCTCCAAAGCTTACATTTTTAATAACTTTAATTAGCCAATAAAGGGTATCACTTAAACTCAACATTTTGTGCTGAATTAATTTATAAAATGCAGATAATAACACTGCAGAGAGCTCTGTGTGATAGGTAGAAATGCTGGTCATATGATTTTGACAGGTGATGTGACCAGGCTTAGCCCCTCCTGGCTTTCATTCATTGATTTGAATGGGGCTTTGCCTGCTTCAGAGTGTGAATCAATGGTGTTTGGGTTGCTGGGTGCTGTCCCAGTTTGCTTTTATGCCTTAGACCATGGTCTATGTGGAAATCTGTACTTGTATGAATCTATTCTTGCTCCCAAGTGACTAATATAAAATGTAACCCTCTTTGCCACCTTCCAGTGTTCAGCAGCATCCCTTTTGACCACTTCCAACTTCTAACATAACGTAGAAGCTTGTCCTGTTGAACAGTGTGCAGCAGGTTACTTTCCACCTAATCCTAGAGCTTATTTTTCATTAGGATCTCTTCATTCCCTATAGATAATTTGTAAGAAGCATTGATCCTTTCTTACTCAGTAATCAGTGGACAGGTCTAAAGCAGAATTATCTGTAGGTGCACTTGTTAAAATAGGAGAAATCTACCCCCTAATGTCCATAACTGTTCACTGTCTATAGTAGCTGGCTTCTCTGTTGTATTTTCTAACAGTCAAGCTTACCCCAATGTTTACAGTATGTTTTGTTGTATGGATGATCAATTCATTTACAAACTGGTCAAATGCATTCTTTTCCACTTCCCATGCAGTCCCACTTGCATTTCTAGTGTGAATATACTGTACATTTTGTTCTACGTACGTATTTCAACATTAAACATATAAACTGAAGCAGACTAACAAAGTAAATGCAAAAATTGTAAAATTGTTCTGCATGTTCTTGATCTCCAGGGTATACATTCAATGGCTCTTTGTTCTTCTCTGGATTTAAATTTCTAGATGGAGCAGTTGGTCTAAAGCCAGAGCTTGCTAACTGT
This sequence comes from Lithobates sylvaticus, assembly GCA_028564925.1. Classification (NCBI taxonomy): domain Eukaryota; kingdom Metazoa; phylum Chordata; class Amphibia; order Anura; family Ranidae; genus Lithobates; species Lithobates sylvaticus. The sequence continues at coordinate 328,182,719 of CM053029.1, read as the reverse complement.
TTGTGTAAGATAACATTCTACTTTTGTCAGTTTGCTAGATCAGATATGGCATATTTGATTTATTTCAGTAGAAGGATATTGAGATTATTTCTTTGATTCATGCTGTTGATTAAAGATACCAAGATGCTGGGATAAAAAAGATGACTAAAGTCACACTTCTGTGACTAATAATGTATTATGAATGTGTTATTAAACTTATGCATGCATTTTATTGTTTATTTATTTTATGTATTTTTATAATGCTGATGTAACTTGAAGAGCAACAAACAGTGATGTGAATCCCAACGGAACTCACAACTTAAAGGCTAAAATCCAGCTTCCCTATGTACCAATATACTATTAATTTACCTTGGTTGCATAAAAAAAAAAAAGCTTTCTTTGATTTTGAGAACAATGCCCTACCTTAGCCTATGCTGTATTTAGTAGAAAGCTTCATCACTTGCTGGTATGTAAATTTGGGCTGGAGAAACCATAAGTGCCGGTTCACACTGGGGCAACACGACTTACAGCACGACTTAGCAAGGCAACTTGGAAGCAACTTGAACGTGACTTGGACGTGACTTGGACGTGACTTGGACGTGACTTGGACGTGGCTTGGACGTGGCTTGGACGTGGCTTGGACGTGGCTTGGACGTGACTTTGAGTTATTTACAATACAACTTCAAGTCGTCCCCAGGCCAGGCGACTTTGGCAGTGGCCAATCACATAATAATCAGCTCTGTGGGAGGGAGGGGTTTGCCTAGAAAACTATTTATACTTCCTGGAAAGTTGCTTCAGTTAAGACAGGGCATCCGACTTGGAGGCAACTTCCATTGAAATCAATGGGTACAAGTCGCCTAGAAGTCGGATTGAAGTAGTACAGGAACCTTTTCTGAAGTCGGAGCGACTTCAGTAGTGTTCATTAAGACGGCTCTCATTCACTTGCATGTAATTTCTGATGTCAAGTGACTTGGGGCGACTTGCAGTCTGACAAGTCGCCCCCCAAGTCACGGTAGTGTGAACGGGCTCGAAGTCGGAGCGACTTCAGTAGTGTGCATTAAGACGGCTCTCATTCACTTGCATGTAATTTCTAATGTCAAGCGACTTGGGGCGACTTGCGTTCTGACAAGTCACCCCCCAAGTCGTGGTAGTGTGAACGGGCTATTAAGACACAAAAAGGAGTTTATCAGCTGGCCTCATTAACACACCTTTCACCCATCAACTATGCTTGCAAAGCATCCCCGGTATCTCTCCACGCACGCATTTGCCTTGCTTCCCCAGCGTTCCTCCAGACACGCTCAGGCCGCATGCTAAACTTCCCTGGGCCGCATGCAGCCCGCAGTACACCCCTGATGTAGTGCAAGGGCCTGCCTGATTGCATATAAAGTGATTGGATAGATGGATCCAATAGATAGATTGTACAATCAGATTGTATAGTGTATGGCCACATTTATACACCTAAAATGACCTAGTTGTGCTTTAAGTGTCATTTATTGTTAATGGCACACCAACCACAGAAGCAAACACACATTTTGCCACATGAAAAAACAGGTGGCAAACGCAGAAAATTGCGCAGTAAAAAATGTGCAACTCCCACCACGCCAAAATGTCCCATGAGTTACTTTGCCGCAAGTAGCACAGCCCATTGAAATCAACGGGTTGCCTTATGTGTGTCACTGGAAAAAGGAGCTAAAAAACATGCGCTCTAGGTGCGAATGGGGCCTGTAAGTGAAATTGGTGCGTTTATACAAGAACAATGAGGCATTCACATCTGTGTGTTTCCAAATACATGGCAAACCGCACAGAAAATGCGTGCTTTGCCTTGCGTTTTAAAAACACTGCAAATGTGCATCGTGTTTGTGTTGTGTTGTCATTACATGTTAAACGCTCCAAAACACCCAAAAAACTAATGTGAATTTTCGATATGTGGAGATGTGAACAAGGCCTGACAATGTAGTGTCTCCATCCACTCCGTTATATGTACTTGTATTAAGATGGTCATACACCGTGCCTCACTACTAACTTAATGTATATTGACTATATGTCACATCACTCACCGGTTTTGAATGCACTGTACTATTGCTGCTACCATTATTTACACAACCTGGGCCGCGTCCCTACTGGTTCCATGGTTCACCTTTGTTTCACACACTACCATTACTCCTAAGGGGAGGTCTCCCGCTAGGGTTGCCACCTTTTCTTCAAGCCAAACCCGAACACATTAGCAGCGCACGGCAGTTTTTATTTTTTTTAGTACATTAAATTCATTACCTCTGTACAATGCAAGGCAATTTTTATGTATTTATGTAGTATACACTATACATATATTTTGTGATTAAATAACATTTCTAATCATATGGAGTTAATCACAAGAGTCCCCCTTTACATCAGAGTTAACAAAGTTGACACTCTTGGCTTACAATTGCAGTGAGCAGTCTGGGCCAGGGGTGGCCTGAAAACTCATGGGGCCTCCGGGCAATTTAAGATCATGGGTTCCCCAGGTTTAAAGATGGCTGTCTCATGGAAGCCAACATTATTGTGGCAGGCCGAAGCTTAGAGGCACCAAGCTCTGCAACATGCAGAGTGGCAGAAGGAGTGCGGAGGGGATAGTGGGGGTAGTATGTATATGAGAGGAGTGTAGAGGGGATGGTGTGGGCAGTAGGAGAGGAGTGCAGAGGGGATGGTGGGGGCAGTAGGAGATGAGTGCGAGGGGATGTTGTGGGCAGTAGGAGAGGAGTGCGGAGGGGATGGTGGGGGCAGTAGGAGAGGAGTGCGGAGGGGATGGTGGGGGCAGTAGGAGATGAGTGCGAGGGGATGTTGTGGGCAGTAGGAGATGAGTGCGAGGGGATGTTGTGGGCAGTAGGAGAGGAGTGCGGAGGGGATGGTGGGGGCAGTAGGAGAGGAGTGCGGAGGGGATGGTGGGGGCAGCAGGAGAGGAGTGCGGAGGGGATGGTGGGGGCAGCAGGAGAGGAGTGCGGAGGGGATGGTGGGGGCAGCAGGAGAGGAGTACGGAGGGGATGGTGGGGGCAGTAGGAGAGGAGTGCGGAGGGGATGGTGGGGGCAGTAGGAGAGGAGTGCGGAGGGGATGGTGGGAGCAGTAGGAGAGGAGTGCGGAGGGGATGGTGGGGGCAGTAGGAGAGGAGTGCGGAGGGGATGGTGCGGGCAGTAGGAGAGGAGTGCGGAGGGGATGGTGCGGGCAGTAGAAGAGGAGTGCGGAGGGGATGGTGGGGGCAGTAGGAGAGGAGTGCGGAGGGGATGGTGGGGGCAGTAGGAGAGGAGTGCGGAGGGGATGGTGGGGGCAGTAGGAGAGGAGTGCGGATGGGATGGTGGGGGCAGTAGGAGAGGAGTGCGGAGGGGATGGTGGGGGCAGTAGGAGAGGAGTGCGGAGGGGATGGTGGGGGCAGTAGGAGAGGAGTGCGGAGGGGATGGTGGGGGCAGTAGGAGAGGAGTGCGGGGGGATGGTGGGGGGCAGTAGGAGAGGAGTGCGGAGGGGATGGTGTGGGCAGTAGGAGAGGAGTGCGGAGGGGATGGTGGGGGCAGTAGGAGAGGAGTGCGGAGGGGATGGTGGGGGCAGTAGGAGAGGAGTGCGGAGGGGATGGTGGGGGCAGTAGGAGAGGAGTGCGGAGGGAATGGTGGGGGCAGTAGGAGAGGAGTGCGGAGGGGATGGTGTGGGCAGTAGGAGAGGAGTGCGGAGGGGATGGTGGGGGCAGTAGGAGAGGAGTGCGGAGGGGATGGTGGGGGCAGTAGGAGAGGAGTGCGAGGGGATGGTGGGGGCAGTAGGAGAGGAGTGCGGAGGGGATGGTGGGGGCAGTAGGAGAGGAGTGCGGAGGGGATGGTGGGGGTAGTAGGAGATGAGTGTGGAGGGGATGATGCCAGCTGGATATATGAAGTGGTCTGGGGGGGGCTGAGAAATAGTGATGTATATAAAAACAAAAGCTATTGTACTCATCCACTAATATTTACAGTACAACAATGAAAACTGCCGGCTCCCAGCACTCTGTGGATAAAGATGATGTGAATGTAATGTATGACCATTCATATATCTCTGTGTTGTCCAAGCTCTGTACTATCAGAAGTTTACACTCTAGTCTCCACACACAAGGGGTTAATGAATGGTCATAAATGACTGCACATTATCTGGACTGAGGATGGGGGATGTTTGTACAGACACTGCTCAGAAGATATCATCAGACACACTTCAGAACGATCCTCCTGTCACCTTAACCCTTCACAGCAACTACTGCAAAACAAGTCCTGTCAGCTTTCCACCCCAGGAGACTCAGAGAAAAACTCTCAGCTCACCTCTTCCTGCATGTAGTGTGATCAGCGAGAGCCCGACATCATCTACTCCTCCTGACATGATCTCTCCTCCTCAGCTCCGCCTCCCGGCACACCGCACTAGTGATCAGAGGGGGGGGGGGATTAAGTCACTGATAAGAGACCCTACAGGAGCCTGGAGGGGGGGGGGCAGCAATTATATATATATAACAAACACACCAGCACAGTGTATTTATGGAGAAACAGTGACACTGCTGCTGTCTCCACAGTGACAAAAATGCTAGAGGAGCTCCCCCTATCTAAATGGTCTGTCCGGGTTTCAGAGAGTCTGAAAACCGGGCAGATGATTCAGAACCCGGACTGTCCGGGTGAATCCCGTACAGGTGGCAACCCTATCTCCCGCTCTACCTCTAAATCATATACCAATTCCCTTTTCCTACTCTAATGTTTGAACAATAAATGAAAGGTTAGTTGAATGGTCTCCCCCTCACAACACAGCTTGTTCCCAGATGGGGTGTCTGAGGGTGTTGGATGATCCTCCTGACCTTGAACTCAACCATTGAAATTTATTATATTGTCTGCACGGGTTTGTTATTACTGTTTTGCCATTTGTACCCATACCTATGACCCTACTCCCTAAGTTCCTTTGTAAGGTTGACATTGTTTCCTCCTCCCTTTCTTTTTTCTGTTCTCCCTGTAAAAATATTGAACAAGAAAGATGGTCATACACTATGCAATCTGATTGAACAATCTCTGTACAATTTCCATTGGATTTACCAGAACTATGGAATAGAAAGACCCACCTGAACAATCCATTCAATTTGTATCAAATCAGATGGGCCCTTGTACTATATAGCTGATGGGAGATCTAAGGCTGGATTCACACCTATGCAGTTTTAGTGCTTTTTGAATTTTGCAGATTTGCACTACGGTCCATTTAACATGGTTTCCTATGGAACACTGTTTGTAGTGCAAATCTGCAAAATGCAAAAAGCACTAAAACTGCATAGGTGTGAATCCAGAAAGTGGGTGGAAGGTGGTATCTTAATGAGGGAGGTGTGGACCAGAGTGGTGGACACACCCTATCATTCCCTCTTCTGTGATGCAACATAGAAGTGAAGGCTTCTGGGAGATGACCTACAGGAAGTGAATGCTGAGAGACAATCTACAGGAAGTGATGGTATCTGAAAATCATTTCCTGGTGCCTCCATGGCAGTATACCTGTGATAAGCTCCGCCCCGGAGTCCTCCCCTCAGGATAGTTAATAGCTTATAAAATGACATCCGTGTCCCCTCCTAGCATTCTCCTTTTTTTTTTTACCTGAAGAGATAGTGTTCTGTACATGTCCTACCTCTGCCCTGTGCAGCTTCCGTCTGGGCTCAGGCCTCTCCCAGATGCAGTCCCCGGTCTTGGGTTGCTAACAGCGCTGATAAGCGGGGAACCCCTTCTGAGGGTCTTTTGGGGTAGCAGCAGCTTCCTAATTTGGGGCGACAGACTGCAGGCAGACATTGCTGGTCTCCGTGGAGGCAGGTAGGGGCTCACATGGGAGCCTTTTCTCTTCCTTCTTTTTTTTCCCTCTCCCCCTTGCCTCCTTCTTTTTCTGGTATGCCTATGCTTTGTCATGCCTCGTGTATGGCAGGAGTTTAAAGTTTCCCGGTCCAGGGACAAGCGCCAGAGCGCAAAGCAATGTCCCTCTGCAAGGTTTATGAGTATGGTCTGCGTCGGATTGGGCAGCGGCGGCGTGTCGGTACGGCGCATGCGCGAGCGGCTGACGCGGGCGCCGCCATCTTTGTTGTGGGAAAAGATGTGGTTTCTTTCCCTTAGATAGCCAGACGCGGGGGGGCGGGAGACGTCGGGAGTCTCCACCCCGCTCTCACATTTAAAAATTAGAGAGCTCAGTAGGCAGCAGGCTCTCACAGGGACAAGTCACACCTGAAGAGTGCTCCTGCGCTGCTCTGCCTTGGTCAAAGTAAGTGAATCCTCTCCCTCTGGAGGCTCCCTTCTCCATTGGTTTTTGATTGGCTTCCTAGTGGGGGTTCTTTCCTTCAGAAAGAAAAAAATATTTTTTTATATATACATAGATTAAAGTTTATATTTCCTTTACTCTATTTCGGGGGATATTTCTTTTTGTGTATGATATTTATTGGGGGAAAAAAAAAAATAAGGGGAGGGGAAAGTATAGGGGGAAGTAAGGAGCAAAGGGGAGGTATGCATGGATATATATATATATATATATATATATATATATATATATATATATATATATATATATATATATATATATATATATAAGAGATATATACCCTTTGGAGGCAGTAGGATGTTTTATTCATCTATCCTTCCATCTGTTCTTCAGTCTCTGCCCAGTCACCTTTCTGCCCTTGCTTGCATCTGCGAAAATTAGCCAGCCGCCTTTCGATCAAGACCCTCGCTTCCTTAGGTAAGGGCACGTGCAGCCATGTATGGAGTGTGTGTGCGTATGTGTGTATATATATATATATATATATATATATATATATATATATATATATATATATATATATATATATATATATATATATATATATATATATATATATATATGTGTATGCTTCCATACATGGAGGTCGGTATGTATATATGTAAAAAAAAAAGAGGGTTGGATCCACCAGTGGTTAAGGCCCATTCTACGAGGGCAGTTTCTTCTTCATGGGCAGCAAGGGCAAGCGTATCCTTGGAGACCATTTGCAGAGCAGCCACATGGACGTCACCGAATACGTTCATGCGACACTATAGGATTGACCCAGGGGCACTCACTTCGGTGGAGTTTGGAAGAAGGACGATTGAGTCAGCTCTAGCTGGTCCTTAAATAAAGTTTTCTTTGAAGCAGTACCCACCCTTGTTTAAGCTATTTATTGTATCACAGGTATACTGCCATGGAGGCACCAGGAAAATGGAAAATTGTTTCATACTTACCGTAATTTTCCTTTCCTGGTGCCTATCCATGGCAGTATACATACCCTCCCTTTTATGGTATTCGATATAATTGGAGAATGCTAGGAGGGGACACGGATGTCATTTTATAAGCTATTAACTATCCTGAGGGGAGGACTCCGGGGCGGAGCTTATCACAGGTATAGTGCCATGGATAGGCACCAGGAAAGGAAAATTACGGTAAGTATGAAACAATTTTCAGTTTTTCAACATTCAAATAAACTGACAAGATTTTAAACCTCCTGTGGATAAGGTGAAAGAAAAGCACACTGGGATGGCTGGGCCAGAAATGGCAATGGAAAACACTTTTATTTATTATAAAAAGTGAAATTCTGCCCAAAAAGGTGAACTTATGCTTTAAAGATTTAGACTAAGCTCCTTTCCCTTCAGCACGTTTCATAATATATATAAAATAGGAGGTCCCCTGTTTTGGGATAGAGCTGCCAAGGTCTGACCATCAAGAACAACCAATATCTCCTGTCTGTCAGACAACAGATCCAGGTACAGTGCCTCACATCCGCTTTCTCCAGGACAGTCATTACATGCAAATAGATAAAGGATGGCGGTTATACATGCAGGAGGGATCTGACCAGACTCAGGTAAGATTCTCTGCTGATCTATACATAAACACCTGTTGCATTTTCAGAGGGAAAGAGGGGCAAGAAGGAAGAACCAGCAGATATATTTTGCACTGCTTTTTATTAGGACAAACAATAGCAGTCAGAGAAGGTTTTTAAACCTGTCCATTCAATGTTTCCCCTTAAGACTAATAGGTTGGTACTATCTATTGTAACCATTGATAGATAGTGAATCCAGGCTTTGGGAAAAGCTCATCTCATATCCGCAGCCAGCTACATATTACCCCTTAAGAGACAATTTGGACATAAGCCAGATACCTACCAATATGCTGTGGGGGTAGCCTTAACCTCCAACAAAAACATGATGAAGAATATATACATTCCAAAGTGATGGTGACCTAGTGTAATTGAACCAAAGACCTTAAAGCGGTTCTGCACACATTTCATTTAGTAAATCTCTTTGCCTTCCAAATCAGGCAAAGAGTACTAAATGAAATGTGTTTTTTTTTTGTTTTTTTTTTCACTTACCTTGTAATCGCTGACTTCCTGTCCTCTGTCTCTGCGGCGGTGTGCGGAGTCTCTGCGTCGATCGTCGTCAGGCCGCACTGTCTCCTGGGATCTGGTGTCATTGTTCTCAGGAGTCAGTGCGGACATCTTCCGAAATCTCGCGAGATTTCGGGCACATCTTCCGAAATCTCGCGAGATTTCTGCCACATCTTCCGAAATCTTGCGAGATGTCGGCCACATCTTCCGAAATCTTGCGAGATGTCGGCCACATCTTCCGAAATCTCGCGAGATGTCGGCCACATCTTCCGAAATCTCGCGAGATGTCGGCAGATGGGCCGACATCTCGCGAGATTTCGGAGAACGTGAGCTGCACTTCGCCGTTACTGCGCACGCGCGAGATCGGCGCAGTAACGGCGGTGCATGCTGGGCCATCTGGAGTGCCTGTGGGGTTTCAAATGCCCACAGGCAACATGGCCCCCAGCATTAAAAAAATTCTAGAAATAATCAATCTATTTGAAAGAAGCTGCTGCCGGTTTACATCCAAGGACACGTGAGTACCTAAACTGCATTGCATAAGCCATTGCATTGCAGTAAAAAAAAAAAAAAAAACATAAAGACAGTGCAGAACCGCTTTAATGATAAAAGGTATCACTGCACTGCCATTATTGGATTGACCTTTGTGTTTTTTGTCCCTCCTTCAGGAAGAGCCTTTCTAATTGTACAATTGGGTAATGATTATTACTTGTTGGTCTTGTGTTTTCTGTTTGACCTATTGTGAGTACATAAAATAATTATGCACATGCTGTGCTTATCTTTCCTGCTCCCTGTGATGTTGCCTCTGATAGATTAAGCCCTTGTTCAAACTGCCACGGCTTCAAAGTCGTGCGACTTTGAATCCTACATCCCTGCATGACTTCATTGCTGGTTGCATAAGACTTCTTTAACAGAAGTCAATGCAAGTGAATCGTACCGATTAGAACGGTTTTGTTGCCATTAACAGGGCGTGACTTGTCATGCGTCTTTAAACTCTCAAGTCGCATGGCAAGTCGCAGCAGTGTGAAATGCGGCTTAAGGCTGATTTTTCATCCATCTATGATATAAAACAAATCATTTGAATGGTTAATTGCCAAAATTAATTATTAACTTTGCCAGAACCACACTTCTAAGCCATGCACTGCAACTGTATAATTTGCAACATCTAAAAAAAAAAAAAAAAGGAAAGCTGTATATTTGGTAAGAGCCAGTAATGTAGACAAGAAAACCACTAAATATTATTACATACAGAATAATTAAACAACAGAATATGGAACTGTTGCAAATGTCCAGCTAACTTTTCTAGGGAATAGGCAAAAGGCTACAGGAGTAAAAAGATTTTAAGGAGAAAGTCAAAAAAAGTATACAATTACTAAAATAATTAGTTTGCTGGATTATATAAAACTTAAAATATGGCCCTACTCCACACACGTAAAGTTTTACACAGTAAATGAGCAACTGATTTGTCATTGCTTTTTATAGCTGTAGAAATGAATAACTTGCAAGACATTTTAGTATTTTAATTTAGCGAATAATCCTTTAGCAATCTCCTCCAGGCCCTCAGCCCAGCTCCTGCTGAGACCCACACTGCAATCATTGTCCCACTAGTTATTTCCCAGGGACAGCAGCCCCAGGAGAACTGGAATCCTCCTGGACCGGAATGAACACTCCATAACACTCCCAAACATTTATCACCACCCCAGCCACCTTCTGGTTGTCTCATTCCAGGGATTGGCTGGGGCATGATAAATATTCATACTGGTCATTTCTCTCTCCCTGCCCTATTCTAGTAGGTTTTTTACTCAGTTGCCTTAAAAGCAGCAAAGAGCTTACAAAGCATCAAAGGAATCTCATTGTTGGAATGCATCAGTCAGAAGCAGGTACGAAAATTTCCCAAAGCATTAGATATGCCATGGGACACAGTGAAGATGGTCATGAACCATTGGAAAAAATAAGGCACAACAGTAACACTACCAAGAATTGGACATTCCTCCAAAAAAACGATTGAAAAAAAAGTACTGGTTGTGTACTACATGTGACAACAATCTCCAGTATTCTTCATACTGTATATCTGGGCTGTGGGGTAGGGTGGCAAGATGGAAGCCTTTTCTTACTAAGAAAAAACATCCAAGCCCGATACATTTTACAAAAACCTATAAAAAAAGTCTGCCAAAAGCATGTGGAAAAGTGTGTTATGGTCTGATGAGACCAAGATTGAACTTTTTGGCAATAACTCCAAAAAGTATGTTTAGCATAAAATCAACAATGTGCATCACCAAAAAAAAAACACCATACCCAGAGTGAAGCATGGTGGTGGCAAGATTATGCTTTGGGGCTATTTTTTCTTTAGCTGGATCTGGTGTTTTAGTCAAGGTGGAGGGACTTATGAACAGTTCTAAATATCAGTCAATTTTGGAACAAAACCTTCAAGCCTCTGCTAAAAAGCTGAAGATAAAGAGGAATTTCACCTTTAAGCATGAAAATGACCCAAAGCATTCTCCAAATCAACAAAAGAATGGCTTTGCTAGAATTACCTCAACGTTTTGGAATAGCCCAGTCATCAGGTCTGTCTTTTCACATGGAAACCCCTGGGCTCTGCCAAGGGGCCCCTGTTACACAGGGGGCCCCTGTAGCCCCCCCCCCCCCAGCATGGGAAATCACATGTGGACACTGGACAGAGCATGTGATCAGTGGGCAGGTGGAGTAAATAATATTTTTTAACTCACCCTGCAGCAGGTGAAAGCCGGCTGCAGGGTGAGCCACAAAAGATTGGTTCCAGTTATTTTCCCTACCCGCCGCATTGATCACTATCAATTGTACCTTGCTGCCTAAGCTCCCCTGTGTGCTCCCCTCTCACAGTGCTTCTGGCTTCCCTCTTCTCCCATCGGCAGAAGCTGTAGGCACACAGGGGGATCTTTGGGATAGAGGGCCCCTTTCTTTTCTAAGTGAACACAGTGAGTGATCGGTATCGATCACTCACTGTATTTTTTCAAAATGGAAGCATAGCAAACTGTTTACTGTGCTTCAGTTTATAAATGAAAACGAGCCTCTGTTTCCCATTCATTCATCTACAGTGCAGCTGAGGCCAAAGAATGGAACTGGGGAATGTGTTTCTTACGTCCCTTTCTCTGCCTCAAAAGGGAGATATCAGGGGTCTGTTTAGACTTCCGATATCTCACCAAAGACCCCCCCCCCCCCCCAAATCAGACTAAGATTTCTAATCAGACTAAAAAGCCACACGCAATATGTAGCATAATTTAGCCACACATAATATGTAGCATTATTTAGCCACACCCACTGTTAGCTGCAGGTCACAGGTCACCATCTTCCTGGTAGGGGCCCCAGTGCATTACTTTGCCAAAGGGCCCAAGATGCTGTTATGGTGGCACCGCCAGCCAGAGCCCAGACCTTAATCCAATTGATAATCTGTGGGGTGACCAACAGAGGGCTGTGCACAGGAGATGCCCTCACAATCTGACACATTTTAAGTACTTTTGCAAGGAAGAGTGGACGAAGATTTCCAAGACAAGATGTGCCATGCTGATAGACTCCTACCCCCAAAAGGTTGAATGCTGTCATAAAATCTAAATTAGTTCAAGGGTGTGCATATTTGTGCAACCACATTATTGTAAGTTTTTTTTTTATCTTTATTTTCCCCCCATTAAAGTTTTCAGGTTTACTTTTATTGAATTGGACACATAAAGGTGGAAAAAATTCAGAAGTGATTTATCTTAGACTGATTTTTTTACATCTCAAATTCTTGGCATTTTTACAGGGGCGTGTGGACATTTTATTTCCACTGTATGCATGTGAGATAGAGCACTTAGACTGTGAACTCCCTTTTAGTTGGGAACTAACGTGACTGATGTTGTACAAGTTTGTACAGGGGTGGTTCAGTGGATATGCAATTGGCTAAAGATTAGTTATCAGAGTGGGTTGTAAATGTTGTTCATTCTGAACAGAGACCAGTCCCTAGTGGTGTGCTACCAGGGTCTATACTGGGTTATTTCAAGTAAATATAAGTGATATAACTAAAGGTTTGGTGGGTAAGGTTTGTCTTTTTTAGCTGATGACACAAAGGTGTGCTATAGGATTTCTATTCCTGGAAGTCTCTATAACCTGATTTGACCTTGCTGAAAGATTGGTCAAAGCAGTGGAAACTACAGTTCAATGTTTCTATATACTTTAAGAATGTGAATGAGGTTCAGGAGGGCAATATCTTTGATATAAAGCTAAGAACATAGGGACATGACCTCATACCAGCAGGAGGAAAGTTCAAAAAGTATTATTTTACCAAAAGATTAGTGGATACTTGGAATAGACTTTCAGCAGAGATAATGAGTCAGTCAACAGTAATGCCGCGTACACACGATCGGACTTTCCGCCAACAAAACCGTGGAATTTTTTCCCGAAGGATGTTGGCTCAAACTTGTCTTGCATACACACGGTCACAGAAATGTTGGCCAAAAATTCAGAATGTGGGACGTGCAACGCGGTGACGTGCAAGACGTACGACGAGCCGAGAAAAAGAAGTTTAATAGCCAGTGCGGCTCCTTCTGCTTGATTCAGAGCATGCGTGAACTTGTGTACACACGATCGGACTTTCCAACAAGTTTTGTTGGCAGAAAATTTGAGAACCTGCTCCCAAACATTTTGTGTGGAAATTCCGACAGCAAATGTTTGATGGAGCATACACATGGTCGGACTTTCCGACAACAAGCTCACATTGAAAATTTCCCGTCGGAAAGTCCGACCGTGTGTACACGGCATTAGGCTTAATGTACACGGGACGTTTTATAACCTCTGCTGAATTTAACTTGACAGATATTAACCGATGTTTTAAAATGTCCGCTTTGCCGCGTTTACATGCCGCGATTAGCCGATTTTTCAAATGCCTCTAAACATCCAACCTGAATGCATTTTTTTGCTTTCCAAAAAATTCTTACTGCCTAACTGCCTAGAAATTACTATAAACGACCCTGTGTACATAAGATAAGATAAGATAACAGAGGAGAGTTCAAGGGCAGCTGAAAAAAACACCCAACTGCTCCTAAACGTCTGTAGCGGTCACACTTTACTCAGTGTGCGCTATCAGTGCAAATTTTGTTTTTCTCAGAACTGTAATGGAGTTCTGATGGTTAATTGTACAGGAAAAACTTTGGCATCAGTCTGGCTGGGCTGTACTAAGGTTCCGCCTGGTCATAGGTGCAGTGAGGCACCCATGACAGGCCGGGAACCGGGACGTGTTAGGTACCAATCTTTCCCGGAGCCAATCAGTGGGCGCATCTGGCCCCGCTGTGTGGTCTGGGAAGGGGTATTTAAGGTGCTGAAGTCACTTGTTCAGGGTTCGGCTGCTGCTTTGATTCCAGGTACTGGTCCGGGGCAGCCCCGTGAGGGGTCCCGGGCCCAGGAGTGTTTGCCGTCCCGCAAGCATTGTCAATCCGACCAACCCCAGAGGCCCCCATGGTCTGGGGCATAGATCTGTCTGTTCCCGAGTCTCGGAACTGGCTAGTCCGAGGCCCAGTGACTGAAGGAGGATTCAAAGGCATCCCGGTGTGCTCTCGGTATTGGAGGGACACGGCAACTCGTACAAGTGACCAGGGGAGGACTCTTCTGAGGAGGGCCAACAAGCTGGCTGCTCAGTAAGAGCCTGGGAGCTGAGTTGTATGGACACTAAAGAATCCACACTTCACACAGTATCATCAAGAAGGCTGAGAGATCCACGTACTGTGAGAAAGGTTCCTACTTATCTTCAGTTACAATTTAGTCTGTGGCAGAGACTTTGCAAAGTTTCCGGATTACATGTTGGCTGCTAGATCTCTGACTAGAGGTTTATCTGGCAGTGGAGCACCCAGCTGCAAGTGGCTACTCTCTGGGTTAATTAGAGACATTCAGTGGATGTCAGCAGTTCAAAGTGCCTGAGTTTTATCACCCGTGCCCTCTATTCCCACCAGAGACTGTGTTATTGTTGGATGTTTCCCCTGCAAAATAAAAACCTTGAAAAGGACTTTTACTGTGTCAGCATCTGAAGTCACTGGGTACTAACCCTGGAAACCCCTAGACAACAACCGACAAGCCACGAGGAGGTAATTGGTAAGCCCAGAAAGTCAAGGCCGCCCCTCTGGGTTATGGCCGCTACACGTCCTTTTACCAGCAGCAGTATACATGAAGCCTAACTGAATGCGAACATGTTTGGAACAAACATAGATCTAAACTCGGACAAAAGATAAAAATAAATATTAGTAAAAAAACAATGGGGCAAAGTTAATACACTTCTTGGTCTTTTCTTCCCTCACTCTTCTATGCTTCTTATGAATGTACAGTATATAAATTGTCAGTGCTATATAAATACCTGTAATAATAATAATTATAGGTTGTAAATTGACCTTTTGTCTGAACAGAGGATTTAGGATTTACAAAAACTTCTGTCTGCCTCAAATTCTGCTCCAGAGCTTCTAGTAAATTGTGCATATTATTTAGCAGTTCCGGTGTTTATATTTCCAAAAAAGCTCTTTAAAATAAAGGTGTTCAATGTATAGGATGAAGTGATGGTAACAAGGTTAAATTCTGTCAGGAAGATCAAACTGCAGATTATCCTAAAGCATATGACTTCATCTGAGGCAATGTAATGGCTTGTTTGAGCATGGCTGCCCCTGGGATTGGTTCACTCAACGCTATACCTTATGTTACTTATGGATGGCAATCCAGTTATTCAAGAAATGTACCAAAACATGCCATGTGACCACAATTTAAAAGACCGATCTTAGTGCAACCAATGAGTTCACTAATGAAAAATTCAACATTAGGCTGCCCAAGCCAACCTTTTGTTTAAAATTTAGTAGAACATGTTTTGACTTGCCGAAAAGTAGACTGAAATTAGAACCACCACCATTTTCCCACAACAAAGAGAAACTTTATTTGCCAAGTATTTTAAAAGAGAATGGTGAGATCAAATGATTTCATGCGAAGAGATGTGATGGCAGTACCAACCACTCCGAAACCAACCTATACAAGTGTGACTTACAATGGCTACCAAAAACTAATTTTGTGATTCTGCTGCTTTTGATTTTTGAATATCATTGCTTTTTGTAATATGTTATTAACATGTTCTAAACACTTCTTATATCTAGCAATACATGTATACAGTATTTTGTATTTCCTGTGACAGGAGAATGAAGGTTTTACAAATGAATTATCATCATAGTCAACTGAACTGCCTACAAGAACACTATAATCTACTTTTTGATGGTGGTGTTTTATAATAACATTATAGTAGTGATGTCACATTGAATTGACATAGGGCAAACTTAGAGGGCCCCTTGCGGGCTCTCTTCCCTCGCCACGCTTCGGGGATGGCCTCTCTGCGCTCGACTCTTTTTTATTCTAACTCTATGTCCACTTGGATGGTGGGGCTGGAACCTGGACTCACGGCGCAGGCGCCGTTCATCTTCGGCTATTTTCGGAATCTAGTTGTCCTGTGTACTGCGCATGCGCAGTACACAGCGGACACTTTTTGATGGGGGACATAATATGACAGGACACCGGGTTCAAGCCGAGACTTCCTGTTGGCCCAAACAAACTAAAAGAATGTAAAGTGTAGCAAAAGCTGGAGCTCAGCTTTAAACCCTGACGAGGGTCTAACCCTTCACCATGCTATCCAAAGTTTAAAGTGACACTAAACTATATCGTTATTCTCCCAAAATAATCCACACACATTTACTACTTGATGGTCCTGTAATTTATATTTCATGAATTCATATTTTACTGTGTCCTCAGTGAGAAAAAGAGGGTGGCTACGTTCCTACATACAGTGGGACGATGCAAAATGAACATGGCCACTTTCTAACAGGAAGTTGGATCACAGCAACAAAAAAAAAGGAATTTGGAGATGAGGAGGAGGCGGAAAGCAATAGAAGGTACTTTGAGGTAAAGAATAATTCCAGGCATGGGTATTTTATTCATAGTTTGGACCAGCTTGGACCAATGTAACTGTGGATATTCTATATCTGGCCAATGCCCCTGGACGCTGGAAATCGCTGAAGTACTGTAGAAAATGCTACTCCAGTGATCACCTCTTGCTTCTGGTAACTATGTATTACATACCAATGCCTGGAATTATTATTTTGAGAATACATATTTGAATATTTAAAAAAATACAAAGGTTTGGATTTAAATACACTTTAAGGCTGGGTTCACACTAGAGCACGGAGCGGGTCACAGCAGGGGGTCCGGTGCGTCTCCATTCATCGGTTCAGGTCCAATTTCAGACAGAATTTTTGGCTGAATTCGGACCTGAGGTGGACCAAATGATGCACAGGACTCCTGTGCAATTCGCTTTGGAGCTGCTCCGGAGATGTGTGAACCGGCTCCATAGAGAGCTGGTCACAATCTCCTGCTATGCAAATTGGATGCAGGGAAACCTGCATCCAATTCGCAATAGTGTGAACCCAGCCTTAAGGGGTTGTAAACCCTTGTTTTTTTTTTTTTTATATATAAAAATAACAAACATGCCTATACTTACCTACTCTGTGCAATTGTTTTGCACAGAGCAGCCCTGATCCTCTGCTTCTCAGGTCTCCCGCTGGCGCTCCAGGCCCTACCTCCTCATCAGGTGTTCCCACTGAATGCCGCTTTCCATAGGGGCACCCATGCAGGCTCGTTCCCGAATCCCGCTGCTGCGTCCATTAACACAGACAGCGGGACTCGCCCCCCACCCGCTCCCGCGTCACTGGATTTGATTGACAGCAGTGGGAGCCAATGGCTCTTGCTGCTATCAGTATGTCCAATAAGGAGAGAGACAGTATGCGGGGGGAGCTGCAGCACCATAGATTTTTCACATTAATGCATAGAATGCATTAATGTGAAAAACCTTGAGGCTTTACAACCACTTTAATTATACTAACACAACTTTCCTGAAAACATAGAAACCCTTGATCTTATACACTGCATCCAGTAAAATGTTATTTAGGCACTATAAATATTCATGTTTTTTTTATTTTTTTTTTCAATTGTTTTTTTTATTAAAGAAATTTTACACAATAAAGCGTTGGACAACCAAATATTCATGTTTTAATATTTGTATATATTGTGTTCCCTCATTATAACACAAATCTTTTTTCACCTTAGTACTGTAGAAAATATCAGTTATTAGCTTCTGAACAGCTAACTCAAAATATATTTGATGGAATTGATGTTTGCCAAGCGTTCTTGTGAAATCTATGTAAAAACAGCATTATATGACACATAAAATTTTGATGTTAAAATAATAATGTAAGCTCAGCTACAGAAGAGTAAAAATTTGTGGAAGAACTTCAATGACTGTATTTAGGAGACGTGAGCACCAAATAAATTTAAATCAGATTATCATATAGAAAAACATTGTGTGGCTAGTTGATAAGCAAATGTTGAAGAAAAACTTTACAGAGATGTTTTACAGACTTTAAGGCCCCTTTCACACGGTCGGACCGTTCAGATCCGCCTGTCAGTTTTGACGGCGGATCTGAACGGGCGCTCCATGTTAGTCTATGGAGCGTCGGATGTCAGCGGAGACATCTCCGCTGACATCCGACCCGGTCCGATCCGCCAAAAGCAGACGTATGGCTCTACGTCCAGATCCGTCGCTGGCGGATCGGGTCAGATCTGATGAAAACGGACACACTGTCCGTTTTCATCCGATCTCTCCATAGAGACCAGCGCCGCTCGCAAGCCCCTCCCCGCTCAGTGAGCGGAGAGGGACTTGTCATCCGCCGGTTCAGCAGAGATCAATGGAGAGATCTCCCGCTGAGCCGGCGGACAGAGGCGGACTCCGTGGAAGCGGAGTCCGCCTCGTGTGAAAGGGGCCTAAAGCTGAACTCTATGCAGATATAAAAGACACAAAAAAAATAGCGAAGCTCTGAAATCATTAATACATTAATAAATGAAGTGTAAGACGTGTAAGTGCCTACATTTTAATCGCTATCAGTCTCCAGGGTATTGCAGCCTCTGCACAGAAGAGCTCAGACTGGAAGTGGAAGAAGTAGTACAAAGAGACAGTCAGTTTATGTGCTTAAAAGAAGCATGCTGAGAGGAAACGGCTCATGCCAAACTAGGGGTTTGATTTATATTATTTTTTGCCAATGTGAAGCCTTCTACGTTGGCAAAACGATTAGACCATTTTGGAAACGTATGAAGGACCATGTGTACTATGCCACCAGTGGCCTAGTGAATACTACCATGGGCCACCAGGTGGCTTTTAAACACAAATATGATCCGGGGGTCTTTAAGTTTGCCACCCTCAAACGTGTCTATGAGGACCCTCGAGGGGACAACTTTGATAAGAGGGTACTCCAAAGGGAGACCCAATGGGTGTATGATCTATGAGCCACCGTGTACCCAGGCTTGAATGACATGTTAAGTTTCAAGCCTTTTCTGTAGACATTACCTGATGCTAATAATATATGTAGAAAATCCTTTAGCACTGTTTGTTTACCTCTTTTTCTATATATTATTTCATAATTTCATTTTGTGTGTGTGTGTGTGTGTGTGTGTGTGTGTGTGTGTGTGTGTGTGTGTGTGTGTGTGTGTGTGTGTGTGTGTGTGTGTGTGTGTGTGTGTGTGTGTGTGTATATATATATATATATATATTTGTTTTTTACTATTTGATACAAATCCATATAGGGTTAATAAGACATCTTTATATCAATACAATTACCGTATTTGCCGGCGTATAAGACGGCTGGGTGTATAAGACGACCCCCTATTTTTCCAGTGAAAACTTAGGTTTGGGGCTATACTCGCCATATAAGACTACCCCCCTTCAGAGGCAACACCATTTACAAAAAAACATCAGAAACAAAAAAAAACATCAGACTTAACATCAGAAAAAGGAAACTGGTGAACTACAAGTCCCAGAGATCCCACAATTGGTAGGCAGCAACAATGAATCCTCTCCTCCAAAGCACTATAAATCATACCTGTATTTTAGGGGAGATCTGGAGCTGGATGTGCAGTACAGGATGCTTTGTTAATATGTAGAGCACCAAGTACACACAGTAAATGATGCTGTGTTAGTACAGTAGCGCCAGGTACACTTCAGAATACAGTGTGCACCACTGAGCCAATCACGGCAGGCATTGTATTTTACTAATCTGTTGATGGATACAAAGCCTGCTCGGATTGGCAGAGGCTATGACATCAGCCCGCACTGCTCTGACTCATGTAGCCTGCTCGGATTGGCAGGCTTAGCAGGCTCTGTATTCATCAGAGTGCATCGCCCGCCGGGATTGGCTGAGCGGCGCATACTGTATACATATTACAATTTTACAGAGCGCCCGGCGGACTGATATCCATCTGGCAGCTTCTTCACCCGGCGTATAAGACGACCCCTGCTTTTTGGCTGTGTAATTTCGGTGTAAAAGGTAGTCTTATACGCCAGAAAATACAGTACTTATGTTGCTAAAATACAATTACATAATGAACTAATTGTATGTTTGGAAACAACTTTATTATAATTGTTAAAAACGCCATTTATGGACAATGAATGAACATTAAATGCATTTTTATCTATGTTGGTCTGCTCATGGGATCTGCTTGATGCATCGTGGATATCACACAACTATGGATTCCTTTTTAGGTAATTTTACCATCCAGGACCCTTTTTTTTTTTTTTTATGTGCTACTGTTTTATTTGTTTTCGGTGGCTAGGCATGTTCGTACTCCTATGGGGACGCACTTATCACAGTTTCAGCGGTGGAAGGGCTGTTTCATGGTTTGGTGTTTGCGTTCTTCCTCTTTCCAGTATGGGGATTGTGCGGATGGGGACGCACTGGTCTGGGCGTGGTCCATCTGGCCTGCCCATACTGTCATGTTACGATTGCGCAGCCTGTCTGTGTTTATTTGGCGCCCTCTTTCTCCTGCTGTCGCCCTCGGATGACGTCACTGTCACAATGTCGATTTGGCGCGAATTTCTGTATAGGGCTATAAATAGCTGCCATACCCAGGGGCACACCGTGACCAGCACAAGGCTGTCTCCCAGGGGCCACATGCTATTGTCTAAGTATTGAAGTAAGTACTCTTTCTCTGTAGCTGTATTCTGATACTTATAATGCATTGCTTGGCTACTCAATACCTCTTTTCTTTTTGACTACATCTTTTCTTCTTCTCCTCAATGTGCTGTCACTAGGCTCCTTTCTCCCAGAGAAAGGAGCCTAGTGACAGCACATTGAGGAGAAGCAGGGCGTACACCCCACAAAGTCTGACTGTGTTTTAACAGCTACCGCATTAGAAAGCGATTGGTGCATGTGAGTAGTTAGAAGCCCACACTCACCCCACACCTTTTACACAGCGCTGCGCAATGGTATGTCTGTCATTTGTTTTTTTCTATGTAGATCGGAAATCTGACAGGAGGCAAAGTAAATATCCCTAATTGAAGGATTGCAGCACATGAATTCCCACACATAAGGAAAAGGGAAGTTTCATTTCTAGATATTTACCATAAGGATTTAAACAGCTGAATGTGATCAGATATATCACATGCAGAAAACCCTCTGTTTGTTGCATATATATTTGCTAGTGGATTATATCAGGAGGATAGTGTGGCTTGCCGTTGTCCTTAATTGTAAACACCTGACCAATCGTTTGGGAAGATTCTCAGTATATTTATTTCACGTTTTAACGTATTTTCTGCTTAATCACGTATTTATATTCTAGAGGTTTTATAAATACAGACTTGGAATTATTTATATATTTATATTCACTTAAAAGTTCTCACCGCTTAAGCAAATTATTTATCCTATAGGAACAAGATGTTCCAGGAAACACAATTGCACTTTATATTTATTTAAACACAGGAACTCACAAGAAGATCTACTCATTTATTTATTTATTTTAAGGTTGATTAAGCGCACTATTGTCTACAGTATTGTACACTTTATTTCATGATATTTTAAGTGTCGGAGCACTTTATTTTTGGTTGCAGCTACATCATTTGGTTATCTTAAAATATTTTTTATATATATATATATATATACATTTTTATATTTTTTGGGTTATTTCGGATTTTATAATATATATCAGCGCTTTAGTAATTTTAATTCACTGAATCATGCTGGTTAACATTCAACCCGAAAGAATCAGGATATCTCGGCATAGAAGAACCACTCATAGGACAGGTCAGTATTGCTGCAAACACTTTTTTTTTAAATGTATTTTTAATTATTAAGTTATTATTGCCTTTTTTACTGGAGATTTGTGTTACAAACAATCTTAATTATCATGTACTGTATACTATACAGTATTTGCAGTTATTCAGGATGGGGTAGCCATGGACTGCCTATGCTGGTCAGAAGACTTGGGTCGCACTGAATTGCATGAAAACGGAAATAACAATGCTTCCAATGGTGCACGTTCACATTAATGCAGGGCAGCGACAATACGACTTTGGGGACGGGTCCTGAGCTACTTCAGTGCAATGTAGTGCGATTTTGTGGTCCATAAACATCAATGGAAATGCACCAAAATTGCATCTACATGTATTTTTCTACAACCACTTTATTATATTTTGTAATTTTTTTTTTTTTTTCGAGTAAGTATCTAAATATGACTTGGTAGCAGTTTTTCGCTGTCCCCTATACAGCAGCATTCCAACTGGGAGAGGGAGAAAAAGCAAAACAATCAAATCATTAATCAGGCAATTTACTACCAAGAAACATGCCGATAGAGAGCTAAGTGACAGAGAACTAGGCTCATCAGTTAGCTGCTTCTCTTTTTACTGGCCAGCTTCAAACCAGCATACTAATATCAGATCTTAAAGTAGAACTAAAGGTAAAACTTTTATTTTTTTCAGTTTGGATTGTGTAGGAGAGATTTTCTTTTACTTTCACTTTTAATGATAATGGTAAACAGGACAAATGGAGAGGGTGAATCTCCTTTACAGAGGCACAGACAGCAACAAAACCTGACAGGTGTTCTTATCCCTCTCCACTCTATCCAAAACTAAAAAAAAATTTTTTTCCCTTAAGACCCCCTTCACACTGGAGGCGTTTTTCAGGCACTTTAGCGCTAAAAATAGCGCCTGTAAAGCGCCTGAAAAAAGTCATAGCTGCAAACCCAGTGGGAAAGCCTGAGTGCTTTCACATTAGGGCATTGCGCTGGCAGGGCATCACAAAAAGTCCTGCAAGCAACTTCTTGGCAGCGCTATAGGAGCGTGGAATACACCGCTCCTATAGCGCCCCTGCCCATTGAAATCAGCTTTACCACCGACGCCCGGGCGCTTTCAGTGTGAAAGAGCTCTTAGTTATACTTTAACCGATCGCCGCCCACCGGCCGTCATATGACGGCCAAACGGTGCAGCTTTTGTTCTGGGCAGGCGTCATATGATGTCCGTCCATTTAAACAGGGCATGCGCGCGATCGTATGCGCACAGCCCTGTACCTTCGGTGGTGGCATATCACGGAGACACAGCTCGCCACCGAGGGGGGAGAACAGCATGGGCATGACTGTTTAACACGTGATCGGCCGTGATGAAGTCATGGTCGATCACAGATGGTACCGCCCCACTTTGCACGGCACGTTCGCACGTGCACGTTGGTGTCGGCGTGTTCCCAGGAACACTGCTCATCACCGACACAGGTAAACAGCCATTGGCCGGCAGCTGTTTACCACGTGTTTACCACGTGATCACTAAATGGAAACATAGAGCGGTAATGTCTGGGTTCTCCTCCTCACAAACCGATTGTGTATTAGAAGGAGATTGTGGTAACATCTCGTTACCACTTACAGTGTACACCACACTGATTGCCCCCAATAAAGAGGACCTGTCACCACCCATCAAAGTACCTGTCACAGTCCATATGAGTACCCGAATATCTGTCACAGTCCATCTGAGTACCTGTCAGAGTCCATATGAGTACCGAGTACTGCAGTACCTGTCACCGCCCTTCAGAGTACCTGAATACCAGTCACCAGCCCATCAGTGTCCCTGAGTACCTATCTTTAACCCATCAGAGTACCCAAGTACCTGTCACCAGGCCATCAGAGTACCCGAGTACCTGTCGCCAGGCCATCAGAGTACCCGAGTACCTGTCGCCAGGCCATCAAGTTACCCGAGTACCTATCTGCAGCCCATCAGAGTACCCGAGTACCTATTTTCAGCCCATGTCTCATAGAATATACGTTGGGGTGTTTGCGTGACTTATATGGATAAATAAATATTGGGTCCTGTGTGCTTTATAAATTCTGCAGTGGATACTTGGTCCTGATTTTCATAAATTCGATCCAATCGCCAGTCTCCCAAAACTCTCACCTCAGATATGTAAGGTTGAAGCTTTTCGGGCATATCCTATAGCCCCATGAGATGTAGATACAGATTATTCGGCAAAAAACTGGTAAGAGTAAAAACCTTCTCCTTTAAGGGCGTTTTAAAGCTTGGATCCTCTCCTCATGTGTTCAGACTAAGTCTTAGTCTTTTTATATTTATGTGTTAGTAATATCTTATAAAATTGACAACTTGTGTAAAAAAAAAAGAAAATGAGTTTTCATTTTTTTTACACATTTTCCAAAAACTTCTGGAAAAAAATGAACCGTTCAAAGACTCAATTATGCCTCATAGATTATACGTTGGGGTGTTTGCTTTCCAAAATGGGGTCACTTTGTGGGCAATTCTATTATCCTGGTGCTCCAGGGCCTTCGAAAAAATGTAATAGGTGATTGAGAAAAGAGATGTGTCATTTATGCTCGAATGCCCAAGGGTAACCACGCCCACACGTCCTGCGCATGCGCGATTTAAAACTCTTGGATAGAGTTTTTTCCATTAGTTCAATATGCATGTTAATGTCATAAAAACAGGTTTGGGGACCCGGGTCCTGCCCCAGGGGACATATATCAATGCAAAAGAACTTTTAAAAACTAACGTTTTTTTTCGGGAGCAGTCATTTTAATGATGCATAAAGTGAAAAAAAAAAGTGAAATTTTCCTTTAAATATGGTACCTGGGGGGTGTCTAAAGTATGCCTGTGAAGTGGCATGTGTTTCCGTGTTTTTATTTTTTTAAAACTGTCCTTGCACAAAATGACATTTGTAAAGGAAAAAAATAAGCCATTTAAAACCACTTGTGGCTTTAATGTCATGTCTTGTCCTGGCCGCCATATGGCTGAAAATCCTTGAGAAAAATGGCATGGCTACCCCATCACCCCCCCCCCCACCCCAGCCCCTTTGGGTCTTGTAATGGATATTAAGGGGGACCCCGCACCCAAAATAAAACCTATACCTACAACCCAATATACTCTGAACAGCAGTATATAGGTGGTGCAAACAAGACACGGACTGTAGGTTTGTAGAATCTGAACAGGTACATTATGAAGTGTAGCTCCATCCCAAAAAAATCTATTTTTAAGCTTTTTGGAGAACATAGGGAGGGGTTATCACCCCTGTAACATTTGCTGTCTTTGCACATCTGTTCAGAACATGTCACCTCACTTTCCGTCCCAATGACAATGTTTTTGGAAAAGTGGGGTTTAATTGAAACAAGGATTGGTGATAAAGTATCAGTAGAGAGGAGATACCTTTTTCCAAATTAAATCTAACAGGATAGAATTTCCCTTCCTAGGGGTAGATTTCCTCTCACTTCCTGTTTCTCTTTCCGTTTGCAAGTAGGAGTCGTTTGTAAGTTGGATGTTTGAAAGTAGGGGCCTGGCGTATATACTCTGCAGAAATTTGCCCTATTAGATGTTGGTGTAGCCACAAGACTGGTGGGCACAGGAATGGGCCCTGCTGTGAGTTAATAGATCAAGATTTGTACTTGCATGCACCTGTTGAACCGGGCAGAAAAATTGGGCCTTTGGTGGTGGTGGTGGTGGTGGTGGTGGTGGACGACGGTGTTGCCACAAGACTGTAAGCTCTCACAGTTACTCTTGGTGGGCGCAGGAATGGGCCCTGTTGTGAGTTATTAGATCAAGATTTGTAATTGCAAGCACCTGATGAACAGGGCAGAAAAATTGGGCCTTTGGCGGTGGTGGTGGACGGTGTTGCCACAAGACTGTAGGCCCTCATAATTACTCTTGGTGGGCGCAGGAATGGGCCTGCTGTGAACTATTAGATCAAGATTTGTAATTACACGCCCCTGTTAAACAGAGGCGGAAAAATTGTGCCTTAGGCACTGGTGCTGGTGCCACAAACACTGCAACCCCTCACAGATACTGTACTTGGAGCACAGCAGTCACACGTGTTGCGAAGCATTTTTTTTAAAAAATTGTAATTACACGCCCCTGTTAAACAGGGGCTGAAAAATTGTGCCTTAGGCACTGGTGCTGGTGCCACAACACTGCAACCCCTCACAGATACTGTACTTGGAGCACAGCAGTCACACGTGTTGCGAAGCATTTTTTTAAAAAATTGTAAAGTACACGCCCCTGTTATACAGGGGCTGAAAAATTGTGCCTTAGGCACTGGTGTGGTGGCATGGATCATTGAGGAGAAGGAAGAGGATAGTCAGTGAACATAACAGGACAGTCACTCAGCATCAGCATAGGCAATCTTGAAGGGATGTGACATTATAATTTATTCCGTTATATCCGCTTCAGGTGCCTGGTAGCTGGTGGTGATCCAAGACTGATTCATTTTGATGAAGGTCAGTCGATCAACCGAGTCGGTGGACAGGCGCACCTATGATCGGTGACAAATCCTCCAGCAGCACTGAATGTGCGTTCGGAAAGAACGCTGGAGGCAGGACAGGCCAGTAGCTCAATTGCATACTGTGCAAGCTCTGGCCAGTGATCCCTCCTCAGGACCCAGTCAGCCAGAGGATTTTCGGTGGGAAAGGTGTCCAAGTCTGACCTTGCCCAAGGTATTCCTGCACCATGTATATCAGACTCTGGCGATGGTTGCTGGAACCGATCATACCTTGGGGATGCGGACTAAAAAATTGTCTGAAAGCATCGGTCAGACGTCCACCTTCCCCACCGCTCCTTCTGCTACTGACCGAAGCCTCAGCAACTCGTCGCCCAGGACCAGGAGTTTGTAACCTCCCAGTTTCTGGGAAACGCGTTGCACAGACCTTTCTGCAAGGCCTCCCTGAGATGTCTCATCCTCTGCTCCTCTGCGACGGCAAGATAAGGTCCGCAACCTTACCCTTGTACCGTGGATCAAGGAGAGTGGCCAGCCAGTAATGGTCCCTTCTCCTTGATCCGAAGAACACGAGGATCCTTCCGCAGGCTTTGCAGGATCAGGGAGCCATGCAGCGTAGGTTAGCTGAGGCATTCGGTCCGGAGTCTTCTGGGTCACTGAGGATGACATGATCGCCAGCCACCTCCTCCCAGCCACGTACAAGTCCACTGGTTTGTTGGGACTGTACATCATCCCTAAAAAAGACTGCTGCTGCTGCTGCTGCTGATGCTGAGTGCCAGGCTCCACCTCCATGTCACACAATCCTCCTCCTCCTCCTCCTCCTGTGTGATGGGATGGGTGGGACAGAAGGAACACTGTCTGGATAAAGGGGGCCTTGAGAGGCAAGGAAGTCCTCCTCTTCCTGCCTCTGTTCTGCCTCAAGTGCCCTGTCCATTATCCCACGCAGCGTATGCTCCAACAGGTGGACAGAGGTACAGTGTCACTGATGCATGCACTGTCACTGCTCACCATCCTCGTGGCCTCCTCAAATGGCATCCCTGATCATGCTCCACTGACGTGGGGAAAAAAAAACAAGCTCCCCTGACCCTGTCCTGGTGCCGTAGTCGCAAAGGTACTCATTGATGGCCCTCTGCTGCGTGTGCAGTCGCTGCAGCATGGCCAACGTTGAGTTCCACCTGGTGGGCATGTCACATATTAGGCGGTTCTTGGGCAGGTTCAGCTCCTTTTGCAGCTCAGTCAGCCGAGCACTGGCATTATAAGATCGGCGGAAAATGCACACAGACTTTCCTGGCCTGCCTCAGGACATCCTGTAAGCCTGGGAACCTGCCCAAGAACCGCTGCACACCAGGTTGAGGACGTGAGCCATACAGGGCACATGGGTGAGCTGCCCCTGTCGCAGGGCGGAGAGGAGGTTGGTGCCATTGTCAGAAACGTCCATTCCTGGCTTAAGCTGACGTGGCGTCAACCACCTCTCGGCCTGCCCTGCAGAGCTGCCAGAACCTCCGGCCCAGTGTGGCTCCTGTCCCCCAACACACCAGCGCAAGCACGGCATGGCATCTTTTTGCCTGCGTACTTGCGTAGCCCCTTGTACGCCTATGGAGCACCGCTGGTTCTGAGTACAGAGCACTGGAGGAAGAAGAAGAGGAGGGGGTGGAGGAGAGAGGTGTGTCACAACCAGTAGCAGTAGTAGCGTTTTTGGAGGCGTGGTGGCGGAACAACCTCCAACACTACTGCACCTTGTCCTGCATCCCTCCCAGCTGCCATTAGAGTGACCCAATGGGCCGTGAAAGAAAGGTAACGTCCCTGTCCATGCCTGCTGGACCATGAGTCAGCGGTAATATGCACCTTACGCTGACCGCCCTGTCCAGCGAGGCATGGACATTGCCTTCCACATGCCGGTAGAGAGACGGAATCGCCTTCCGTGAGAAAAAGTGGCGTTTGGGAACCTGCCACTGAGGAAACGCACATTGAACAAACTCTCGGAAGGGGGCCAAGTCTACCAACTGAAAAGGCAGCAGTTGAAGTGCTAGCAATTTAGCCAAGCTAGCATTCATCCGCTGGGCATGTGGATGGCTGGGATGGCTGGGAGTGTACTTCTTTCGACGGTCCAGCAGCTGGGGCAGGGAAATTTGTTCTTGGGTGTGGGTCTTTTATGTGTGCCTGCCAACGAGCTGCATGCAGGTCGACATATGTCTGGTCATGCTTGTGGTGCCCATGATGTTTTGGCCACGCGAGATACGCGTGAGACAAATATTGCAAATTGGTTATGCACTCGTCTCAAAAAAAGCCCACACCAAAGAACTTTTTGCGTTTGCGGTGTTGTTACAGTTGCTGTGCTGGCCTCTAGCTGTTATTCCTCTGCTATCCTCTCTCCCTCCAGGCACCCACGTGGCGTTGACCTTCATCCCCTCCCTCTTCACCACTAGAGCAAACCTGGCAGTAAGCTGTAGCCAGTATGCCAGATTGCTGTCCTTCAGTTTTACACTACTGACTTCCTCAAGCTGGGTATCATCATGAGCCTTCGAATGTTATTTTGGGTGAGAGAATGAGGTGGATGAGGAGGGCTTGTATTCAAAGAAAATATATCTGTGTGATGCCAAACTAGAAGTCCTTAGGTGCTTCTGCAAAGAAAATATAGGAGCTCTGTGTGATGCCACTAACTGTGGGTGCTGCTGAGAAGAAAAATGCCACTAACACACTAGGTCCTAAAGAAAATATAGGAGCTCTGTGTGATGCCACTAACACACTAGAAGTCTGGGTGCTGCTGAGAAGAAAATATAGCGCTGTTGATTAACACATAGCAGAAGAAAAATAGAGGAGCTTGTTTAACACACTACAAGTCCTATAGGTGCTTCTGGGAAGAAAATATAGCTCTGTGTGATGGGACTAACACACTACAAGTCCTATAGGTGCTTCTGGGAAGAAAATATAGCTCTGTGTGATGCCACTAACACAGTACAAGTCCTATGGGTGCTTCTGGGAAGAAAATATAGGAACTCTGTTGTGATGGGACTAACACAGTACAAGTCCTACTGTTTTATTGGGACTAATACACTACAAGTCCTATAGGTGCTTCTGGGAAGGAAATATAGCTCTGTGTGATGGGACTAACACACTACAAGTCCTATAGGTGCTTCTGGGAAGAAAATATAGCTCTGTGTGATGGGACTAACACACTACAAGTCCTATAGGTGCTTCTGGGAAGAAAATATAGCTCTGTGTGATGCCACTAACACAGTACAAGTCCTATGGGTGCTTCTGGGAAGAAAATATAGCTCTGTGTGATGGGACTAACACACTACAAGTCCTATGGGTGCTTCTGGGAAGAAAATATAGGAGCTCTGTGTGATGGGACTAACACACTACAAGTCCTATGGGGTGCTTCTGGGAAGAAAATATAGGAGCTCTGTGTGATGGGACTAACACACTACAAGTCCTATAGGTGCTTCTGGGAAAAATATAGCTCTGGTGTGATGGAACTAACACACTACAATCTATAGGTGCTTCTGGGAAGAAAATATAGCTCTGTGTGATGGGACTAACACACTACAAGTCCTATGGGTGCTTCTGGGAAGAAATATAGGAACTCTGTGTGATGGGACTAACACACTACAAGTCCTATAGGTGCTTCTGGGAGAAAATATAGCTCTGTGTGATGCCACTAACACAGTACAAGTCCTATGGGTGCTTCTGGGAAGAAAATATAGGAGCTCTGTGTGATGGGACTAACACACTACAAGTCCTATAGGTGCTTCTGGGAAGAAAATATAGCTCTGTGTGATGGGACTAACACACTACAAGTCCTATAGGTGCTTCTGGGAAGAAAAATATAGCTCTGTGTGATGCCACTAACACTAGTACAAGTCCTATGGGTGCTTCTGGGAAGAAAATATAGGAACTCTGTGTGATGGGACTAACACACTACAAGTCCTATGGGTGCTTCTGGGAAGAAAATATAGGAGCTCTGTGTGATGGGACTAATACACTACAAGTCCTATAGGTGCTTCTGGGAAGAAAATATAGGAGCTCTGTGTGATGGGACTAACAAACTACAAGTCCTATAGGTGCTTCTGGGAAAGAAATTATAGCTCTGTGTGATGGGACTAACACACTACAAGTCCTATAGGTGCTTCTGGGAAGAAAATATAGCTTTGTGTGATGGGACTAACACACTACAAGTCCTATAGGTGCTTCTGGGAAGAAAATATAGCTCTGTGTGATGGGACTACCACACTACAAGTCTATAGGTGCTTCTGGGAAGAAAATATAGCTCTGTGTGATGGGACTAACACACTACAAGGCGTTTTTACAAGTCCTATAGGTGCTTCTGGGAAGAAATATAGCTCTGGGTGATGCCACTAACACAGTACAAGTCCTATGGGTGCTTCTGGGAAGAAAATATAGGAACTCTGTGTGATGGGACTAACACAGTACAAGTCCTATAGGTGCTTCTGGGAAGAAAATATAGGAGCTCTGTGTGATGGGACTAACACACTACAAGTCCTATAGGTGCTTTGGGAAGAAAATATAGCTCTGTGTGATGCCACTAACACAGTACAAGTCCTATGGGTGCTTCTGGGAAGAAAATTATAGGAGCTAAACTCTGTGTGATGGGTCTAACACACTACAAAGTTTACTTGTATACAAGTCCTATAGGTGCTTCTGGAAGAAAATATAGCTCTGTGTGATACCTATGGGTGCTTCTGGGGAAGAAATATAGGAGCACTAACACACTACAAGTCCTGTGGGTGCTTTTGGGGTGCAGTTTTAACAGCACTGCGGTTGGTACTACTGATATTGTCCTTAATGCAAATCGATGGAGTGACACAGAATCTATACTAAAAGCCCCTGAGCTGTAAAGGATCCTCTTTTAAAACGTACTACACAATTTGAGCAGGAAGATGGAGCCTTTTATTTATCTTTCTTGGGAAGGATGAAAAAACGGGTCATACGGTCCGTTCCGTGTGAAAGAGCCCTTAGTGTCTCAAGCAATGAGTTACACCTGATGAACTGAAGGCCTGACTTCCTGGAATATCTGCTGCATTACAAGGTCATCCAAAAAAAAAAACAGTCCTGGGAAAAGGCTCTATTTGTGTAAAAAAAAAAAAGGACGGCTGTTGCAGAGATCGACACCTGGATGGCTTTGATTGTTCATCTTGCTACGCTTTTTATGACCATCAGTCTGGTAAGCCTCCATCCATATCTTACGATTAATTGTTGAGATCTACGTGGTCACATTGAATACTGCCCATGTTATTCCTATAACACGACTTGAAGGAGTTTATTTTATTTTGTTCACATCACGTTTTCCATAGCATTTTTTGTCCTTTACGGATATATGGATATTTATTTGGACTTTATTGCACCATTTTGATTTTATTAATATTATCACTTTTGTACGCATACATAGATTTTTTATTTTTATGTATGATTTTTTCACACTATTTTGGGGTTTGGTTATTCATGATTTGATCATACTCTATTAATAAATATATATCTTTTTCACCATTTTTAGGTATTGCAATTATACACCAAATAGTCACTTTCTTTAATCTTTATTGTGAGCGCTGCACTTTTTTCCTTTAATCACAGTTTATGCCTGGTATCTGTGTTTTAGTGTTCAGCTGCCTTGATTATTATCTACTGAGCGCAGATTTTTCCACCTTTTAGCCTTGTTTACATAGGCAGTTCCCTTTCTGTCTCTCCTCAGAGCGAACGTGGGCCGCCGGCAGACATCGAGTCTGCGGGACTCACGGCCACGTTCCCACAGCACATGGCTGCCGCGCACCCGGGGCAGCATGCCCGCTATTTTGCTTTTGTGGACTGACGTACAGGTACGTCAGTTTGCGCAGGAGAGCCATTCTGTCGACGTATATTGGTGTGAGCTGGTCGGCAAGTGGTTAAACAAACCCGTGTTTTGTACATGCAGGAAAATCAACAGGTTTTCTGTAAAGCACGCTCCAACAAAAACATATGCTCACCTTTGTTTCACACCCCTAAGCTTTGTCCACCAGCAGCATATACTCATCTTTCTTTCGCTCCCCCAAGCTTTGTCCACCAGCAACATGTACTCCCTTTTTCTTTCGCTCCCCCATCGCTGTGCAGTTGCTGGTTTATAGATGAACAAGTGACCCACTCCATGCGATAGCGCTGGTGTTTGACGATTGGCCCAACGGCATCACAAGAGGGCAGAGAAACAATCCTGTTAGAAATATTTCTTACAAAACAATGCAAAGCTGTTATAATGAAAATCTTTTTTTTTTTTTTTTTTTTTTTTTTTTTTACTACAGTGGTCATAAATGTTTTACCTTTATTAGAATACACTGGTGTTTAAAGAAAGTAAAATGGATGTAAAAGGACAGATGAAAGGAACTGTATCAGACAGCTTGTGATTGACCAGCCTGTGCCAAAAGAAAAATAATTCACCCAGAGGAAGTAGCGCAGGCCAAGCTGAAAATGTACAAGAGCATTTCTTACTGAGTTAATGTGAAAACATGAAACACAGACTTACTGGGCCTTATTTACTAAAGCTAATAAACCATAGCAAGGATACGTCATTATGGATAGCAAACCACCCTTATTAGAACTAGGACAGAAAGACTGACCATTAAATATGATCCCTTTAATAGATCAGATGCCTGCAACAACTAGATAGGTAATTTTGCCTGCGCCAGTCTGATCACAAAATGTAATTGAAAAACAAGTCCGAAATTGTAAGTAATCATATCAGAATCAATTTTATCCCATTACATGATTGACTTGTAAACTATTGGAATGTTCTAATCCATTTGAATGCTTTTGTCCACAAAAATCATTCAGAAGTGATGAAAATGGTAAATTGATCAAAATATTGAAACAATCTTCCACTGAATGATCAGAACAATACATGTATGGCCAACATATCAACCTATCCAAAACTAGAAATGAAAGTATTTTGGCTGGAATTATACTTTAAAGTAGTTGTAAAGACACAAGTTTTTTTACCTTCATGCATTCTTTGTGTGAAGCTAAAAAACATTCTGTGTGCAGCAACCCCTCCCCGCCAATACTTATCTGAGCCCCCTCTCAAACCAGCAATGTCCACGAGAACCTTGGCTCTCTGGGGACTCGCACTCCTGAATGGCTTTTGGCAGCAGCGGGAGCCATTGGCTCCCGCTGCTGTCAATCACAGCCAGTAAGCCAATCAGGAGACGGAGGGGATGGGGCTGAGACGCGACTCCATGTATGAATGGACACACAGAGCAGCTGGTTAGGAGCATGCCTGCTTGGGTGCCCCTACGGCAAGTTGCTTGCTGTGGGGGCACCCGGCAGGAGGGAGGGGCCAGGAGCGCTGGTGTGGGGCAAGAGAAGAGGAGGATCTGGGTTGCTCTGTGCAAAACTGCTTCACAGACCAGGTAAGTATAACATGTTTGTTATTTTACTGTAAATAAAAGGAGGGTTTAGTAACACTTTAAGTATAATTAAACCACAAAACAAAAAGTAATATATTGCAGCTTATCGGTTTATATATGTGGTGGCTACATACATTTTCTTTTTTTCACACTAAGCACATTTTCAGCAAGTACAGAAAATACCCGTTACAACTTTCCACAAAAGCAGAATGCCTGAGACTTCCTATGAGCATGCTCAATTTCAGCTTATCTCTAAGCTTATAATTTCCTCCTTTTTTCTTATCTGTGCAGCCATATGATTATAGAGTTACACATTTGGCCATATACACAGTGGTAAATTGCACACCCCTCCCTCCTTCCTCCTCCATGTCCTCCTATTGCTAAACACTATGGGGATGGTATATAGTAGGCTGATGTATTACATTCACTAAGAAACTCACAAAATAAGCTTAGTTTTAGTATAAATCAATATTAAATATATCTAATGTAATTGCTAATACCTGTAAAGTAAAAAAAGATGTAGATGCCGTCTGAACAAAATGAAAGCTAGTGTCAATCATCTTTGACTCTGCCTACACCATATTAATGCACACAATTACACAATTGATGTTCAATAAAGATTTATAGGGAGCCGCAAAACAGTTATTTGATTATTATAATCTAATTTGACTTGCTCTCTTGAAACTTTTTTTCATAGTTATGTGACTGGCACAGCACCAATCGGGGCTGTTCAGACACAGACTCATACTGTAGAGAGCATACGTCAGCAGATTAATAAGCTGTTCCCAAAGATCTTTCCCTGCAGATGCCAACAGGGAAAGATCATGTGACCACACTACAACGCTGCATGAATAAGATACTTATATATATATATATATATATACTATATATATATAAATACAGTGCCATGATATATTTGATTTATGTGAATGAATTATGGCAATTACCACTTC